>OZ007498.1:34925551-36138051 GCA_963931805.1 Microdon myrmicae | reverse complement strand
CTATAGTTCATGGCTTGAGGTTTGTTATTAAAGCTTGATAAGGACAGTAGGTTAAAATCAAAACTGATTTATTAGTTTAGGTGTAATAAATCACTTATCTTCCTATTAACTATATATTTTCCTGTTTTTTGTTTTTTGCCATCTATTTAACAAAAATTTGATCTTTCTGAGATAATTGAAAAAGAAAATTCAATTGATACCAATAACAATTTTACGCAGACGACCAACACCGACTCAAATTAGTGGCCGTAACCAACTAAACTCATTTTCTACGAACGATAACAAAACCCGACGTTTTCGACGTCTCCAGGAAATCCTAAGTTCACTCATTTTCTCTAACTTCTTAAGAACTACGCTTAACCGAATTCAGGAAGTGTGCTCTGTAATTTCGCGGTGGTTTAGAATTACGATATCACTCCTTTAAATTTAATGAATGCCTAACCTAAAGCCGTCACAGATCTACTATCAAACAGAAACAATGTCGTTGGACAACTGTTACGTTATGTCACATACTATAGAATATCATTTTTTACGGACCATGCTTGTTTTGAATTTACCATATATTGTGGGGGTATAAGTTGATGGTAGGGCGAAGGAGTTTGGTGTGGTGCTGGAAGGAAGGCTAGACGCTTGAAAGATAAGGTAGGTCTTCTCGCTTCGAGAGGCGCGGTGGTGAGGTATTGGAACTGTCTGAGTGACGAGTTACTGGGTCATGGTAGGCCTGGGTCGATACAAGGAGTGGACCCGTTGTTACCGCGTTAATGCCACATGAGCAAGGGGTGTGCGGCGTGGTCCACTTGCAGTGCTCCAAAAAGCCCTACTACCGTTTTCCCCCATTCCTACATCCAAATCCTAGCTATCTTAATCCAAAACATTAAATCCTATCAAAATCCTGGAAAACCAAAACTAAATCCAAAATTCGCAATAAACGAATCAAAATATTCGTTTATCGCTTTGTATTTGCCCCACGGCATAATCTCAATTCAAAATCCAGAAATACATTTCAATCTAGTAATTTCCCTAGAAAATTAAACAAACCAAATCGATGGCAAATCACACCAGATGTTCGAATTTGCCACAAGCAAACAATACCCAAAATACCATTTCCAATTCTCATATACAAATAGATTGATGAAGATTCAGAAAACTGAATCTTATCTAAAGTAAATACAACATCTCACTCGAAAGATCGAGATTGTTGCACGAAAATGTGTATCTTTGGGATACAATTTTCGATTCCTTTTCCTTTATAAAGGGATAGTAAAACGATCTCGAGGCCGCAGTATCTAAATCCTCATGCCAGAGAGCAGAGATTTTTCAAATTCTGTTGTAAACATTTAACATAAAATCCAAATAAAACTTAACCAAAATTTACGCTATCTTTCTTTGGAAATTGTGTGTTGTCACCAACGCTGGACGATTCTTTTCTGTTGTGCACGAGGACGACTCCGAAAATTGGTACAGGAACCGGTACTGAGGTTGGTATACTAGGACGTTATCCCCTAAGTTACGCCCTACGAAAATCAGGACGTTGCTCTTCCCTCTGGATCAGAGGAAGCACGGCAACGACCCCTTGCTGCTGGAGGGTGTTGTGTCAGGAACATTCAACGAAGAGATCTAACGTCCTTTTCAGGACAAGAAAACGCGCTTCCTGAGGAACAACCCCCACAACAGCAGAACACACTGGCCTGTTGTGGGTCGCTTGGATCAACAGGTTTGTCGCCCGAATAGGTCAGGGCCTATCGGGAATTCGCTCGCATCCGCAGTCACGAAGTGGCGTGTGCGGGATGGAAGAGGTTCGAGCCAGGGTTGATCGCATCCGCGGGAGTCCCTAGAATCCTTGCGTGGGAGTAAGGGTGGTAGAGGCGGGCGTCCTGACTATTGTTTGCTACGCGGAGTAGCGGGTGGATACCAAGGAGCAAGGAGTCGGGCGTCCTACTGGTTGTTAGCTACGCGCAGTAGCTGTGGTTCAGTGAGGAGCCGAAGTTGTGAAAGGGCGCAAAGCCGAGAGGGTTGAGTGCGGGCGTCGTGTGCCAGTATGCCCCTACGAGGCAGGGAGGAATAGAAGGGTCGAAATAGGTCGAACTGTGTCGAAAAGGTTTGGTCGGTGTCGAGCGATGTCGAAAGGGTTGCGTAGGGTTGAGGGAGGGCGAGCTGGGTCGCGTGGAGTCGGCTGGTGGCCCAACGTTGTGCCGAGGTTGAGAGAGAAGCCGGTTTGAACGAGTGGGCGGAGTCCTAAGAGTGTTGCGTGAAGTTGGGCGGAGGAGAAGGGAGTCAAGTTGATGGAGTGAGATTGAGCCGGTGTCGAGGAGGTGTGCTAATGTCGTGTTGTGCGCGGGTTATACCCGGAAGGGGCTTACAATGGTTTATAAATTTATACGCTGTTCTCTTATATATAATAATAATTATTAACCAAAAATGTTTTCTTTGATAATAAAATAAATAAGTTATGTTCACAGATGAGGTCAGAAAGGCGCTATGGTCTTAGACGCTCCAGTATATGTATTGTTTAAAACTTGGTTTTTGAAGTTGTTCGGCAGATTCAATTAAAACTAAATGTGTTGAATATAAAAAAAAAACCGTCTTCATTGCCGTTGTTAGTGAACAATTTATGTTGTATTGTACATATAGTGTAAAGAGAACGTTTACTTGTATATAAGGTATTCGTTATTGTTTATGTGTATATAGAAACCTTAAACTTATAGATTGCACATAGATTTCCCAACGTGTATGTATATTTGTTTGTTTCTTTCATTGTTGCAAATTTTTTGCTTATGTTGGTTTTGCTATGAAAATAATTTATATATCGTTTAAAACTAGAAACAGTTTTATATGTACGTATATACACATCATTGTTGTAGTAAGATTTCTTATATTAAGGTTTTTATGTATTAAGTTTTATACCTGCTTCTAGAATAGCAGTAGTATCTCAATTTCTCTTTCAGTTATAATTTCAGTTTCATAGATTTTAAATCCTATTCTTAGGACCTGCTGTTTCTGATCGAAACTTCTTAAATACGAAATTTCCATAAATCAAATGTTTTACAAGAAATTCATTAAGTACTTAAATCGAATAGTAGAGATACTTATTCTTAAATTGTAAAAAGAAGATTCAATGAATTAAAATAGTAATAATGATAATAATAATAAGCAAGCACTGCTTTTGGCTTTAAAATTATGCACAAGAGTTTCATGATCTTTCGTCATACATTGTTACTTAGGTTTACATATTCTGCTTAATTCTATCATCATCATCATCGGCACTACAACCGGGATCTGGTCTTGGCCTTATTTAACAATCTCTCCACCGGTCCCGATTTCGAGCCGATGTCATCCAGTTTAGCACTCCCAGGCTCTGGGCGTCCTGGTCTACGCCATCCCTCCATCGCAGACAAGGTCTGCCGCGCTGTCTCCTTCCATACATCCTGCCACAAAGGACTTTCCGCGCAGGCTCCTCTTCGCTCATTCGAGCTAGGTGTCCCGCCCACCGGAGTCTACCGAGCTTGATTTTTCTTACAATATTAGCTTCAAGGTAGATTGCGTACAACTCATGGTTGTAGCGTCTCCGGAATCGTCCTCCCTCACATACGGGGCCAACAATTCTCCTTAAGACCTTTCTCTCGAACGCGGCCAAGAGTTCAGAGTGCCTTTTATTGAGCACCCAGGTCTCGGATCCATACATGAGTACTGGTAATACCATGGTCTTGTACAGTAGTAGCTTGGATGTTCTGGATAAATTTCGGGATTTAAAGAGCCCTGATAGACCATAGTAGGCTTTGTTGGATTTAATCAGCCGTTCGCGTATTTATTCTTCCATATTGTTATCGGCTGATACTATTGACTCAAGGTAGTTAAAGGATTGCACTACTTCAAATTCGTGCTACACTACCCTGATAGTTTGACCAACGTTAGGTCTTCTCTTCGCAGAAGTTGCCACCATGTACTTGGTTTTTCCCCCATTAATGTGCAGTCCCAGTTTTTGTGCCGCCTGCTCGATCTGGGTTAAGGATTCCTGTACCGCCGATTCGGTTCTACCGATGATATCGATGTCATCTGCGTAGGCAAGTATCTGGCTGGACTTGGTGGCAATAGTCCCTCTTGTTGTAACGCCAGAGTCACGGATTGCTTTCTCCAAGGCCAGGTTGAAGAGGAGGCAGGCCAGACCGTCCCCTTGTCGGAGTCCATTATAGATGTTTATTGGTTTGGACCGCAATCCCGCTACTTTTACCTGACTAGTTACGTTGGTCATGGTCAACCTACAAAGTCGTATCAATTTATTTGGAATGCCGAATTCTCTCATGGCATTATATAGTTCTACCCTGGCTATGCTGTCGTAGGCGGCCTTGAAGTCTATAAACAGATGATATAGTGGAATCTTAAATTCCAGACATTTTCCCATCGCCTGCCTAAGGCTGAATATCTGATCAATTGCTGATTTACCTGGGATGAAGCTACACTGATATTGACCAATGATGGCTTTAGCGTATGGGGATATCCGGTCTTGTAGGATAGTGGAGAGTATCTTATAGGCGGTACTCAGCAATGTTATACCCCTATAGTTGCTGCACAGTGTGATATCTCCCTTCTTATGTATGGGGCAAATTATACCACGACGCCAATCTTCCGGCATCTCCTCTTGCTCCCATACGTGCACCACGATCTCGTGAATTGCGTGATGTAACGCTGTCCCTCCTTGTTTGATCAGCTCAGCTGGTATGCCACCAGCTCCAGGCGCTTAATTCTATGCTATAATTCTAATTCCGTACCACAACACATTTAATATAAGCAGAGGAACGATCATTAAAGGATACTCCATATTCACATACTAAAAACGCATTAAAGTAAAAACTTAAAGCTAAATCATTGCAATCATTGTGACTGTTTGCTAGGGTGGGGCCCAAAACCAAGCAGGGGGCAAGGTGATTCTCGCTTAATCCTCATCTTTGGATATTTTCACTTTTATGAGTCACGACGACGTTGTATCTGTTGCCTGATTCCTGTCCGCCACTTTGTATATTCTTTCTTTTTCTCTTGTACGTTGCTTTGCTTATTATTGTATCTTTTATTAAATTTTCTTCTTAAATTTTGAAATCTATGTTTTGTGTACATCATCATCATCATCGGCACTACAACCGGGATCCGGTCTTGGCCTTATTTAGCAAGTGTCGAGGCTTGTTAAATTTTCCATAATAATTTATTTTTACGGGCAAGGTTATTAGCCTTGCGCCGATTGTTGATGTTTTGTGTACACTCTTGCAGTTTTTGTTGAAATTTTTTAGTTGTTTTTGATTAACTTTGAAGTATTGTTTTTACTTTTCCTTTAGATGAATTTTGTTTAATTTTGAACATTGGGATTTTTTGAATTTTTGTTGAATATTTTTCCTTTTTGGCACTGTCTTTTATTAAATTATTTTCCACTTTGGTTTTTTGTTGAAAAATGTTATTGTCTTTTTTTATTTGAACTGATTTTGATTTTTCTTGGGTTTTATTTTGATTGTTTTTTTTTTTTCTGATTTGTTAACTTTAAACGCTGCTTTTAATTTTTTAAAAATTTTTGTTTAATTTAGTTTATAGTTGAAGGTTGCGTTGTTCGTTGTCGCGTCACCAATGTGGGGGTATAAGTTAGTGTGCCTGGTACGACACGGATTCCTTATATTCCTAACGACGTTGCTCCGATGAGGACAGTCCACGCAGGAAGGCACAATCGAAAACACACTGATGTTGGCTGGTTGTATAAATGGTTTTTTCTTATTTAATTTTGTTGCGCCATCGCGGCTGAGTTTTTGATTAACATTTTGATAAGTAGAACGTTCTTGGGCACTCGAGGTGCGTTAGCCTGTTACACGAAAAACAGCTAAAGATACATTTTTATCGCAATATAAATACAATTTAAATCACTATAACTTTACACTTCTTCTGTTTCGTTAGAAAGTCTCCGATTTCCGACAGTTAATTTAGTTGTATTAGGGACTCTTCGCGGACGAGCGTATGCATAAGCATGCACACGCGGCGGCGGTTAGCGTAACGACTTACTCCTGTTACTCTTGTGAAACGACTGACTCGAAAAGGGAAGAAATTGGATAATTTAATGTTTGCACCCGACAACCAAAAGAGAACATACTTTTGCTCTCTCATTGCCTCGTCCGTCGATGTGTGGTAGGTTACATCGGTAAACTGATGATCGAAGAGAGCGGGAGAATGAGAGAACAGAAACACAATGTATGATTAACTTGGGGTGGATTTGGTTGTATGTGCATGAATCAATGTAGTTCTGAGCGGAACCCATTGACCTAATTCGGTAATATGGTGAGTTCAGAGTACATTGATCTGTACGAAGACAGAACTGTGAAAGAGAGGAAAATTAAGCTGATTATATTCACCTGCAAAAAGAGAGCATTGATCCCCAGCGAATGAAGTGTCTGGATTAAATGGAAAGGGCGCTGACTTGGCTAGGGAAATCTGATCATGGGAACTAACTTGATTGCTTTAATAATTTCCCCAGCGGTCGCAAGATTAAGCAACCGCCGTTTCTAACCGACATGATACGATTTCCTGTGGAAATCTCATGGGTTAGCGAAATGGGATTGCCGTATGGCAAACGAGTAGCAAAACTCAATTATGCATTATCTGAATAGGATAATGAGTGTAGCTATGCGTCCGTTTAACATGTTTTACAGGTGCAATAGCCTATAAGGGGAATGGGTAGAAATGGCGCGCTGAAAGCGATCGAAATTAGGTTAGGATTGTGGGATGGTTCTATGGTGGTTTTTACGTTGGTATCGGCAAGGATGCGGGTTCTATAAAAACACCCACTCATGTTACACTGGAAATTGTTCACAAACTCCGATGTCCACGTTGATTTAGGAGAGAAGGAATTGATGGTGGATTAACTCACCAAAAATTGAAATCACTATGGGAAATAGGTGTTAATGTGCCTGACATGGACACTGAGTTTTCACCTGACCCCAATGTTTCCACTAAACGTTCCGCCGGGGGGAGAATAAACACTCTGATTTGGGCACACTAAATTGATCCTCCAGTAAAACCGAAAAGCAAACACTGAGGTATTCAAAAATGAAGAAACACTGGTTATTTAATTGAATTTAATAGTCACACTTTATTGGTTATATTTCTTAAGTCTAACACAGCGTTATAGATTAGTCTTTAAATTGTTCAGAGTTTTAAATCAGGCTTTAAAACGTAATAATATTTGCCTGCGCGTGTGGCGACGGATTACAACAGTGACATTTAGTTTACGAGTTGCACAAACATTACGCCTCGACTAACACACTTTATCGGAAGAAAAAAAATATTGCACAAGGCGACACTTAACATTTAAGGTTCTCGACCAACCTCCTTACGCGTAGAAATTTAACTCACGTCACGTCCCCGGTACGTGTGCGCGGTTTCAAGGTTGCTATCTGACTCCCTTAACAAGCGTGTAGTTTGAAGTATCTTGACTGCCTATCGTGTCTCTCTACAGACATCCAACAAAAACGAACCTAAGGGATTCGCCACCGAACGGTGGCCAATGGTGAAGGTCATGAAAAAAAGAAAAAACTCATGTTGCAGGTCAAATCTGATGCTACATGTATGTGCAAGATAAACTGCCGCCATCCGCAAGTGATAGATTCTTTGATTGATGTGTGTCAATAAAACTCTTGCCGAAGGCAGGAATCTATTTTGGGTATAATGAATCAAGCATTCGGTATGGCCGTTGCTAGATCGTTTAAAATAAACATATTTCGGTCATGTATGATTCGATGCATGTTGTTTTAGGGATATGTTAATCCCGTTGGTGGTACCGTCAGGCGAGAGCATCCGCTTGGGTGTTCACTTTATGTAAACGAAAACAGCTTCGATAGCCAGCGTGAAAATCGTGGCTACTCGTTGGGTAAGTAAATATTGGTGGTCATGACCGATGCTGGTGATCGTTCCAAGATACGGCAACGGATCATAAAATCGGTCCTGCTGATAACCAAGCAAACATGCGCGCCTGCAAGGCCAATGTTTAATTTGATCATCTTCTCCTTGGGAAAGATAGATCATAGGGTATGCCGATGAGAATCGGTTGATGCCGGATTGATGTCATGGCAAGATGATTATCTTGCCATGAATTATGCTTCCAGGTATGACCGCTCGAATAGGGATTGGAACAGCCCTTAAAAAGGTAAGATGCCTATGGTGTATTTATGCGGTTGTCCGTGGGGATAACCGAATTGATTCCAGCGAATTGGTTGGCGGTTAATGCCATAGCAAGATTGTATAACCTTGCCGAAGATTCAACTTTAAGGTAAGTTGTATTTGCTGGTAATGGTGGGGATCGAGCGATGCGTAGCTCTTCGGGCCCTGAAAAGCCCCATAGTTCTCCATGTGATATAGAGAAACCCGACAATATTCTGTTACTCCTGTCGGCGTAATTGCCCGTTTCATATGTCTCTCACTTTTTCCAGTCCTGTTTGTAGCTAATAATTTTGTTCTTAAACTTGAGACAGTGAGAAATCTAATTTTCTTCATGGCATACTGAGTTCCGTGATTCATTTTCCTTTTGAGGTTTCTTGGACAGCATGGACCACAATCCTTACCTCGGATGGAGCAAAGTCACCACTATCTCTTCCAAAAAATCGGTAAGAAAGGTAAGGGCCTATTGTTGTCCATCTCTATGATTACGGTGGTACATAAACTACCTATACTGCTCCATGTTGTTGATTAAATCCTTTGTAGTTTCCGGTGACCTCAAATACTACGCTTTCTCTAAGGCTCTGATAGTAGCGTCTGAGTTGCCCACGTGCCTAGAGAACGTATCTACCTCGCTCAGATGTTACATAGCTCCACAGTAAAAAATCGACCATCGACCGGTGAAAACCAAAGTGAAGTGACAGTACAAAATTGACCTTCGACCGGGGAAGTCGTAAGCGAAGTGAAGTGAAGTGAAGTGAGTGCAATTGTTAAACCAAACATTATGTATCGTGTACCTATGGACCGTAATTAAAAAGCAATTAGTGGTAAGACGCGGCAACCAAAGTGTGCCTGTGCCCGTGTGTATGCGCATAGTATACGGAAACAAATACGTAAAAACTTGTGAATAAAACATTTATATAAATAAACAACGTGACTAACTGTACTGTCCATCATGGACGATGGTGAGGCTGGATTCAAAACGGCCCTACGGAGAAATACAAAACGGAGCTTACAATCCCGTGAACGGTTCCATGGGGAATAAAAATGCCACTGATTGGCGCGTCTGACGTCACCAATACCGCTCCCACATGTCTGCGAACTTTTTTAAAATATACGAAGTAACCCACGAACACAGTTAACGCCCATCCTGTATAACGACGGAAGTAATATTTTTACGTGATTTAAACGTAGCATTCTTTTTAACTGTATCCTGCACAAATGTTGAATCTATACTATAAATAGCCATTAAAAAAAACCATGTACCCGTTTTATTGATGCCTTTATGGTATCAACTATCTCTTGCTCTTTCACCTGTTGTTGTCTAAAATTATTGTGTGAATATTTTGACAGTTTTCTAGTGCAATAGCATGATGGGTGCACGTCATTATCATTTATGTCTGTACGACAAATAGTCGTGCTTTCGTCGAAGCAAACTGTTCCTAACACTTTTCAAAACATTGTTAAGTTTTAACGAAAACTATTACGTCTTTAAAATAAGAGAAGGTGCGTCACTAAAACTTCAATATATCCATAATTAATAGTCAGAATGTCATCAAGCTTTGGGACGTACTGTCTAAAGCGAAATTCTAACTAAGAATCTTACGAATACATTATTCAAGTCGCCATCTATGTGTCAGTCTTGGAACCCATAGAACGATGAAGCATAAAGATTTGCCAAACGGTTACTGTAAAATGAAAATAATACGTTACTGACAGGAATTGTAAATGTTCATCAATATCCCACCCAAGGCCAGTTTCACAGTCGTTTTCCTGTTATTATATAATCACATGTCTTGATATTGGATCTGTTCGCCGGAAAACGTTCCGCAACTTCATGACCTCGTATTGTGTTTGAAATTTAAAATGTATTCTCACAATATGCAGAATATTCAGGACTTTTTTTCAGATAGTTTTGTTCTCCTTGTTTTCGTTATTTGACCAAATCAATGACACTTGTAGTTACTATCGACTCCCACAACTACTGACAGACACATGCCTCATCCTGTTGCTGGTAGGAAGAAAAAGAAAATTGCAACATCGAACCGAAGCAGCAACGAATCCTTTTCTCGTTCAATGCATTCGACATGTGAAATTCTTCTAAACATATAATTTCTTTTCGCATCCTTTCCCAGCACAGATAACTTTGTATTCTGCATTTGATTCTGTGTAAATCCGAAGTCGAATGGATTGCAATGAAGTTGGAGAGCGGGGAATTTATGAAGAATGACGATGACATTTGTTGTATCTACAAATGTCACCGCAAGGAAAATCTCTGCCCAAATACTGAGAAAGGATTTTTCTGCATAATTCGATAAGATTTTACTAGACGATTGTTGATAAGTGGGCTACACCAAACAGGATGGGTCGGATGCTTTCAAGGAGTACAGATACCAAGGATAGAAGCATTACAAACTATTGGATGGAAGTTGAATATCAAATATGTAGTTACCGAAGGTTGCTGAATGGAAAAATAGCACACAAGATAACTTGTGCTCACAATGGATTAGGATGTCGCATTGCATGCTTGTAGATTTTTGGTACGTTCTCTGACTTGCCTGAAAACATGTCGTTTATTGGTGCCTTTGATTTTATATTATTTTGCTTTAATAGTGTCTGTATGATAACGGTTTTTTTATTCATTTTATTAGATTGATAAGTGCAGTGTGAATATATGAAAAATCTTGCCTTGAAACATAACAGAACTTAAAGTGATTTGAAGTATGAATGTCAATTTAAAGTACTATAGTAGAATCTAAAACGAAGTATTTACAAGTTCAAAAGCATATACGAGATGTGAAGACGCTTGCAAATATATTTGATATATTACGAGGGTTGCCTCTTATGTTTCGGGATTTGGCAACCCTAGCGTTGCAATCCGGCAACTGACAGCTCTGTCGTAAAGTTGGACATTTTTGAGGTTATACGCACTCAGAATGTTTTGACATACGAGCGCTATTTGTGTTGTTTACAGTAACTTAAAAGATTCATCTCAGCCCGAAAATGGAATTAAACCGTCAACAGCATCGATTTCGTGCGATTATTTTTTACAACTTTCGGCGTGGATTAACTCAGCAACAGTGCATGGATGAACTTAATTCAATTTTTGGCGATGAAGCTCCATCAAGGACCAGTGTTTATCGATGGTATGGTGAATTCAATCGTGGTCGTAGTTCACTCCAAGATGATTTTCGTGATGTCCAAAATCAGTTGTTGTTCCGAAAACCATTGATGCTGTGCGCGAACTGATATTGGAAGATCGTCATGTGACCTATCGTGAGATTGAGACAACCTTAGGCGTTAGTGGGACCAGCATACATTCAATATTGCATAAACATTTGACTGTCAAAAAAATTTGTTCGCGTTGGATCCCACACAATTTGTCAATCGCCCAAAAAAGGCTCGTGTCAATTGGTCGAAAGAACTGCTCAAAAATTATGGTCGGGGTGCTTCGAAACACGTCTATGACATGGTGACAGGTGATGAATCGTGGATTTACGCGTATGAGCCCGAAAGTAAACAGCAGTCGACTGTCTGAATGCACGAAGCACTTCCAAGCAAATGGTCGCCTGTTTTTTCGGAAAAACTGGACATGTCGCAACCGTACCACTAGAACAACGCAGAACAGTCAATTCTGAGTGGTACACAACCATTTGTTTGCCAGTTGTCTTCCAAGAAATCAGGAAAACCAACCGCCGAAGACGGATCACTCTTCACCACGACAATGCGAGCTCTCACACATCGGCTGCGACACCTGCATTTTTGAGCACCCAAAACATCGATTTGATGGGTCATCCGCCGTATAGTCCTGACTTGGCACCGAATGACTTCTTTTTATTCCCGTACGTAAAAAACAAACTGAGAGATCAACGTTTTTCGACACCTGAAGAAGCGGTTGCTGCATTCAGAATGCATGTGTTGGAGATACCTCAATCAGAGTGGCAAAAGTGCTTCGACGATTGGTTCAAACGCATGCAAAAGTGTATAGATCTTCATGCGGAATATTGTGAAAAACAATAAACTGATTTTCGATGATCAATATTTGTTTTTGTTCTCTAATCCCGAAATATAAA
Organism: Microdon myrmicae; assembly: GCA_963931805.1. Lineage (NCBI taxonomy): Eukaryota > Metazoa > Arthropoda > Insecta > Diptera > Syrphidae > Microdon > Microdon myrmicae. The sequence goes on along the minus strand of OZ007498.1, from coordinate 36,125,800 downwards.
AGGCAACCCCCGTATCATTAGTGGGAAGGTGAAACGTCTAATGTATGACAGCATATATATATGTATATCCCTACGTTAGGTATATCTAAGAAAAAATACAACAATTAAGCTAAATGGACGTTGAACATTCGGTGCCGTATGCATTCGAGAGTACAGTTAAGAAATCAACCAAAAATGTATAGGGTGCGCCATCTTTTAGGTCGGTATGTAAACATTGAATACCCTTGACATTTATCATCCGATTGACTTGAAAAGACATGTTTTTGAAACGTCAAATCAGTATAATTTTAACCACGAATCGCTTCACACAAAATGAACGCACGGAAATATTTACGCTGTACATTGAAAATAGTCGTTCAGTTGTGTTAACTTAACGTCCATATCATTGAAAATACGCTGCCCGCAAGCACTGCCTGACAACACTATTCGTCGTTTGTGTCAAATTTTGTTGAGCACGGGACAGTGGGAGATCGTCGAGCGCCGTTCATCAATGCCCAAGACGTTCCAATGAACTGGTTGAAACGGTAAGAGGGAGTGTTGCCACATGTGTGCTATCGTCACGGCTGTCAGCATTTTGGCGTCAGTGGAATCACATTGCGGCGCATTTTGAAGGATGAGTTGCATTTGTTTCCGTATAAAGTTTTGACTCAAAGAAAATTGCTGGCAGACCGCCCACGTCGCTTGGAATACGGCCAAACAGTCACTCGAATGCCTGACACTGAACCTGATGTTTGGAGGCAAATTTTGATGGCCGATGACGTACATTTTATACTCTCTGGCGCCATTAACAAGCAAAATTGCCGCATCTCTCGTTCGCTCGTTTCCTGGGTACTGCTATCCTTGAGTACTTCCTGGAATTGGTGCGCCGCTGATCGTTGTTTCCCAGGAGCTTGTGTGCTGGCGCTTGCCTTGCCTTTCCTGGGAATTCGTGTCGACGTGGTGCACCGCCAACAGCCTAGATTTAGGCCAGACTTAGTCAAAATTTGTTGCAGAGTTAGCCGAAATCCTGCCGAGATTTAGCCCAGATTCAGCCCAGAAGCAAAGCCAGCAGAATTAAGAAAGCGGAGGGCGAGTCGAAGAAGCGTGGCTTAAGGGGAAAAGCGAAGTCCCAGATCCTGCACAAGTTGGTAGTCTGCGGGGGTTCTCTATATTACATGGAGAACCAACCCACAATCCCAATCAAAATTCGACCGCTAACAGCTCACCACACCAACCCCAATTTCCCCTACTTACATATTCACCTGAAAAGCATGTTGCAATAACGGACGCATAGTTGAATTCATTATTCTATGCAAGTAATGCATAATCGAATTCAGCCACCTTTCTGCCATACGGCAACTCCAGTCCTCTAACCATGAGATTTCCACCGGAAATTCCAATCCATGTGGTTAGCAACAACAAGTCGAATCAAATGACGCCGCTGCATAATCATGCAACGACTTGGGTAATTATCGAAGTCCATAGCATGTTTCCCACGTTAATATTGCCCTAGCCAAAGTAGCGTCACCTCGACTTTCCCCAGACAGTCTATCCGCTGTGGATCAATGATCTCTTTTCGCAGGTGAATAGCACCAGCTACATTTTCCTCTCCTTCACAGTTCTGCCTTCCTACAGTTCAATGTACTCTGAGATCACCATATTCACCGACTTAGGTCAATGGGTTATCCACAGAGCTGCATTGATTCATACACACACAACCAAACCCACCTCGAGATCATGGTACATTGTGTTTCTGTTCTCTTGTTCTCCCATGTTCGTCGACTATCGAATCAACCGATCTGTTCACCACACCTCGGCGGATGTGGCAAATGAGAGAGCAGAAGCGTGATCTCTATTGGCTGTCCGGTGTGCAAACAATTAAATTATCCATCTTCATCTCTAATACAGTCAGTCGTTATTTAACTACCGTAGCGTGTGCACGCTGGTACACACGCTCGAGTCAGAACCTAAGAGAAGTGTTGTCAGACGAACGTAGTGTCCCGTTAGTCAATTGAGAAGGAGATTGCATTGCCTTTCAAAATAGACAGTTTGCAATTACATATTTGCCACTAAAAGTCGGTTTAATTATCTTCAAGAAATCTGTAAATTTCATTAAATTATTTGTGCATATGGAATCATTGAATGAACAATAAAGTACGATAAAAACGAATTAAACTACTCCAGTGCATTTCATTTCTTTCCTTTTGGTGCTGGAATTTTTGGTGGCAATAATTGAGAAGAAATCGTTGGTGGGTGATAGAGAACCCGTGTCCGTGTCTGGCACAAACTACACTCCCACAAGTCTGTGGCGTCTCTAACAGATACACACACAATACACAAGCAAATTGTGAAGAACACCGAACGAAAATCGAATAAGAAAATACATCAGAGCCGTATACCATAGTGATAACAAAACAATTCACATCAGTGGAATATACTTGAGTTTAAAAATCGAACTCAAAACACGGCCAGTAGCCTGATGGGTTGCGCTTTGATTCGATTTTTGGTGATTCTAACTGTCATATCGTCAGTTCGAATCACACGTTCTTCGCTATCAATCCCAAACGCTATAAGTCCACGAAGGACTACGCTGAAACGAACCAGATGAGGGCAGCAAGGAACTAGGCAATACCAAAGAGGAAATGACACCGGATAACGACGAACAAAACACAGTGAAGAAACTGATGGACGAAATTGAAGCCGTAAAGACAAAGCTGGGGGAAATCGAGCTTATCCGACCAAATGAGCCTGCGCCAGAACAAAGAATAAGCGCCACAGAGGAGAAAACGATGTCAAGGACTGGATATACGGTGAAGGATGCGGCAGCGACGTTCTGTGAATTCGATCCTAGGAATACAGTAGGACTATCCTTCACGTCATATGTAGAAAAGTTCGGAAAATTAGAGCTGTCTACCAACTAGATGAAAGACTGGTCATGATGGGAACCATCGAGAAACTTGCAGGAGCAGCAAAAGGTTGTTGCATGGGGGTCCCTCATCATTAGAGGAATCCCTATGCGATTTACTAAATAATTTCCCGACGGAAGATGATGCAGCCGATCTGCACATGCATTTGCGGAATAAAAACCAAATTGTGGATGAGGATACAGAGGAATTTGTATTCGCCATGAAAGCGATCGCCTCGAGAGGTAAACTGGACGAGAGGATTCTTGTGAAATACGTGGTATGAAGCATAACCAACACGGAGTTTCGCGATATGTTGAAAGCAGCGCAGCCCGACACCATATAGGACCAAAGCCATAAGGGCAACTAAAGAGTGATAGCCGTGTTCAACCACTGTGGAAACACTTCCATTTGTCTTATTCTACGGGCCTTTTCCCAAATAGATGGAAGTCAGCGAACATTCAACCAATTCCCAAAAAGGGTAACGAATCGTCCCTGGCTTCTTATCGACACATAGCAATGTTACGTACAAAACCCCCATCTAAACATTCATACCGGGCGAAGCCCCATTCAATTTGGAATCACATGATGTGAATCCCCTTTGAATTTATTAATCAACCCGCGGCAGAAAAATTCGTTAGCGGCATCATGACAAAATTAAACCAAAGAGTATAGATGTACTCTTTGCAGCACCGTTTCGTTTAATCCTATTCAAGGAAACATCCCCTAAACGGAACAAGGCACGGCGCCCATAAATACATTCGCTGGAGAACAATACCACTAATATATACAAAAATATCTTTGGCACCGTTGTCCAGTAAAATATAATTACTAAGTCTGGACACTGCTGGAAATCCCAGGTAATGTTTAAGGGTTTTGTAGACAATTACCAATCCAAGGTAAATTACCTAAGGATCAAACAAAGGATGCGCCGGCTCAAAAAGGAGATTCTAATACAAAGGATTTTATGTGAGATCAGCGCAAAAGGAAAATAACACGTTGCCTTTTGTTAACAGGGAAAGAGGTTTTCCTCCGATCGAATGATCGAAAAAGAAGGAGAGTTGATACGATTTCCGCCGCGACGGTCAGTTGTTTTTCGATATTAAAAGGAGAGCGGACGTGGGTCAGTTTGTCGGATGGAAATTTTAAATATCGAGTGACAGTTTTTGGTAGTCGAAGGAGAGTTTAAAAAACAGGGGTAAAAAGGTAAAAAGTAGAGTCGGGCAAACGTGATGTACCAAGTTAAGGGTATATAATATATATATAGTAAACTAAAACATGAAGTGCATCAACATATACATGAAATTAACTCCTAGACTACAATACTAAGTTAAAGGTGCATAAAGAAGAAAACTAAAACACTAAGTGTATCAACATCTATATATGACATTAACGCTTAGACTACAATACCAAGTTGGAGTGTATAAAGAAAACTATAACATTAAGTGCTGCAATATATGTACCTAGAATTAACTCTTAGACTATTACACCAAGTTAAAAATGTTGGAATAATTCCCGTATACGAGGTGTATGCGTAAGTTTTTTCCGGTTTCTTTGGTAAAAAAATACGTAATTTTCTAGGGAAAAATAATTTTTTTCTTCAAAATATTGGCCATCGGCTTCTACCCAATTCGCCCATCTTTCATCAAGAAAAACTGCTTATCTTTCGCGGAAAACCATTCGTCGCGCCATTTTCCAACTTCCTCGAAATCACCGAAGTGCTGCTTTGCGAGCGCGTGCCCCATTGATTCAAAGAGGTGATAGTCAAATGGCGCCAAGTATGCGGGTTACTGCGGATGCAGAAGGATGTCCCACCCAAGAGATTTCAAGGTGTCTTTTACTAGTTTTGCTGTGTGAGGCGGCGCGTTGTCGTGTAACAAATCACTTTACCATGGCTTCTGGCGCATACCGGTCGTCTTTCGACGAATGCGTGGTTTAAATTAAGATTTTGTTGACGATCGTGTTGTGTATTAAGTGTCTTCAAGCGTTCTTTATACACAATACCGCTCTGGTCCCACCAGACACGGAGAATGGTCTTCTTACCGAAGCGATTTGGCCTTGATATTGAAGGACTATTTTTTCCGCTTCGGGTTTTCAAAATAAATCCATTTTTCGTCGCCCGTCACAATTCGATGCAAAAATAGTTTCCTTCCGTGGCGTTGAAGCAATATTTCACAAGTGACTTTGCGATTTTCCATTTGACGTTCATTCAAACCGTGTGGGACCCATTTACCGAGTTTATTTACCTTCCCCATTGCTCGGAAACGTCTGCTGATTGTTTCTTGTGACACATGTAATGCTTCTGCTAATTGCCGTTGAGTTTGAGTTGGGTCATCATCCAATAACTCCTACAATTGCCCGTCTTCACATTTTCGTGGTCTACCAGAGCGCCCACTGTCTTTCACATTGAAATCATCACTTCTAAATTGTTGAAACCATGTCTCACATGTTCTAATTGATGGAGTGTGCTCACCATATGTTTCTACCAACAAAAACGATGACTTTCAACAGTCTTTTTCTTTTGATTAAATAAGAAAAGGAATGCGTGCCGCAAATGTTCTTTTTCAAGCATAAAGCTTCACATGATCACTGAACGATAAAACAAAGACGCTGGTTTTTGGCGGACTCACCTTGTGTGTGTTTGTAGTTAAATCTCAGACGAACAAAGTGAAGTATGTGTCAAATTAATACGCTGCGTGCTTTTCGCTGGCGTGCTTTTCGCTTAAACCGGAAAAAAGTTATGCATATACCTGGGATATAAAATGTTTTATTAAGGAATCCAGAATCACCCATACCGCCGAACTAAGACAACCCCAGGTAGGAAAGTAGACTAGATCCATCACGTGCCAGGCCGTGAGTACCCCTTTCTCAATTATATATTTTAATGGTGGCCAAATTTATATTGCAACAGCACTAACTTCTATTCTCTCGAAGGTAATGGAATCACTTATAAACCGTCAACTGTCGAAATTTCTGGAATCAAATGACCTTGTGGCGGTCCTGCAAACCACACAAACCATTGTGGGGTTAAATACCTTTTCGCCCAGCTAAAAGGCACAAACATACAAGTGTCATCAACCCCACGTATCCACAGACACGTGGGCCCAATATACCTTTCCGCCTAGCTAAAGGGGACATACATAATGGCGTCCGCAACCGTGGGCCCAATTCCTCGACCGATGCCTCATGCCTGCACGGTTATAGAAGGAACTACGCCAAAAACGAAGTTGTTTGACAACCTGTGGGGATTATCTATACTACATGGAGAACCTACCCACTATTTCCGCCTAATTTCAAACGCCAACAGCGTGTCAAACAAGAAATAAACGAAGACAAAACGAAATACATGATTACGACGAGAGCAGGTGGACCTCAGAGAACACATATAAACGTCAGGGCCAAGATATTTGAAAATGTCAAAGAATTTAAATATCTGGGAACGATACTGGCGACCAGAAACGAAACGTCAAAGGAAATTAACAAAAGACTACATTCCAGCAACGCTAGTTGGCATGCAGCCAGTAAACTATTAAAATCAAAACTGCTATCACGTAATATAAAGCTTCGTGTCTATAGAACCATAATCATGCCGATTGCTCTATACGGATGCGAAACATGGGCTCTCACAAAACGGGGAGAGAACAAATTCCGCGTATTCGAGAATAAAGTTTTAAGGGGTATATTTGGCGGTAAATATGACGAGGAGTCAGGACAATGGAGGAAACTCTACAACCACGAATTGGAAGAGCTATACCGCAAACCTACAATAGTGAGAGTGATCAAGTCGCGAAGATTAAGATGGGCCGGACACGTAGCGCGAATGGGCGATGATAGGACCGTGCATAGAGTTCTCGACGGTAAACTGACGGGGAAGAGACCGACAGGACGGCCGCGACAGAGATGGGAGGACAATGTTAAATTGGGCCTCGAGGAGATCGGATCGGATGATCGAACGTGGAAGGAGAGCGCACAGGACAGGGAACAATGGCGGAGCCGAGTCGGTGAGGTCATGAACTTCCGGGTTCCTACAGGCCAGTAAATAATAATAATGTGACGCATATGACAGTCAGTACTGGAATATTCGGGAAAGTCCAAAACAAAGTACTGGAAAACTGGAGACTATGGATAATAGAACATTCAAGATTATGGAACGGACGGAAACGAAATACCGAATCAGAATGTGGGGAACTGGTATAAATACGTCGCAGACACCTCATGAAGACAAGTAGAGAGTTATAAGTAAGACAGTGAAGCAAGCGATACGTCTCGAGTGAGAAGTAAGCAGTGAAGAAGTAAAAGACGCGATAAGTACGGAAGCGATAAGTTAAGAAATCGTTAAGTGTACGGTAAAAAGTAACGGTTGTTATTAACGGACTAATAAAGTGTCACATTAATTCAAAATCGATTCAACGGCTCTTATTTATTCAAAATAATTAATCCAGCGAACCCTAAGCTCGCTACAATTGGTGTCAGATGTGGGATTAATTATTAGTGAAGGAAATAAGTCTGTGAAAGTGTTTTGTAACGATGTCAGATCGACATTTGGAGGATCTTCACGTTCCTGACTTGAAGAAGGAACTTGAGGACCGGAATCTGGATAGCAGAGGACAGAAGCAAATTCTTCGACAGCGCCTGCAAGCAGCAATGGAGGAAGAGGGTATTGATGTCGACACATGTGTTTTTACGATTGGACCAGACTGTCCGGATGGAGAAGAAGCAGCGAGTCAAGATGGTGCCAATGTAATGGAGAAGAGTTCGCCACAGTTGGGCATTTCGGAGATGCCCAGGATGATGATGATAAACTTGGACGCAAAAGCTACAGATGTTAGTGCAAAATTCGACACCGTAAATTCAAAATTGGACGCGCAAGCTACAGATGTTAATGCAAAGTTGGATGCCCAAAATTCAGAATTCGACGCACAAGCTGCAGATTTGAATGCAAAATTGGATGCTCAAACGCAGTGGATGAAATGTAATTTTCAAGTAGTACTTATAGAGTCCGAGAAATGTCCGTCCAGGAACGTTCCTGCCAAAGAATCGGGCATGTACAATGGAGAACCCCGAGACCTGTTATGAAGTGCTGGACATGTGGCGGAGTCGGCCACATCTCTGTTGACTATAGGAAACGTCGACGAATGAATGAAACATCGAGTGAGAATTGTTGTTCATGCGCTTGTCATAAGAGGAGACTATCAACGGAACAATCTGAGGTGAAGAAGCACATTGTACCTGTCAGAGTACTAAATGCGTCCGAAGAGCCGGTCGCAATAAGAAAAGGAGATTTAACCGCAGAATGTGCACCCGTATCAATGATAAGCTCAAATCAGCAAGGGAAGGCGCATAATAACGCTGATGCTCTATTAAGAAGACGATGTAAGCCAGATTTTAAACATTGTCATAAAGCGGAAGAGAAAGAAGAGGCGTACGACCTGCGAAATGTACAAGTAGAAGTACTAGATGGGTGGACGAATGAGGCTATACGCACAGCTCAACTTCAGGATGAAGATATGTCGCTAATCCTGGAACACAAAGAAAAGATCGAGCGACCACCTTGGAACAATATTTCCGACAAGAGTGCAACATTTAAGGCATATTGGGCACAATGGAATTCCTTGCTGGTGGAAGATGGAATTCTTAAGCGTAAATGGGAAGCCGCGGACGGAAAATCCCATCGAATGCAGATTCTAGTCCCACCATCAAAAGTGAAGGATGTACTAACAGAAATGCACGACGGGGCCTCCGGTGGACATCTGGGAGTTAATAAGACACTTTCAAAATTACGATCTCGATTCTACTGGCTTCACATGAGAGATGACGTCGAGTCTTGGTGTAGGAAGTGCACAACTTGCACTGCGACCAAAGGACCAACAGCAAAACCAAGGAGCGCTATGAAGCAGTACAACGTGGGTGCCCCTTTCGAGCGAATTGCGATTGATATCTCAGGACCATTCCCAAAAACAAACGACAATAACAAATACATGTTGGTTATCATGGATTACTTCAGTAAGTGGGTGGAAGTCCTTCCAATTCCAAACCAAGAAGCAACAACCGTCATTGAGCAGCTTATCAATAATTGGATCAGCAGATATGGAGTCCCCTGTGAGCTTCATTCCGATCGGGGTCGAAACTTCGAATCACAGATATTTCAAGGCATCTCTGCGGCACAGGGCGTAAGGAAAACCAGGACCATACCCTTACATCCACAGTCAGACGGAATGGTCGAAAGGTTCAACCGAACAATGAAAGAGTATTTATCGAAGGTCGTTAGTGATCACCAACGAGATTGGGACAAATATGTACAAACCTTTCTCATGAGCTATAGATCGGCTAATCACGACTCGACGGGCCATTCTCCAGCAAGAATTATATTTGGACGGGAGATACGATTACCAGCCGATCTGCGATTCGGAATACCTCCAGACGCCATAGATAAGACCGAAGACTACGTAGCCGAATGGAGAAATCGCCTCGATGAGATTCATCATTTGGTTCGAAAGCAAATCAAGGTATCCAGTGACCGGATGAAAACAAGGTACACCGTTCGAGCCAACGCATCCGGATTTAATGCAGGCGATAACGTATGGTTTTATAACCCTCATCGGCAAAAGGGAAGGTCTCCGAAGTTACAGCAACATTGGGAAGGACCATATAAGATTCTCACAAGAATTAACGACGTTGTCTATAGGATTCAGCGAAGGCCGAACGCCAACATGAAAGTGGTACATCGTGACCGACTGGCGACTTTTGTTAACCCAGAAGACCAGTGAACTTAGTTCGGGACGAACTAATCTAGGCGGAGGGTAGTGTGACGCATATGACAGTCAGTACTGGAATATTCGGGAAAGTCCAAAACAAAGTACTGGGAAACTGGAGACTATGGATAATAAAACATTCAAGATTATGGAACGGACGGAAACGAAATACCGAATCAGAATGTGGGGAACTGGTATAAATACGTCGCAGACAGCTCATGAAGACAAGTAGAGAGTTATAAGTAAGACAGTGAAGCAAGCGATACGTCTCGAGTGAGAAGTAAGCAGTGAAGAAGTAAAAGACGCGATAAGTACGGAAGCGATAAGTTAAGAAATCGTTATGTGTACGGTAAAAAGTAACGGTTGTTATTAACGGACTAATAAAGTGTCACATTAATTCAAAATCGATTCAACGGCTCTTATTTATTCAAAATAATTAATCCAGCGAACCCTAAGCTCGCTACAATAATAATAATAACAGCGTGTCAAACAAAAGCCAATGTCTCCTACTTAGCTATTCACCTGGAAAAGCATGTATTCCCAAAGGACGCATAGCTAAACTCATTATCCTATGCAGATAATGCATAATTGAGTTAAGCTACCTTTTTTGCCATACGGCAACTCCATTCCTCTAACCATCAGATTTCCACCGGAAATTCCATTCATGTCAGTTAGCAAGAACCAAGTCGAATCAAACGACGTGGTTGCATCATCATTCAATGGCTTGGGTAATTGCCGCATTCATTAGCGTTTTTCCCACGGTATTATTTCCTTAGCCGAGGTAGCGTCCTATCGATTTTCCACAGATCATCCATTCGCTTGGGATCAGTCATCTCTTTTCGCAGGTGAATAGCACCGGCTACATTTCCTCTCCTCCTTAATTCTGTTTCCATACGATTCAATGCACTCTGAGATCTTCACAGCCGTAACACTAGGGCAGTAGGTCATACTCAGAAACTGCATTTGATACCAGCACAGACAACCAAATCCACCCCGAGATCATCCTTCATCGTGTTTTTGTTCTCTCATTATCCCATGTTCGTCGATTATCAATTAACCGATTTTCTACCACGACGGGCGTGACAATGAGAGAGCAGAGGCGTGATCTCTTTTGTTTGTTCTGTGTGCAAAAGTAGAACACAGAATTTCACCCCTAATTAAAGCTGTCGCTATCCAATCTCCATCGCGTCAGTCACGCCGCCGCTTTATAAGTCGAGTTATACCTGTGCCGAATAAAAGTCGAGTTTCGTCCTCTGTGGAGTTTAATTTTTATCTTTCCTGTCTAAATTTTCATTACCGCGGTCACCGTGTCGAGAAAGAAACTGTTAAATCTCGTATTAAAGTTATTTATTCCAATTTTCTATTACAAAAATAAATTTCATGTAATCAAGAAAAAAAAAACAGACTTGTATTAACGCTTAGTTTTTAAAATAAAAATTCAAAGAACAAATAAAGTAACAAAAATGAAAACAGGGTTTTCTATTCCTTCTGGTGAACAATTTTCGGCGGAATAACATTGTTGGGAGACAAAGTGAATCCGAGTCATACGTTGACTAAAATACTTTAACCCCACAAACCCATTAGCTGGGTAAAAACAAGTGACCCGGCGCGACAGTGTTAGACGCCGACAGCCATAACAAATTACATGCAATAAGAATAGGGCCAAGAAATAAACAAATTTATGACCTTCTCTTGAGCCAACCGCAATTTGGTTTTTCCTTATCGAAAGGACTATTGTGGGAACAGAAAGTAAACAATAAACGAACTAACACTGTTCCTGCAAGGAGATAAAAACCTTGTACAAATATCGTAGCCGAAGATAATGACTTCGGCCGAGGAAATCACCAGGGCCATAAAGCACATGCGGGTACATAAAGGGATACCGCAGAAGTTTGAAAAGCCTGACGATCCTCGGCATATCTCCGGCCACATGGGCAGCAACGTTCGGGCCTGTATGTGTGGTGCATCCACATAGTATCGCTACGAACAAAACGGAATCGTAGGACAAGAGTGGGTGCGATCTCCTGGAAAGGAGAAACTCGTTGGAAAAGAGAGGATATCCAAGGGAAGGTTTTATTTGAGAGAAAGAAAGAACAACCGGGTGGGTTTCTCTTCCTTCAACAAAATCGTTACAAGTTAGTCCAGTAACACCATCGACCACACCGGGTCCGCGATAACAAAACGAAGAGTGTGTCGGCGCGAATCCCTTTTAAATATAATAATAAAAAAAGGCATATCGCCAGATTGAAAAAAAGTGACTTTTATTCGCAAGCAGTGTTCGGCCAATCAATTAAAATCCGCCAAACCTCATTATGACAATATGGCTTTCGTAGCAATCGGTCCACAGGAGACAGAGTTTGGGATCCAGCCCTTTTATGAAAGTTACATTCATATGGACTGGACAATCCCCTGATCCGATGGATAAGATACTATCTTTCTGGCCGTTCAATTCAAACGTTTCTAGAGGGTGTCAAATCTATCTCCTATCAAATTAATGCTGGTTTTACTCAGGGTTCGCTACTCTCACCCACTCTCTTCCCCATATTTATAAATAATCTCTTGTCAATTACCCAAAACCCAACTTAGTTGTTTGCTGATGATAGCACGTTGAGTTTCTCATACTCATATGAACATTCCAGTTTATGCTCGATACACTGAATTCCGACTGTGGGGAGAAAGTATTGTGCCAGGCATGGGCACTCCGTTCACTTCCTCCTCCATCATAAAAAGTTCCGCTGAAACGAACCGAACGCCAAAATACTGAGAGGACAACACACAAAATAACGCACAGATTTAATCACTATTATTTCTTTATTTGTTACTTTTATCATGTAAATAAAGACCACTACGTTTGTTTACACTATTGGACTTGAGGCAAATTAATATTAACACTAATTTGTATAACTCATTTCTTTTGTTCAGTCAATGACACGTAATTTGTATTCGCACAGGCGACTCGCACGACTCAAGAATTTACGCATCTCCGCAGCCGGCAGAAAGCGGGAACGAAGCGACCTGCTCGGTCGGCGGATGGTAACGTGTGGCGGTTCCGCCCAACCCCACTGTTCCCCTTCCTGAAAAACCCCCAAAATCATTACCCAAGACGCATAGGTCTTCGCCAATGCATTCGCATTCGGCACCTAAAAATGCTTCACGCATTATATAGATGAAATCTATGATTATTTACATTAAGTCCCTGTAAAGAAAACTTACCTTCATGCATTCTCTCCGCATACCACTGCTCCTTAAGATTTCTTTATTAGCTTACCAGGAATTTCCAATCAATTTCGGCATATACGTCGCCAGTCAAATTTCCTCAGATGAATTCCGGTAAACAAAATAATTCGATTTACATACATTGTAACCTTCATAACAGGGATCATAAATACTGCGCCGTCTATTTTCCCAACGTCGCCAAGTAAATTTCCTTACGTACACATCGGCCGGCGACCTTTTTCTTCCAGCAATAAAATTCCCTAACCATGTGCAAATCGTAGATTGCTGTTCCTACATAGGTTTCTGCGATACCATATACAATTCATATCGTTTGTGGTATCCGAATCACATTTTCTATTTAATGAGCGGCTGCTATTTATCTAGCCGACCCTCATTACCGAACTATGCATCAGGTCATATTTCCCTTGTCCTTTAATTCGCCGAATCTTTTCCCTCACGAACTAGATGCATAAACAAATACAAAGCCATTAGCATTCGACGAGATGCGATTCGTTTGTTTCAACAAACACACATCTCTTGGATGCCAATTATGCCCCGTCCTTGAGTTTCAGGTTTATTCCTATGGCCTTGTGTATGAAAAAAACCAATGTGATCTACACATTCACCACAGAGAAATATTTTCTTCTTGGGCAAATTCACCTCAAATCATCATTTTGTATTCGGTGGAACATTTATGATGGAGGAGGAAGTAGAACGGAGTACCGATGCAGGTACATTACTTCCTTCCCACAAACGGACTCAACGATTCAAGCTTCGTTCGGGGTGAGTTTATGGTGTGGTGGTAGATATCCTCTCCACTAAGGATATCGTGTTTATCTACCACCAAAGAAACGTAAAGTCTCTCTTGGTGGAAAAGGAAACCAGATCTTGTAATGAAGATCATGGTGGTGTGCGATCGTTTAGATCTGAGTTGTTTACACGTGCTCGAGGGCAATGGTTAAACGAAGCAGACAGGCGGCAAAGACAAACGGGAGATATGACCAAATGCGCCGTTGGTAATGCGGTTCATTATTTACGCGATGCGTCGTCGCTATTATCGACGTTGGGAAAAAAAGGTGCTAATGGGATTGGTGGCCGAACGAATCCCTTGCATGCCTTTGTATATGCCGGGTAATTAGTTGCGGCAGGGAAAGAAATTGAAGATTGCTTGTTAGTGAGAAAAGAAACGATGAGTTGGATCTTATGCATGTTTACCTGCGTAGAAATATGGTTTATGGAATCTGAAAAAACAAGCTGTCCGACATAGGATTTTAACACAGACAATGGGTGCCGACAGGCTTGGGATTCATGATGCCATATGTACTTTAAAGAATTATTTCTAGGAATTTTATCCAACCCGCTGTATACGTTAAATGCCAGTGTAAAAGGAAATGTTTCCGGTATGCTGGATGGAGATTGCGGTGCAGGTGTGGGAAATTCAAATTTGCCTTGGAACCGAATAGGTTTTGGCATTCCTGAAAAGGTAGAAAAGAAATCTTACAGGAAATTATATGCGAAGAGATGCATGAAGGTAAGTTTTCTTTTTAGATTATACCTTAGATAATCCTAGGTGCGTAAAGCATTTAAGGTGCTAATGCGATTGTACTAGCGAAATTATATGATTATATGGAAGATATGGGGGTTTTTAAGGAAAGCGAACCGTAGTGTTTGGCGGCACCGTCACAGTGCCCCCCCCCCCCCCCCCCCCCCCCCAGTGACGTAATCACGAAAAAGAAAGGTAGGGCTGCAGTGGTGATCGAATGGTTGGTGCGATGGTGGGAAGAGGGCTGGACGCTTGGAGAAGAAGGTGGCCCTGTGTGGACGCGGATGTTACCGTTTGATGCCGTCAAGGGCAAGGGTGTGGGGCGTGGTTCATTAGCCTGTTGTGGGTCGTTTGGACCAACAGGTTTATCGGCCGAGTAGGTCGCGTGTGCGGGAAGATGCAGATAGAGGCGCTGAAGATGTTAATCTGTTGTTGGCGGTATATGCCAACAGGTTGTACCTATCTAATAGGTCTAATCCCATTAGGGGCTCGCTGGCATCGTACAACGAAGTGCCAGGAGATGAGACCTATTCTGACTCACTGACATCGTGCAACGAAGTGTCAGAGCATAAAATTGAGGAAACCCGAGTCCAGAGTCAGTGGTTTTCGTCCATACGTTTGTATGGCGGATTGTTTGCCGCTGGGACTGGTAAAGGGGGGCGGGCACTGCAGTTGTGCGGCTTACCGATCGAGGCAGGACCAGTATATCGGCACCGGTGTCAACAACGACGCCCGATATATGGCCCCTGCGACCTCGCCGAATGACAACTTGTGATGAGGTGTCGGCCAGTCGCGCTTGGTTGATAGTAGGCAACTTAGGTTAAGGGGCTTCTGGTGTGTGATTGGTTAGTGGGGAAACAAACGATGAGGTGGATCTTATGCATGTTTACATGCGTAGAAATATGGTTTATGGCATCTGTAAAAACAAGCTGTCCGACATAGGATTTTAACACAGACAAAGGGAGCCGACTGGTTTGGGATTCATGATGCCATATGCACTTTAAAGAATTATTTCTAGGAATTTTAGACAATGCGTTGTATGCACTAAATGTCCTTGTAAAAGGAAATGTCTTCAGGTGCCAATGCAAATGCATTGGCGGGAAACAATGAGAATTGGGTTGTAATAATAGGGGTTCTGCCTGATAATTTTAAGAAAGAAATCTTACGGAGAATTGTATACGAAAAGATGCATGAAAAGGTAAGTTTTCTTTTCCAGGGGCTTTTTAGATCACAGATTCGATCTCTTTAATGCGTGGAGCATTTAAGATGCTAATCCGATTACATTCGTGAAATTAGGAGATTGGGTGAACGTTATGGGGGTTTTTCAGGAAAGCGAACCGTGGGGTTTGGCGGAACCGCCACACGACCTCAACCAGATATATCAGTGGGCGTTATCTAACCAAGTAGAATTCAATGTCTAAAACACAGTGCTGCCTCTTGTCGTCAAAGACGCACCCCAAGGAACTATAAACCCTCAGCACTCGAATTAATTCGACTCTTAATTAGAGTGACCATATATTTGAAGTTACGAAAAGTGCTGCCAAATATATGGGGTTCTTTAAGAGCTGCAAAAGATACTTCACTCTATCCAACCTGGCCACTCTTTACAAAGCGTATATTCGTTCCAAAATGGAATTCAAGTCCCCTATTAGGCCAGGCACATCCAAAAGTGTGGTACACATGCTCGATAAGATAAAAAAAACGAGCAGTGAAATTTATTGGGGACCCAGCCGTAAGTCGTTCAATTCATAAGCGGAAAGTTTCATGTCTGTCTCTTTTCTATGGGTATTATCAAGGTCCTTGCTCCACTTAAGTTGCTGAATGTGCTCTACCTCTTCAGACGTTTGCCCACGAGCCCCGTATATCTGTGAATAGGCATCAGTTTGTGGGTTTAACTAACTTGCTCTACTATTATGAGGGGCTTTGCTCTCGTCTCGATAGAGTGTCCGTCCGACACAGGTTCACCGAGACGTCCCAACTGCTTGCTCGATCGTCGTACTGCGATGTTCAATATAAACCACTGGTGTTTCCTTAAGTCTATTTTATTTATTCTTTCTGTGAAACTTAATCTAGGTGAACATAGATCTTTATAAGATTACTAATTACAATCCTTATGCGATACCAACTGTAGTAATATTTGTGTGACTTATTTTAGATAATAAAAAAAACAATATTGGTATTCACAAATAAACTTATGTTTCGTATGTTACACTTATTTAAATCTTTACTAACGATTTATCTTATGTTGCACACAGCGCAGTTAATTCTTACGTTAAGCTTCTATTATGTTGCAAACAATACTTTAATAATTTCAATAAAATTCATTTCACATGTTACACTGTATTTAAATCTTTACTTACGATTTATCTTATGTTGCACACAGTGCAGTTAATTCTTACGTTAAGCTTATATTATGTTGCAAACAATATTTCAATAATTTCAATAAAATTCATTTCACATGTTACACTGTATTTAAATCTTTACTTACGATTTATCTTATGTTGCACACAGTGCAGTTAATTCTTACGTTAAGCTTATATTATGTTGCAAACAATATTTCAATAATTTCAATAAAATTCATTTCACATGTTACACTGTATTTAAATCTTTACTTACGATTTATCTTATGTTGCACACAGTGCAGTTAATTCTTACGTTAAGCTTATATTATGTTGCAAACAATATTTCAATAATTTCAATAAAATTCTTTATGTGTTACACAGTACTTTTATTATCACTAAACTTCCATTTAGGTTGTGGTGATATTTTGGTGGCACCTTGGTGTACCGTTGTAACGTTATCTCCAACAATTTACCCGAAAAAAAGGTTCAAAAATGTAGCCGTGGTAATTCCCAGATCTTTTACTCGGGGCAGACGTAGATACTATTTGCTGACACGGTTGTAATTTCTCCTTGAACAATTTACACAGCGCAAAAGGTCTGTATCGCCGCGGTATTCACTATATCTGTTGGCTTCGGTTAGAAATAGTATTTATTTTACTGACGCGGTCGTAATTTCGTCTTGAACAATTTACACAGCGCAAAAGGATTGTATCGCCGCGGTATTCACTATATCTGTTGACTTCGGTTAGAAATAGTATTTATTTTACTGACGCGGTCGTAATTTCGTCTTGAACAATTTAAACAGCGCAAAAGGATTGTTTCACCGCGGTATTTACTATATCTGTTGACTTCGGTTAGAAATAGTATTTATTTTACTGACGCGGTCGTAATTTCGTCTTGAACAATTTAAACAGCGCAAAAGGATTGTTTCACCACGGTATTCACGATATCTGTTGACTTCGGTTAGAAATAGTATTTATTTTACTGACGCGGTCGTAATTTCGTCTTGAACAATTTAAACAGCGCAAAAGGATTGTTTCACCGCGGTATTTACTATATCTGTTGACTTCGGTTAGAAATAGTATTTATTTTACTGACGCGGTCGTAATTTCGTCTTGAACAATTTAAACAGCGCAAAAGGATTGTTGCCACACGGAATCTCTAATAAGACTGAATTAGTTTATCGAAGCGACAGAATAACTCGTACCCAATCGTCGCTTCGATGCCCATATTTGGTCATTTTAACTTTCCGAGCTCCTTGGTATTTACTCTCGCCACCAAAACGTATCACCTTCCCTTGGTGTGGGTAACCGCATTATACCCCTGCCTGTGTGTATTTTTTATTATTATTCGCACGGGGGTGAGCGCCATTGCGTGTGTTTACTCGTTGTACCATATTATGTGTAGGGACGTTCATATTGCTTATACGTGCAATGTGATGCTGCTACATGGGCATGCGTTATATCTCACGTATTTGTATTTGTTGAGATGTGTCCTTTAAGGGGCATGCGTTGTAGGTTTCGTCGGTTTTCGCGCCTTCTGGTAATTCCAGGAATTAGTCGCAGGCTTGCGCAACCGCATTATGTTTTTCTTGGTTGTTCTGCCACATCCGATCGTTGGTTGATGTTTTTACCAGATCGATGTGCAGGTGTCCCATGCTCTCCTCTGCTATTTAGTTTCTTACCATTGGTGCTACGTTGTGCTTGGTCATCATGACATGATTTTCGTGATTTATGCCTTTCTACTTTTAGGAAGATGCCTGTATTGCACAAACGCTTGTATCAGCGGGCTTGTGGTTATTTACATGCTAATGCAGGTAAGTATTCGATTTTCTGGCGCCGACAGCCTGCGAAAAGAGGTTACCTGGTGGTAAGTAGGCAGGTGGGTAGTGGCGTTCGCGCTAACCGCCACAAGTTCGCGTTGAAAGTCAACTTCAGGCGCAAAAGTAAGCATAGACAGTCACGTTACATGGTTAAGTGTGGTTTGGTTTGGAATAATAAATATAATATAAAAATAATATTAATATAATCTAAATATAATATTAATATAAAATATAAAATATAATAAAGATACAAAATATAAACAATAAATTAAGAAATTAGAGATCGCGATCCACATTTCGAACTAACATTCGTTAAAAGCGAATGCTCGATCCTGCTATCGTTGGGTTGTGGACTCCGGGTAGCAGATGCGGCGAGTTTCTCTTCGGAGTAGTGACGGAGTGGATGAGGAGAGAGAGAGAGAAGTAGTCGAGAGGATTAATAGATAGTAGAACAACATGAAAAAAAGAGAGACGGAGGCATTCGAGAAGATTGAATTATGTGACGGAGACAAGGAGAAGAGACGTATTAGTTTTTAAAAAGTAGAAAGATGGACTTGATTGAAGGAAGGTGTTGAAGTACGGCCATGAAGGACCGGAATTAAGTTTTTATTAGTCGAATTAAAGTGTATTGAGTTAATTAAAAGTAAATTGTTAAAGTACGGCCATGAAGGACCGGAATTAAGTTTTTGTAATTTGAATTAAAATGTATTGAGTTAATTAAAGTAAATTGCTGAAGTGTACGCCCATGAAGGACCGGAATAAAAGTTTTGTTCATTTGAAGTAAAACGTATTGAGTTAATTGAATTGATTGAAAAAAAGGGAAAGTCCATGAAGGCTCCTCGATAGTATAGTGGTTAGTATACCCGCCTGTCACGCGGGAGACCGGGGTTCGATTCCCCGTCGGGGAGCCTCTGACGCAAGACTAATGGTCTTGCCCGGAAAAAAACAAATCATTATGGAAAATTTAACACGCCTCTCGACTTTCTAAATAAGGCCAAGACGGGTTCCCGGTTGTAGTGCCGATGATGATGATGAATGATGAAGGACCAAAAATTGTGTTCCCGAGGGTGGAGTGGAGTAATTTCTTTAAATGAAGCAAGGGCGGTAAATTGAGGGTAAGCCGTTATAAATCTATAACATTGTTTTTGGCACCGTAGAGATTCGGAACTGTTTCGGCGCAACACCGGTACACACGACTGCTAAAAGGGTACTTGGAAAACCATACCGGAAGTGAGAATACGGTTGCATATGGGAAAGAAGTGGCACCGTTAATCAATAAAATGGAAACTGAATAATATAACAATTAACATCATTGCACGGAATATATATCGACGGATACAACAATTGGCTTGAGGTCTCGGCGGCCCCATTAGACAATTCTTTACCGAGCCAGTGGCGCAGCTAAGCTCCCCAGACTCCTTGTGAAGCAAACTATATTTACGGCAAACATCTGACAGCCATTTGATATTCGCCTTTTTGTACATTAGAACTGGCGCAGCGACAAACCATTTGATAATCATCCTTATCTTCTGTTACACCACCACCGGCTTCTACTGTTGCAACTCTTACATTACAACTCCGGCCATTACCTTCATCTTCTGTTACAAAAGATTGCCCAACAAATTCATTCACACAATCTGTTACAATTGGCTCCAAACGCTCATTGCCCCATTGGCTTTATCTTTCTGTAACAGTCATTCTTTAGCCGAATCACACGAATATGGAATGCTCTACCGGATCATCTGCTTCCTCGTCGTTGTAATGTCCAAGCATTCAAGTCCAATATTAAGGAATAATGATGCAAGTGTGTCGCCCTCAAAAGTTGCTATGGTGAGGAAAAACTATACCTGCGCCCACATATTTTCATTAAAAATCCCGGGAATTTTCAACCTATGTAGTAGAGGCAATCGTAAGAAAATGGAGCTCACATGATAAGCTTCGTGAAAATGGACGGAAAAGTGTTAAAAGATTTTCCATAATAAAGAAAACCAATGGCCCGTTTATTGTAGCCTTTTTTATTTCACTTTATAGTTCAGCCACACAAGATATCGCAACAAAAAGTCTTAATTGTAATTATTTAGACAATTTATTTAGAATTATTTAGTATGTACATCCATTTTGGAGTAAAAAATTACTTCCCTGTGACTGCAATTTCAAAACGGCAAATATTTTACTCTAACATTGTGCCTCTTTTTTACTAGGCACGCAACTTTCAGGCGTGTTTTGACATATCTAATTATGGAAGAGAAAATTATGATAACAACATGTTGTGAGCAATTTTATTTGCCATTTGAATGCAATAAACTGTGATTTAATTCTTGATACAAATAGCAATTGGTCTCCTTCTTCACATTCATTTTTCGTGTCGGCTTATTGCCAACTCCCCATTCTCCTTCACCATCCCTTCTTTCTATTTTGTTTCCCCTTCTACTTCTACTGATTCATTTCCCCTGACCACCATTCGTTTCGTTTATTACCTTCACATGGTATACCAGGTTATTAACACTTTTCACCTCATTTCGAAATCTACTATATCTAGATCTAACGTCCTCGTTCGTGTTAACATTGCCAAAATAACCTCAGCACATACATGAGAAATAAACGCACTTTTCACATTACCATTTATTTCCGTCCTTGCAGACCTATTCCCCGGCACCACGACACTTATCCAGAAGCTACACACGAGCGCCGACGTTTATGAATATCTTGCCATGTATCGTGTAAATAGCTCCTAACATATTTTCATTCAGCGTTTCGTTGAATAATTTTACAAGCTGCCAGGAATGCTACAAGAACACGAACTGGCTGACTGTGATGTCAATAGGGAAATCTTATTATTCTATCAGGTGCACAAGGACAAAGTGACACCTGAAAGCACTGAACCAAAAACACATACTACTCTTACATTGTACAACTTCTTCATTCCCAGGCATCTGATATTCGTAGAACCCAAGATGGATGTATGAATCCGCATCCCATTCCATCTCATGGCATCACGTTAACAATACGTCGGCTCCACGAACTAATATCAACATTGCAGGGCAACATCAAACATCAAACTGTCATTATACTAGGCAAACAAGTCCTGGTCCCAAATCAAAACACCACGAAACCGGAAATGCACATTAGTCTAAATGAAATATCCTTGTAGTCGCAGCCAGCATTGTTGCAGTGCCACTTGAGTGTGGGATGTGGCGCACCTGGGTAATCCTCTTAGAATTCCTTTTTAAGTTTGTTATTGTTTTGATTATTGCCCGGACCACATTCTGCCAGTAATCAGATCAAAGAACTCTTTGGAGACCATGGTGGGTGGTTTACAGTCCTTGACACATATTGCGCACCAACAAGTCACCGGACCCTAATGATCAAGTATCCTACACATCAGTGATTGTAGTAATTTATGGGGAGGGATTCAAGTACATTCATCGTCCTGTCAATTGCTGTAAATCTTTGCTGTACGAGTATGTCGTTTTGTATGCAGTGGCGGGTGCGTGTCCTTGTGTGAAAGAGCTGTGTATCGATTAAGTACAAGAACGGCAATAGCGCCTGTTTGATTTGTATCCACTTAATCACTGATTGTTAGCATTTAATCAGAATAACTTAAATTGAAATTGATCCTGCAAGGAAGGAGGGTAGAGTCCGTAAATGTTATCCATTTGTATGGTTATTCGAGATACACCTTCGTGTTTGATTGAATCCCTTGGTCATTGGTGATTGTAAATTCCTGAAATGTCCAATACTATCCTGTAACGTTAAACATTTATGTACACGTAAGCATTTAAATGTGATCGTTTATTTAATTGAAATCCTTCCTCCTTAAGCCCCCAAAGCATGTCCTGCTAAGAATAACGCAAAAATAATTGACCTGCATTGCCCATGGCCGGATAGAAGCGACAGGCGGACATAATGATAGGATTCTAGACACGTAAGTAATTGACTTAACTGTAGTTGAATATTTAACAAATGCACTGGCACGTACGCAAATGTCCTCAAAGGATTAATACCTTTTGATTGCACCATTGTAAGTTGGTGTACGATGAAAGTTTGTGAATTGTTCATCGGTACGACAATTTACTTTCGGCTAAAAGAAGTACATTCATAGGACCCAATAATCAGTACTTTAGTCGGATAAGCGCAAGTACCTATTTGGTTTATACGCTATATTAGTAAGAAGGTCGTTAATATGCGTGAGGCCGACCTCTGCTTAAAATGAGAGTCATCAGGAAGGACAGAGAGGCATTGTTGTGCATAATTAAGAAAAATAATAATGCATTCACATTCATAATACGACTAGTTGCCAGACGTAGTTTGATAGTGACAGTTTTAAAATTGTCAACTTAAGAATTGAAGAAGGTTACAAAGACGAAGAAGAAAAAGATGGGACTAACGCAATGATCTCATTAGGGCGCTTTATAAAATTGTTTTATGGTTACATTAAAGGCTGTAAGGATGGTAAAATGCCTTACCATACCGAATCCACGGTTCGTAAGATTATACATAACAACATTGGGCAGACGTACTAAAACGGTCTATTGCATCTTACCTCGCCCGGCTAACTATTACTTTAGACTGATATTCTAGTGTTTCTCTTCTTAGCTTTTCCGGGAGCTTATTTTGTTATCGGGCGGTATGTTAAGTCCCGTGAGATACTGCCACACATTAAAGCCCTTTGCCATTAATTTTTCTTTAAAAATTATACTTCAAAAATTCTTCACAAGAAGAGTTATCGATATCGCTGCTATACGGCAAAAACATTACTTCAAAATTGTCTTGATTTGCTTCTCTTGGCCATTAGATTAGATATTCTTAAAAAGAAATATTTCTAAAAGTAAGGCTAATAATATATACGCAAGTGTGTACTCGGATTCTAACTATGTTTGCTTCCTTATAAGTAAAATTATCTTTCACATCATTCCCTTTCCAACCGTCGTCGAGTTTAGATCGTCGCGAATCGTGTTCAGTACGTGTAACATCAGTCCTACGTTACAAAATTATATTAATCCCCTTTGTGTAATAGCGCAGTGAAAACCCCAAAAAAAAAAAAAAAAAACAGAAAAACAGCCCAGACCCTTGTGCAGTGTGTTGTGTTTATAAAACAAAAGAGTAGTGTAAAACAATTGAAACGAAATGGCCTGCGGGCCAAATGTGAATAGTAACCGGTTTAGCGATCTTACGGAAGATACAAATAGTGATATTGGACCTAACAAAATGAAAAGGACACTTATGAAAACAGAGGAATGTTTTCCTAGCTTACCAACAATGAACAATACAAAATATCCAAAATTTCTAATTATATCATCCAAGGAGAATGGGAAGCCTATTTCATCTCTAAGCCCATTTTAAATTAAAAAAGTGATAGACGACGTTAGCAAAGAGTATGAACAAATCACGGACAATTAATAGAAAAAGTTAATTCTCAAAAAATCGTAGACCGTTTTCTTAAAATAACAAACTTTGACAACGTGTGTCCCGTTTCTGTAAAATTGCACGAAAAATTAAATGAATGCAAAGGCATAGTGTACGCCCCTTGTCTCATAAACATCTCGGAAGCGGAAATAATAGCCGAAATGGGTCAACAAAAAGTCACAGATGTATACAAATTTACCAAAGTAGATGACTGTAAAGTGCGAAGACCCTCCGGACTTATGTTATTTACTTTCAACCTATTCCAACCACCGAAGTCGGTTGACATCGGTTTTTACCAAGCTAAGGTCAATGAATATATCCCCAACCCCATGAGATGCCGCAACTGCCAACGACTCGGCCATACCACAAAACGCTGCACCAATACCACAATGTGCGAAAAGTGTGATCTGCCACCTCATAGCCCCGTAGATTGCAGTCGCACTATGTGCGCAAACTGCTCGCTCCCTCACTCGGCCGCGGATAAAACCTGTCCCTTGTATATCCAAGCGAAAGAAGTTTTAACAATAAAAACCACAAACAAATGTTCAATGGGCGAAGCCAAACGAATTTATAAGGCAAAAAATATCCACAAACCTGATCAACTTTCAGGAAGCTTTGCAGATACACTAAAATCGAGCCAATTACAAGGACCCTCAACGGAACAAAACAAACAAATAAATACACTCAAGGAATCCCTTCCAACCAGCTCCTCCTCATCTGCTACAATCAACAGTATTCAAATTGCATTGCCCCACAAGCCAAAAAAGTCAATAACGCATAGCCCAACCAAACCAATTTCGTCTATAACACCACTAATCCAACGAACGCCATCAATCCAATTAACACCATCAACTCAACAAACATCATCAACTCAACTAACCACATTCGAACCCGCACAACTACAAACAAGTTCGCCAACAAACAACCAAACTGAAACCATTCCACAAACCACGACAAGCTGCTCTGCTAATAGCCATTTGCAACGCACCCCTTCACCCAAATCAAAGGTAAAAAGTAAACGGTCTCTCACTATTATAAAAATTAATAAAAATGTACACATCTTAGTAGATGATGATATTACAATGTAACTATAAAACTAACAACCAAGCCCCTGACTCTGCTGTTCCTGAGGTTGGACACTTGAACTCAATCCAGAGTCCAAGTGCCCAACATCCGGAACAGCGGAGTCTTGATCCTAACAACATACATCCCACCATACCTTCCAACACCTTAATACATTTAAGAATATACAACCCCATCCCTCTGCAAAATCAAGACCTAAGCATACTAGCAGGGCTAAACGCCCAAAACTCACTCCAAAACAAAAACCATTCACCATTCTACAATGGAACATGAACGGTTATACCAATAACTTTGACGAACTAAACATTCTAATTAAAGACTATAACCCACATATAATATCACTGCAAGAAACGCATTGTCCAGTCAACACCACACCATTCATCCGTAAATCCTATGTAGGCTACTTCTACAATTCACCTGCAAACACATCACACAAGCAAGGAGTAGGATTACTAATCAAGAAAGGTACTTCCCACAAAATCCTCCCCATCATTACAAATATCCAAACTCTCGTTGTAGAAATACAACACCCTTTAAATTTTACCTACATTGCCTTATCATCATCATCATCGGCACTACAACCGGCAGGCGGTCTTGGCCTTATTTAGCAAGTCCTGAGGCTTGTTAAATTTTCCATAATGATTTATTTTTTCTGGGCAAGGTCATTAGTCCTGCGCCAGGGACTCCCCGACGGGGAATCGAACCCCGGTCTCCCGGGTGACAGGCGGGTATACTAACCACTATACTATCGAGGAGCCCACATTGGCTTATATCTCCCCCCAAATCAGCCATTAAATAAAAATGATCTTCAGGCTATACTCAACCAAACAAATGAGCCCAGAATACTTGGAGGCGACATAAATGCTTGGAGTACACTCTGGGGTTCACCTTCCACAAACAAAAGAGGGGAAGTAATTGAAAACCTCCTCCTCACCTCCAATCTGATCCTACTGAATGATGGTTCGCCTACTCACCTTTCTACCCACAATACCCTCACTTATATAGACATCACTTGTTGCTCCTCAGAATTGGTTCCGAAAACTTCATGGCAGGTTCTAAACGACCTCTACAATAGTGACCATTTCCCCATTTTAAGCATAATAAATAATCAGCAACCGATAACCCATCACAACAGATCTCCAAAATACAAAACCGATTCCGCCAACTGGGCACTTTTTGAAAGAAAAGTTGACGAATTTCTTTTAAGCAATTCCCCAACACCTGACACGAATCACGAAGCTGCGCTAATCAGTAAAGCAATTAGATCCGCTGCCAATCTCTCAATGCCCCAAACAAATATCACAATCAAATCAGAAACCAGGCAACCTGTACCTTGGTGGAACTCCGACCTAACGCTTCTCAGAAAAAGCAAAATGTCAGCCCTCTCTGAATTTAAAAAAAGACCAACGCAGATTAATTTTGTTGCATACAAAAAAGCGAATGCACAATTTCGTAGGAAGATGAAAGAAAGCCAAGCAAAAAGCTATCTTCAATTCACTTCCTCAATCAATCCAACATCCTCCACAACCACAATATGGCATAAAATACGCAGCTTGAGTGGTCACAATCCGACAATTATCTCATCCCTTAATTCCGAAAATACTACAATCTCAGACACAGTGAAAATAGGACAACTCTTCGCCAAAACCTGGTCGCAATTCTCAGGCGACAATAATTTTCACCCCGAATTCAATCGTAAAAAAATTGAATGCGTTAACTAACAATCCACTATCTTTGCAAACTCCTAACTCTGCAGCTCTACGCATTGAACAACCCATCTCATTTATCGAATTCGAGTCAGCACTTAGTATAACTAAGGGCAAAACTCCAGGGAGAGATCGAATATCTTACCCAATGTTAAAAAACCTTTCGCATTATGCAAAACAAAGAATTAAAAAGTTATACAATAAAATACTTGAAACATCACACATTCCACAACTATGGAAAACCGCGGTCTTAATACCTATTCCCAAACCGAACAAAGATAAAGATACGGTGGATGGCTACCGCCCCATATCCTTAATTCCTTGTCCCGCAAAGGTATTAGAAAAAATCGTAGCCAAACATCTACTCTGGTTTATGGAAATAAAGAAATTGACATCCATCAACCAAGTAGCTTTCAAATCCAACAGAGGTTGCACAGACGCCTTACTCCACATTGACCACTACACCTCAAAGGCTATATCCGCCAAAAATCACGTCACAATACTCTCTCTTGATTTTGAGAAAGCATTCGACAGAATAGGCGCTCACACCGTACTTAATAAATTGTTAAAATGGAGAATTGGCAACAATATATATAGGTACGTTAAATCATTTCTAAGCAATAGAAAATTCCAATGTAAAGCCAACCACCTTTACTCCAATACATTTCCATTACACAACGGAATCCCTCAAGGATCCCCACTGTCAGTTGTACTACTTATGATCGCCTTTGACCACATAAGTACAATAATACACATACAGAAACATCTAGATCATTGCATTTACGCCGATGATATATACATCTTAAGTAAATCCAGTGATCTAAATTTCTGCAAAAACATTTTAACTGAAACAGTGAAAGATATCTTAGAATGGTCAAATTCTTCAGGTGCCAAACTCTCAGTAGACAAATGTAAATTATTTCATGTGTGCCGACGACGACTTTGTCCCCAAATACACCTCAACATAAACAACAAAACAATCCAAAATGTCCCCAACCTCAAAATCCTAGGAATAACATTTAACAATAAGTATACTTGGAAACAACATTGTTCAGAACTCAAGGTATCATTAGCAGCTAGGCTCAATATTATTAAATACTTAAGCAACATGAAAAGTAACGTACACATTAACACTCTATGTAAAATTACTAAAGCTCTAATTTTAAGTAAAATAGACTACGGGATCTACATCTATGGCAATAGTCCAAAAAAGACTCTAAATATAATAAAACCCACCTATCATGAAGCCGCTAGAAGAAGCACCTTTGCATTCAGAACGACACCAATAAAAAACATACTGGCTGAAGCTGGGCTTCCAACAATCGAGGACCGGATGGAAATCATATCATTAAAACTAATAGCTAAATTAGCGTTTACGCGAAATTCCATAATTGACAAAGACATCAAACTAACAATAGGATACAAAAATACCAACCGAATCCCATCTGCAATCAGTCGCATTTTAAATAAAGCCAAGCAATTGGAATTGGATATTAAACAAACTTTCAAATACTCCGCAACTTACCCGCCATGGCTTCTAAATAATAATAATTTCATAACAACACTCTCAGTATTTAAAAAACCAAACACAAACAAAGAAATATACGGTGCACTATTCTGGTCAGTCGCCTCAAAATATAAATCCAACGGATGGCGCTTTCTGTACACAGATTGATCCAAAACAACCAACTATACTTCCTTTGCGGTCACATCCGAAGAAGGTGCAGTAAAGAAAATCGGACTTTTACCCGAATTTAGCTCCATTTTCACGGCAGAAGCCTTCGCGATTTTACAAGCCGTAACATTCGCCACCAACCACAGAGAAAAATATGTCATCTGCACCGACAGCCTGTCGGTACTCAACTCAATAAAAAACACCAACAACACTGATGATATTATTTCCAATATTCGGAATAATATCATTAAATACTGCAATAAAATAAAACTAATGTGGACTCCCAGTCACGTCGCCATCAGCGGTAACGAGAATGCAGACGCCGCAGCCAACTCAGTCAAAAGAGCTCCAGTCCATAAATTCAACACCTACACAAGAGCCGATCTACTGTCAATTATCAGCAATCAACAAAAACAAATAAACCAAACAAACTGGGATACTCACCACCATACCTATAAAATGGTAAACCCTTTCAAAACTCACCCTTCTTACCCAACTAACTTGTCCAAATCCAAAATCACAAACTTTTTGAGGCTGCGATTAGGCCATACAGCTGCTACCCACCTCCACCTGCTCCACCGAGCTACAGCCCCAATCTGCCCAAAATACAACACAGCACTTACAATCACTCGCATTTTGAAAGACTGTCCTCACCTAAAACCCTTGAAAGACAAACTATTTCGCAATACAGATATTTATACAATTCTAGCAGATCCCACTACCGACAACATAGAAATTGTAAATAAATTTGTAAATAGCATAAAGATTAAATTGTAAATTAGAAACACAGAGCCAATAGTCCCCGCTGCTAGGCTCATTAGGTTAAGTTATTGATATGTAATTTTACATTACTAATTGATAATAAATAAATAAATAAATAAATAAATATCTTTCACATTGCTTAACAGAAAAAAACGGTGGGTGGTGCACGTTGCTCACGTTAACGTTTCAACGGAAAAAGTAATTGATCTGTACGGTCGTGTTGAGGTGCTGTATTTTAAATTAAAAGGTTTAGCTTACCTCCTTTTGTGTGTGTCGGTGGGTCATCTCCTTTTGTGGTGATCTACTGGGGGAGCCGTTTATTGGTTGGATTGGACGGCGTGAAAAGATGTGCCCTCGCAACTTCCTTCGGTCGGGCGTGGGGGTTCCGGGCGTGGGGCTCGGTCTTCGAAAGCTCCTTGGCAGGGAATGGCGGAGTCTCCTGCTATGGCGCCAATTGGCACTCCGGGTGTGAGTACATTATTTTCCCCTGGTCACCGGGTACCGCTTGCTCTGTCATTGGGAGTTCCCGTACTAGGGTCCGCGATGAAGTGTTAAGATCTCTTTACTTTGTAGGTTCCCACCGGTTGAATGTTCCGCGGAAATGAAAAGATTCGGCCTTAGTTCCTAGTTAGGTTTTCTTTTTATTTTGCCTTTATAGATTAAGCATATTCCAGTTCGATACATTAACTTTCGTAACTGAACAATAGACCATAGGTTCGGCCTTCTAGAACGTAACTGAATTTAGGATATTCTACGACCAGTGGTTCGGTCTCTGGAACATTGACTGATGGTGAAATAAAAAAAAATAAAAAAATTGTGGCGAGAAGGCCGAATTTAGCGAGACAGGACATATGTGTCCTTCATCTTGTCTCTGACTTCTGGTCATCTTGCGATAACCAGAATCACCCACATCCGTGAGGATGTTGGGCTCGGTCTCGCGAAACCTGAAAAGAAAAGAAAAAGGGGGGGTACCCAAGGATAGTGTGGACAGTGTTGGTCCAAGTGTTCTCTAACTACTTTTATAGAGGGATGGTGGGAAAGAAATCATATAAGACCGGTGGGTCTTGGGTGCGGTAGTAAACGCAGATCACGTCTTTGGCGTCTGATAATCTGCTCTTTGGTCGGTGTGTATGTTTGTGTTTGTGCCGTCCTGTACTGTGCGTTCGTGTGCTTGGTTTGTTAATAGTAGACCCTATGGGATGGGTCCAGGAATCCTCTATTATAGAGGGGAATGTTGTTGGGAAGGGTGCTTTCTTCAGTTTTGTACTGAAGAAGAAATTGTGGGAGTTTGATCCGAAGAGATCGAGAGAGAGAAGGGCCAAGAACGCAAAAGTCCCGTACAAGTAGGTTCTCGCTGTTCTGAATGTTTTCGAGGTACGAGGGTTGCCTTTTATATTTCGGGATTAGAGAACAAAAACAAATATTGATCATTGAAAATCACTTTATTGTTTTTCAAAATATTCCCCATGAACATCTATACACTTTTGCATGCGTTTGAACCAATTGTCGAAGCACTTTTGCCACTCTGATTGAGGTATATCCAACACATGCATTCTGAATGCAGCAACCGCTTCTTCAGGTGTCGAAAAACGTTGACCTCTCAGTTTGTTTTTTACGTACGGGAATAAAAAGAAGTTATTCGGTGCCAAGTCAGGACTATTCGGCGGATGACCCATCAAATCGATGTTTTGGGTGCTCAAAAATGCAGTTGTCGCAGCCGATGTGTGAGAGCTCGCATTGTCGTGGTGAAGAGTGATCCGTCTTCGGCGGTTGGTTTTCCTGATTTCTTGGAAGACAACTGGCAAACAAATGGTTGTGTACCACTCAGAATTAACTGTTCTGCGTTGTTCTAGTGGTACGGTTGCGACATGTCCAGTTTTTCCGAAAAAACAGGCGACCATTTGCTTGGAAGTGCTTCGTGCGCGAACAACTTTTGTTGGATTTGGCTCATCTTGAAACACCCAGACAGTCGACTGCTGTTTACTTTCGGACTCATACGCGTAAATACACGATTCATCACCTGTCACGATGTCATAGACGTGTTTCGAAGCACCGCGACCGTATTTTTTGAGCATTTCTTTCGACCAATTGACACGAGCCTTTTTTTTGGGCGATTGACAAATTGTGTGGGATCCAACGCGAACAAATTTTTTTGACAGTCAAATGTTTATGCAATATTGAATGTATGCTGGTCCCACTAACGCCTAAGGTTGTCTCAATCTCACGATAGGTCACATGACGATCTTTCAATATCAGTTCGCGCACAGCATCAATGGTTTTCGGAACAACAACTGATTTTGGACGACCTTCACGAAATTCATCTTGGAGTGAACTACGACCACGATTGAATTCACCATGCCATCGATAAACACTGGTCCTTGATGGAGCTTCATCGCCAAAAATTGAATTAAGTTCATCCATGCACTGTTGCTGAGTTAATCCACGCCGAAAGTTGTAAAAAATAATCGCACGAAAATGTTGACGATTTAATTCCATTTTTGGGCCGAGATGAATCTTTTAAGTTACTGTAAACAACACAAATAGCGCTCGTATGTCAAAACGTTCTGAGTGCGTATAACCTCAAAAATGTCCAACTTTACGACAGAGCTGTCAATTGCCGGATTGCAACACCAGGGTTGCCAAATCCCGAAACATAAGTGGCAACCCTCGTACTTATATGCTAATTGAAGCAAGTACTCGTCGATAGGGGTAATGGAGGCGCCTTCGTATAGGTGAGAGTTGGGGTAATGACGACCGTCAGGCCTTCTAGAATGATTGGTGCATCTTCTGAGGAGTTTCCTTTCGAAAACCCGAATTCTTTCCATTTGAGCCGAAGATATGCAGGAGCATATGGGAAAGGCGCACGATATTCCAGATCGGATAAGCTGCCTATAGCACAGAAGCTTAACTTTGGTGTCAAATTTGTTCCCCCACTTCAAGATGTTGTGCAGTTGCTTAGACCGACCGAGGCCCCTTTGGAGAATGTGGGTCACATGTTTGATGGAATTCATTTTTGGGGTATAAGTGACCCCAAGATATTTCATCTTGCCCTGTGGTCTAATCGTAGTATCTCCCATTTTTAATCGAATATTCTGTGAATATCGAGAAGCAGGTTGGGAGTGTTTACTACTCAGAATTATGGCTACTGCTTTGGATGGATTAAGTCGGATTTTCCATCGACTGTAATACTGATACAGTTCGTCCAAGTGACGGTTGAGTCAATTTGTTGCGAGGTTAGGGCCTTTGGTTGACGTGTACACCAAGACGTCATCCGCATAGCATATCTGGTTTACTCTCCCGTCCACAGGGCGGGGAATATCAGAGGTGTAAATATTGAATAAGATGGGGCCTAGAATGGAGCCCTGTGGTACGCCTGCAGCGGCGTGGAAAGTTCGGGAAAGCTTTCCATTCGTTCTAACTTGGAAGGTTCTGTTTCGAACGAACTGGTAGATGATGCTACATAGCGTTCTGCTAAGGCCAGTATTCGGTAGTTTAAAAGCGAGACCTTCGATCCAAGTCGTATCAAAAGCTTTTTCAATGTCTAGGCTTACCGCAACGGTGGGTTCCTTATTAAAGAGCCGCACACAGACGTGGTTTTGAAATAAATTGAGAGCCATAGTGGTGCTGTGCGCTCTTCGAAATCCGACTTGGAAATCAGGTATTAGGTGCCTGGCAGTGACAAAGTTATTTAGCTTCTCGTATATGAATTTTTCATATATTTTGCTGATGCGGGTCAGAAGTGAGATAGGGCGAAAGCTTGAAGGGTGATACGTTGGTTTCCCAACTTTTGCTATTGGACAAATAATAGCGTGCCCCCAAGCTTGGGGAAAGTACCCCATGTTGTAAGCATGGTTGAACAGAATGGAGAGCTTTATAAAGAATAAGGCAGAAAGCCTTCGCAACGAGTGGTATGACATGCTGTCGATACCAGGTGACTTCTTAGGGTGTCGAGATTTAACCAGGCTCTGTAGGGTATTTGGTGTGATGAAACTGTGACCATTATCACGTGTGTCATCGAAGTATGTACTGTTAGTTGGGTTAAAGACAACAATTGGCTCGTTGAAGTCGTCCAACTTACTGTGGACCTCTGAACTAACGATTGCATTAGTATCCGGGTTGCCATGTTGGAGAGTAAGTTCGTGATTGTTTTCGAAGGTCTCTCCGATGATATTTGCTTTATTGGTGTCGTTATTGACAACAACACCATTGTGCATAATTGGCCCAGTGATGCGGGAAGTGCCACATATCTTTTTAACATTTTTATAAACGTTCTGGTCCATCTGAATACCCTTCAGTTTGTCTTCCAATTGTCGGGTACGATTGTTTTGGATTCTCTGTTTTATCAGTGTACCAATATTGTGAATAATGGATCGCAATAATGGTTCCCTTTGCGTAAAGCGGTGACGATATCTCATTCTGCAGAGCTTTTTACGCTCCCGGATGAGACGAAGAGTGAGGTCGTCCTGGGGGATCTGATAGGTCTTTTCAAGTTTATACTTCGGGACATGAGTCTCCGAAGTTTCAACTAGAATCTCGTGAAGTCGTTTTGTAGCGTTGTTTATCTCAACCGTCGTAAGGTTCCTGTCAGTGGGAAGAGAGAATTGGTGGAGTTTATCGTTCAATGTAATATTGAAGTTGTTCCAATTTGTCCGCCCATAATCGGGTATGTATCTGATATGAGCCCGGGATGATCGATAGCCGCGAATGAATGTGGTCACAGCGTTGTGGTCAGATACACCCGCTGAAACTTGATGAGGAGTGATTTGTGGAAGTTAGTCTTTGGACGCAATAAATATGTCCAGAATTGAGTTACCTCGAGTACCAACCGTAGGTGCGACTATTTCGAAGTTGAGGGCATACATGTTTGCGGTGTACCATCGGTACAGTTTTGTGCCATTTGGGCAAGAGACAGAGTTGTTCCAGTGGGGATCTCTGGAGTTAAAATCGCCGCCTATGATGAAGGGTGTATGCCCCGAGGTCCTTATTAGTTTGCCGATATCTTCGGGATTAATGGGGCCATTATTGGTTTTATGCGAGTGGTATACGGAGTATATATTCATTCTACCATTACTAGCTAGATGCAGTTCAACTCCAGACACCTCTATGGACTCTAGGCGTGGGAGGTCAATAGCTTCATGGCGAAGTCCGCTATTAACCAGTATACAACCTCCAGTATAACACCTCCGTTGATGGTGGGACCGCCAGTGAGGGTTCGATCTCTTCGAATCATGGAGAAGTTTGGGAATACGGGACGGTGACATGGATGCACCCTAGTTTCGGTTACAAGTACCACGTCCGCCCGGTCATCCTTTATGAGGTCAGAGACTATCATACGCTTGGAATGCGAAACAAGGGAGTAGACATTTATGAGGATAACTTTAATTTTGGAATCCATTGTGGAGGATATGTCTTGCATATGCAGTGAAAAGGAGTGCCTCCCTCTCTGACTCGGTTGATAGTTTCTCATATCGGGGTCGGATATCTTCAATTAAGCGGGGGAAACTAAGTAGTTTCTCGAGCATTGAAGATTGCCCCCTCGGAGGCTATTGCACCGCCGCTTGAATTTGAGTCGTCGTGTTGGTCTTCACCGGGGCTCGCTTAGGGACTTGAATATGTTTTTGGGGGGGAGGAGTTGGGAGAGTTTTTATATTGTTTGCTGTCCCCTAAGCATGTCGGCAAAGGTTAATCCATTTTGGATGAGGTTTTGTGTGGCCTGTTTTCCGAAGTCTGACTTGGCTGTTTGCTTAGCTCGAGTCTCCTTGGATCTTTGTATAGTTTCCTTATATTTAGGACAATTTCTATAACTAGCCGGATGCCCTTTGTTGCCGCAGTTGCAGCAAGTTGGCAGTGTTATTTCATCGTGCACATTTGTTGCGGGATCGTATTTCGCTAGCGGTAGTTCGCACTTGCCAATATCGTGGGATTTTCCGCAACGAACGCAACGGCGACTCATGTTGCAGTTTCGGGAGACATGCCCGAAACGTTGGCAACGTCTGCATTGAGGTATTTCTCTGTTATGAAATACCTCGAAGACAACTTGCTGATGCAAGATTGGAAGCGACTTTGTCCGTATTACGGAATCTATGTCGGTTCCTGGGACAAGGAGAAGCTGCCATATGTTCAGCTTGGTGTATTTTTGCGGTCTGATGTTCACAAACCGCTGTGGGGGAGAGAATTTTTTGACGTCAATGAATTTGACGTTAGGAAATGTTGCCTCAAGAGCAATTACGATGTCGTCCTTTTCCCAAGAGGCAGCGACTCGTTTTAAGAGGATTGTCCTCGACTTTTCGTCGGCCGGAGTGAAGGTGTAATAATTCACCTCCTTGGCCTTGAGGTTGTCGTTAACCTAGCGATAGGTTTCCCTATCGTAGGCTATGATTTTGTTTAGGGATGGGCTTAAGGTCTTTGCCTTGAAGTTGGAAATCCCTAGCCGGTTCATGTCACCAACGAAATTTTTTAAATTGAGGTCTCGTGCAAAGACCCCGGGTTGCTGTTTCTTTTTAGAAACAGGTGGGCGTTCCCCGACCTCTGGCTGAACAGTGTTGGGAACACAAGCAGCCTTTGGTTTTTGAATTAAGTTCATCCATGCACTGTTGCTGAGTTAATCCACGCCGAAAGTTGTAAAAAATAATCGCACGAAAATGTTGACGATTTAATTCCATTTGAATCTTTTAAGTTACTGTAAACAACACAAATAGCGCTCGTTTGTCAAAACGTTCTGAGTGCGTATAACCTCAAAAATGTCCAACTTTACGACAGAGCTGTCAATTGCCGGATTGCAACACTAGGGTTGCCAAATCCCGAAACATAAGAGGCAACCCTCGTACTGCAAGGATAAAGAGGGTAATATGATCGCCGATCCTGAATGCATTCTGGAGCGATGGGAAGTGCACTTCAATGAATTGCTAAATGAGACTTGTGTACATTGAGGTTACCACATTTATGATTTGAGTTAGCTTATATTGGTTAAGATACTTTTCTTTATATAGAATCAGTTAGATTGTCAAATCTCTCTTAAGGGTAACATTAATGTAATTTTTTTCAGTCCAAATCCGCTCCCACAGTGTTTACTAGGGTGGAGTATATTTAAATTTAAATCACGGTTTCAAACGAAATTCGTGAAAAAACAAGACAAAAGGAACATCAACAATACAATCCACTAATATCGACTAGTGCTTTTACCCTCATTCTCCACCTATAAACCAGAGTTAAGTTACAGGTACTTTTAAAAACGCCCAACATTCAGTGCTACCCATGACCTCGTCCCCTAAATTCCATCGAACTTTTATTGGTACATGTTTTCGCAATTGTATCGTCGGTCTTATAACCCCATTAACTTGTCTTGTTCATTCGCAGTCAAGAGAGCGAGAAAGATGGAAAATAAAGAAGAAAGGACAGGATAAGAACAAATTCACCTTCAAATACGCCTACATCGATTGCTTGCTGTCCAAATCACTTACGTGATGAACCTAGATTGGCAAACTACACGTGTCTCTTAATTCTCATGTTAATTGAAAAGTCCGCACAGTTATGACAGCCCTTCCTATGGTCCTTGTCCGTGTACGCTGTCGCTCCATGCCATTCAATGATTATGTGAAGTACATTTTTAGTTTGCTTTCGCTTTGTATCCTTGCGTATGTTTTGTAGCTAGCTCTCAGTAATCCATTCAATTAACTAGGATACAAGTTTGCCCAACGTTAAAACTAATAGATGTTGATTTTGCCCTAAGGACCGACCAAGTGCGACACGAAACACAGGACCGTTGTTTCTTTGGTCGCACGAATGGCGGCACATGAGTTCCGAACATGTTCACAGGATTCCACACGAGAATTGACCTAAGGACGAATTGTGTTGAGAAGTTGTCCTTGCCATTACTATTACAGAACTTGTAAGAGAGTGAAGTTAATGTTAAGACATAGATGATGATCGTTATTAGGTTGGGCGCACCGCGTTGGGGGATTGTGTGTTGCTGGGAGCTTTGGTGGAACTTGACAGCATGTTAATAAGGTCCTTATAGAGATAGGCAAATTGTTGAAGATTTCAGTTTGATTGAAACATGATATACGTGAACGTTGTGCAGCATTACATTGCAGAAAGGTTGGCCGTGAGTATGTTTAGGCTGTGATTGCAAAAGCAAGGTGCAACGTAGGGTCAAAAAAGACAAGTGTGTTTAAGTAGGAGTAAATATGGCGTTTTGCTGGAAATACCTCGCGAAATCTTTCCTAATCGGTAAGCCGTAAATAAGGTCTAAAATGATTAACTCTTGACCAGAAATGTTGGCTTATGCACCCTTTTTATTTTACATATAAAAGCAAATTGCTTTTCGAAAGATTAGTTGTACCGACTTGTGGTAGAATGTCCTACACATAGGGGATCGGAAACACTGGTTTATTTTAATACAATAAACTGAGTAATCAAAGATAACCAAAAAACACACTGTATATATAAGTGGTAAGAAACGCCGCATTTTTTTAATTTTCCGCGTTATGCCCCAAAATTTAAGCAAATTTAAATACTGAGCGTTAAAAATAAAATATGCGGCGAAAACATAAAAAATGTTCAAATGAAAAATTGTTAAATTGTAATTCTTCGAAAGGACTTTGAAAACGTTGAAAGTAAGGACGTCTTCTTCCAAACAAATAAAAATTAAAGAGAAGAAAAATTAGTTAAATTTAAAAATAACCGCAAACAAGGGAATAAGTAAAATGAATATAAATACACACAAAATTAAATTAAAGTAATTAGAAACCGAGAAAGAAAAACGTTAGTTGTTATAAGGTTAACCAGAAATATAAATGGAAACCAACCAAAAATTAGAATAAAATAAAAACGGCCATAAAGAGTTGAGGGAATGTTAAAGAATAAGAATAAGAATTAATAAAAGAAATTTTAAATTAAAAAAAAAGTAAAAGTAATATTAAACATTTCTATAAAAAATTTGTTTGTTTATTTATATTCAGCGGAAGATGATCACAGTGGAATTATATACTTTGTGAGAATACTCACGCTTCACGGACAAATGAAATCGAGAAAATCCTACTGTAAGAGCTGGTATTTGGCCATGTTCAATATGAGATCATTTCAACATGAACCTTGTATATACTGGCATTTTTAGACCAGCTCTCCCACAGTTTGCGAGTATGGAAGGTGAGGAAGGGTTCAGTGAAGGATTCACACACCACGTACATCAACTGAATATGTCAACGTTCGAAAGTACGCGAGCAGTTTGATAATCAGGGACTTTTTGAATAAAAGATGTTTTTTTCGGCAAATAAGTATTTTAATTCTCAACATAGTCTCCTTTCAGCTCGATACATTTAGTCCATCGTTTTTTCTATTCGTTTATGCCTTCCAAATAATTGGTTTTGTGGGGTTTCTCCATACCACATGGAGAACCAACCCACAATGCCAACCAATCTTGACCGCTAACAACACGTCACCCTAACCCAACCTGTAA
Organism: Microdon myrmicae; assembly: GCA_963931805.1. Taxonomy (NCBI): domain Eukaryota; kingdom Metazoa; phylum Arthropoda; class Insecta; order Diptera; family Syrphidae; genus Microdon; species Microdon myrmicae. The sequence goes on along the minus strand of OZ007498.1, from coordinate 36,087,154 downwards.
TCCATTCCCCAACATGCAAAAACACATCCCAATATGCCACAGCATCCGTCCCCAGTCCGCAATTGCATACATCCCCGAATTTACCAGGAACCCATTTCCCAAACTGAAATAAATGCATATTCCAATTTACAAAAGAATATTAATCATCTCCCTCAATTACATCACCCCACATATAATTTTTCCCAAAGCCGCTTTGGCCAATTCTTTACTTAAGTTATATTCCTTCCTTGTGACCAAGCAATCTTAATTTCCCCGAAATTCATATGCCGTAATAAAACGCATATTCAAACCTACAACGGAACATTAATCATCACCACCAACTACACCGAGCCGCATACATTTCCCCGAAATTGCTCCGGTAATTCTCTATCTAAATTATATGCCTTGCTTGCACCCAAGCAATTCCGATTTCCCCCGAACACCATTTCGGTTCCTCTTCTACCTAAAAGTTGTAAAACCACATCAATTCCCTACAATCAAACCGTATACATTTTCCCCAAAAACCACCTCGGTTCCTTTCCTCCTTAAACTATACTTCTCGCTTGCAACCAAGCGACAGCTAATTTTCCACGAAACGATCACAACGATCAAGACCCCTGATCATACTTGGCTATGCCACCGAAACCAATTTCCCGGTATACACAACCAACGAATCCAGCTCAGCTTATACAGCGGGGATTTGCTGGAACTGAATTCCGAATGCAAGCATAGCAATCCCTTTCAAGTTCGTAGTAAGTGGCAGTGAGATTATTTAGCTATGACTCCACTGCCACAACGCGATGAACTTTTTCTTGCCTTTAACCGATCAGTCGATCAACCGCCACCGAGGCCGGACACATAAGTCGAGTCACAACCACCGCCGAGCGCACATCGCTCTCCCGATAAAGTCGCAGTCCAATCACCACTGCGGACGGTCACGTCGCGCGACGAGTCGAGAGTCTAGTTCTACTTTGCCTGTGTCTAGAGGTGACGTTCATTATCATAAGGAACCGTGTGCGCGAGAATGTACCGTTTTATAACATAGAATCCGTATTGTGTTGGCAAAACAGAAGGGTTGTGAATGTTGTGACGAAGTGACGCGCTTTGTTCGGGACTCAAGTGCCTAAAACTAAGTAAAAAGATAAATAAAATAAACGAAGGCGATGCATGACTGAACGGTTTAAAAGGGAAAAAGAATAACAAACAAAACAAGTAAACGCGAACTATTGGATATGTTTAGTACTGTTTGTAGCTCACAATTAAAAAAATACAATAGACACAAAGAAAACAGAAACTAATTTGTATACGTTAAGGGGTTGATAGTGAAACAACAAATAGCAAAAACTCAGTTTAAAATCGATCAAGTAAAGAAAGCTTTATACAACAGAACTCCCCCAGTGGCGTTTATTAATCGCTCTTTCCTGGCGCCCGGATTTCGGAGGCCAATTGTTGTGAAGGACTCGTTGGTGGGTGATAGGAATTTGTGCCGTACGCCGGCACACAAATCTAAACCCCCACAGTTTCCTCAAAGTCCTCTAAATATGCGTTAGTTTCTGTGATGGCCTCTTCATTCGACCCAAATCTCTTACCAGTCCGCCATTTGTTCAGCTTTGGACAGAGGAAATAGTCGCAAGGGGCTAAATCTGGAGAATATGTTGAATGGAGTAGCAGTTCGTAACAAAATTTATGTATTTTGCTTGGTTATGCTTAAACGGCACACGAAATTCACTTTTTTCCATTTCCATTCACGAAGTCGTCTGCATTCAATGGCTGTCAAACACAAACTAAACGACGCACCTTGCTGACACTTTGACAATAGTCTAGGCAGTAGATGTCAGTTGACGGAAGCAGTGTTGCGTTTAAAGTTACTGCGCGGGAATTTTAAAAAGTCATTTACGTATCAAACTACCCTCTTACTATTCAACACAACACAAACATATCTAGCAGTCGAAAATCAAAAACTCGTGCACCGAATTTTTAAGAATGGTTGAGAGCGAAAAACACCTCAAACCCCAATTCTATTAATTGCATGGAAGACTACTCTCTGAGGACAGGAAACGACAGGATCGTGACACACCCCTGCTATTGCCATATACCAATCTGCCAAACATGCAATAAAAAAGGGCATGCTTACATACATACGAAATGGCATACTTACATACATACGACATACGGCATGCCCTGCGAGTAGGGCGTTAGAATCTACTCAAAGCTAGGCCGGCATGCCGTAAGAGGCGACAAAAGGCCGAGTGGTAACCGGGGTCCCGACGCCCTGTCGCCGGGTGAAATGCCACCCCATTAAGCTTTAGGCTCCGTGAAGTGGTCGGGAGAAATCCCTGGCCATCTTTCGGAGCTTGGCTGATGGACCGACTCGAGAAAAGGTTGGTTTAGGTGGTAGTCGGTTCCGAGGTGAGATAACATACTGTACACACTCCGCGACATCGTCGAGAGAAATCTTCGAGGGTGTTTCGGATGTGTGGCTGATGGCCTGGACTGATACGGAGATAAGTCATGACGGTACTTTCTGATATAAAGAATTCCGGAGGTAAACTAGTCTCCCATTTGGATTTCCGGGGGGGGGGGGGGGGGGGGGACTATGTCAGGGGGAACATCATGCAGATATCATGATAAATAACCAAACTTTGCGATGTTAGTCATCGAAAAACCGGGCTCGCCCTCGACAGTATGTCCACGCGTGACTGGTGACGGCATTACGTAACATCAGGGGCATCGGTTGCACCAATACGAATGTAAACGCCGTCTACCAATATTTGCAAACAATGAAACCTGATATCCTTGCCCTAACTGAGACCCAGGTCGATTCGTCAACTGATTCGACATATCTTCGTTGCTCGGGATACAACTTACATTCGAGATTCCGTTTTAAGGGCGGAGTCTGCGTTTTCGCGTGGTCCGATCTGGCTTGCCAGAGGATGGAGGCGTTGGAACCCATATGGACATCTTATGGTTGAGGGTCGTACTGAGGAATTCTTTGTTGTCTTTACCGCTCCCCGAATGACGATCGACCGGCGACATTTTTCGAACAACCTGCACATACCGGCGACTGGATACAGATAAACCACACAGTTTCTGAAGTTATTGTCCTGGGCGATTTTAAGTGCACCATTCCGGCTGGTTGGTACATTCTAACAGAACCGACGAGGCTGGGAGGGTGGCGGAGATGTTTGCTGTAAGCCACAACTTGACTCAACTCGTGGAGGAACCAACTCGAGTGCCTGGTGCCCGGGGCGATTATGCGGATCTGTTTTTGACATCCGCACCGAGTATTTATACCATGGAGATTTGTGCGCCGCTGGGAAACTCAGATCACTGCTTGGTATCTGTCGCGCAAGCACTTGCATATCAAGCGAATAACCGGCTTAGGCAGCTTCGCCATGTATGGGTGCTAACTGGGACAATTTGCGAGATTTCTTCGCATCCTTTCCATGGTTGCATGTGTGCTTCGGAGTCTCCGATGTTAACGCTTGCGCGGAGTCGGTATCAAAGATTATTCTTCTGGGGATAGAGAAGTATATTCCACATTCCATCAAACGAAGTTCATCTGATAAACCGTGGTTTGACAAAAAATGCGGACAGATTACAGCGGCAAAAAATAGAGCTTTTAAACAATGGCGCTCCAATCCCACCGATGTTAACAGAACACATTTTATTAGAATTAGAAACGCGTGCAACCAGGCGATTGATACCGCGAAGATAGCTCACAACGGCAGGGTGATCAATCAACTCCTTGGGTGCCTGGCTGGTATGCGCGCCTTCTAGTCCATGGTAAAAACTGTCAGTGGTAACTTCGCATCCTCCTCTTTCCCTCCGTTGGTGACAGATAGCGGGACGTTAGTAATGAATTCAAAGGATAAAGATAATGTGTTCGCGAATTTATTTTTCGCGAATTCAAACCTCGATCCCGGCCTTTTGGAGCCACCTGTGATCACGGTGGCACGGTCTTCCATGTGGGATGTGAAATTTTGTCCGCGCACTATTCAACGCATTCTACGTGAACTGGATTGTAAGAAGGCAAGTGGCTCGGACGGAATACCAGCAATAGTCCCTAAGAACCGTGCTCCAGAACTATCGTCAGTTCTTGGCAGACTCTTCCGCTTGTCTTATGCAGTACTCTGCATTAAACTGTATTATGATAATTTATCAATAGCGTGACGATCCTCACATTTTTATTTCTTTGAGATGCTACCATTGATTTTTCTTTTGCAAGTTATCGTTTTTTTATCCGATCTGGTAACTGTTTTCTATTAGCAAATATTGTCCCAGCTAACTGATACTTTAAGTTGTGTAATTCATTAGCTAAAATGTATCTAGTGTGGTATTGATCTGTAAGCGTGTGATGTCCCCACTTGGAAGTTTTTTCAATAACATTGTATATAAGTTTAAGGGGATTCTTGTCTTTACTAGAACGTCCGCTATTATAAATGTTTGTATCTGTTATTATATTATTTGATCGACTAGCTCGTCGATAAAGAACATCTTGAAAAACTACAAAGGTTATTTTAGTTTGGGGGATAGCTGTGCCCCTGCAGGTCTTTCACAGGGTGTACATTTTACTTTGGGCGGTACTCCCCTGGATTCATCACAAGGTGTTCATTCTGATTTATCAGAGGTTTGTAGGGCCTCGCAGCGACTTTCGGATTCATTACGTATTAGTTTGATTTTTTGACTACTTACACCCACTATTAGGCCATCATCTTCATCGCTTCATTCACTTTTCATACCTCTAATTTCTTTATGAATACAATCGATTTGGTCTTGGACCGTATCAAAACAAAATTTCTCTTCACTAGACGCAATTTTACTTATGGAAACATAAGCACTTTATACAAATACTCAACGAATGTCGGAGCCACAGTGTTAGAAGAATCTTTCATTTATTTTGTCTTATATCTGTTAAGATGTGTCATTTTCACACTTCGTACGCAAAAACGTCAACAACTAAGGAAGAAATAGTACATTCCTATAAGTTGGAAGTATCGGAATCTAACATCATCATCATCATCATCGGCACTACAACCGGGATCCGGTCTTGGCCTTATTTAACAAATCTCTCCACCGGTCCCGATTTCGAGCCGATGTCATCCAGTTTAGCATTCCCAGGCTCTGGGCGTCCTGGTCTACGCCATCCCTCCATCGCAGACAAGGTCTGCCACGCTGTCTCCTTCCATACATCCTGCCACAAAGGACTTTCCGGGCAGGCTCCTCTTCGCTCATTCGAGCTAGGTGTCCCGCCCACTGGAGTCTACCGAGCTTGATTTTTCTTACAATATGAGCTTCAAGGTAGATTGCGTACAACTCATGGTTGTAGCGTCTCCGGAATCGTCCTCCCTCACATACGGGACCAACAATTCTCCTTAAGACCTTTCTCTCGAACGCGCCCCAGAGTTCAGAGTGCATTTTATTAAGCACCCAGGTCTCGGATCCATACATGAGTACTGGTAAGACCATGGTCTTGTACAGTAGTAGCTTGGATGTTCTGGATAAATTTCGGGATTTAAAGAGCCTTGATAGACCATAGTAGGCTTTGTTGGAGTTAATCAGCCGTTCGCGTATTTATTCTTCCATATTGTTATCGGCTGATACTATTGACCCAAGGTAGTTAAAGGATTGCACTACTTCAAATTCGTGCTCCACTACCCTGATAGTTTAACCAACGTTAGGTCTTCTCTTCGCAGAAGTTGCCACCATGTACTTGGTTTTTCTCTCATTAATGTGCAGTCCCAGTTTTTGTGCCGCCTGCTCGATCTGGGTGAAGAATTCCTGTACCGCCGATTCGGGTCTACCGATGATGTCGATGTCATCTGCGTAGGCAAGTATCTGGCTGGACTTGGTGATAATAGTCCCTTTTGTAGTAACGCCAGAGTCACGGATTGCTTTCTCCAACGCCAGGTGGAAGAGGAGACAGGCCAGACCGTCCCCTTGTCGGAGTCCATTATAGATGTTTATTGGTTTGGACAGCAATCCCGCTACTTTTACTTGACTAGTTACGTTGGTCATGGTCAACCTACAAAGTCGTATCAATTTATTTGGAATGCCGAATTCTCTCATGGCATTATATAGTTCTACCCTGGCTATGCTGTCGTAGGCGGCCTTGAAGTCTATAAATAGATGATATAGTGGAATCTTAAATTCCAGACATTTTTCCATCGCCTGCCTAAGGGTGAATATCTGATCAATCGCTGATTTGCCTGGGATGAAGCCACACTGATATTGACCAATGATGGCTTTAGCGTATGGGGATATCCGGTCTTGTAGGATAGTGGAGAGTATCTTATAGGCGGTACTCAGCAATGTTATACCCCTATAGTTGCTGCACAGTGTGATATTTCCTTTCTTATGTATGGGGCAAATTATACCACGACGCCAATCTTCCGGCATCTCCTCTTGCTCCCATACGTGCACCACGATCTCGTGAATTGCGTGATGTAACGCTGTCCCTCCTTGTTTGATCAGCTCAGCTGGTATGCCATCAGCTCCAGGGGCTTTATTGGATTTTAGCTGTGTAATGGCTTTTAGTGTTTCCTCAATGCTTGGTGGCGGCAGCATTTGGTCTTGGTCTTGCATTGGTGGAGCCTCCAATTCTTCTGTGAGCTGACCATTTAGCAATTCATTGAAGTGCACTTCCCATCGCTCCAGAATGCCTTCAGGATGGGTGATCAGATTACCCTCTTTATCCTTGCAGTAAGTGCAGCGTGGTATGTACCGCGTCATACTGCGGATTATTTGGTAGAACTTCTGTGCCTGGTGCGGACCTCGCTCTCTACTTTTATCTATTTCACAGACAAAGTTTTTTTCCCAGGAACTTTTCTTTTGTCTGTGAAGTCTTTTTTCAGATCTTCTGAGCTCTTTGAACTTCTCCTCGCGTACCCGCGTTCTATGAGATTGCTGCATTGCCCGGTATGCAGCATTCTTACGTTCAGTCGCTAGTTTGCACTCATCATCAAACCAGTCGTTCCGATCTCTACGACTTTTTTTATTTTTTTATTTTTTTTTTATTAGACTTTTCTCGGGAGAGGCGAACCTATAGCGTCGAGTGGGCGCCCCGAGATGCCATCAAATAACTGTTGCAGTTTTTTTGAACAGTTGCAGGTTGTAACGCTCCGGGAACACTCGCGTGGGAAGGCAGTTCCACAGCTTCCCCGCTCTGTAACGGAACGAGTTCTGATGGAGGGATGTTCGCGCTGTCGGGAGATGAACCACAAACGGGTGTGATCCGTCGGATTGTCTTGTGGAGCGCATATAGACCGAATTGCGTGGAACAATGCCAAGAATCTCCGAAGAACAGCACCCGTGATAATATCTGTAGAACAGACAGAGGTCGGCCACGCGTCTTCGATGTGATAGCGACTGTAGTCCCGACGTCAGCGCCGAGTTCCCGATCAGGCGGATCGCTCGTCTTTGTACGCTCTCAAGTAGGTCGAGGGTATGTTTAGGAGCCGAGCTCCAAACATGAGAGCAATATTCGAGCGCGGGTCTAATTTCTCTACTGCCTAAGATGGAGTTGGCAGTACTAATGACAGTATTCTTGAGGCGTGTCCATTTCTCTTCTGCGCCCGGCATTCTGGCCCCAGGACTTACTCTCCCCCCATCGAGCTCTTCGAGGGCGAGTCTTAACGCACGACCAAAGGTGTTGCTGGTGTTCTCATTGCGTAAGGCAGCCGTGTTGATTCGAACCTGATCCGCGGATGCAATACGTCTCCGTAAGGCAATCCGCGCTCGAAAAAATGTACCAACCAGATAGTGATCCGGGTCGACGTTGGCACCTCGGTACGTTCGTACCGTCATCAGGCTCGAAGAGTGGCGGCGATCTATCAACATGTGGTCAATTTGGTTGCGAGTGGCTCCATCAGGTGATACCCAGGTGGCTTTGTGGAATCTAACATAAACACCAAATATCGCTTCATACACGACACTCAACTTGCCGTGGCGACAGAGAGTCACTTCTTGCCCACAAAGGGCTAAAATCACTTTCAACGTATATTGTGTATTAGGAATTAACCCATCGACTTCCATTACTCAACGAGCATATGCTGTTCGTGACCTGCTGAGAACAATAACAAATCAAAGTAATAAATACAAAATACCAAATAGAAAAAAAAAAATGCTACTAGAACAGGTGTCAGTATACTCTATCAGGTTAAGTGTTGCAACTGAGTCACATTCTACAGACATTCAAGGCTAATACGCAACGAAAACTTTTCCCGAAATTTGAACTCTCATTTCCCTCACAATGTACCAGGTCGGCTGAAAAGTTCGTAGCCCGACACATAGATGGTGTTACTAGAACTAAATCCATATGATTTTCAGTTAGTACTATTCTTCGAAAGATACGTGTATACATTTTACAGTTCTCGGACAATTGGTTCATGAGATATACCATTGTGAAAGAAGCAACCTTTGTCATTGTAAAAAAAGGGATAAGCAAGAACTTCCGTGTGTTAATGAAGCATTGCTTTATCAAGAAAGAGAAAAAGATTGCTTAAGCTAAAGTGCTGTTTATGTTCCGGGTCAACGCTCTTTATAAATAACATTTAATAATTTATATTTTACCGACCGAATACATGGCCCTTAACATTTCGAATGAAATGTGATGGCGGTTAAGTGGCCGCCTTTGCCCGTGGCACAAAGTTCTTTAAGCACTCACGTTTTCGGTGTGATTTCAGCAATTTAGTTTTGAATGTTGCCTTTGCACATGATCATTGTCCTGGTTTGTTCGTGTATTATCAGATGTATTTCGATAGGAAGAAGTCGCGAGGAGTCAAATTCGAGGACCCGGGGAACAGTGGTCATATCCTCATGATGGTACTCCTTCCTATCCATGCCACCTTTGACATTATTTGGCCGTTTTTTTTTTTGTTGCAAAATTTGCTTCAGAGAACGACCTATGTCTGATGTGGGACTGTGTTGTGAAACGAATGTTCTGTGGGACTAATTGACACAATTCGGGCGCAAAAAAGATGTTCAACATGTTCCGAGAACGCTCACCAGTAACTGTTACGGCATTGTGTCTGGCACCCTCGAAGATATGGAGTAGATGATGCCGCCAATCCCAGATGAGACACCAGGCGGTTACTCTAGGAAATGTCGGTGTTTTTGGTGTATCGATTGAGGGCTTTTGAAAAGCGACTATTTTGTTTATTACCAAAGCCCGCTAAGCCGGAATGTGCTATGTTACTCAAAGTAATTGTTTGTCAGGTACTTTTCATCCCCCATTAATAATTATATAATTGAGTAAACAACATGTTTTAATAATTTCATCACCTTGTTCATTGGTCAGCTCATATATGCTGCCCTACAAGGATTCCTAAAAAGACATCTAAACTGAAAAAAAGACCACATAAAATCGATCCGTACCATATAAAGTTCCAAGTATATTGTATTATAACATAAAAATGCCGCTTTACTCCTTTTTCTTTTTATTTATTGGAGCAATATCATGAACATGGATTATTAGATACAAGAACCAGAGTTTGTTTTTATAAATATTAAAAAAAAAGTCTAGTATTTCTATCACAGCAAATAATTTAGGCGAGAGGCAAGCAATACATCTTCAGTGACAGTTTAACATGTCCATTCGCACAATGATCCTGTGAAAACCGTCAAGCGAAAATAAGTGTAGGCGTAATACCCCGACTACATCCAACGCTATGCCCAATTGCCAATTACTTAAAGCAACGTTGTCCATTACACCAGAGCTAACCTGAAATAAAACAAAGCAACGTTAATTAAATAAATTAATATATGATCTCAACATCCGAGAACTGAAGAATTCTGTTGGAATGGACTTAATATTCACAAGCCATCTCACCTTTCATAACTTGTGTATTCCTTAACTATCCATAACTCGCGTCTAAAAATAAATAAATGTATTATTAAACAAATAAATGGACTAAAATATATAGAGGAAAACAAAAGAGTGTAAGGCTTGTCTTACCTCGAAGAATTCTTCAATAAAATATTTTTATTGGAATCCCTTTTCAGAGAGCGAACAACCAACCACCTCGAAAAATTCGTCCGAATGAAAATTATTGAACAAAAATTCAATAGTTACACGATTCAGTTTCTGCTTTGCAGAGCTACTTTCATATTACGGATTGCTTAGTGAATAATTTTTATGATATTATAGATTGCTTGGTGAATAATTTGTATACGTCACAAGTACATGGTGTGTACATGCACGAGGCAAAGAGGGACGCACAACGTGCTGTCAACCGTAAAAAAAGGGATTTGTTTGAAGTGATGGGCAAGATATCCTTAACGAATATAAGAAACGGTGCCCACCCTAATGAACACTGTCAATTACTTTATAAGATGCAATTTTAATGACAACAAGAACTAACCGAACAAAACGACCAAAAAAATAATCCCGTGCTTTGAATGAAAGTGTCTCCAACTAGATAGGACGGCTATCTTTCTTTCGTCGAAGTTGTGCGAAGAATGACTCCACTCATCACCGACGTAACCTAGTAGAGCTTTGATAGATTTATTGTTACGGGCACCACATTAGTGATATCTAAGAAAGTTGAATGTTTGAAGATGTTTTGAATATTATGGATGGGGGTTTGACTTGTATTGGCGACCCAACTTATTTTACACAACCGTAGGTGGAGCTACTGTAAAAACACCTTATATGAACGACAGCATTAAACCTTGCCGTTTTATAGCTTTTCTAATTTTTTACTGACGGCGTATATTTTGATAGTGATAATTCTCGTCGAACCAGTTAAATTCCGTTTATTTCAAGTCTATAACTAGACTGAAAAGAAACCAGAAAGTTTTTAAATATAATATAAGCCATACAAGGAATTTATCTTTTTCTGTTTTGCAATCACAATACAGAAAAGGTTGACAAAGTTTGTGAAAAAAGCCGGATTGCATTTTACTTCTTTAGCGCTATAGAGGTGTTCCCTAAAATTCGCCAAAACTTCAGCTCGTATATCGGCCAACACCGTCTCCAGACACTAACCCTCAATGCGTCAACACACTTGAATATTCCCCAATCCCGCCCCAAAAAATATAATTCCTCGCAATCAAAATTGCACTGAAAACGAAATGTTACAATAAAAACAACTGTTTTGGGAAATCAAATTAAAAATATTAACAGCGATGCTGACGACCTGTATAACTCAATGACACGTCTGATCGTTTTTTTACGAAAACCTTTATATAGGACAGAACAAAAACGATCACATATAAGTCGGACAATTCGATTCCGGATGCGAACATGCTATTTAGATTAAATCATTACAATCTCCAGCCATTCAAGACCCATATACCTCTTCTTTTTTTTTTTGTTTAGTTTATAAACCACATTTATTTTCCTAATTCTTTTTACATATTATGTATAATATTAGGGGTAAATGTTAAACCCTCTTTTACAATTACAGTCCTTAAATTAACTTACTGGCTCTATGCGAGCTCTCTAAATTATACAGTATAAATTGATTTTTATTTATGCCTTTTGGCGTACATTTTTTTAATATATATATATATGAACATTAAATAGGTCGTCTACATCTATATGTATAGATTATTATTATTATTTTTTTTTATTTATTTATTTATTTATTTTTTATTTTTTATTTTTTTTTTTTTTTGTCAAAAACTTCAAAACGAAACGAAAAGGTATATTAAAATAAACAGCAACAAAATTAGTAATAAACGTAATGCGGGAAGGTGGACAGGAGGAGGGAGGACAAGAGGAAGGAGAGCGTTCCGCTTGAGAGGCATACTATATCTGAGGAAGTGAAGTCCTCTCCTCATTGAGAAGCCGCCACCATTTGGGAGATGTTCGGTCTTTGGTTGATTTATCTCTTTCACTGATCGCCGTGCTAAAGCGCAGACGGTCTGGTGCATTGGAGATATCACTATCATGGAGAATTCGTTTGTCCCTGGCACCACGGAGAGCGCGGTAAATAATCGGGACCCCATGCACATCTTGGATGCATATACCTCTTCTACTATCTCCCTGATTCCCCTTTTACGGTGTGTATTTTCGGAGAAGGGTGGTGATGTAGGAAAATATCTTCGTCGGTGTGCCCGCATTGGCACTGATTCTACGAAGATTCCCATCAAAAGTTCACGAAACACAGGTCGCAAAGGTGAAAAATAAAACACACATTTATTTTGTTGGCATTAAACTTTTATTGTTTGTGATAAGTTCTTTTTTAATTTGAATTAGTGCTGGTTTGTTTTATACTACTGTTTTTACTTTGAATCGGATCTTCTCGGATAACTATTAGACCGCGATAGACCACAGTGAAACAACTAAATGTACGCCAGAAACTCTCGGACACTCACGGAGAATGAAACTCGACTTTTTCTTTTACACTCGGGGGCGTGCACACCACCGTGTGTTGGCGGCGGTTACAGGCGACTTCAGATGTGCGCGCACCGATGGTTGAATGACGACTCCACGTTGCTCTGCTCGATGCAGAGCCATTTCGCAACTGGGGTGAGTTTCCTCGAAAGAGAAAGTGTTTCTCTGGTGGTGAAAACAAGGAAGAAGGACTTGACAATGTATGTGTATGTGTGACCATACACATCACCGTGCTTATCGATGCATTTCCGCAACGATAAACAAAAAAAGGTGTAAAAAGCCACAACAATTTTGATGCAAATATTAATGGGGTTACCTTTTCTTAATCTGTGTGTCCTGCAGCTCACACGATGGCGCCCAACCTGCCGCGGCTCAATGCGAGCATAATGAATATTCCAGCTTCTAGTCGTTTTGGTATTTATTGGTTACAACTTTACTTTTCTTAATCCGTGGGTCCAGCAGCCCACACGATGCCGCCCAGCTTGCCGCGGCTCAATGTGATTGTAATGAATACTCCAGCCTCTAGTTGCTTTGATATTTATTTGTTACAACTTTACTTTTCTTTAATTAACAATTTAAGTGTGTTCACGTTTACTGACTACAACTTTACTTTTTTTTTCTTGTAACAATTTTCTCCTTTTCAATCTAAAATTAATCAATTACTTTAAACGATCTTTCTTGTTCACTTTACGGGACAACTCTTCTGCCGTTCTTTTTCTTTTCTTTCTTAAGCGAACAACGTAGCACACGCGATAGAAACACAGAACAAACTACACAGCGAATAAGCCACCACACACCACAGATCGAAAAATTCAACTCATTAAATGAGAAATGCATTTGGGATACCACAAACGATATGGATTGTTTATCATATCGCCAGAATGCCTGCGGAAGAACAGCGTTCTTTTGTTTGCACATGGTGTAAGTTAGGGAGATTGGCTTCAGCGTCGATTGCACTAATTGAATGCAGCTGCGTTGGGTTGTTTATTGTTGGGAGAAAAGGTCGCCAGCCAATGTGTATGAAAAGAGATATGTTGTACACATGATGAGGCTGGGAATAGGCGACGCAATGATCATTATCCCTGGTTGTGATGGTTACATGCTATGTGAACCGAATTGTTTTCTTTCAGGGATATGATGTTTATTCCATAAAGAATTCTTTTTTGGGAAAATTTTACCGATGCGTTGATGCATGGGAAAATGCCCTTGATGCAATTCTTTTTAGGAATTTTAGGTAATGCTTGTATACATTAATGTCCTTGAAAAAGGAAATGTTTTCAGGTGCCAATGCGATTGTATTGGCGGGAGGCAATGGAAGTTGGGTTGTAATAATGGGGGGTTCTTCGGATCAGCTTAAAAGAACCCCCACAGTGACATCCTTATAATGTTACTACTGCCTGACGATAACAGTATTGACAATATTTGGCCGGATTTTTTTCTTGCAAAATTTAGATCATAGCATTAGATGTGTGTGATGTGGCGACTGTATCGTTAGAACCAATGTTCTGTAGGAATAATTGATACAATTTGGACACAAACATGTTTTTCAACATGTTTCGAGAACGCTCAGCAGTAACTATTACAGCATTGTCTCTGGCATCCTCGAAGATATAGACTAGAGGATGCCGCCTATCTCAAATGAGACACCAGATGGTTACTCTAGGGAAGTTCGGCGGCCTTGGGGTATCGAATGTGGGCTTTTGAATAGCGACTATTCTGTTCATCAACAAAGCCAGCTAAGCCGGAATGTGCTACAGTGCTCGTAGTAATTCTTTATCGCGTACTGTTTTTCCCGCATTAACACTTGTATAATTGTTTAAACAAAATGGTTTAATAATTTTATCATTGTTCATTGTTCAGCTCATATATGCTGGCTAACAAGAATTTCTATAAAGACGACATCTAAACTGAATTGAAGACCACGTAAAATCGATTCCGAACATAAAAAGCTCCATCTATATTGTATTATAAAAATGCCGCTTTACCTTTTTTTTTATTTATTTGAGCAACATCATGTACATGTATTGTTACACAGAAGAACCAGAGATTGTGTTTATGAATGTTGCTGAAGCCATAGACGCTTATACAACGCTATTCAATTAGAACCTGATAACAACAATTAATGAACAGTGCTGTGCAGTGATTCGGAGCAATATTGTGGATGCAATTGTGCATGCTCCTGACATAATCGTACGCATATTTGGAAGATACAGCAGTCCCGAAACCGTTGAGAATTATTATCGGAGATTTGCGAAGTGGTATCTTCTTGCGTTCACGTCAGGTGTTCTCGATTTCACTCAAGGATTTCGACCAAACTCGTAAGCACGGAGCTTTGTCACAGCGAGTCTTAACACATTTTCAATGTACCTAAAAAAATGCGGTGGTTCATGTCTATTCCTAGAAGTTAAACGTCACATGGTTGCAATATTGAAGATGTTATATTTCTAATAACTTCCTTCACAGAATCTGACCAAGACCTCTGGGAAAGCGACCCACAGGAATGTATTCAGTCAATTTCAACATTTGACATTTTTGCAGATTTTAATTGTCCAGGTCCTGTAGCACAAATATCTCAACATCAGGTAGAACGCAGAAAGGAATTCTACCGAAAACAATGGGAAGCATGATGCAGGTTCGTACATCACCAAACGCGGATGAGTTTCAATTGGACTGGACATATTTGAGCCTACTGGTTGAGTAGTTCACTACTCTTGCAAATAGAACTAACTTCTATTTTTATTCAATAATTTTCTTTTGTAATCGGCGGAAAATTAAAAAAAAAAAAAAAAAAAAAAAAAAATAAAAAAAAAAAAAAAAAAAAAATATATATATATATATATATATATATATATATATACATTTCCTGTTGTTTCCCATATTCCAACCTCCAATACAAGCAACTTACATTTCAATATTAACGCACAAGTCAAACAATAAATTAAATAATAATCAAGTAACAATCTAAATTACAGTCCACTTTTTAAGATCCATAGTTCTTTCATTTATTTAATTCTGCAGAATTCACCGCAGGTAAATAAAGAAGTTTTCTAATCGGTTCCAGTACCAGGAACGAACTTCAAGAAGAGGACGATGGCCCATCGGGCAGAATAGTCGAGCGGACAATTCAATGAAACCTAAGCGTGTGAAATCAAATACAACGATAGAGCTAGAAGCTCTCACCGAAAAGCAAGCGTCACCTGCAACAACATCAGGGAAACAGGAGAAGTTTTGGAAACTTCCTTCCTGTATATGAAAAATATCATCTGACGGGGCAGTGTTTCAAGCGCAAGCGGTCAGTACGAAGAAAAATTTGCCAACAAGGGCGCATCCGGTCCTATACCTGCAATATCAATCCCACTTCGAATTGCAGACGAGTAAATCCAAGAACCCCGGGAATTGCGATCTTCACCGCTTCATTTACATCCGTTCCTGGGCACCGCTTTTCGTCACTTGGACGCATCGCTGTCACGCGTCCAGGATTTGTCGCTTCTCTCCAGCCAGGCACACCGTTGTCACGTGTCTGGGGTTCATCACTTCTCACCGCCTGGACGCATAGCTCTGGGGGCACCCTCTTATCACCGCCCAGGCACCGCGAATCACGTGTCTGGGGGCACCACTTCAAAAAAGTCGGTGTCTAAGCTGGGCTTTCGGTAACAGGATTAGGGGATATAGAAGATGATGAACAGGAAAGATGCTGGCAACCATCGGGAGATCATATCATCGGAACGCTGTCGCAGTTTGGAGTACACCGCTTCTCGTCATCTGGACTCATCGCTCACGCATCTGGATTTCTCGCTTCTCGCCACCCCGACACATCGCTGTCACGTGTCTGGGTTTCTTCACTTCTGGCCGCCTGGATACAAAGCTCTGGGGGCACCCTCTTATCACCGCCCAGGCACCGCGAATCACGTGTCTGGGGGCACCACTTCAACAAAGTCGGTGTCTAAGCTGGGCTTTCGGTAACAAGAGTAGAGGATATAGAAGATGATGAACAGGAAGGATGCCGATACCCTTCGAGAAATCATTTCAACGACAACGAGATGATTGACGACCTTTCAACATTTATTACTACTCAAATTCGAGTAGAAATCTCTACAACAAAGGAGATGATTGACAAATTCGCAACCTTATATTACTCCCAACAAAGGAGAGCAACAACCTCCAACTCAACATGGTACTACTTTTCGACAACACGGCAGACTACTCAACAGTACAGAGAAGATGATTGGCGACTTCTCAACAATATAGTAATCAAATCAACCGGAATAGAGACCTCAACCAATTGAATAAGATAAGGGCTTATTCAAATTGTTGCCGCGGCTGATGCGGCAAAAACTCCTCTCAGGCGACCCCTCCACAACATATCAACAAATATCAACAATAAACAACGACGGCCTTATCACACGCTAAAACGTTAGCAATCAATGGCCAACTGGACCTTCGGTCACACACATACACACACACACTAACACTGATAATTGACTAGAAATTGAAACAATAACTAACTATATTTGATAACAAATTAACCCAATTAATAGTTAGATCTAGTCGATATAATTAATTATTGCCACCCTACCTCTGCGCTATACCGGTACATGAGCAACGAGCACCAACTAGTGGAGTTGGTCTTGCTGGGCCCAGTGGGCAAACATTCGAGCACCAACTAGTGGAGTTGGTCTAGCTGTTCCCAGTGGGCAAACATTCGAACACCAACTAGTGGAGTAGGTCTAGCTGTTCTCAGTGGGCGACTATTTTTCAAACCAACTAGTGGAGTTGGTCTTGCTGTTGCCTGGCTTATCAAACCAACTAGTGGAGTTGGTCTTGCTGTTGCCTGTCTTATCAAACCAACTAGTAGAGTTGGTCTTGCTGTTGGCTGTCTTATCAAACCAACTAGTGGAGTTGGTCTTGCTGTTGGCTGTCTTATCAAACCAACTAGTGGAGTTGGTCTTGCTGGTCCCTGTGGGTACTGACACGCCCCTTCATTGACGGCACCAAAGGGAAGGACAACTACTGGTGCATCGTCGTCGGCCCGGCAAGATGTTGCTGCACGAGCAACAAACATTGAATTCAAGGCAGCCTCTGGGGAATCGGAACTGTCATACACTTTCTTCACAGCATTAAACCCCTGGATGTATGCCGCAGAAAATCCAACTTGCGGTTGCATCAAACAATATTGGCATTGAACGCTGCCAATTGATTCAGCGGACTGATAACGGGCCCCGCTGTTCAATGCTGAATGGAGAAAGTGAACCGGTGACAGTTCACGAACAGTTGTGCTTGTTTTTACTGTTTCTTACACAGTTTGTTTTTAACAGTATGTCTTTTACATTGTGACAATCAAGGTGCAGTGAAAATGAATGTTAATAAAATGTGTTTCTTTTGTGCCCAATGCAGCAGCAATTTGCTGTGTCCATGGTGACACATTATTTGGTTTTTGCTTATATGTCTGGTCGAGTGAATAACGACCACCAATTAATGTATTTTTGCTGGCTTCCAACGCCAAATATATTTTGCTGTCTCGTCGAGAAATCTTTTTCGATGCTGAAACAACGAATATTAAAAAAAGTTTAGTATATCTTTCAAAGCAAAGAATCTAGGCGAGAGGTAAGCAATACATCTTCAGTGACAATTTAACGTCCATTCGCACAATGATCCTGTGAAAATTGTCAAGCCGAAAATAAGTGTAGGTGTGATACACAGACTACATCCAATGCTATTCCCAATTGCCATTTACTGAAGGCACCATTGTCCATTCCTCCACAAGAACTAACCTAAAAAAAAACAATGCAACTTCAATTAAATAAAAACTTTATGTGAAATTGTACCTTAGAGGGGGGATATGTAAGGAAAGCAACCACAGTATAATTAAATTTAGTAATGTAAACCCACAATGTAAACCATGATGTAAACCTCGTACAATTAAACTCAGTAAAGTAAACCCACATAAACCCTCGATGTAAACCACGAAGGGCACATGTCACAAAAAAGACGAAGAACAAAACACGTGTTTGTGAAATCTCATTTCAATTAGTGCAATTAATAATATTGAATGTTGTTTCTTTGTTACTATAAGTAGGAACAACAATTAGTTTAAGCTATAATATTGTAGATTTTGTATATATTAATAAAAAACGTTGTTACTATAGAGAAACACTTCTATTATCAATTGCACCACGGGAAAAATCCATCACATTATATGTGTATAATAAGGAAAACTTATGATTAATAATATTCATCTTTCATGATATCATTGAAGTTCAGTTTGATTATCTATGTTGCATTTGAGGAAATAACTTGATATACAGTTCGGTGTCACTTATAGTGAGGGTTGCCCAAAATTTATTTATTTATTTATATATATATATTTTTTTTTTTGAAAACGGCCCGACGGAATATTTCACGCGAGTTATGTCGGAGTCAGCAACCGCTAACACAACGACCCCATCAGTTGAAGTAATCCTAAGAACCGATTTCCGGCCAGCACGCAAACAATTGGGTTCTACCACATGAATCGATCTTCGTCCGATTTTCCCTCAGTCGAAAATAAGAATTTCTCGAGTAGACATCTGTGCCAGAACGTTAAATTTTCTTTTTTCCTTTTTTAAATAAAGTGGTACATGTGCTTGACGTGTGACAATTTTGGGGTTTGTTTTTTCAGGAATTGTTCACCATGTTGTCGGCAGTTCAAATTCTAACCCATTCGAGCGTATGAATGGAAAACATTAACGGGGTATTCTGGTCTAGAAATTTGAAAAAATCATTTTGTTTTCATATTTTCAAAGCTTAACCCTCTAAGAATATGTCCTTAAGATGATTTTAGAAAATTCAAATTATTTTTGGAGGTATGGCTGCTTTGCTGACGCGCCGTCTAAACCGGCTCGGCCGGAACGCGAAACTTTAAACGCGTTTTTCCCGAAACTGTCTTTTTTAAAACAATACCCACGATTTTTGAAGTTCTACTGAACCGATTTACTTCAAATTTAGTATATGTCTTCCTTATAGGCTTTTCTATTGAATGAACTATCCTCATCCCCAAATTTCTGTAAATTAATAATTTTTTTTTTCAGATTGCTAGGAGGGTTGAATCGTGGGTATGGTCGCGTGCCAACTTTTTGAGATCCCCTAATTCATCAGCTGTTAACTTTTTGAATTTTGAATTTTTTACTTTCAATTTTTTTTACTGTATTCTTGAAATATTAATAAACATCCTATAAAAAAATGAATAGTAAAAATATTGATTGCTTTTTTTTTACAGCACTTCAAAAATTGCGTGCGTCTAGACCAGAATACCCCCTTATTGACGCATTTGAGGATGTAGCGGTAAACGAACGCTCTGTACGAGGTTGGTTTGGAAAGTTCTGTTTGGAAGATTTTAGCCTCGAAAATGAACCACGTGGGAAGACGGAAACGTTGGTTGACGATGATATTTTAAGAGCAACGATGGATGGCGACCTAACGAAATCGGTGTGGGAGAATGCACAAAGAATGTGAGTATCACCAATGACAATAAGTTGACACCTTTCTCTCATAGGAAAGGTAAAAAAACTCGATAAGTGTGTACCCCATGAACTGAACGAGTCCCAAAAGCACGGCGCCTGGAAATCTACGCAGCTTATATTAAGAAACTAAACTGAACCGTTTTTGCACCTGTGATGAAAAGTGGATTCTGCAATAACCGTAAAAGACCTGGGCAGTGGTTAGATCCAGGTGAAAGAAAGTTATTAGTTTATAAGATGCATTATTAATGGCAATAAGAATTAACTGAATAGAATGCCTAAAAAAATGATCTTGTGGGGAAGGAAGTATTGTGCCAGGCACGGGCACACGGTTCACTTCCTTCCACCAGCACCACAAAGGCAAAGTTCCAACGTGCACTAAAGAAAAGCACAAACAGGAGAAATAAAACGGTTCGCCAAGACAATGCGGAAAAATTAAGCACAGGATTTCTCTTCTTTAATTTTATTTCTATATTAAAAGAAAAACACTATTATTGGAATAACTTGTTTGAATGGATTATTGTTTCCATTTCATTTTCTTATTGGATACTAACATTTTACGGTAGCACTGTGTAAAAGTTACAATGTGAAGTCAATAAAAACACAATCTTCGAAGACTGCAGCAATATAATATTTGACATGGCGGTTGCAAACACGGTACGATCATTGATTTAAATTACACTGAAGATGACCCGTATGCACAAGAACAATAATAAAAGGCTGGTGTGCACTACTTGTATGACTTTGTACTTTTTTAGCGCGCTTACTCGACTCGAGGTGTATTCGCGTCTCCGTGTGCACCGGCGGAGAGCGGGAACGACAACGACCACGGCCTGCTCGGTCGGTGGATGTAAAGGACTCAGCGATAATCATCGCGTGCAGAGATGTTTCGCTTATGGGTTGAGTTTGTGGTGCCGTGGTAGGTACCCTCTCCACTAAGGATATCGTAAAGTCTCTCTTGGTGGAATAGGAAACCAGATCTTATAATGAAGATCATGGTGGTATATGTGCGATCGTTCAGATCTGAGTTGTTTACACGTGCTCGAGGGCAATAGGTAAACGAAGCAGACAGCCGGCAAAGACAAAATGGAGATATGACCAAATGCGCCGTTGGTAATGCGGTTCATTATTTACGCGATGCGTCGTCGCTATTATCGACATTGGGAAAAAAAGGTGCTAATGGGATTGGTGGCCGAACGAATCCCTTGCATGCCTTTGTATATGCCGGGTAATTAGTTGGGGCACGGAAAGAAATTGAAGATTGTTTGTTAGTGAGAAAAGAAACGATGAGTTGGATCTTATGCATGTTTACCTGCGTAGAAATATGGTTTATGGCATCTGTAAAAACAAGCTGTCCGACATAGGATTTTAACACAGACAATGGGTGCCGACCGGCTTGGGATTCATGATGCCATATGTACTTTAAAGAATTATTTCTAGGAATTTTATCTAACGCGTTGTATACGTTAAATGTCCGTGTAAAAGGAAATGTTTCCGGTATGCTGGATGGAGATTGCCGTGCGGGTGTGGGAAATTCAAATTTGCCTGGGAACCGAAGGTACCGAATAGGTTTTGGCATTCCTGAAAAGGTAAAAAAGAAATCTTACAGGAAATTAAGAGATGCATGCAGGTAACTTTTCTTTTTAGATTATACCTTAGATAATCCTAGATGCGTAAAGCATTTAAGGTGCTAATGCGATTGCATTAGTGAA
Source organism: Microdon myrmicae (assembly GCA_963931805.1). Lineage (NCBI taxonomy): Eukaryota > Metazoa > Arthropoda > Insecta > Diptera > Syrphidae > Microdon > Microdon myrmicae. The sequence continues at coordinate 36,065,627 of OZ007498.1, read as the reverse complement.
ATTATATGATTGTATGGAAGATATGGGGGTTTGTAAGGAAAGCGAACCGTTGGGTTTGGCGGTACCGTCACAGTACCCCCCCGCCCCTTCACCGCAGTGACGTAATCACGAAAAAGAAAGCTAGGGCTGCAATGGTGATCGAATGGTTGGTGCGACGGTGGGAGGAGGACTGGACGCTTGGAGAAGAAGGTGGCCCTGCGCACTACGGGAGGCGCTGCAATTGTTAAGGGAACTGTCATGATGACAAGTTCCTGGTTATGGTTTGGGCCTGTGTCGTTAATTGGTGGTGGACGCGGATGTTACCGCTTGATGCCGTCAAGGGCAAGGGTGTGCGGCGTGGTTCATTAGCCTGTTGTGGGTCGCTTGGACCAACAGGTTTATCGGCCGAGTAGGTCGCGTGTGCGGGAAGATGTAGATAGAGGCGCTGAAGATGTTAATCTGTTGTTGGCGGTATCTGCCAACAGGTTGTACCTATCTAATAGGTCTAATCCCATTAGGGGCTCGCTGGCATCGTACAACGAAGTGCCAGGAGATGAGACCTATTCTGACTCACTGACATCGCGCAACGAAGTGTCAGAGCATAAAATTGAGGAAACCCGAGTCCAGAGTCGGTAGTTTTCGTCCATACCTTTGTATGGCGGATTGTTTGCCGGTGGGACTGGTAAAGGGGGGCGGGCACTGCAGTTGCGCGGCTTACCGATCGAGGGAGGACCAGTATATCGGCACCGGTGTCAACGACGACGCCCGATATATGGCCATTGCGACCTCGCCAAATGGCAACTTGTGATGAGGTGTGGGCCAGTCGCGCTTGGTTGATAGTAGGCGACTTAGGTTAGGGGTCTTCTGGTGTGTGGTTGGTTGTGTCCAACCGCAGGGCGCCCTAGAGAAATGATGCGCGCTCCGAAGTGTGGATGATGCACCTGGGGCATGGGCGGCGTAGTGAGGCGTGTATTGCCTATGGTTGCCGCTTGAGATGAGCCGTGATGGCTAATAAGTGGGATGCCCCGATGAGGTGTTCCAGGATGAGGTTAGGTAGTGAGACCGCTGTAAGGTGTTCTAGGGTAGGGTTTCAGACCGGTGGTATCGGTTTGCTTTACCAACCGGTGCCGCTGAGATGCTTGGGGGACGTCCAGGGACCCAAGAAGGGAGGACCTGGGGTGTAAATAAGGAGGTGGCGCCTGGCGTCCTACTGAGGAGATGCTACACGTAGTAGTTGTGGTTACATGAGGAGCCGAGGCTGTGGGAGAAAGGGTGTCGAGCAGAGGCAGGCGGAGTCGCGTGAAGTCTGCGCTTGGTGGGCATGTGCGCCAACATGTGGCAAAAGCAACAAATAAAACGGCCTAAAAAGATGGGTTGAAATAGAGGGCGTTGTATGCCAATATTTAAAGAAGGCCAAAAAGGGATCGAAATGTCTCGAATAGTGGTTAGATGGAGTCGAAAGAAGGGTAAGATGGTCGAGTGGTCAGGTGAAGTCACGTGGAGTCGCGTGTGTGAGTGCTGTCGAGGGGGGTCTACCGAGAAGGGAGTTGAAAGGGGGTTGAGTGGAGTCAACAGAAGTCGAAAAACGTAGAAAAGGAGGAGTCGAGTCGCGAGCGTGGCGAACGCGGTTGTACACCGGTCTATACCCAGAAGGGGCTTACAATGTTCGTTATTTTTATTTTTGCGTCATAGGGGTACATCGTTTATTTTTGTTTTATATCATTGTTAATGCTAATGAAAAGTAAAACTTATGTCAAGACAGAGAAGTGCTGCGTAATTAGAATATAAAGTACCTTTAGGGGACATCAAAAATTAGTCAGTTGGCAGTTTTCATTACGTTTAGTCTTATATTACTCATTTAAATGAATAATTATGTATATGTGGATACATATGTAAGATTCCAGGTATATTATATTAAAACTAAGTAAGATGGAATTTTTATATACTTCCCCTCAATTGCTTGTGATTTCTTAATTAAACTACTGTTGCTTTTTGTAATTTATTTATTTTTACTTTAAACCATGTTACGCATGATTTGTGTGTCCGCATTTCTAGTTAATTTTAGGTGTTTATAATTTGGTTTGTTTGTTGTTTTGATTTAGCAATACGTGGTTGTAATTATGGTATAATGAAGCCAATTTAGGATATAATGAATTTAGAGCAATTATTAAAACATGATCAAAGTTGCTAAATGATAATTAATTGTATAGAACATTGATAAATTGATCTTAATTGTTCAGTTTTTATCCATTTTTATTATATTTCGTAAATAGGAAATAAATGGTTAACATTACAACTATTCATACTTGTTTAAAGAGACACAGAAAATCTTAAATTAATTTTTTTATTTTTAGTGATTATAATTAAATGACATTTACTTTTTGGCACAGTTTCATAAACAAAATGAATTTAACGCAGATACGGCTGTATGATTAAGAAATCGTTTGTATTGCACCGTATAGTACAAAAGAAAATAAAGGAGTTTAATATTGATACATCATACATAAAATTGTAAAGGATTTTTAGCAGTGTTTGATAAGGATAATCGCAGCCAGTCGGGTTGTTCACATGTCTTCAGTTTCTGGTATCATAAATTGTGAAATGCCTGCAATTTTTAACATCATCTTGAGCTAAATATTATTTTCCGAGCTCTGCTTTTTTTTCAATTTTGATTAGTAAGTTTACACGAAGATGCAAACGGGAAAGAACTATAGAACATGGCAATACAAAATTAAAAAAGAAAAATATAATATATTTGATGGCTCGGAAGGAGCACACCACGAGGGGGAATGCAAATTTGTGGTAAATAAAATAAAAGAAAGAAAAAAAACTTGAGGTAGTTATTGATGATGTGACTGCAAGTGTTGATGATGTAGTGCTCCAAAAGGCCCTACCACCTTTTTCCCTCATTCCTAATCCAAAATCCCAGCAATAATACGCTAAAACGTATAAACCCATCAAAACCCACAATAACCCAAACACGATCCAAAATTCGCAATAAACGAATCAAAACATTCGTTTATCGCCTAACATTTGCCCCCACGGCATAATAAAATTCAAAATCAAAATTAAAATTAAAATTCACAATAAACGAATCCAATATTCGTTTATTGTTCTACATTTGCTCCACAGCATCACCCGAATCCAAAATTCAGAGATCGTTATCTCTATCCCAAAAATTCCATTGAGTTAAACAAACAAAAACTCAAAAGCAGATACATTCACACATCTGCGTAATAGTTTCGTAAGAATTCAAGAAATTGATTTCTTATCTTATGTAAATACAACATCTCGCTCGAAATATCCAAAAGATCGAGATTGTTGCACGAAAATGTGTATCTTTGGGATACAATTTTCGATTCCTTTTCCTTTATAAAGGAATAGTCAAGTGATCTCCGGGTCGCAGTCTAAATTCACAGTCCCTGGAGGAAGTACCCCAGGAAAATCCTGAATAATATAATAAAATCATGTTCATAAAGGAAACAAGACGTGTTTTCATTTTGTATGGACGACGGATATCTAAATATCACCTGTCCCCCACGGAAGACCAAGTGAAGACATCAGGACGAAGGCCGAATAAAAGGACGTTGCTCTTTCCTTTGAACTCAGAGGAAGCACGGCAATGACCCCTTTTGTAGGACAAGTTTTCAGGAGCGGTCAAATTTTAAGAGATCGCCTTGTCCTTTTAAGGACTAGGAGACACGCTTCCTGGAAATAAAAACCCCTACAAGAAACACAACAATGATGCCGTCGGTGTTGTTCCGGTTCCGGTGATGTTTGGAGCTGATGTAGAGTTGGTTAAAGTTGGCGTAACTCGTTGTGGCACTGGTTGGCAAAATGGTGTTGGGTAGTGGATACCCTTTTAATTGTCTTTTGTTAATTGCCGTCACAATTGTTCGTTGAATGTATATTAAATGGTAGATAACTTTGTCAAACAAAATTTCACGATATTTGATCGATGTTAATAACAAAAGCACGGCCAACTATGATCAACAATACGAACGTATTCCGACTCTTTTCCGAAAGTTTGCGAGTTCTTTCGCGAGGTCACCAATGTGGGGAAGGAAGTACTCTGCCAGGCACGGGCACTCGGTTCACTTCCTTCCACCAGCATCACAAAGGCAAAGTTCCAACGTGCACCAAAGAAAAGCACAAACAGGAGAAATAAAACGGTTCGCCAAGACAACGCTTGCGATTGCATTAGCGAAATTATATGATTGGATGGAAGATATGTTTTTAAGGAAAGTGAACCGTGGGGTTTGGCGGAACCGCTACAATTTCTTGCTTTGAATGGGGTGTCTTTCAACTACAATCTGATGAACTGAACTCCTTTTTACCTTCCCCACTCTCAAACCCAAGTGTTTTCGGACAGCTGGCCTAGAAATAGTTAATTTAGCCTGGAGGATTTCAGACAGCAATTTTCAATTTAAAATTACCTTATATTGAATAAGAACAAAGATATAGGCTAAATGATGCCGTCGGTCACAAATGACGCACTATGTGGTTAATCTACGAGAGCGTAGTGGTCTTTTTGGTATATCGATTTTGGGTCGTCCATGCCCAATAGTAGCTATTCTGTTTATCAACAAAGTCGGAGTATGCTTTGTTGCTTGCAATGATCCTTTGCCATGTAATTTTCTCCTTTTTGAAGAATTGTTTAAACGAAACGTTTTAATAGCTAGATTGTTGCTACCTGACATAAAATGCTATCAAGTAGTCATCATTACTGAAATGGTGAAACGAAATCGAAGCCCGGCATGAAAAGCACCACATATATTGCAATATATAAAACAGAACTACGAAAATGCGGCTTTACTCCTTTCTTTTTATTTAGTTGTGCAATGATAACATTTATTGATACACCCAATAACCAGAGATCGTTTTAAAAACATAAAAAAACGAACTTTTCTATCAGAGAAAAGAATCTAGGCGAGAGGCAAGCAATACATCTTTAGTGGCAGTTTAACATGTCCATACGCAAAATGACCCCGTGCAAATTGTCAAGCGAAAATAAGTGTAGGTGTGATACACGACTACCTGCAATGCTATTCCCAATTGCCACAAGAGCTAACCTAAAATAAAACAAAGCAGCGTTAATTAAATTAAATAATATATGATCTCAACACCCAAGAACTGAAAAGTTCTGGTGTAATGGACTTAATATTCACAAGCCATCTCACCATTTATAACTTGTGTATTATTTAACTATCCATAACTTGAATATTCAAATTCTCGTTATTTCATCGTGGGTCTAAAAATAAATAAATGTATTATTACACAAATAAATGGACTAAAATATATAAAGGAAAATGAAAGAGTGTGAGACTTTTCTTACCTCGAAGATTTTTCCAATAAAATTTTTTTATTGAACTCTCGTTTTAGAGAGCGACCAAGCACCTAGAAAAATTCGTTCGAATAAAAATTATTGAACTAAAATTCAATAGTTACACAATTCAGTTTTTGCTTTGCAAGGCAACTTTCATATTACGGATTGTTTAGTGAATACTTTTTTATAGATCACAAGTACATGGTGTATATATATATATACTCGAGGTAAAGGGGGAAGCCCAACGTGCCGTCAACAGTAAAAAAAAAGGGTTTAGTTTGAAGTGATGGCCAAGATATCGTTAACGAATATAATATATAATATAACGAAAGCTTGTGCAATTAGATAGGTCGGCAATCCTTCTTTCGTCGAAGTTGTGCGTAGAGTGACTCCACTTATCACTGACGTAAGCTATTAGAACTTTGATAAATTTATTGTTACGGGAACCACATTCGTGATCTCGAAGAATATTGAAAGTTTCAAGATGTTTTGAATATTATGGATGGAGGTTTAACTTGTAATGGCGACCGAACATATTTTGCACAAAAGTAGGTGGGGCTATTGTAAAAACACTTTACATGAACGACAGCATTAAGCCCCGACGATATATGGCTTTTCCAATTATCGCAGCCACCGTATATTTTAATAGTGATAATTCTCGTCCAATCAGTTCAATTCCTTTTAATTCAAGTCGACATCATCATCATCATCATCGGCACTACAACCGGGAACCGGTCTTGGCCTTATTTAGCAAGTCGTGGGGCTTGTTAAAATTTCCATAATGATTTGTTTTTTTCCGGGCAAGGTCATTAGTCTTGCGCCAGAGGCTCCCCGACGGGGAATCGAACCCCGGTCTCCTTCGTGACAGGTGGGTATACTAACCACTATAATATCGAGGAGCCAATTCAAGTCCACAACTAGACTGAAAAGAAACCAGAAAGTTTTTAAATATAATATAAGCAATACAAAAGAATTTTCTTTTTCTGTTTCGCAGTCACAATAGAGAAAAAGTTAACAAAGTTTGTGAAAACAGCAGAATTTCATTTTATTTCTTTAGCGCTATAGACCCGTTCCCTAAAATTCACCAAAACTACAAGTCGTATACCGGCCAACACCGTCACCAGACATTAACCCTCGATGCGTCAACACACTTGAACCTGTGAGGGTTCTCTATATCACATGGAGAACCAGCCCACAATCCCAACCTAATTTCGACCGCTAACAGCGCGTCATATTATCCCATATTCCACCGGTCATGCTATTCACTTGAAATATCATTTATTCCCAAAGGACGCATAGCTAAACTCATTATCCTATGCAGATAATGCATAATTCAGTTTAGCTACCCTTTTTGCAATACGGCAACTCCATTTTTGCTAGCCCATGGAGTTTCCATAGGAATTCACATCATGTCGGTTAGCAACAACAAGTCGAAGCAAAGGACGCCGTCGCATCATAGCGAAACCGCTGGGGAATTTATCAAAATATTTAATTAGTTCTCATGGTAAATTACCCTAGCCAATTTGGCGTCACTTCGGCTTTTCTGCAGATCTTCCATTCGCTTGGGATCAATGATCTCTTTTCACAGGTGAATAATACCGGCTACATTTCCTCTCCTCCATAATTCTGTTTCCATACGGTTCAATGCACTCTGAGATCACCACAGCAGTAACACTAGGGCAGTAGGTCATACTCAGAAACTGCATTTGATACCAACACACACAACCAATCCACCCCGAAATCATCGTACATCGTGTTTTTGTTCTCTCATTATCCTATGTTCGTCGATTATCAATTAAACGATTTTCCACCACATTTCGACGGGCGTGACAATGGGAGAGCAGAGGCGTGATCTCTTTTGGTTGTCCTGTCTGCAAAAGATAGAACAGAGAATTTCACCTCTAATTAGATCAGTCGTTTGTCAACCACTACCGCCGGTGGTTACGCCGCCGCGATTTGTGAAATCTATCATGAATTAATAATTAATAATCAAGAACTTCATAGTGCACTGGCTAAATCGAAACGCGAAATTTGCTATTTAAATTCGTTGCTTCTAGAACAACGAGAAAAATATTCTCGGCTGAATAATCGTATTGTTGCTGAACTACAAAAAGTTACACGTGAATAATTAGAGAAAAATATAGTTTAAGCGAAAATAAAGAAAAGGATGTATTAACAAATAAGAGAAATTTAAAAACAATTGAACTACACAACAGTGCATTTCATTACTTATCTTTCCTTTTGGTGCTCAATTTCTCTGGAGAACAATTTTGATGGCGTAAGTGTCGGGGATTAAAGTGAATTCGAGTCATACGTTGACTAACATACTTCTACCCTCACAAACCTTTCTCCAATCCCGCCCCAAAAAATACAATTCTTCGCCCTTAGACACTTCAGGCCACGGCATTGTGACAACCAAAAATGCTCTGAAAAACAAATTTTACAATAAAAACGACTGTTTTGAAAAATCAAACTAAAAATATTAACGACGATGCAGACGATCTGTATAACTCAATGACACATATGGTCGTTTTTGATATTAAAACCTTTATATAGGATAGAACAGAAACGATCACATCTAAGTCGTACAATTTGATTCCAGTTGTGAAGATGTGGCGTTTTTAACAGATACACACACAATATACAAGCAAATAGTGAAGAACGCTGAACGAAAATCGAATAAGAAAAGTATCAGCCGTGTACCAAGCAATAACATAGCAATTTCACATCAGTTGAGTGTACTGGAGTTTAGAAATCAAATTCGTACACGCGGCAGTGGCCCGATGTGTTGAGCATTGGTTCAATTTTTAGTGATTCTAACCTTCATAGCGTCGGTTCGAATCACACGTTTTTCACTTTCATTGCAAACGCTATAATTGGTGATCCCGACGTGGCCTGTATATACAACAATCTCCCATAGGTAAACAGGACTTTACTACTACGATCACGACTTCCGCATAGAGCACTGGCACACTCGCCTGCTCGGACGTTCTCTCGCTTGTTCGCTCTTCACTCGCCGTTCGCACACGAACCTGATCGTAACAAGGTTACTGAGGAGGGAGTAGTGTGGCGTTTCTAACAGATACACATACAGTACACAAACAAATAGTGAGGACAAAACCGAACGAAAATCGAAAAAGCAAAAACCATCAGTCATATACCAAGCAATAACAAAGCAATTCCACATCATTTGAGTGTACTTGAGTTTAGAAATCAAATTCGTACACGCGGCAGTGGCCCGATGTGTTAAGCATTGGTTCAATTTGTAGTGATTCTAACCATCATAGTGTCGGTTAGAATCGCACGTTCTTCACTATCGTCGCAATACGCAATAAAGAAGATATTTAGGTTAAATCAAAACGGTCTCCAGCCCTTCAAAACCAATATACCTCTTCTACACTCTCCCTCTAATTCTGCTCGCACGGCGCGTCTTTTGGGCAAATTGCAAATTCGAAGATGCTATGTGTTTTGTGCTAGTTGATGTTCCGATATATTCCGGCGAGAGTACAATTGAGGAACATTTAAATCATACTCCAATACTCCAATTTGTGTGTCTCTGAAACTCATGTTTGGTCCGTCATAAGCAACAGATATCGACCGGAAAGCATCCCCGTTGGGAATAATATTAAACTTCCAAAAGACGTTAAAGTAATTCAGTTACGAAAAAAAGGACAATTCGTTTTGATCCCTTATCGCGTCAACGGACAAGCACCAAAAAGGATTATTCAGTGGCAGACATAGTGCCCGACATAATAGCAGGAAATTGCTGTAGAGGAGGACACTGTATCTCATATCGTGCCTTGCCATTGTTTTTTTTTTCTTTTTGTCTGTTATTTTTTTTATCCGTGTCTTCATATTTGATAGGCAACAATGAAAGTGAAATTGTAGGACTTCTTGCAAAAATCTGTCTTTAGCAGCAAGTAATGCTGAAGCGAATCAAAAGGATGCTTATAAGGAGCCGCATTCACTTTGAAAGAATAACGTGAGGGGATCAGCAGAGTAATTGTAAGGATTTCCTGTTCCTTTTTAGTCTTTTACAATACGCGAGCATTTTGGGGATTATAATATTTCTTATCATGTCACAAAATATTCGCTTGGAGAAAGAGATATCCATTGTTTTCATGTCTGATTTGTCCGATTTGGGTCAAATATGCACCAAGTTGGAATATAATTTGTTATCATTTCAAAGGTCACATTTCTTAAAGAATAACTCGACTACAATCTTCGTATCATTAATGAAGTTTTGCAATAATAAAAAAGATGGTAACCACCTGCTCCTAGATTCAGGTGCCATTTGGTCCTAAGCTCAGATACATAACCACTTAGTCCTAGGTACAGATGTCTAAAAACTTCCCAACTAGCTCCCGGAGTTTGTAGCGACTGTCATTACAGACGTGTATGTGTTGCCTTGTGTTCCCATAATAGAATACAACACCTCTCTCGTTGGCCAATTCTGACCACTTTTGGTTAATTTCTGGCTTCAGGCTTTATGCCACATTAATTTTTTAGATGGGGGGAAATGTTTCCGGCTTGAACTCTCAAACGTATACTAAAATTACCAATCGACGCGAACATGTATATAATGGGTTCTCCAATAGGGACTTGACAAGTTTTTTTCGGGAGTAAATGTTTATAATTTGCAGACGTTGTTCATGATTTTTTTTTAAGAGAAAGTATTAAAGATATAAAGCCACGTACGACACAAGGAAAAACTGGCGAAAGCTAGTTATCGTGGGACCGCATGGAGATAAACTGGAAACCAAGAGTTTAGTTAAATACCTGGGCATCTGGCTAGACCAATATCTGTATTTCAACAGACATGTAGAGGCTGCTTTGCTCAAAGCGAGGAAAACTTTTGCTATGACAAGGAGGCTATTTCACAGTAGCCAACTTGACAGCAAGGTAAAAGTCATATGCTACATGACGCTAATCAGGCCAATGCTCATATATGGTTGCCCAGTATGGTTCAACATAGGTCCAAATTTGATGGAAAAGATTCGGGTGTTCGAAAGAAAGTGTCTGAGAACCTGTCTCAGATTATATCGAACACCGGAATCGGAATACAAAAAGTACTACTCAAATGAGACTTTATATAATGAAGCGTACATAAATAGGGTGGATAATTTTATGATTAAATTAATCAGAGGACATATTGCGAGAGCAATAAGCTCGTCCAATGACCTAATTTTCGGAGCCTATTAGCCAAACACTCTGTACTATGAGAGCGTGCGTCGCAACGGCTTTGTTCCACCAGAGGCGTTCCTTGACTTGGATATGAAAGGGCTTATACAGGATAGATCCGGAATTCCGCTGATCTATCATGTAAGTAGATTATCTGTAGACGGGCGATTGTGCTACGACCGGGAAGTAGCGCGCACCGAAGAAGAGCTCCTGCGCTTTAGTAGGGCTATCTCCCACAGAGACCGGGACGATAGTATTGGACAACGTCAACAGTTCTGGTGGTTGAATGGCATATAAAGACCTGGGTACCAAAGTCGGTATAGAATCATACTATCATCAGCTAGCTTACATAGACTTAGCTTTTCTAGAATTAGGGTAGTATAAGATTTAAGTTAAGTTAGGTTAAGTGCTTTTACATATTAAAAAAAAAAAAAAAAAAAGTAGGTAAGTTAAGTTAAATTTTAAGCAAAAAAAAACAAAAAAAAATTGACAAAGTTTTTCAAATTTTTCTATGTATTTCAACTAATTATCAGTACTGCCACAAAGTTCTGTCGCCGAAAGGCACATTATACAAATGTTAAGTAATGTTTAGCTTAGAGCGTCTGCGAAGGACCAGTAAGTTATTATATAAGATAATTAAGCTAGAATTTAAGCATTTTTTGTCTAGCCTTTAATTTAGAAATTAAGAATATAAAAAGAAAAATAAAAAATGTAAAAATGAAATGAACCGCACTCAAAAAAGTCGAGAAAAACGTATTCAAAGTTTGGAGATAAATTAGACAAAAGATAAAAGTGATTTTTTTCATGAAATCATCCGGATTTCTTATACTAACAGCTAGACATCTATTCCTGGACCATAAAGAATTCCTTCCACGACTTTGAATTGGTCCTCCAGTTGCATTTTCGCCTTTTTCTTCGCTGTTCGGGCCTCGTGCGAGTTGTATACTAGGCTGCGATCAGCGTCTTGTAGCCGATCTCTGTCCCTCTCGTTCGCAAAAGCTCTCGCAGCGTACCCAATTTTGATGCCCATGACTTGCATTATTAGCAATACGGGTAAAAACCCCTCATTAAACATACAAGCTGCGGTAAGAGCCGCAACTTCAATGGTTTTCTTACCACTGTATGTGTGTTTTGGCGCCATTTGCCAGATAGTAGCATTGAAACTTTCGTTGTTATTTTGCGTGAAACCTCCCTCGCATTTTTTCTAACAAATCGGGAGCTGTCATTTTTACGTAAACGGGGTAAATAGCTGGTCGTACTTTAGGATCCAAGGGAGGTTTGTCGTGGTGGAACTTCGACAGCTCATTCGCAGCTTCCGCGCGTTTCCATTTGCACCATGACTCCGGGCCCTCTGGACAGTTTTTATGTTGTGGATTTTCATCGGTTGATATTTTGTGGTAGTATGTTGCCCAAATCTCTTTCGCCATTTCTGCAGCAGAGTGAGCATTGCGTCTAATCGCAAGTTCGTAATAAGTCGTCAGTTCTGTTATCACGTTTCCCGTAAGTTTGCCAGGACCAGCTCCTCCTAATTGGTCTGTTTTTTTTGTTGATTTTTTTATGACACCGCGTAATTGCGAACCGTTTCGCTTTCCCACGTGATTGATACACTCGGCCTTTACAACATTTAGAAATGATTTCTGCAACGCATTCATTATTTTTACATCCCCGTCTCCAACGTACCTTTCGTAAATGCGGCCGTGCAAATCTCTAACATTCCGTAAGGCTCCATTTTACCCGAACTTCCACTGTGATCCAATGTGCAAACTGGTTCTTGCTCATCCCACCAATATTCAGGGGTGCCTTTCTTTGTTTTCATAAGGTTGCAGCCTTGGTAATAACGCGATTTCACAGTAAGATCGAGAACTTTGTTTGTTTTGTTGGCGATCAATGTCATAACGCCATAATTAGCAGTATGACCCCTTTTGCTCCAACTACCATCTCTAGAAGCAGTAATTTTTTTAAAAAACGCCGATACATGCGGTGTGTGCATTATCGAGAGCAGCGTAGTAGATGTGTTTCGTAAATTCGCCAATGTCCATCAGTGAAGTGAAACAATGTAATTCATTTAACCCGACACCCAAGATGCGCATTACGAATACTATTCTACGATTAATTTCGTAAGCTTTGTTGGCGATTCGTGGACAGGATTCGATGACCCTCTCACCACAGTTGCATTCGACGATCAGTTTGAATCCTAGGCCTTTCTCAGATTTTTTAGATTTTTTATGATGTTTGAAAGTTCGAAAAAAACTGGAAAAAAATGTAACATTGTGGGGGTAAGAAAAAGTATTGCACCAGACACGGGCACTGTTTCACTTTCTTCCCCACACTTGTCCACGTACTTACGTCGTCCAAAGAAAATTGTTCACCGGAAGAGGGCAATAAATGAAAAGCACGGTTTTAGTTATTTAAAGTTTTTTTTTTAATTTTTTTTTTTGTATTTTTCTTGCAGCTCATGTCTGTTTACAGGTATCCTTATTTAAATAGATGAATTGGAAACACACACAATATACTATTTTACACTCTAAGAAAAGCTTTAAATTAATAACTTTTCGTTTTATTTCGTTAGTTTTTTTTATTGAAGAATTTTGCGACGCGACCTTTCGCTCAAACTATTGAGATGTGACTAACTTGAATTAGGGTGGAAATTGTGATTTCTGCTTTTACACATCGATCCGCCAATGATAATCATGCTCTCTTGTGCGTTCCTCAACTCACCACACACATCGAGGTAGAAACGTACTTGTGTATTCGTTCGACGTCGATGGGCGTAGCAAGGATGGAGAAATCAAAAGGGAAAGCACAATAACCCAGGGTTGATCTGGCTTTGTGTGTGTGCATCAGTGCCGCGTATGCGACTGGTCTACTGACCTAGTGATGATCTCATAGGTCATCGCACTATAGAAAGACAGAAATACGAGGGAGAGGAAGACCTAGCTGATGTTATTCACCTGCGAAAAGATATCATTGGTCCCAAGCGAATGGGTGATCTGGGAAAAGTCAATAGGACGCCGCGTCGGCTGGGGATATAATACCATGGAGAAAACTCTGTGGAATATTAGTAAATACCCAAGCCAATGGATGATGATGCAACCGCGTCGCTTGGTTTGACTTGGTTGTTGCTAACCAATACGAATGGAATTTCCGGTGGAAATCCCATGGTTAGAGCAATAGTGTTGCCATATGGCGAAGATTGTAGCTAAACTCAATTATGCATTATCTGCATGGGATAATGAGTTTAGCTATACGTCCGTTTAACATGTTATACAGGGTAATAATATATGAAGGAAATGAGTAGGTATGACGCGCTGAAAGCGGTCGAAATCAGGTAGGAATTGGGGTTGAGATTGTGGGTTGTTTCTCATGTAGAATAGAGAAACCCCCACAACATCACGTATGCTGCCGTCACTGTGACCGTTGGAGCGAAGTCGGGCGATGTAGCAAATTTTTGTGCCGATGTAGTCGCATACTCCATTTCCAGTTCATTTACAGTTCTCATAAATCCTTTTCGTTTTTTATATCGACTCCCTGGACGCACCCCTGACTTACGCGAACCATTAAGGTTTTTAAACATTATGTTAGGAAATTTTAGCGTTAAAAAACGTATGAAACGGACGCCTAAACGCGAGCACTGCCCATTCTGAGACCACGTTTACACTACATACTTTTTCCTCCTCATGAAAAAGAAACAAAGAAACATCAAAAATATCTACCCCGCGACGTCACCGGTAGGAACATCTTCCATAATCACCAAACAAGAAAAAACCACCAGCACCGTGCAACGGGCAAGTTAGTTTCATATATATGAAACTAACTAAAACTCAGGCAATCGCAGGTCACCCGCAGTACGCCCGAATGTAAAAACAACATACACAGGAGCGACTATCCATTACCGCTTATGAACAAGTTGTTCAGTCCCACAAGATTGTGATATATTCAAAGAAGTGGCAGTTGGCCCAATGCAACAGCGAAGCAAATTAATGCCCATAAATGGATAGTCTGCATCTTTCTAAATACACGGTAGTTGCCACCTATGATACGAATTTGTATCGGCGGGAGACCCGACCCTTTAACGACCTATAACTTTGGAACCGCCTAAGATTTCGTTTCCAAATTTTAACATATTATTTTTGAAGGATAAAACTATCGATTAAACAAAAAAAAAATTGATTTTTTGAACCGAACAAACCCGAATGTCCCATTAAGCATGATGAAAATGTTGAGATTACTGAATAAATGACTGTAACAGTTTGATGATTAGTGAAAGGGTGCGTTCACAAATTGAATTCATAGTTATCAAGTCCCTATTGGAAAACCCGATACAAGCTAATATGACATTGTACTATAGAATATAAGCAAACAATTACTCCCACTGGCGCCACCTATAGGTCAGGCCGGAAACGTTTTACCGCACCCCCGTATGAAATTAAACATAACTTAAAACTAGATTGAATGGACGGATTTTTCGGTATACCAAGGTGTATGAAGTTAGTGGAGTTGCGATAGGCTTGACTTATTACAGTTATTGCATAGAACACAATCAAACAAGAAACAGTCAGGACGAGTCCTCGCTGACGGATACTGCAAAAACGTCGCGCTCGTCCTCTAGATCGCTGAAAAAATTGGAAGATGAAGCTATGAAAATGAATGAGGAAAATATACACTTGAAAAGCGATTTCTATGGTACTAGCGTTGCTGACTAACGGTACATTTTTTTAAATATAAATTCTCAAGTTTAAAGCATAGAAATCAGAACTTACAACTTTAAACGCGAGTATCTCAAAACCTAGTTTTTCAAATTTGCCTCCAAGATAATTCTCTCAATTTTTCTCCGATTGAGTTTGTTACGTCTCCAGCGCCGTGCTTCCTCTTGCGAGGGAAGAGCGTGGGGGTTATAAGGACTTTTCTTTATAAAAATAATTATCGTTTCTATTTATTACAATTTATTACAATAGTTTTTATTTTTTTTTATATTTTATTTGAACTCAGCTATCTCAAGCTGAGCTCTAAACTGTACTACTTTTACAAAAAAAAAAAAAAAAAAAAAAAAATTGTGGCGAGAAGACCGAATTTAGCGAGACAGGACATATGTGTCCTTCATCTTGTCTCTGACTTCTGGTCATCTTGCGATAACCAGAATCACCCACATCCGTGAGGATGTTGGGCTCGGTCTCGCGGCATCTGAAAAGAGCAGAAAAAAGGGGGGGTATCCAAGGATAGTGTGGACAGTATTAGTCCAAGTGTTCTCTAACTACTTTTATAGAGGGATGGTGGGAAAGAAATCATACAAGACCGGTAGGTCTTGGGTGCGGTAGTAAACGCAGATCACGTCTTTGGCGTCTGATAATCTGCTCTTTGGTCGGTGTGTATGTTTGTGTTTGTGCCGTCTTGTACTGTGCGTTCGTGTGTTTGGTTTGCTAATTGTAGACCCTATGGGATGGGTCCAGGAATCCTCTATTCATTTCATTTTACAACATTTTTATTTTTCTTTTTATATTCTTAATTTCTAAATTAAAGGCTAGACAAAAAATGCTTAAATTCTAGCTTAATTATCTTATATAATAACTTACTGGTCCTTCGCAGACGCTCTAAGCTAAACATTACTTAACATTTGTATAATTTGCCTTTCGGCGACAGAACTTTGTGGCAATACTTATAATTATTTGAAAGACAAAGAAAAATTTGAAAAACTTTGTCAATTTTTTTTGTTTTTTTTTTTCTTAAAATTTAACTTACTTAACTTACCTACTTTTTTTTTTTTTTTTTTTTTTTTTATGTACAAGCACTTAACCTAACTTAACTTAAATCGTATACTACCCTAATTCTAGAAAAGCTAAGCCTATGTAAGCTAGCTGATGATAGTATGATTTTTTACCGACTTTGGTACCCAGGTCTTTATATGCCATTCAACCACCAGAACTGTTGACGCTGTCTAATACTATCGTCCCGGTCTCTGTGGGAGATAGCCCTACTGAAGCGCAGGAGCTCTTCTTCGGTGCGCGCTACTTCCCGGTCGTAGCACAATCGCCCGTCTACAGATAATCTACTTACATGATAGATCAGCGGAATTCCGGATCTATCCTGTATAAGCCCTTTCATATCCAAGTCAAGGAACGCCTCTGGTGGAACAAAGCCGTTGCGACGCACGCTCTCATAGTACAAGGTGTTTGGATAATAGGCCCCGAAAATTAGGTCATTGGACGAGCTTATTGCTCTGGCAATATGTCCTCTGATTAATTTAATCATAAAATTATCCACCCTATTTATGTACGCTTCATTATATAAAGTCTCATTTGAGTAGTAGTTTTTATAGTCCGATTCCGGTGTCCGATATAATCTGAGACAGGTTCTCAGACACTTTCTTTCGAACACCCGAATCTTTTCTATCAAATTTGGACCTATGTTGAACCATACTGGGCAACCATATATGAGCATTGGCCTGATTAGCGTCATGTAGCATATGACTTTTACCCTGCTGTCAAGTTGGCTACTATGAAATAGCCTCCTTGTCATAGCAAAAGTTTTCCTCGCTTTGAGCAAAGCAGCCTCTACATGTCTGTTGAAATACAGATATTGGTCTAGCCAGATGCCCAGGTATTTAACTAAACTCTTGGTTTCCAGTTTATCTCCATGCGGTCCCACGATAACTAGCTTTCGCCAGTTTTTCCTTGTGTCGTACGCGGCTTTATATAATGGATTTCTAAATAGGATGGCTTCACATTTCTGGAAGTTGATCTTAAGTTTCCAGTCATCGCAATAGCGCTGCACTTTGTTGAAGTCTCGCTGTATTAACCTATTTATGATCGCAACTTTCGGAGCTGTTCTGTAAATTATGAGATCGTCTGCGTACGCAATAGCCTGCGGAAGTGCATCTAATAAGTCGCTAATGTAAATGTTAAAAAGAATCGGAGAGAGTACCGCGCCCTGTTGCAAGCCATTCTTGATATTATACGTTTTATTAGAGGTCACATTACCACTTTTGACCACGAACCTCCTGTCCTTTAACATATCGTAAAGTACATATAGTAAAGGCTTATGTATGCCATGTCTGACCAGTTTGTAATACAACCCTTCGATCCAGACGGTATCAAAGGCTTTCTCCAAGTCGATCAGACAGGCACCTGTGCATTGGTTCCTACATTTATTCCATTGTATGTCGGAAACCAGTTTAGCTGCGGCATGTGTGGTTTCATGACCCGCTCTAAAGCCAAACTGGTTATTTGGAATAATGCTGTTGTCGTCTACCCATTTTACCAGAGCTTTGTTGATGGTTTTTTCAAATACTTTACTGATGCTTGGGAGTAAACTTATCGAACGCATGTTCATTGGGTTTGTGCAGTCTTTGCCCTTTTTTGCGATGGGCTGAATGATAGCCGTTTTCCAACGCGTGGGATAATATGCATTATTCAATGCGTTGTTAAACAGGACCGTGTATATATCTATTGCCATTGGGGGCAGGTTCTTGAGTACGATGTTAGGTACTCCATCTATTCCCACTGACTTTTTGCTTCTTAATGAGTCGAAGATACTCTGGATTCCTTCCCTTGTTATTAGAAGGCCATTAGCCACTACACCATTGGCATTAATGTCAATTGACAGATTATCTTCACTGAATTCGGTAAAACCCGGATTCTCCGATTGCCAAAGTGAAATTTCATTCCGGAGGTGCAGGTGATTGAGTAGAACTCTGTCCTCCAGGTCGTGATTTCGGTGAATGCTTTCATTCACCTTGTACATTTCCTGAAATACAGCTCCCACAGCGTTCACCTTTTCCAAAGGATCTTCGATCACGAAGAGCTCACTATTGAGGATAGCGTTCTCCGTATCTATGCCAATGTTGGTTAGCAGCTGCTTGTTTACCTCAGTACGTGGAATTTGGAGACACTGAATCTCGTTTTGATTATTTCTCCTGAATATTTTATTTATTTGTGGGAACATATTCGGGTTATTAGATTTTATAGCTCGAATTCTGTTGTTCCAATACAAATTTGTTGCTAATCTATAATTAGCTTTAAGTAATTGTTGGAGGTTTTTTAATTGAGATTTCAGTGATATTATCTCCTGGTCTTGTCTGTCTGTAAACTGTCTGTGTAATTGTTTTAATTTCGATAGCAGTCTGCTCTTTTGCCTGTGGAGTGCGTTTATTGTTGCGTTTCTGTACATGTTAGTGTGATCTGTAACTGTTGTTTTGGGAATTGTTTTGTCCATTGTTCGTTTTACGGTTTCGTCCATTTGTTGAATGTATTTGTCGATTTCGACATTAGTCAGGTTTCTGTTTACTGGCAGATTAAAGTCATTCGAACGCAGTTCTCTTGTTAATGATCTGGTGAACCGCGGCCATCGCATTGCCCCGTAGTTATAGGGTTGCGGGGTCACGAATTCCTCCAGATCTGCGAGCTCGTTCGGAAGCTCTATTACTGCCGTGAATGCACAGTGGTCACTGTCGTATTCAATTGTCCGTAAACAGTTTGTGTTTCGTCTGTTGGTACTAAGTAATTTCAGTCGTGAGTCGATTAGCAAGATATCTAAGAACGATCTACCTCTGGGGAACGATGGATATTCCGTAGCTAGCAGGTCAGTTCTATATTCAGTATGAAACTGATCTAACCAGCCAGCCAACTGATTTCCTCTGGCATTAGATATATGATTTCCCCAATTTCTATGCTTGGCGTTCATATCTCCCCCTAGGATAAAGTAATTTTTGCCCAGGTGCAATTGTAAGCATCGGAAGAGAGTCTCGAGCTCTGCTATAAATAGATTATGTTGGTGCTCCTCAGGTGCGTAGACCGCAATCGCATACAAACCCCTTCCTTGCTGAAGGGGTATGCGTACGATACAGGCTTCCAGCACCCGGAACCTGCGCACTTCTCCACTATATATTACTTTATGATTGATCCCTTTTCTAATAAAGATTGCGACACCCCCCCCCCCCCCCCCCCCCCCCCCCCCCCTTGAGAGGAGTTAGGTCGGTCTCTTCGTATAATATCGTAGTTTTTATGCCATATCTTGTGTCTCTGGTTTAACTTTGTTTCCCCCACCAGAAGTACATCAGGCTGTTCAACTTGCAACAGGTTGAAAAGATTGGCTCTTCTCTCAGTTCTTATTAGTGAATTTACATTCACGACAAGAGCTTTTATTGATGTTGTAGTTAGCGGGTTTATATTGACTTTTTGTTTAGATTGGGCAAGTACGAGTAGATCTCGTTTATTTGATTTTGCAGCTGTGTCATCTGTCTCTGCAGATTAAGCAGAACCGTGACCACGTCTGCTTGCGATGTTGTTTCAGTCTGTGTGGGAGTATTTGTGGCTACCAATGTTGTAGCCTGGTTTGATGGTCTCCCACCCGACGCAACTTGTGCGTACGACCGCTGCGATGTTACGGGCATTGTTGTAGTACGAGCTGGCTCTGTGTTTTTTTGCCGGGTCACACTTCTTGCCATTATTTCACGGAATTTAGGACATCCTCGATAATTAGCGGGGTGTCCCTCATTCTGGCACACTGCGCACTTTAGAAGGGCTTTGTCTTCTACCCTTACTTTTCCCAGAGGGCATTCTTCTGCCTTATGGTCTTTTCCGCATTTTACGCAACGGTGCTGCATTTCACAGTTCGCCGCCGCGTGACCAAACCTTTGGCAGCGGACACATTGCAGGATGTCTCTGCCTTTTTTTAACTTGTCCCATGTGACACTTTGATGGTCCAAGACTGTAATTTTTCTTAGACCACCAATTCTACTGCTGGGTGTTAATTGAACCAAAAAGAAGGGTAGCTTGCGGTTTTCCCTTCTTGCCTTGGTTGTGGTGAACGGTTTTACGGAGATAAACTCGAGATCGTCGTGCCTCAGCTTTTGAAGCATCTCGAGCAGAGCCTCCGGTTCCACCTCAGGGTCGACACCCTTTAATAGAACCGTTACCCTCTTTGTTTGCTTCGGCGTGAACGAGTAGAATTCCGCGGTGGCCCTTTTTAAGACCTCTTTAATTTTTTCGTGGTCTGCCACCGCATAGGTTTGAATGGCATACCTGGTACCAGCCAGTCTTTTAATTACAAAATTTTTTCCTACCGCTAGCTTACAAAGACTTACCAATTCCTTACACTCAATATCTATGGTGTTGATTGGTGGCATCTTTATTTTTTGGTTGTTATTGTTGCTTTGCCGCTGTTTTGTTGCTTGCTGTGGTCGATTTTGTGTTGATTGTTGCTGTTGATGTTGATGTTGCTGTTGCTGTTGGCCGACTTTTGGCTTCGGCTTTTGTTGTTGTTCGGTGTCTTTTTCTTTTTCGAGTGCCGCTATTTTTTTCTTTCGGCGTCTCTCTTCTAGACGGGCTTTTGCCATCGCAAGTTTCGCCTCCAATTCAGTAATTTCCTCTTCTTCATCCTCAGACTCTGAGGATGCAAGAGAAGCGAACGAATTGTTTGCCCCATACATATTAAAATTGTAGGGAGAGGGACGCTCACTGTCCTCCTCCATTTGCTGACCTTTTCTCTCCATTGTTAATTTCGCGGTTTTACTTCGCGTCACAATGGAGATTTTCGGTGTACCTTTTCGTTTGTTTGTCACGTTTTTGTCTTCCTCCGTGTTCATGCTGGTTCTTTCCAGTTTGTTTTCATTTAAAAAAAACAAAGGCGACCGCAATACGAACGACGAAGTCGATTTCTTCCGCACGCCGATTCGAACTCGGCTATCGACGGCTAAGAGTCAGTGAACTTGCACTCGCGCCAAATGATGGTTTGAAAACTGTGTGCGTAACTAGCAATATATTGTCTGTTCTAGTTTTCACTTTTACGACTGAGGTGATATATTTAACTTGCCTTACGTTGTTGTTGCACCTCACTGAAGTTATTTTGTGAGCACGTTTATTGTCACTTTTACCATTCGATCTGTTTGTTTGTTGTTGTTGCACTTTGTTTTATTTGTCACAACACGTCACGTCACTGTTTTTCTATTTCGTGGCTTCGTTCTTGTTTACGAATTGGATTAATTATATGAATACAGTTTTGATTTGTGCAATTTTATGCTAATTTGATATGCATCTTCTGTGTCGGGTATTTGTATTGACGTCGTCGGCGGGGTGGGTTTCGATTAATATTCTAACAAGCCATACATAAATTAGAGAGTTACTATTTACACAATATCTCGTAGGGTCAATGAATTTTTATTCAGCTTTTAATTTAGTACTTATTTAGTTCAGAGATACACGCGTTGGAGGGGCGTAAATAGACTTTATTAGTAGCCATGGGTACACGATCGCGTCTCACTTAATGAGGAATCCTCTATTATAGAGGGGAACATTGTTGGGAAGGGTGCTTTCTTCAGTTTTGTACTGAAGAAGAAATTGTGGAGGTTTGATCCGAAGAGATCGAGAGAGAGAAGGGTCAAGAACGCAAGAGTCCCGTACAAGTAGGTTCTCGCTGTTCTGAATGTTTTCGAGGTACTTATATGCTAATTGAAGCAAGTACTCGTCGATAGGGGTAATGGAGGCGCCTTCGTATAGGTGAGAGTTGGGGTAATGACGACCGTCAGGCCTTCTAGAATGATTGGTGCATCTTCTGAGGAGTTTCCTTTCGAAAACTCGAAGTCTTTCTATTTGAGCCGAAGATATGCAGGACCATATGGGAAAGGCGTACGATATTCCAGATCGGATTAGCTGCTTATAGCAGAGAAGCTTAACTTTGGTGTCAACTTTGTTCCTCCACTTCAAGATGTTGTGCAGTTGCTTAGACCGACCGAGGCCCCTTTGGAGAATGTGGGACACATGTTTGATGAAATTCATTTTTGGGGTATAAGTGACCCCGAGATATTTCATCTTTTCCTGTGGTCTAATCGTAGTATCTCCCATTTTTATTCGAATATTCTGTGAATATCGAGAAGCAGGTTGGGAGTGTTGGCTACTGCTTTGGATGGATTAAGTCGGATTTTCCATCGACTGTAATACTGATACAGTTCGTCCAAGTGACGGTTGAGTCGATTTGTTGCGAGGTTAGGGCCTTTGTTGACGTGTACACCAGGACGTCATCCGCATAGCATATTTGGTTTACTCTCACGTCCACAGGGCGGGGAATATCGGAGGTGTAAATATTGAATAAGATGGGGCCTAGAATGGAGCCTTACTACTTTTACAATTTTTTTTTTTTTTTTTTTTTACAATATAAATTTTCCTGTTTTTATAGAACATTTTGTTCCAACTAACTGTGTCGTATAAAATGAACAAAACAATCTAGAAGTCTCTGTGACTTAAAATTTTGAATAAACTTTGAACGAAAATCAAAGTGGCTATGTTTTGAAATGAAAAATGTGCTTGTTATGAAAAGGGGCATGTTTTTAAATGTACTGTAAGTGACTGGATATAGAATATTGTGTCTGTTTATTTATGAATTGTATTAAATGAGAATGTAAGATATGTGAGGATGTAGTTTTAAAGGTTGTGTTAGAAAGGACATGAGATTAGTGTTAAAGCGAATAAGGGTAGTATTCTGGAATACAATAAGTTCAAACTTTACCTGTTGCTTCTTAATTAGAATACGCCGTATATAGCGTACGGGTTTTGCCAAATATTAAAAATTACAAAAGTTATTTATAAACAAATCGATTTTTTTTCCTAAGCTTAACATTTTTTCCGAAAATCAACATTTCCAATTTTCCTACGGCATACACAAGACATTTTTATTAAAGAAACATTTTTTTTTGCAGGATCAGAACTCTAAGATATTTTGCAAACCCCGGAACAACGGTTTAAAGACACGTCTTTATTTAATACAGGCGTGTGGGGCCATCTTGTATTTTTTTTCCTAATAAAAACTTCAAATTTTGATGCTTAATGTATATATATATATATGTATATATATATATATATATATATATATATATATATGCAGGTGGTAAACTTCGTTTTATTAATAACACATTTTTTCCCATGCAAAAAAATACCAAAGAAGTAGTTGGTTTTCGGGTCTCTACAGCGGCATAAGGCCTTCAAATTGTTCAATTGTTCACAGTAGATATCAGAATTTAGTGTTTGCCTCATAGGCTTAGGGAATTGTCTTGATTTGGCTGCCGCTTAAGCGGCTTCAGCACGTTTTGACTATGATTGTTTCGCACAACATTGCCGCGCCAAATACTTGTTTGTTCTATCCTGGTAGACCTTCATCGACATGCCACTATTCTCAAATGATTTCTTCGTCTTTTAAACGACAGAGGTTCTAAAATGATACACGCCAAGATTATCTTCAATGAACTGATAACCGTCAATTTCAAGTCGGTCGACCAACTTTTTTATTTTTCTGATAGGCCTGGCAGATCCGAATCTTCACCATGGCTGCCATCCCTTTCGTTATCATCATAATCGTTACTACAACCGGGATACGGTCTTGGGCTTATTTAACAAGTCTGAGGCTTGTTAAATTTTCCATAATAATTTGTTTTTCCGGGCAAGGTTTTTAGCCTTGCGCCACCCTTTCTCATGATGTCGCTGCATGCATTGGTTCACTATTTGCCGAGTGCCAAAGTAACTATGCAGAGGTGTCACGTGGAGACTGCATGTCAATTTGGATTGAACAGAGACAAGGTATGTCCTGGCCTTCGCCGGGTTGAAAGTAACCAGACACTTAGCACTGTATGTTCGCTCCCACCCTCCTGCCATCCCTTTCGACCGGGCCATTATTGAAGAAACTACTACTTTTTTGGGAGTTTTTCAGTTCATAGAGATTCATCAGGTTTATGCTCTGTTTCCAACTGGGTCCATTTCTTCTGTTGGGTTTTAAAACTAGCTCTCTACTGTCTTCTCCTGAACTCTTTTCGCATAACCTGCGTTCTGGTCGCGCTGCTCACTTCGGCCATTCTAAACCCCTGCCGGGCAACCATCAATTTGGCCTTGACCACGGCTCTACTTGTTGACCCAACCGATCGTGCAACGAAGGCGGGACAACTCAGCATAGAAGTGTGAGGCTCGGAGAAGTTTATAGACTTTAGCGAGGATAGTGAAAGAACGTGATTTGAACGCACGGAGAAACGACTGAGAAGCGAAGCAGTAAAGCAGCAGATCACTGCTGCATGTAGGAATTCGATCTTTATTTTCGAGTACACTCAACTGATGCGAAATTGCTATGTTAACTACAATGGTGTGCGAATCTGATGCTTTGCTTATTCGATTTGTTTTTTTCGGTGTTCTTCTTCACTATTTGCTTGCGTATTGTGTGTGAATCTGTTAGCAACGCCACAAGTTCATTTCTGATGTGGCGGCGCTAATGATCACAGGTTCCGCTTTTTAGTTTCTGATTGCATTTCCAAATCATAAACATCTAGCGTGAGATCTACGTCAGGGTGTTTATGATTGCATGGACTGTTGTTCGGCGGCGAATCGCTATCCTTTGTTTGCACAAGTGTGCATTTTAGGTTTTGGGTCATGCTAGGAATTTAGGTGCTAATTGCTATTAACTACAAGCGGAGATATTCGTTGTTAGGAATAAGAACGAAGTTTAATGGGAGCATTGGCTTGGATGCGTTGAATGGCGTGTCAAATTCGATGCGTTGGATTGGATGTCTTGCATGGATGCGTTGAATTTATATATTAGGGACTTTTGAACGTTAAGGTGATTGATTTCTGCTATTGAATTCAATGTTGGTGTCTGAAATGTTACCTTTTGTTTCAGGTGGGAGTAAGGACTTTTGGGACACGTCTAATGGATATAGATGAGTATGTTCCTTGGTGGAGCAACGATATCCCACCTATAGTGGTTCGTAGAACCACCACAAATCTACTTGCTGCACATTTTGCAGCCAACTCAACGCTGCCTGATACCACATCAGTTCCGGCTCAACTTGAGCATAAGTAGCACAGCATGAGCCAGAATCCAAACGTGTACTATTGCCCGCGCACTCAAGGAACTAAACGCAAACAAATCCACTGGTCCGGATGACATTTCCCCGATTCTCTTGAAGAAATGTTCCTCTTCACTCTCTAAACCACTACAGAAACTCTTCCATTTGTCTCATTCTACTGGCCGTTTCCCAAATAGATAGAAGTCACCGAACATTCTGTCAATTCCCTAAAAGGGCGATAAATTGTTCCTCTCTTCTTATCCACCCATAGTACTAACTTCTATTTTCTCGAAGGTAATAGTATAGCGTTTGAAATAATAGTGAAGAAGAACATGTGATTCGAACTGACGCTATGACAGTTTGAATCACCAAAAATTGTACCTAAGCGTTACCCATCAGGCTACTGGCCGATTTTAGAATTTGATTTTTAAATTCGACTATACTCCACTGATGTGAATTGTTATGTTATCGCTTGGTATACAGCTCTGATGTATTTTCTTGTTCGATTTTTCGTTCGGTACTCTTCACTATTTTGCTTGTGAGTTGTGTGTATATCTGTTAGAGTCGCCACAATGGAATCACTTATCAACCGCCAACTTTCGAAACATCTGAAATCAAATGACCTCCTCAATGAAATCCGATCTGGTTTTCGTAGCAACAGATCCACATGAGATCTGATGGCGTACCTTACCGAATAGTGGAGCCATTCTACCCACTGCTTTGGAGAAAGCAAGGTTGTTGCACTGGATATCTCGAAAGCCTGCGACAGAGTTTGACATCCAGCCTTTTTATCAAAATTGCATTCCTACGGAGTAGACAATCCCCTGATCCAATGGATAAGAGACTATCTTTCTGGCCGTTCAATTCCAGTGGTTCTTGGTGGTGTCAAATCTGCCTCGCACCAAATTAATGCAGGTGTTCCCCAGGATTCGGTACTCTCACCCACTTTCTTCCTGATATTTATAAATGATTTCTTGTCAATTACTCATAACCCAATTCACTCGTTGCTGATGATATCACGTTGAGTTTCTCATACACATATGAACATTCCCGACCAAACTCTTCGAACGTCATTATCAGCCAGCAGTTTATGGTTGATACATTGAATTCAGACCTCAACAAAATATGTGAATGGGGATTATCTAACTGAGTAGAATTCAATGCCTTAAAAACTCAGTAATGTCTCTTATCGTCAAAGGCAAACCCCAAAGTAAATATACTGTCGATGAACGGCCCTTGCATCGACGAAGGCAATGAACTATCAATTCTCGGCACTTGAATTAATTCGGCTCTTAATTGGAATCACCACATATTTGAAGCTGCGGAAAGTGCAGCCAAATGCATGGAGTTCCTTAAGAAATGCAAAAGGTACTTCACTCCATCCAACCTGCCAACTAGTTGAAAGGCGTCCCAAAATTGTGTTCAACTCCCATATTTGGTCAGGCGCATCCAAAACTGGACTTCACGTGCTCGATAGAATGCAAAAACGAGCAGTGAAACTTATTGGGGACCCAGCTGTAAGTTGGTCAATTCCGTCGTTACAACATAGGTGCAACGAATTATGCCTACCTTTTTTCTATAGGTATTATCACGGTCGTTGCTCAACTGAACTTGCTCAATGTGTTCCGCCTCCTCAGACAATTTCCGGCGATACCCGTCAATCTGTCAATGCGTATCAATTCATGTTGGAAGTAAACTTCAGGCGCACAAGTAAACATAGAGAGTAATTCTTTAGGCGAATCACATGAATGTGGAAAGTTCTACCAGATCATGTGTTTCCTCGTCGTTGTAATGTCCAGGTATTTAAGACCAATGTACATCAACACTTCCCTATCCACTTCCGCTCGCACTGTGCTTTGACATTTAGGGGACTCCAAAATCCCCTTTTGTGCGCGCGTTTGTGTAACAAAATCATCCGGTTCGAAGGACCAAAAATGACTTCTTAGAATTTAATTGTGGACTATAATTTATTTGCCGGTGCTACTTGGTGGGAAGATGTTCCACATCCTGCAACATGTTTGATAATAAATAAAAAAGTAAACAGAAGAGAGGAAAAGGAAATGAATTCAAGTATTTAATGAGCTTTACATTTTGTATTCAATTTTTTTAACTATTTTGTTATTCCTACACAGTTTAACGAGAGACTGAATCATTTTTCGAAGTCGGATTCCTTTTATGGTCTCCTGACCACTATATGCGTATTCTTCAACTGGTACCGCCACATCTCCAATGTGTCATATGTACATACACAGTACATTTATGGTCTGATTATGGGGACTAACAGGAACCATAAACACCATACATAATTTCAAACGCCCGCGTTGCACTTTCTTTTAGCAAGTATAGCAAACTTTCTCTTTGTTAAATTCCGTTTTTACACACTATAACTAACAATTGAATCGAACAATCAGTGAACTTTTTAGGGTAGAATGTTTTTTTTTTTTTTTTTGAACTAGAGAGGTTAGAATTGTTTTCATCAGAACTTCACATGGAATATTGATGTTTTATAATGACAACGAATAAATGCATACCCTAAAATGTTAGTGACGTGTTGCTACAGCAACCAAACTACCAACATACACAGCTCCAGCATATAGACATGTATATAGGTGCCAGGCGACCATTGTATTCTAAATTTTCAATTTGATTCAATAAATAAGTAATAAACATATTAATAGATAGAAAAGACATAAGACGGAAGGACAACAATCTATGACACTAGTGGCTTCCACTCTTTTGACAGTCAATGAAAATAGCTCTTGAATCATTCCTAATTCTCAAAAATGTGTTCAACTGCTCATGGTTTTAGAAGTTCAGCTAATGTCTAACATGAGAAACAACAGTTTGAAACGAGAGAGCTTATACAAACTCCTAATATTTTCAAAATTGAGAATACTATGTTCAACAACTAAAACGAATGTCCTAAAACTTTCTAGATCTCATATCCAAAATATTTTGCCCAAGTCCTTAAATGTCTCCAAATCACGTGAGAAAAAAACTCCTACGCTCCCAGTTTTTAATTAAATGACAGTCACTTTCGAATCACAACATTTACGACTTAAACGATTTGAAGTACCTTCAATGCTTTATAAAAACATTACAGAAAATAATTTCATACCCACAACAGTGGAATGATATCGTTTTGAAAAAAAAAGGAAAACGAAACAGAAAAAGATTTAAACCCCACGCAGCTATCAATCAATCTTCAAAGGGAATAAAGTCCTCGTTTTTTTTATTCGTAAAATCACGAATTCAGTTCACCCTCTACATCGGTAGCCGCTTTATTCGTACTTGAATGCGTCAATTCCTTTACTCCCATTCCACGAACGTCCTTAGAACATCTTGATTCGAGATAAGTCGAATTTTCCTTTTGAAAATAGTCGACAGATAAAAGTTACACACATACCCTTGCTCACACATACTGTTAACTAACCGCAAGGATATACGACGTTGGTAAGAAAAAGTTAACAAAAGAAAGGGAACGCTAAGACAAGCCACTTGGCATAAGGATCTCACTGGGTGACACGGTTGGGGGTATGTGGCTTCCTTCGTCCCCGGGTTTTCACGTAACGCAAAGGATAATGAGATTTCTAGTAAATTTCATACAAAAAACAAAGGGTAACATTGAGGAGTTTATGGGAGGGAAATCGTTTTTATAGAAAGGAAATCCTTTCACGCTGTTACATGGAGGTGGGAGCACCAATGTCGTGTATATGTTTTCAACAAAGGACTAAAATATCCCTTCGCCACAAATCTAGAATTACTTGTTGTTGGCTTTGGTTGTTGGTTTGTTTTTCCTTCCCATTTTTGCCGTCTTCTTGTCTATTAATTTCTGGTATATTTTGTTTTTAGCTGGTAAATTTTTCCCATATCTCTAATCGATTTCTATCGCAATGTCTTCTGCCAATAGTGACGGTAATAATGCTTTCGTTCTTCTCGTTAGTAACATAACGGTGTTCGTGAGCTTCTATCTTGTTGATTGAAATTTGAATTAGGCTTTTACCACACATTATCGTATTCAACTTCACTCCGGAGGTTTTCAAATATTTACTTCCGAAATTAGGTGAAAGATGCAGTATCCGAAAAGGCAATAAACGAAGTCGTTAATAAGACCAGTAAGATTTTGAATGTATTTTTGAAGTGATATAACTATAATAAATTAGTTTTCTAAGTATTATATAGAAGAGGGTGCCAAACTTGAAATGTACTCTTTAGAATTCAGAAAATAAAACGGAACTGAAAGGTCAAATGGTCAGTTTCTACCATAAGTATTTGACAACTACAACGATTCCAAAAGATTACGTGTCATCGTGAAGAACGCAGCACCAAAGAGAATCGAAAAAATGATTAGCGTCCAACACCAGAGCATTAAGGTAGCAATCACTGAACATGTATAGTAAGTTAAGATGTTCTCGCATACACGAGGATGTGATATGATGTTTCAGAGTTTTGAATCTATCCTTTTCTAGGGTGGATTTGAATTTCACAGTTTCGCCAAACATTATATAACAATTCCTTTATATCACTCACAGAAAGTATACGGGTTAAGAAAAGTATCCTAATGAGATCTGGGCGTTGCAGATAATTGGAGTCTAATATGTAAGAAATATCAAAGAATGGACTGTATTAATTATAAATACAGAATTTCACTTTATTCAGTTACCCTTGATCCTTATATTAAATTAAAATGGCCTTTTCTAATTAATAAATTCTAGTGTCTAGAAAGTTCCTACGTACTTCAAAAATGTCTAGAGATTTTAAAATAGCCAGCTACCAGTAATAAAGAAAGATATGCGCCTGTCATCATTCCTCAGCACTCATAGATCCTTGTTGAATGACTCAATGATCATTAAAGTTTGATCGTTACTAGAAAGCAGGTGCCACCGAAAATTCCTGAGATTCTATACCATTGGTAGTGTGGGGAAGAAGTATGGTGCGCCGGCGTACGGCACGGATTCACTTCTTTCCTCCATCATAAATTGTTCCACCGACACAATTTCACAACTCACTACTGCTAAAATTTCCGCCGAAGAACAGCAAAGAAAAAGGATAAACACACCCTGAAAGCTGCAGCAGAGGAAAAATCGAACTCTAAAATGCGGAGCGGACACAACACAAGTCACATAAGTGAAAATAAAACACTCAGTATACTTACTTATATAAAATTTCGTTTTTTTTTAATTTTTTAATGTTTAGTCAATGGGAAGTGCACTTTCACATTGTTCATATTATTTATATATTTTAATTTTATGTAAACGATATTTTTTAATCCACTTTAACTATTACTCGCGCATGGTATCGGGAAATGTCCCGGATTTCGTTTAGAAAAAGGACCCGGCTCTACATCGACAAAACACACTGTTATTAAACTCTCGGGGATTTAAATTCACGACTCCGCGCCGGGGCGTTTGCACTCCGATGCACACGCTAAAAATGGTGGAAGATGACCGCTCTGTTTGGTGGTTGGATTAAGACTCAGCGATATACATTCCCTAATGGGGTGAGTTTCCTCGAGAGAGGAAGTGTTTCTCTCGTGGTGAAAACAAGGAAGATGTGTTGTATGTGTATGTGTGATCGTGTAGATCACAGTGTTTATCGATGCATTTCGGCAAAGGATAAACGAAACCTAAACAAGGGAAAAAGAACAAAGGGAGAAGCGACCTAAGGCCTCGTTCTGTAATGAGGGTCAGCTAAATAAATAAGCTGCCACTCCTTAGGTGCTAATAGGTTTGGGATACATCATACAATTTGTATATCGTATTTTTGGTCGTTTTAAGAAACGGATTGTTTATTTGCATTTGTTTATGCTATTGAACTCGAATCCGGCGGCTAAGCGCGAAGTAGGTGATTGTTTGGAGATTCAAACAAAGGAGCATTTATGGGAGAAGTGCCTGCAGCTGAATCAATAGTTGCAAGTCATTGAGAAGCAATTTAGACGGTTACACAATGACGGTTGTGTATAAGATCTATGCCAATTGTATATGGCATCTATGGCAACTAAGGGTCGAATTCCAGTGTGAATATATACATCAATATAGGATTCGGTTCTTGGTTGCTAATGCTGAGATGCCTATGAGAATGCCCTTGCGGGAGAAATTCTTTTCAGGAATTTCTAGGTAATGCATTGAAAGCATTAATTATCCTTGAGAAAGTAAATGTTTTGATGCGGGGAGATTGAGGTGCAAACATAGGTTGCAAATATGGGGGGTTTATAGCGTTTGAAATAATAGTGAAGAAGATCGTGTGATTCGAACTGACGCTATGACAGCTCGAATCACGAAAAAAATTTTACCTAAGCGTTACACACCAGGCTACTGGCCGTGTTTTGAATTCAATTTCCAAACTCGACTATGTTCCACTGATATGAATTATTTTTATTTTATCGCTTGGTATACGGTTCTGATGTATTTTTCTTATTCGATTTTTCGTTCGGTGTTCTTCACTATTTTTGCTTGTGAATTGTGTGTATCTGTTAGAGTTGCCACAGGTTCCTCAGGTGAGCTTTAAGAACCCCCACATAGAAGTGGCGATTGACATTCAAACAGCTTCGCGTTATGCCTTTCAAACAATCACAATGTTACGGTCAAATGAAGAGTATAGCCAAAAAGTTGCTATTATCGAAAATGATGGCGTTGAGCGGTTGGCGGAAATCAGTTGAGTCTTCGTGTGCAATGAGCCGAAGAAGTCCAGGGAAGATTTTGCAATACCAGGGAAAGAGTCCATTGTCAGAACGCCCAACATCTATTAAGGGGCTCAGCTTCTGATTTCTAAAGATCCATGACAGTCGATCCAAAAATTGTTGTCGGTTGTTGGCATGAGACAGAAAACTGTGATTGAATTGTCGAGTCAAATAATTACTATCCGACAGTAATTATGTTTTTACAACAAGTGATGTTTCGATGCTATTTCAAATCAAATCAAAATGAGTATCTACAACCGTCATTTGTCATTGGAAACCGGTGGCGACTCTAACAGATACACACACAATTCACAAGCAAACTAGTGAAGAGCACCGAACGAAAAATCGAATAAGAAAATACATCAGAGCCATATACCAAGCGATAACATAACAATTCACATCAGTGGAGTATAGTCGAGTTTAAAAATCAAATTCTAAAATCGGCCAGTAGCCTGACGGGTAACGCTTAGGTAAAAATGTTTGGTGATTCAAACTGTCATAGCGTCAGTTCGAATCACACGTTCCTCTTCACTATTATTTCAAACGCTATAAACCTTTGACCCCGGCGACTATCAACACTCTGTAGTTCATCGTCGTTGTTTTTTTTTTTTTTACTTGATTTTAGTTTAATTTAACCCATTACAATTTTGGTTGAAAATGTAGAAAAAATTATAACATTTCTGTTAAAGTGAATCATATATTATAAATATTATAATTTGCGAGTGAAGAGTAAAAAAAGAAAACTTTATTGAAAGAATAAATATAATTTGACAAGAACTAACATAAAGCGATTAGTATAGTTGCTCGCACAAAGTCTCCCGACTGACTGTGTAATATTCGCACACAATATAACTTTGTCGGCGGGTTGACCACTAACCCAACTCAGTCAGCACACTTACACAATACGTAAACAGTGTATACAAAACGCAATATTACAGAACGTGAATTTCACTATATCTAACAATAATTAACTAAGGTTGAAAATGGTGATAAGATGGTCGTAAATTGAACTAAAATCTTGTTTTATTTTTACTCTCCCTTTTACACATTATTCTTTTATCATGTTAGCAGTGAGAAATGCAATATGCTAAGAATCGCCGTTACAACTCGTATACAATTAAAGTTATGTATTTTTCAGAAATCAGAACAAAGCCACGAGTCTCGTTATTTAATAGCCCCTCAGTGGCCAATTGTGGTCTCTAGACGGCTCAGATTTGAAGATGTTAGGCTTCTATGTTGGAGGTGTAGTTTAAAAGGCCACGAAAACATCCACATATAAACGTCTTACCATTGAAACCCTCTACGCAAACCCTCTAAGCTAAACATTATATGACTATTGTGCGACAGAGCTTTGTTCGTGGCTGTAGTTATGATTATTTGTATAACAAAAGAAAAATTAGAAAAATTTAGAGCCAAATATACAAGGCGGCGCAAAATTAATCATCAACTTTTTGTTTTTGAATCAGTTTCTTACTAAATAAAAAAAAATTTTTTTGGGTGATGGAAATCTTTATTTGGACCTGTGGCGTCCAATCCGCTCACCCTTTTCCGTTTAACATGAAAATCTCTCCCTGGAACAGCCAGAGCACCTTAAAACCTAAAAAACAATATTTTACAGCGGTTCCATGTGAACGCCATTTCCAACTTTTCTAGTAAGTACGTTAGAGCCTTACTATTAATTACTTAAAGTAACTAAACTTATAATTTTCGCTAATTCAATAGCATTAGCACCAAGCAGACATTTTCCCAAGGGCATGATCGCATGAAACGCTTCATGTGCCTAAAAAGCAATTAGGTTGCAACCCCAAGCAACCGATTTAAACTGAAATCATCATCATTTCGATTATTATTCTCTGTTTTTAATTTTTTTTACCTATCTGTGTCCATGTTGGTCGGTCATGAGACCCCAAGGAGTACCCAGCTTCGCGACTGGCTGCCGAGGGAAACAGAATTCTCATTAACGTAAACATACACACGAGAATTCGACCCTTTGGGCGGCCATGGTCTTATGCACGATCAGCTTAAGTGCTGTACGCAGTTTACGATAATATAAAGACCCTCGTTCATAATGGCTTGCCGCAGCTGCAGGCGTTACTCTCGTTTCAGGCAAATGTATCGGTATGTCCACGGTTCGCATGCTGAGGGATGCTCAGCATGAGCAACCGGGGTAATCATGGTGTGTGTGCGGATCTTCATTGGGACCGGTCGTCGGAGATTGCTTCGTATTGGCCGCTTAGGCCAGGGGATGCAATCGACATTTTTATTCTTTTTTTCATCTTACGGATAGCGATTTTGGTCGGACGGTTGAGACCAGTCTGAGCCCAACAACGGTCGGTGGACGAGCGTCCAACAAAATTATTTAAGCTACATCTTGGCTATTTTAAATCATTTTTGTTGAATAAACTCAGTGCTTAATCGATCACAAATAGTGAACCTTTTGAACAGTGGAGTCACCTTATTTTTGTAACTGCTTTTAGTTTAGTTGTATTATATTTGATGTTTTAAATAAATAAAGAAATAAATAAGATGAAGATGAACCGATGGTGTTTTCATTATTGACAAATCGGAAGACTCTCAAAGACAATAGTGATAACATAACCACACCCCTTTACAATTTTTTTCTGTTAAGTGGAAAAAATGATATGCGCCAAGTGGCTGCCGCCAGCGTTGATACACATTTGTACCCGTTTTATCGCATTTTCCATGACTTTCCGCAAGATTTCCGGTCATAACTGTTCGTATTCCTGTCGAATATTTGCCTTAAGGCCTGCGATTGTCTGACGCTTGTTGGCATAAGCCCGCGACTTCAAGTAGCCCCCAAAGAAAGAAATCTGGGATGGTTAAAGCGGGCGATCTTGCTGGCCAAAACGGGAGATTACGTGACCAAGAAACGCTTCCTTAACAATATCCATTGTGGCTCGTGCTGTCTGTGCGGTCGCACCGTCTTGTTGAAACCACATGTTCACCAAACCTTGCTCATCCAATTTCAGCAGTAAGAAGTCGTTTATCATTGTAGCGTTCGCCAGCAACAGTGACCGTATTGCCGATGGCGTCCTCACAAAAATACGGCCCAATCACTCCTCCCGCATGAACGCTGCAGCACACAGTGGCTTTGAGTGTATGAAATGACTCTTCGTGCATCACACGCGGTTCAGTGCCCCAGAAACGAAGATTTTGTTTATTGACGTAACCGCTTAAGTGGAAATGAACCTCGTCGCTCATGACGATTTTCTACACAAAATCGTCCTCCTCTTTGTTGCGATTAAGGATGGCTTGACGCGACTGACGGTCAGCAAGCATTAACTGATGCACTGTTTGCACTTTGTACGGGAGCATGTGTAAGTCTTTCACCAAAATTCGCTGTAGGGTCGATCTGGTTATGCCCAATTGTATGGCCTGTCGTCTGGTAGATGTTTCTTTATTCTCAGCGACACTGGCAGTCACAGCCGCGATATTCTCGGCCGAACGACCGGTCCGGTGACCGCCAAGCCCGGCATGGTATCCTGTGTATGTCCCCAGTGTATTCAAGTCGAGTAGCTAAGCGCCAGAATGTTTGCGCACTTGGCGTGGCACGATTAGGAAATAAACGTCGAAATTACGCTGCGCTAACACCACCGACCGATTATTGGTCGAAAAAGTCGAGACAATTATTCCACGCTCTTGCGGAGTATAGCGCTCCATTGCTTGTCTGTTTGTATACTACAGCTGTCTAGTTCGCAAATGTCAAATATGATTGACGTCCGACGGCATTTGCAAAAATTATAACGCCTTCCGATAGGGTGATTAATTTGGCGCCATCTTGTATAATATATGTAAATATATATATATATATATATATATATATATATATATATATATATATATATAAATATATATATGTATATATATATATGTATATATATATATATATATATATATATATATATATATATATATATATATATATATATTGTAGCGACCTTAGAGTTCGCTGGATTATTTATGTTAAAATAAATAAGAGCCGTTAAACCGATACAACACTTTATTAGTCCGTAATACAACCGTTGCTTTTTACCGTACACATAATGATTTCTTTGTAAACACTTTCTACTCGTACTTCTTACTCGAGACTTTCGCTTCCGCACGCATCGCTTGCTTCACTGCTTTACTTATGACTCCTCTCCATGGTCTGTGTGCCACGTATTTATACCGCTCCCTCATTCTGATTCGGCGTTTCGTTTCCGTCCGTTCCATAATCTCGACTTTTCTATTTCAGTTTTCCAGTACTTCCTAAAATAATCTAGTACTTTGTTTCGGACTTTCTCGAAGATTCCAGTACTGATTGTCATATGCGTCACAATATATATATATATATATATATATATATATATATATATATATATATATATATATATATATATATATATATATATATATATATATATATATATATATATATATATATATATACATATATGTTTTTTTTTTACTTAAAATTTATCGTACTTCTCTTTTTTACCTTTTTTTTTTTTACTTACAAGCACTTAACTTAAATCTTACACTACCCTAATTCTAGAAAAGCTAAGTCTGTGCAAGCTGGCTGATTATGCAGTGCTTCTACCGATATAGGTATTCATTGCTGCTGTTTAATATTATCGTCCCGGTCTCTGTGGGGGATAGCCCTACTGAAGCGTAAGAGCTCTTCTTCGGGGCGCGTGACTTCCCGGTCGTAACAGAATCGGCCTTCTACGGATGATCTACTTACATGATAGATCGGCGGAATTCCAGATACATCCTGTAGAAGCCCATTCATGTCCAAATCAAGGAACGCCTCTGTTGGAACAAAACCGTTATGACGCACCCTCTCATAGAACAAAGTATTTGGATAATAAACCCAGAAAATTTGATCATTGGACCAGGTTATTGCTCTCACAATATGCCCTCTGATTAATTTGATCATTAAATTATCCACCCTATTTATGTAGGCTTCATTATATAAAGTCTTATTTGAATAATACTTTTTATAGTCCGATTCTGGTGTTCGATATAAGCTGAGACAAGTTTTGAGACACTTCCTTTCGAACAACCGAATCTTTTCAATCAAATTTGGACCTTGGTTAAACCATACTAGGCAACCATATATGATCATTGGCCTAATTAGGGTTATGTAGCAGATACATTTTATCTTGCTGTCCAGTTGGCTACTGAATATCCTCCTTGTCATAGTAAAAGTTTTCCTCGCTTTGCCCAAAACAGCCTCTACGTGTATGTTGAAATACAGATATTGATCTAGGCAGATGCCAAGGTATTTAACTAAACTCTTGGTTTCCAGTTTATCTCCATGCAGTCTCACGATAACTAGCTTTCGACCGTATTTTCTTGTTCGTTTGTGGCTTTATATACTGGGGTTCTAAATAGGAAGGCTTCACATTTCTGGATATTGATCTTAAGTTTCCAGTCATCGCAATAGTGCTGCACGTTGTTGAAGTCTCGCTGTAGTAAATTATTTATGATCTCGACTTTCGGAGCTGTTCTGTAAATTATGAGATCTTCTGCGTACGCAATAGCCTGCGGAAGTGCATCTAATAAGTCCTTATGTAAATGTTAAAAAGAATCGGAGAAAGTACCACTCACTGTTGCAAGCCTTTTTTGATATTATACGTTTTCTTAGAGGTCACATTACCATTTTTGACCACGAACTTCCTGTCTTTTAATATATCGTAAAGTACATATAGTAAAGGCTTATGTATGCCATGTCTGGCCAGTTTGTAATATAACCCTTCGATTCAGACGGTATCAAAGCCTTTTTCCAACTCGATCAGACAGGCACCTGTGCATTGGTTCCTACATTGGTTTAGCTGCGGCATGTGTGGTTTCATGATCCGCCTTAAAGCCAAACAGGTTATCTGGAATAATGTTGTTGTCGTCTACCCATTTTAGCTTTGTTAATAGTCTTTTCAAATACTTTACTGATGCTACGGAGTAAACTTATCGAACGCATGTTCATTGGGTTTGTACAGTCTTTGCCCTTTTTTGGGATGGGCTGAATGATAGCCGTTTCCCAAGGCGCGGGATAATATGCATTATTCAATGCGTTGTTAAACATGACCGAGTACATATCTATTGCCATTGGGGGCAATAAATATATAATATAAGTAAAGTGTTTCGTGTGCTTGACGTGTGAGGAATTTAGGGTTCTTTACAGTATTTTTTTCCAGGAAATGAACCACGTAGGCAGCCGGAAACGTTAGTTGACGACGATATTTTAAGAGCAACGGTGGATGCGGACCTAACGAAATCGACGCGGGATATTGCACAAGGCATAGGAGTATCCCCAATAACAATAAGTCGACACCTTTCTCTCATAGGAAAGGTAAAGAAACTCGATAAGTGGGTACCCCATTAACTGAACGAGTCCCAAAAACTACGGCGCCCGCAAATCTGCGCATCGCTTATATTAAGAAACCAAACTGAACGGTTTTTGCACTGGATAGTCACCTGCGGAGAAAAGGAGATTCAGTATGATAACCGTAAAAGACCTGGGCAGTGGTTGGATGCAAATGAAAGACCAAAACACACCCCCAAGCCCGATCCTCACCCAAAAAAGGTTATGGTGACAATTTGATGAGATTTTGGTCATATCCAATGTTTCGCGCAGCTGTCTTCCTAAAAACAACCCATTGTGGACACTACGACTGCGAATTCTTCGATATTCTAAGGACTTATTGAGTGGCCCTCGTAAATGGATAAATATTTTGAATGTGTGAACCAAATTCCGAATCATACTTTTACACAGTAGTATATGAGGCTCCTCGATAGTATAGTGGTTAGTATACCCGCCTGTCACCCGGGAGACCGGGGTTCGAATCCCCGTCGGGGAGCCTCTGGCGCAAGACTAATGACCTTGCCCAGAAAAAATAAATCATTATGGAAAATTTAAAAAGCCTCAGGACATGCTAAATAAGGCCAAGACCGGTTCCCGGTTGTAGTGCCGATGATGATGATGACAATTTGGTGGACCCCGAAACGACCAATCCACTTTTCATTTCTTCAACTAGGAGAAACGATAAACGCTATCAAATATTGTGAGGAAATCGACATATTGCGTGCCAAATTGTCTGCAAAGCAGCCTGGGTTGGTCAATTTATTATTTTTTTTTTTACACTAACGCGCGTACAAAAGGGGATTTTGAAGTACCCTTAAATGTCAGAGCACAGTGCGAGCGGATGGAGAGGAATTGGATAAGGAAAGGAGGGGTCGACGTATATTGGTCTTGAATGTCTGGACATCACAACGGCCAGGAAACACATGATCAGGCAGCACATTCCACATTCGTGTGGTTTGGCTAAAGAATGACTCTCTATGTTTATTTGTGCGCCTAAAGTCCACTTTCAACGTGAACTGATGTCTATTCACAGATTGACGGGTATCGCGGGAAAATGTTTGAAGGGGCAGAACACATTCAGCAAGTTCAGTTGAGCAGCGAACGTGGTAATACCTATAGAAAAGAGATAGGCATGATACGTTGCGCCGGTGTTCGAGTGATTGATCGACTTACGGCTCAGTCCCCAATAAGTTCCACTGCTCGTTTTGACATCCTGTCGCGCACGTGTAGTGCACTTTTAGATGCGCCTGACCATGGGAGTTGAACTCCAAGTTTGGACGAAAATACGCCTTGTAAATAGTGACCAGGTTGGATGGCGTGAAGTATATTTTGCATCTCTTAAGGAACCCCATAAATTTGCCTGCACTTTTCGCAGCTTCAAATATGTGATCATTCCAGTTAAGAGTCGAATTAATTCGAGTGCCGAGAATTGATAGTTCCTTGGCTTCGTCGATGCAAGTGCCGTTTATAGACAGTATTTTTACCTTGGGGCTCGCCTTTGACGACAAGAGACAGTACTGAGTTTTTTGGTCATTGAACTCTACTTGGTTAGATAATCCCCACTGATATATCTTGTTGAGGTCTAAATTCAATGTATCAATCATAACCTGCTAGTTGGTCGTGACGTTCGAAGAGTTTGGACGGGAGTGTTCGTATGAGTATGAGAAACTCAACGTGCTATCATCAGCAAACGAGTGAATTGGGTTGTGAGTAATTGACAAGAGATCATTTATAAAGAAGAGGAAGAGAGTGGATGAGAGTACCGAATCCTGGGGAACACCTGCATTAATATGATGGGAGACAGATTTGACACCATCAAGAACCACTTGGATTGAACGACCAGAAAGATAGTCTCATAGCCATTGGATCAAATAGGCACGTCGCGATCCTTTTGCATGAAAATGCTATACCCCATACCTCACAAGTAATGGTGCAAAAACGGTTGCAGTTGGGATTTGAAATTCTTCCGCATCCACCGTACTCTGGTGACATTTCCCCAACGGACTACCATCTTTTCCCCAAACTGGATTCATTTTGCCGGCAGAAGGTCTTCCGGAACCGAGCAGGGGTCATAAAAGCCTTTGAAGATTTCATTGCCTCAAAAAGTCAGCACTTCTACGAAAAAGGAATATTTGACCTTGTATCACGTTGGAAGTTGTTGTCCAAACCAATAAACACCGGACACCGACAAGGGGACGGTCTGCCCTGCCTCCTCTTCAACCTGGCATTGGAGAAAGCAATCCGTGACTCTGGCGTTACAACTAGAGGGACTATTATCACCAAGTCCAGCCAGATACTTGCCTACGCAGATGACATCGACATCATCGGTAGAACCGAATCGGCTGTACAGGAATCCTTCACCCAGATCGAGCAGGCGGCACAGAAACTGGGACTGCACATTAATGAGGGAAAAATTAAGTACATGATGGCAACCCCTGCGAAGAGAAGACGTAACGTTTGTCAAACTATCAGGGTAGTGGAGCACGAATTTGGAGTAGTGCAATCCTTTAACTACCTTGGGTTAATAGTATCAGCCGATAACAACATGGAAGAATAAATAGGCGGACGGCTGATCAAATCCCACAAATCCTACTATGGTCTATCAAGGCTCTTTAAATCCCGAAATTTATCCAGAACATCCAAGCTACTACTGTACAAGACCATGGTCTTACCAGTACTCATGTATGGATCCGAGACCTGGGTGCTCAATAAAAGGCGCTCTGAACTCTTAGCCGCGTTCGAGAGAAAGGTCTTAAGGAGAATTGTTGGCCCCGTATGTGAGGGAGGACGATCCCGGAGACGCTACAACCATGAGTTGCACCTAATCTACCCTGAAGCTAATATTGCAAGAAAAATCAAGCTCGGTAGACTCCGGTGAGCGGGACACCTTTGTGGGAGGATGTATGGAAGGAGACAGCGCGGCAGACCTTGTCTGCGATGGAGGGATGGCGTAGACCAGGACGCCCAGAGCCTGGGAGTGCTAAACTGGAAGACATCGGCTCGAAATCAGGACCGGTGGAGAGATTTGTTAAATAAGGCCAAGACCGGATCCCGGTTGTAGTGCCAATGATGATGATGATCACGTTGGAAGAATGTCATAGATGGCAACAAATCCTATTTTGATTGAAGAATATTTTTATTTTATATCGACTTTTATTTATACTGGGCAAGTGCAAGTAGATCTCGTTTATTTGCCTTTGCAGCTGTGTCAGTGTATTTATAGATTGAGTACGATTGAGTCCACGTCTGCTTGTGATGTTGTTTCAGTCTGCGTCGGTTTGTTTGTAGCTACCATTGTTGTAGGCTGTTTGGTTGTTCTCCCCCTCTAACAGAATTTGCGCAATCGACCGCTGCGGCGTTTTGGGCAGTGTTTTTGTTCCACTTGTCTCTGTTTTCTTTTGCCGAGTCACACTTCTCGATATTAATTCTCGGAATTAAGGACATTCTGGATAGTTAACGGGATGTCCCTCATTCCGACATAGTGCATAGTTTAGAAGGGATTTGTCTTCTACGCTAACTTTCCCAGAAGGCATTCTTCTGCCTTGTGGTCAAGTCCACATTTTACGCAACGATTCTGTATTTCACAGTTCGCCACTGCGTGTCCAAACCTTTGGCGGCGGACACATTGTAGAATTTCTCTGCCTTTTTTGAGTTTGTCCCAAGTGACAATTTGATGTTACGGGACTGCTATTTTCCTTAGACCACCAATTCTGTTGCTCGGTTATAATTGGACCAAAAAGAAGGGTAGCTTACGGGTTACCTTCTTGCCTTGGTTGTGGTGAACGATTTTACCACCGTAAACTCGAGGTATTTATGTTTCCGTAGCCGTACTCTTGCCACCGCAAGTTTTGCTTCCAATTCGGGTGTTTCCTCTTCTTCATCCTCAGACTCTGACGACGCAAGAGAAGCGAAACCATTATTTGCCCCATACAAATTATAGTTGGAGGGACAGGGGAGCTCACTGTCTTCTGCATTTGCTGTTCTTTCTCCATCATCAAACCGAGGTGATATACTTTAATTAATTATTATTTTGTGTTTCACCCATCACTAAAGTGGTTTTTTATGCACTCTTATTTTTATTTTATTTTATGCACTGTGTTTCAAGATATTTTATCCACTTAGCTTCAAGAGTTACATTTTCACCTTCGTTATTTGTTTTGTTCGTTTGTTTTCAATGTTCTTTGTTTTAATTGTCACAACACATCATGTTACTGTTTTCCTGTTCTTGGCTTCGTTCTCTTTTATTTGAATATTTTCATATACAATATATCAATTTTGTTTTGATTGTTTTATCACTGGAATTTATCTATAAATAGTGTATATATTTTAAACACTCGGACTCACAAAAGCAACTTTTCAATTTAACTCAATCGCCGAATTGAACACACGTCCGCACTTGGTCAATGTGTATCCAACCGGCCTCTATTGATATTCGGGGATATGGGTATTTGACATGGCTTCCCAACTAAAATATTGTGCAGTATTCCCAAGTCACAATTTTCGAAGTTTGCTGACCTAAATTTTGTCAGCGGCGTACAACACAACCGACACAATTCCAATATATCAAAAGAATCTCCACTTGTCAATGTCTCCAATATCGACTCTTTATTCGGAATCGTGTGTCTTTACCCCGTTAAGGTGCTAATATATCGCCCATAGGTTTTCAAATATTATTTTAGCGGTTCCAATTCGTAGTGGGATTGAAATTTTGCAGTGATTTAATGAGACTACTGTTATACGGCTATAATACCTGTAGCGGTAGCATTCGCACATCTTAGTCCTCAATTCTATTGTTATTTTGTGGTGAAATGTTGCAATGCCGTGAGAGTTTCGCATCAACAACTGCAACATCCGTTGCATAATATTACAGCTATTCCGCTCATCTGTATACCTACCGACTTGCAATTCACTGAGTGTAATCTAAATAATTGCTGATGTCTCGTTTTGAAATACAAAACAAAACCATGCAGAAATGATCTTGACAACGCAACGATAGCAATTTAGCTGATGTCACCAAAGCAATATTGCAGTATATTTTATATCATAAAATGTCTATCAGCAGGAACTGCTCTTCAAAAGTCTTGCTGTCACATATGTCATGTTTTATTTAATGGCATTCGAAGCAAGATGGCGAATCACGTCTTTCTGGATTCATTCTTCTATGAGTAAGGTGTACCGTAGTGCGACAAATCTAATTAAAGCTGCCGTTATAATCAAATAAAAAGAAATAGTGTAAGCAAAAACAATATGGTATTAATAACCCTCGTACACCCACCTCACTGTACACTCTACTGGATATAATCCCGTATAAGTACTGATTATCACACACATGAGTAACTAAATACTTTTTAAATCGCACTATGTTATTTGCTGTTTTTTTTTCAGAGCTATCGTGTAAAATAAACAACAAACACTACAAATGGAGGAGTTTCAGCTGCTTGATTGAAATATATTAAATTTATTTAATATGTGCATTTGCTGATGGTGGAATATTGCTACATTTTCCCTGGTTTTCTATAATGATTCAAAATAATAACCAACATATATATACTCTGGGTTATTCGGCTCGTTAGTCAAATTTCCCACACTGCCAAGTTTAGAAAACTCTGTTGGCTAATTGTCGGCCCATAAAAGCAGTTAGACATAAAAATTGTATTCCTCTTTTTGTGCCAACTTTTCATAGCCTTTGCAATATTCGCTCATCTGAATTTTAACTAGTCAGCCTAATTTACTTTATTTGAAAAGTTCTCCCTTAACAGTCGGTCAAGCGCAAGAATATGTGTGCCTACCACCTCATACTGACATGAACGAAACATGTATAAGACACAAAAGGAAGTAGTTCGGCAAAATGCTATAAAATTGTCAAAACCGTTTTTCCTTTAAACACATTACACTTAGTCAGTCATGTAAGCAAGTATCAATCTTCCTCCGACGTTCAGCAACCATCAAGAAAGTGGACTCGAAAAATCCCATTGACAGTATAACATTAATAGTAATGGACAAA
The DNA here is from genome assembly GCA_963931805.1 of Microdon myrmicae. Classification (NCBI taxonomy): domain Eukaryota; kingdom Metazoa; phylum Arthropoda; class Insecta; order Diptera; family Syrphidae; genus Microdon; species Microdon myrmicae. The sequence continues at coordinate 36,021,282 of OZ007498.1, read as the reverse complement.
AACTGGGAATGGAAGAACTTTTCCAATACAATCAATTTTTATAGCAGCAGTTTGTTGTTGGTCCTTTCCAAATGAGACATATGGCAGGACATTTAATCTGCGAATAGTGAATTCGAACAACGACGATAACTATGAACTTTCATTGAGAGAAGTTGTTTTAAAAACCCAGACGGGGTGTAAAAATGCACAATTATTGTTCAAACAAGCAAGACGAAGTTTTTAAATGACCTCTGTTAAAAAATGTTGTTTTTTGTTTCAACGAGAATGTTTTAAAAACACTGCATCGACAGAAGGTAGTTGATTCGACTCTTACTATTGTGGGTTTTCTTGTGAGGTCTCGCAGACACAAACTTAAATATAATGATGAGACATTCTTCGCATACAAACCAAGGACAACACAGGTTTTCCTTTCCGGCTAGTTCTGTAAATGTTGATGTTTTTCAGTTCGCATCAACGACGATATACACAAACGGGTGTTGAAAAGACAGCTAAAAGTTTGTTTTCAAGACAATATAATATACCTACAAATAACCTGGAGGCGACTTAGGCTTGTACATAACATTATACAATAACACACGGTGCATAGTGAAAAGAAAAAAAAGTAACATCGACTGTATTGTTATTCATATCACAGCACTCCCATTTGCAAAGAAATTAACGTACCGGCGTAGAGTACTTCGGGGAAGAGTAAGAGAAGTCATAAGACGTCTAGTTTTAAACGGCACCGTGGCCAGAAGGTATCATCATCATCATCATCGGCACTACAACCGGGATCCGGTCTTGGCCTTATTTAGCAAGTCTCTCCACCGCTATCCGGTCCATATCCGAGACTTGTTAAATTGTCCATAATAATTTGTTTTTCCGGGCAAGGTTATTAGCCTTGCGCCAAGGCCAGAAGGTTGCAGATCCCAAAAAAGTCAAGGCAGCACCTACTACTTCACTACTTCAAGTGAAATAAGAACAGAATAAAATATGATAAAGACATTCTACGAACTTTACACAACTGTTAATTAAAATCAAGAACAGAATTAACGGCGACATCAACTACACGTAAATACACAACATTTAAAATGTTATTTCATTGTGTGCAGTTTTATAATGTTTGTTGATAACTCTACGTAGTCCACGTGCAAACCAATAACTTTGTCGTAGTAGACAGAACAACAAAAAGGCAGAAGTTAACTTGAAGGCAGCTTTATTAATAGACGTGTTGATGGACAATTATTGACCGATAGTGTTTATTCGGTGAATGTTGATTGTAGACGATGATTGTAACGAGCCCGTTGAAGGTTGATTGCAGACTGACGAATTGGCATAAATGCCAATTCAAAAAGCGACGCTATGACATCATCGTGGTGACAATGATGGCCAGTTGGTGCCAGCTGCTGCGCAACTGGTATACATGCGAATGTACTAGATTTCTCCAGTACATTCCAGCGCATTTAATTGCCAATCCGCAACAATAATGTAATAACAGAAACGAAATAGACAATTTGTACAACACTTTCATTGATCAACGAGTTTTTGGTGGTTTTAAGACGATCTACCAGCAGCAAACCAAAATCACCATTTTATTTGGTAATTTCATGTCGGCAAAATCAATTCATTTGTGACAAGTGCGACAAAAGCATTTCCCACCGTAAAGAGCTTCGTGAAAATCGAGATCAATCATTCATCAATTAAATAATCTAAAGCAAAACGAACGAGTACAGACGGTCATTTTTTTTTTTCCTTTCTACGGATTACTTATGCATAGAAGCGCCTCTTATTAGAGGATCAAATTTAACCGTCATTTGAGGCTACTAACTACAGATCAAAAACCCGCATCATATAGACTACAGCTACGATTCTGTGTGATCTCAAACTCAATTTAATAATAATAACGACAGCCTTTACAACCCATTGATCGTCTACGGCATGTTTGCTTCATCGTTCAAGAAGCTGGACACAGTCTTCGGAAAGTGGAGACGGTTCAAACGCACAGGTTATAATTTAATTTTGCTGACGAAGTAATTATCTAGTTTTCAACATCATCATCAGCATCGGTCTTCTTTACTTTTGTTTTCTATTTTTTATTTTCATAATCTGTTGTATTTACAATTTTAGTTATTGTGTTTGTTTTTGTGTTTTATTTACTACCTTTATATTTATTTGTACTATTTTTTAAGACATTATTTTTTTCTTTCTTATAATTTTTCATTAATTTTCGATTTTCTTTTCTGTACCTTATTTGATTTGTTAATTTTTTTTGCGATTCTTGTCAATTCCATTATAACTTGCTTTCTATTCTTTTATTTTCTTTACTTTATATCCAATTATCGTCCCATTGCTAAGTTTTCGCACATTCCTAAAATGATCGAATGCCTTCTATATGAAGCGTTATGTTTTTGCTGCACTCCCATCATCTCTCCTAACCAGCACGGCTTTCTCTCCGGCAGGTCTACTACTGCCAACCTTGTCGAATTCACATCCCGCACACTCCTTGCCCTAGAAAACGGCGATGAGGCCGATGAAGTCACTACCGACTTTAGTAAGGCCTTCGACAAAATCTCCCATAACCTCATTCTCTTCAAATTATCCTCCCTTGGTTTTGAACCCCTGTTGATCCAGTGGATCTCATCCTATCTCAAGTCTCGAACCTGCCGTGTGCGATTTAGATCCACCCTCTCCGATCCTTTTTTTCCAACCTCAGGCGTCCCGCAGGGCAGTCATCTTGGCCCGCTACTATTTATCATAACTATAAACGACATAGGCTCCTGCATCAACCACTCCCTCATCTCGCTTTACGCGGATGATACCAACATTTTCAAGACAATCCGCTCTGCCCTTGACTACTCACTTCTCCAATCGGATCTTGACAGCTTTTCGATCTGGTGCCAAAACAACTGCCTAGAACTGAATATCGCCAAATGTCACACAATCACCTTCTCTCGGAAACGCTCCCCCACCCAGCCACGTTCCTATCTCTTGCTAGACCCACTGAAAACGTCGGTTGAATCGATTCGCGACCTGGGCGTCCTATGCGACAAGGAACTTAGATTTACCGCACATATCGATGACATAATCCTCAAGGCCAACGCCGCTCTTGGCTTTGTAAAACGTTGGTCGAAGGAATTCCTAAACCCCTACGTCGCCCGATCACTCTACAAAACTTTTGTCCGGCCACTACTCGAATACGCTAGTCAGGTCTGGTCCACATATCAACTGTCTCACATTCGTGGGATCGAGGGCGTTCAACGTCGTTTTTTGCGCTTTGCCCTCCGTGGACTAAACTGGGAAAACCCACTCATCCTTCCACCATACATAGGCCGGCTCCTTCTAATCAATCTTAACACACTTGAGGAGCGCAGAATCCATGCCGACATCATCTTTGTCCATCGCCTTCTGTCAGGCTCAATCAATTGCCCAAGTTTGCTCTCCAATTTATCACTTCATACAAACCCCCGTGCGGAACCCTCGTCTGTTTTACGTGCCCGCTCATCACACTTCTTACGGTGCTAACGAGCCCATCTCGCGTATGCTACGGCATACCAACTCTTTCCTTCGATTTCAACCTCTCCACTCCTGCCCTCAAACGACGTCTCGGAAGTAACCCGTCCTAAGCCCGTCTCACAAATGCCGTATTTGCCTCCGCCCCACACACTTGCTCTTTCCTAGCCCCCCCCCCCCCCCCCCCCCCCCCCCGCCAATCTTCCAGTCATTTTCGCCTCCTGGTTTTTCTTTTTTATTCTTACTCTTGATTTAAGATTGTCTATTCGGTTCTTTTTTTTTTAGAACTTTCGTCATATTAACGATTATCTAATGCCGCATTTGCCACCCCCACATACACTCGCTCTTCCCTTACCTCCTACCTCCCCTACTTCCCAGGCCTCCTCTCATTCCTGATTTTTCTCCTTTTTTTTTTTTTTTTTTTTAAATAATATCTGAATTACTACTTTAGAGTTTAAGTTAGTCTGTAAGGTATTGTATTAATTTATGCTTGGATTAAGCCTAATAAATGGGTTCTGCCCTCACTAAACTAAACCATAGCTTTGACTAAATTAACAACACTGAAGGGTCTCACGAAAGTCGTGTAAGTTCGTCGGACTTTAGAAAATTCGGGATAGTCGCCTATGAAAAAGCTTAGGAAGGTGCAATTCCTGACTTCACTTAAAATCGTTGAGAAGGTCATATGCAAGAAGTTGTAAATGGTTCATGTATCATGGAATCGTGCTGAAGAGAAACCAAAACTCGTGTTTTCAAGGTATTCTTGGAAGTATGTAGACATGTGTCGTTAATTCGTCCCAGCTGAAGTGTCCTGTGAAAAAAAAAACGGCAGCAAAATTTTTTTTTTGTTTTATCTCCACATTAATTTAACAAAATTCAATTACAGATTTTACTTAAGACTAAATGTTAATGTTGCAACCGCAACAGCACAATAGAAGGTCGCATCAAATTGTATCAAGAATAATCAATTTGATTCATTTGAGTCGATCAATTTCACACTCAGCACGCTCGAAAGTATGTTGTGACATCAGCAAACGAAATCGGAATAATTCATTTGAAGCAGCGAATACAGCGTCCGAAGATATACTCGGTTAATTGTCAAGAACACTTAATACATTTCGAAGTGCGGAATGAAGAGAATCCAGCCAGATATTATCAACTCTTGCTAGAATTGCTGAACCAGAAAGCAAGCAGTATTTTGAATACCGGAGGGGATTTTGGTGGCAACGGCCTCTAAATTGAAAAACGAAGGTAACTGGCGGCTACCGAAAGGTATGCAGTTTTACGGTTGAATTTAAATCATCAGTAAACTGTCGTGATACGGTTTTAAGTTCTGGAATATGCTATTTATGTCCAAATAAATCCGTTTATGAATTATTCTAATTTCAATTTTGTTTTCCTTCTGTTAATTGGCTTGACGTTACCGGCGATATTCATTTCGAGTTGGGATTTAATGGAATTTGCTGGATAAGAGCAAGCACCTGCTAAGTGACTAACACTAACCAAGAATACAGTCCTGCAACTAGTTGGTGAATTGAAACACACATTCTACAGTTAACTTCTATTTTACAAGTATCATTCTTACATTAACTTACTGGCTCTTCGCAACCACTCTAAATTATACATTATCATTTAATGCAATGGAAAATATTTTCCAATTCCGTTTTGTATCCACCGATGCCCTGGACAGGGGCGTTCTGAAAAGGATCGTCTCGGTTTTTTTGAAAATTTGTTTTCAATTTCCAGTCGTCGCAAAAACGTTTAATTTTGTTGAAATCATCTTGCAGAAGTCTGTTGATGACATAAATATTTTCTCCATATCTATATACCCCAATGTTGTCGGCACACGCAATTTTTATGACATTTTTTTTTTCGCCGCCTACTGCTTTAATTTATTTTGTTGTTGTTGTTACAGTTCAGGATAGAGCGGGAGTGGATATGGATATCTAACAATAGGTCTGAAGTTTCTTAATACGGAGCAGCTTGCACACGCTTTTAAACAAACTGCTTAGGAACTTGCTTCCCTGATCGGTGACCACTTGCTTCGGAACACCATACCGAGCAACTATTTGGTTAAAGAAAACGGTGGCCACCATTTCTGCCACCGCATCGAGTAAGGCCTAGCAATCTATGTACTTAGATAAATTGTCTTGAAACGTGAGTATATATATTGGCTGCCGGTTGGAGTTCGATCAACAGGACCTACTATATCTAAATACACTTTCTCAAAAGGCCTCTTTGCAATGTCTGTCATTCCAGGTTTGGTGAACATTTAATGGTTTGACTTGTTTTGCATACTTTAATGTATTGCTTTATGTCGCGCATCATGTTCTTCCACCAAAAGTTCCTACGTATTTTATTATATGTTTTAATCACTCCTTGGTGTCCACCCAAAGAAAGTTCATGGTACTCCCGAAGTAGGAACTGGATTTCCTCAGGATTTGTTACCTTCATTCCTTTTTCTGTGCAAGAAGGAATGGGATCCTCGTTAAGAGAAAACTTGTGGTCTTTTGGATCTCCCTGAGTTCCTTCGTTTGCCCTGTTTTTTTTTACACAAACACGCGCGCAAAAGGGGAATTTGGAGTACCCTTAACTATCAGAGCATAGTGCGAGCAGAATGAGAGGAAGTGAATAAGAAAAGGAGGTATTGATGTACATTGGTTTTAAACGCCTGGACATTACAACGACGAGGAACACATGATCAAGTAGTGTATTCCACGTTCGTGTGGCTCGGCTAAAGAATGACTCTCTATATTTATGTGTGACTTTCAACGTGGATTGATGCGCTTTCTCAGATTGACGGGTATCGGTGGAAAATGTCTGAGCAGGCGGAACACATTGAACAAGTTCAGTTGAGCAACGATCGTGATAATACCTATAGAAAAGAGATAGGCACGATATGTTGCGCCTATGTTCTAACGACGGAATTGATCGAATCACAGCTGGGTCCTCAATAAGTTTCAATGCTCGTTTTTGCATCCTGTTGAGCATGTGTAGTGCAGTTTTGGAGTTGAACTCCATTTTTGGACGCCTTGTAAATAGTGGCCGGGTTAGATGGAGTGAAGTATCTTTTGCATCTCTTAAGGAACCCCATGCATTTGGCTGCACTTTCCGCATCTTCAAATATGTGGTCATTCCAATTAAGGGTCTAATTAATTCGAGTACCGAGGATTGATAGTTCCTTGGCTTCGTCGATGCAAGTGCCATTCATCGACAGAATATTTACTTTCGGGTTGTTGTATAAAATAAATATATTTATATAAATGACTTACTTTTTGTCTCGTTGAGGCGGCGTTGGTGGTACTCCTTGGTATTGTAGCGTTTCCGCCAAACCCTACGGTCTACTTACCTGAAAAACCCCCATAACTACTACCCAACTCCCTTTAGTTTGCTAATGCAACAGTATTAGTACCTAAAACTGCTGCACGCATTTAAGAGATCAAATCCATGATCTTTAAGTCCCTGTAAAGAAAACTTACCTTCATGCATTCTCTTCGCATACCATTGCTCCTTAAGATTTCTTTATTAACTTACCAGGAATTTCCAATCAATTTCGGCATCTACGTCGCCAGTCAAAATTCCTTAGACAAATTCCTGTAAACAAAATAATTCGGATTGCATTCATTGTAACCGTCATGACAGGGACCATAAACATTGCGCCGTCTATTTCCCCAGCCGCGTCATGTATCTTTTCATACACATTGCCTGGCAACCTTTTTGTTTGTCTTATCAACAAATAACCCAAGCAGCTGCATATAATTAGCGCAATAGACGCTGAAACCAAATTCTCCAGCATTTCCTAATGTAAATATGAACCCGGTTTCTACTGCAGCCAGAGATGCCATAAACATCCAATTTGCTTTTAGCACCTTTTTCTCCTAACGCCGAAAATAGCGACGAGGCATCGTGTAAACAATGACCTGCATTACCAACGGCGCATTTGGTCATTTTTCCCTATTGTCTTTGCCGCCTGCCTGTTTCGTCGTTCCACTGCACGTGTGAATCGCATCTATCTGAACGATCCCACACATACCACCATGACCTTTATTACGAGATCTGGTTTTCTTGTTCCCATAAGAGAGACTCTACGTTACACTTGTGGGAGATAAAACATATCCTTGGCAAGGATATATTCACACCCTTAAGAGAAGAGTTTTTCTCTCTCTTCCTTTTTTTCCTTAGCGAAATCATCTCTGCATGAGATGACGATCGCTGAGTCCATTACCATCCTTTGACCACGCTGGTCACATCACTCCCGCTATCTGTAGCGCTGCAGACACGCGATATACCCAAAGTCGATTAATTGTACGATAGTTTCAGTGAAGTGTACAAATACGTATCGCTAGTTTTACCCGGTCCTCGTGCACTTGTTCAATTATTTATGCGGTGAATGTGCGCACCGAGTTTTAAATTTTACCGAAATGTTTGCTCCTTAGATATAACATATGAACAGCATCACCGTTTGTATCTGATTAATCATTTATTCAGTGAATGTGCCAACCGAATTCCAAACAATAAAAGTCATTAATAAACAAGACCTAACCTATGCGTTTTTATCATGGATATCTTCGGTGAACAACTTCCCTACTTTGGACAGCTTGCGGTGAACTGTGTTTTTTATTTCGGTCTGCGGCAGACACTTTTCGAACTGGTGGAGACGAGGTAGAACTCCCGCCCATGCTGGCGTCGCGACCTCCTCCCCACAGTATACTTCCTACCGGTTTTGGTATACTGCCTACCGGTTTTGATCTCCGTCCTGACTGGTTCTAGGCGTAAGTAGTCCTTTAACACATGGTCCCAGCTCCGGGAAATTCTGCAAATGATCCGGCATTCGGCTCCTTTGGGAGAGATGCAGTTTCGTTCCTCTGGGTCAGTAGGCGGCGGTGATGGTGCAAAAGAGAGGCCACACAAATTTACATCAAAACAACGGAAATCACGTTAATGTCAATGCCCGCTACGACTTTTTGTCCGATATTGGATATTTTTCCGAATAACGTCCTTACTGATTCTGAAGTTGAAACTTCGTACCCGTTTAGGATGGCTCGGACGAGGGGGATCACAAAAGCACAACGATTTACATTTAAGGTGTTTAAAACTATTTTTATTCAACTCTTCTTACGGTTTATTATACAATCGCACGTTTATACTTTATTAAAACCTTCTCTGTTTATTAACCACACACTATACTTATGAATGTTAACCCCGTGACCGCTTTGGTTAATCGTCTAGTACCAACTCCTGCGGACGACCGTCTCGATTCACAACTCAAAACCAACTCCTTTCCTTTTCCGATCGTTTGATCGCAGGAAAACCTTTTTTTCTTGTTCGCTAACACAAGGCAACGTGTTGCGATGATCGCACTCGGGATCCTTTGTATTAGGATCTCTTTTGTGAGCCCGCGCATGCTTTGTCTGATCCCAATGTATTGTACCTTGGATCGGCAACCGTCTGGAATCCCTTAAGTATTACCTGGGATTTCTCACAGTGCCCAGACTTGGCAATTTCTTTTTTAGTGAACATCGGAGCCAAAGATATTTTGTATCTTATGGGTATTGTTGTTCAGCGAGTGTTTTTACGATCGCCGTCCTTTTTCCGTATAGGAAATGTTTCCTTGAATAGGGTTTAAGGGGACGGTGTCGCCGTGCATTTTATGCTTTTTACCAACTTTACTTAAGAGTTGGTCATCTGGTCCGCAGATTTGGAACCAAGGGAATTTACGTGTTGAACATCTGGTTCATATATCACGTTTTGGATTTATATTGTATTCAATATGGACTAATTGAACGTTTAGTTCAATTTGTTCGATATCAATTTGCTACTGGCCCGTTTAGTGTATGGGGCAATGCTAGGGCTTGGGGAGTGCTTCATCCTTTTAGTGGATGATTTTGTAGTTACCGCAATTCTTTGGTGAAGACTGGCTCCAAAGAGGTATAAATTTATGGGTGGGTGATTTTGGACGAAACAGGGTTCGCCTTTGACGACAAGAGACAGTACTCAGTTTTTAAGGCATTGAACTCTACTCGGTTAGATAATCCCCACTGATATATCTTGTTGAGGTCGGAATTTAATGTATCAAGCACAAGTTGCTGGTTGGTAGTTACGTTCGTAGAGTTGGGACGGGAGTGTTCGTATGAGTATGAGAAACTCAACGTGTTATCATCAGCAAGTGAGTAGATTGGATTGTGAGTAATTGACAAGAGATCATTTATAAAGATCAGGAACCGAGTGGGTGAGAGTACCGAACCCTGGGGAACACCTGCATTAATTTGGTGCGAGGCAGATTTGACACCACCAAGAACCACTGGAATTGAACGGCCAGAAAGATAGTCTCTTATCCATTGGATCAGGGGGATTGTCTACTCCATAGGAGTGGAATTTTGACAAAAGGGCTGGATGCCAAACTCTGTTAAGGCTTTCATCGAGGTAGTGGATGGAATGGTTCCACTTATCGGTAAGGTACGCCATCACATCTCCTGTGGACCTATTGCTTCGAAACCCATATTGGCGGTCATTGAGGAGGTCATTTCTTTCCAGATATTTCGAAAGTTGACGGTTGATAACTGATTCCATTTCCTTGGAGACCACATATGATTGAAAACCTTACAAATTGAGCTCAGACTTGTAGACAGTGTCGGCAGGCTGAGGTATCTAGTAACTGGCAAATTTTTAAGCTCCCTGAGACATGCTTCACCCACATCCGTACTGACTTGGATCGTTACGGCCATCGAGAAAATATTCATATATTCTTATGGTGATAGACTGTTTCACACGTTGATCGAAAGCAATTGTATTACGAACAGCGCAGATTTCGGAGTTCCATCAACGCTCTCACTTCGACGCCGTCACATTTAAACAACTAGCTAACTTTCTTGATTGTCACAAAAGTCGATCAACAGGTTATCATTCAGCAGTAAATGACATGATTGAACGTTGGCACAGGTCATTAAAGGCCTCAATAGTGTGTTATAATGACTCGGTATGGTTAGACGCTCTGTGGTTGATTTCTAAAGGTATGGTCAATATCGTTCCCAAATATTTTTTGCCCTCCCGCCTGGAGATGATTTTTGTATTTGTAAGGGGTTAACCTTAACCTTTACGTAAAATATGTTCAAGCCCAATATTGATAACTCTTTATATTGATGACTACTATCGCATTTTCACATTGAAATTGCTTGTTTTTGTTTTTTTTTGTTTTAAATTTTCACTTGAATTAATCAGATTCACCCACTTTGAATGTTGCCCAAACATTAGTATTTATTTTGGTCACGTTTGTCAAAATATACTTTTATGTCTAACTATTCAAATCTGTAATCCCCTAGACATTTTTATTATAGAAAATAAAAATAAAATGCCCTTAAATACTAAGCCAAACCCGGACACAGGAAATGGATCATAATATAAGTAATGTATATATTTGAAGTACCATTTGAGTTACCAAGATATTGACCAACCAAAAGCTGAAATGTACAGCAGTTATTTACTAAAGTATAACGAATATAGTCTCCTATATAATAAAACACAAGTAAAAATTCTTATATATTGTAATAAAACAAAAATAAAAATTCTGGACCAAACAGCATGAATGACTTTTGGGTTTTAAATAATAAAAATGGATATAGCATCCTTGGTGACGCTCATAAAATGCTCAAAAGCCAAAAAGACTTTCATTTATATAATTTCACATTTCCCACTCTAGTCGCTATACGTTGTTGCTATTGTTATTATTTCTTCAGTTTTGTTTTTTTAAATTGCTTCCGAGGAAAAGTACTATGTTTGTTGCTTCTGTTTCATTTAGTTGCTCCTCGAATTCAAATTGTAGACTTTATTTATTGGAAAATTCTATTTGAATAATTTCAAACGGAAACGGCGCTATTGTCGACACGACAACAACACAGCATAGATGGAGTATAAAAAAAGAAGCCAGGATAGCGATGAATCTTCGCTTTCATGTCTTGAATGGGAGTGACGCTATTTGGATTGAAGGGCATGGCGTAGAGATCTGCGCGATTGAAATAGTGAAGAAAATTGTTGAGGGATTATATTGTAGCTCGCTTCGCTGAGGCTGAAATGAACATATCCTTTCTACGTCGGGTGGTTCTGAAAGGATCCCCGTCGACGATTGGGTTACGTTCTCCATAGGGAATGCTTTTTCGCTTTGTGTGTATATGGGTACGTTATGTGAAACCTCTGCCTATGTTGTAAGCCAAATAGGCTTCGCTTTAAATCACTCTATAAACCAAGAACTTTACGAGAGTAAGATATCCGTGCCGTCTACAAAACACTTGAGAAAATTGGACACTTCGTTCGGCCGCTTTATCCTTGTATTTGGATATTGGAAAAACAATCGGCTTGTAAAGGGGTGTTGCGGATTTCAAACGATATCAATATTGAACTCAAAGTTGATTGAATGCGTAGCATTTTTATCTTTGTTCAAGTCGGCGGGTGTAGACGGATAATGATTGGAAAGCTTCTGTAAGGCTTCGTGATGAATGAGTGACGACGCTTGGAACGTTTCCATTTTATATCTTTAAGTATTAACAGACAAGAGTCCCAGGATGAAAATTGGTAACAGAAGCTGTATCGTAACTTGACATTGGTCGGAGCGTTATCTTTGGCGTTGAGTAGCCAACTCCTATAACTGTGTTACCGAATGTAATAAACAAATATTTAGACGATAAATGGAATTGCAGTAAAACATTCCATTGTTTTTTTTTAAGAAAAGAGGATACGCTGTCAGAAATTAATTAAGGAGACGGGGACACATTATTTTTAAAACGAAAGACACATACAGGAAGGATTTTGAAGCTCCCTTAAATGTCCAAGCACAGTATGGGCAGAAGAAGGAGGAAAAGGATGTGAAAAAGATCCCTTAAAGTAAAATATTTGTATACACTACCGCATGCACAAAAGAAGATTTCGAATTATCCTTAAATATCAGAAGGTAGTGCAAGAAAATGCAGAAGATGCCTCTAATGTATAAAGCCAAAGATAGGAATGAGCAGTCTCTCTCTCTCTCTCTCTCTCTCTCTATATCTCTCTTTCTCTTTTAATATATATACAAATATATATATATATATATATATATATATATATATGTATATATATATATATATATATATGTATATATATATACCATATATATATACCATATATGTATACCATATATATATAAATATACATATATGTATATATATATATATATTTATATATATGTATATATATATATATATATATATATATAGATATATATATATATATATATATATAGTTTTTCTTTTTTAATATACTTCTCTCGAGAGAGGCGAACCTATAGCGTGGACCCGGCGCCCCTAGGTGCCACCAAATGATTGTTGCAGTTCTTTTTTAACAGTTCCAGGTTGTAACGCTTCGGAAATGTTCGCACTGGAAGAGAATTCCACAGCTTTCCCGCACTGTAACGGAACGAGTTCTGATGCCGAGATCTTCACCCGTCGGGAGATGAACTGCAACCTGGTGCGATCCGTCGCATTGTCGTCTAGAACGCATATGAACCTTATTGCGCGGGCAGTACCACGAATCTCCGAAGAACGGTACTGTGATATCTGTAAAACGGACACAGGTCAGCTACGCCCCTTCGATGTGATAGCGACTGTAGTTCCAACGTCAGCCCCGTGTCCCCAATTAGGCGGCTCGCTTGCCTCTCTATGCTTTCAAGTACGTCGTGGGTATGTTTAGGAGCGGAACTCCAAACATGAGAGTAATATTTGAGCGCCGGTCTAATTTGGGATTTATACAGGAGAAAATGTTGGAAGGGAGTAAACTGTTTCTTGGCTCTAAAAGATAACTCAGTATTCCAGAGGCGAACCTGGGGATGTTCGACACGTGTTTATGCCACGAAACATTCTCACAGACCGTGACGCCGAGCAATTTCATTCTTTCCCCAGATTCGACGGCCTGGCCATTCATTTAGCTGTGGAACCGATGATGCACTTTTCTTTGTGAATGCTGTATACTGTGTCTTCGTTGCATTGAAGCCGACGAAATTGGTCTTTCCCCACTGCAGCACCTTATCCATATCCAGATTCATAGAGCTGATCTGACTACATCTCACCTGGTGCGGCGCTGATGCACTAATCGTCCGATCACCCGCAAAAGATCAAACAAGCGTACTATCATCCCCAAAACTGAACACTATGCTATCCATTGACTCCAACATACCATTTATATGAAGCAAAAACAAGGTTGAAACCAAACTAGAACCTTGAGGCACCCCAGAATTAAAAGGATACAGATCCGTGCACTCGCCGTGCATGGATCGGTCGATTGTTGAGGAAGTGCTTCATACAGTCTCAAACCTATTGGGAAAGTCCGTATGAACGAAGTTTGCTCAGCAATGCCTCATGCTAGACACAGTCAAAAACTCCTTGTAGATATCCAATGCGACCGCCCTTGACTCACCATGCCCCTCATTCGCAGATGTCCATATATCGGTTATAAGGGTCAAAAGGTCTCCCGTTGGCCGCCGTATCCATATTAACGATCATCTAGAATTCCGTTGCACTCCAAATATTTAATTAACTCGGCATTGATGACCTTTTCCTTTACCTAAGATAACATAGACAGTAATGCTATCGGCCAGTCATTTTGTGGGAGACACCTTTTCCCCTCTTTGGGATTGGCTAAACTTGAGCCACCTTCCAAGCCAGGAAATCAAAATGTTGTATCAGATGCTCTTTCAAGGCATCAACAAGCGAACACATCATCCTGTTCCGACCATTCAGCTATCAGTTCTCCATCAGAACCATTACAAAGGGTGAACCAAGCCTTGAACAAATATAAAAATCAGCTTGTAATAGAAAAGGCAAACCTTAACGATATACACTCATATACTATTTTTTTAAATTCAAGACATAGAATATCTTACGAAAGTTTGATATCCCAACTGAAAAAAGTACTAAATGTAATTAATGCAATACAAATGAGAGAAGTAATTAATGCAATACAACTGAGAGAAGAGTTATTTTTCGAAGAACAAGATAGGATAGCGGAAACATTTAGTAACTATAAAATGGTACTAGCACAGGTTTTTTTGACCAATTAGAAATTGTAATGACACTTCATAATCGAGCTCACAGGGGATACCAAAATAATGTAATAGACGCAGGTAAGGAATATTTTTGGTCAACTTTAAAAAAGGATTTTAAGAAATTTTCAATAGAATGTACAATATGCAAAACTACGAAATACGACAGGAAACCAAATTCGCAACCTGTAGGGAAAACCCCTATTCCAAATGAAGCATCGCCGACTTTGCAAATGGATATTTTTTATATTAATAATGAAATGTTTATATCAACAATCGATAGGTTCTCAACATTTTTAAACCTAAGATTAATCCGGGATAAATTAAATACCCACAGAGTAATTGATGAAATACTCTCCCAAACATTCTCATACCACGGACCAAGAACGCTCATGACAGACAATAAATCCATGTTCACGAGCCAATCAGCTAAAAGCATTTATCGAAGACTTAACGTCACACATACCCTAGCCCCAACAAATCATTCAACCTCGAACGCTCAGATAGAACGATTACATAGTACCATCATAGAAATAACGCGGGCCTTAGCAAAGCAACACGAGTGTGAACATAAAGATATCATATTCGAGGCAGTTCGACAATATAACGCCACAATACATTCGGTCACCGGATTAAAACCCGCGGACGTGTTTTTTTTTCGCGAAGTGAGCATACTAACATTGTATTCTACAATATTTTAATAAAAATCGAGAACAAAAAACATATCAGCCGGGCGAAAAAATATATGTGAAAAACAAAAGGAGAAATAAAAACCGTGACAAATTTACAAGCCACATAGTTCAAAAGGATAACGGCATTACAGTAGAAACAAACAGAAGTAAAGCAGTTCATAAAGACAATATTCGCTCCAAATGATCTTTAAGTTTAAAATTTTAACCGCGATAACCGCACTTACAAATTCTTATAGTACAATTGACTTAAAGGACAAACAATATTTTTTGATAGAAGACGATCCAGTGTACCTATACGCAAAAACGGAATGCCTCTTTCACGTAACTAATTTAACTAAAATATTACAACCGTACGAACTCGCAGTAACTGAAATAAAGAAATCAGGTACAACTACAAACGTGAACGCTACAATAAGCAGAATCGAAACCCTCATCTCACAATTATTACCACAGAATACTAACAGAACTAAAAGAGGAATAAATTTTCTCGGAACAGCCTTGAAATTTATCACTGGGACACCAGACTACGATGATATTTTAGAAATTAATACCAAACTAAATCAATAAATAAATAATAATAATGAACAAAGGATAATTAATTCTAGACTAGAAAAATTCATTGACGAATCCAATACTAACAAAATATTTTTAGACCAACTATTAAGCGAAGTTTATATAGAACCCAGCATCCTTACTAATACTATTAACATGGCAAGAAATGGAAACTTTTATTCTGGATCATTAAATTTAAACGAAATCAAAGAAATCATATCTCATGAAAACACTAACATACCTTTATTAAACATATTGGAACACTCCAATATCACGATCTGTAACTTTAAGGACACCATTGTAACTATCTACAAAAACCCTATCTTGGAAAGTAAATGTAAAGTTTATGACGTATACCCACTAGCTTCTAAACATGGTAAATTACAATTAAGAAATAAAATATCAATATGTAACCAATATAAATTTAAACATGTATCGAATTGTAAAAACTATATCGGCAACTACATATGCCAAGAAATAAATATTCCTAACGACAATTGTACCATTATTATATTAAAAAATCTACCGGCTCAATTTATTTATATTAAAGAAAACAACGAGAAATTTATAGCATCAGAAAGACATTATGAAGAGATAGAAATATTAAAATTGTTATCATCCCA
This sequence comes from Microdon myrmicae, assembly GCA_963931805.1. Classification (NCBI taxonomy): domain Eukaryota; kingdom Metazoa; phylum Arthropoda; class Insecta; order Diptera; family Syrphidae; genus Microdon; species Microdon myrmicae. The sequence continues at coordinate 36,004,867 of OZ007498.1, read as the reverse complement.
AGCTGAAACTAAATTCACCAACTTACAAGAACTATCAACAATATTCATACCTATTGAAAAGAACCCTATAAAAAGTGCCATCATAATTACTGTTTCAACATTGTTTATACTAATGTCAACTTATCTATTAAGAATTTTATGCAAAACCTATATAGAACATAAGAAATTAAAACAGCAGAGAGATTACATAGTCGCATATCAACAAGAAGTAAAACGACTCCAACAACAATCTTCAATTTTAAACGAGGACGTTTAATTCTAAGAGGGAGGAGAGTTAACAGTCATAGTTAACAATCATACCCTAAAATCATATTAGTCATAACCAACATTGTTAACTATCGTAGTAAATAATCATATTAGTCATAACCAACAGTCATGGTTTCATATTCAAATATCGCATCAGAACAATAACATAATCTCCTAGGAAAATTCCCACGAACACCAACCGATAATCCCATTAGTAACATCACTGCAAACCCATCCAAACAAAGGAAAAACATTGTTGACGATTCCAACCAAACATAGGAAAACTACCAGGGACAGCACCCACGAGATAAGAAGATAAGACTTGTCATATAAATATAGAATACAGAACCAGCAGCATTCCCTCAACGCAGTCTCCATATATTCCAATATTCGCAGACAACACCTCCGATTGTTCGTTGAAAAGTTTTCTCCAGATATCCTCCTCCTCTCAGAAACTTGGCTTAAACCAAACTCCCGAGTATCTATCCCGAATTATACACTTGTTTCTAATCCACGAATCACTGGACCTCGTGGAGGTACTGGAATTCTAATACACACGAAATTCCAATTTTCCGAAATTAGGTTTGTAGCGGTTCTTTAATACATTCCCAAAGAACCGTCAATCCTCTTAAATGAACCACCTTCCAAATCCACCATACCTACCTGCAATTTTGGGGCAGCGTAAGCTACCCTTCATTCTCTTTCACCTGGAAGTTAAATCTTCAGGCATGCATCACATTGAATTTTTCCGTTTATGATCCGTACCATATCTCCATCGGCTCGGCGTGTCAGCAATTATAATAGATAAATACTAGCTGGCCAGCGTAATTGTTGACATGGCTGAAGCCGATGGTTTCTTGCTACGGTTCATATCCATTTATTGCCCCAGACCCAAGGTTCGCAACACTTGCGACCAATTTCCTTTGTCGGTTATCTACCGATCATGGGATTTGGGCACTAATATGATTGACGTTAGACAATCATAACCCAAATCATGCTGACGATGCTCCGGCCTGTAAAACAAACAAAAGCTACCATAGTCTAGGTCATAGGCGAGCAAACCATCGGTTTGCTTATCGCCACGAAAACTCTATAGCCTACAATGGCATTAGCATGAACGCCCAAGTAAACACGATGTGCATATCATCGTGACCCTTGAAATAGCGTTTTTGTGTATCTTGAAGCAAAAACCTATTTCGTTCTCAGGCGCAGGTCATCAAAGATTTATGGCCCTCGAAATAGCGTTTCTGTTTATTTAAGACACAGAAACCTATTTCTCCCTTCGGCGATTTTTCGCCATCGCATATCTCTATAATACCAATTCATTGCACCAGCCCATGTTTATTTAGGTGCATTTTCGTCGTTGTCGATATACAGGCTGAAGGGCAACGTACATGTCCCATACGGACACATATAGAATCCTCCCACACCAATGTAATCCACACCGTGAATCTGGCAGATATGGATGGTTTCTGGGAGTCAGATATTAACCTTACAACCAGCAACACGTGTCGGGGTGGTTGCGTTGAAGGAGTCGATAACGATAAATTTTATAATATTATTTCGAGTCGGCCGGAATGCACAAGAGCGCAAAACAGAACCTTTTGTCGGTAAACCCATAAGCGGTGTCATGACTATATCCGGGTTAACAAATAGAGTACACCGGTGTAAGAATTAAACGATTCTTTTCAAGTACAATAAGATTTTTTTTGTGAAACAGTTCGTCCAAGGCCGCATTTGGTAAAATCCAATAATTGTGATATAATTAAAATTACCTTAAATAAAAGACAAACATTAAATCAACACCACCACTCTAGTGTTTCTGTTATTACATTCTTCGTTGGCGGACAGTTCCAGTGTTTTCTTTATTGTTCCTTTGTTTCCCGCGGTGGTTCTTTTTGTTGAATAAGCGTCCATGTTGATGCACCTAATAAAAACTAGCCACAGGTTCACCAATATAAATAATATTGAGTATACGGCAATTAAAATCTTTTGCAAAAGCAACAAAGTGCTTGTATTGTCGTCCGTATACATTCACCCTTCTCGGAAACCAAACTTCCCTAGTTCCGACATCACTGAGATAATCCAACAGTCTCTACCTGCACCTTTCATAATAGGAGGAGACTGGAATGCTCGGCATACTTCGTTTAACGACACTGAGTGCAATAAATACGGTTGCCAACCTCTAGCAGTCCTTCAACTCCATCCATATATCTGTGCGGACTGTCCATTACAGCCAACACGTATCTCCAGTACTACTAAATCAACAATAGATTTTTTCCTAAAATCCGTAGACGTCTACTCACCTAATCTCCCTACAGTATCCTTCGAATTTCCTTCCGATCATGGGTACGTCCACGCCACTGTCCAAATCCCAGCCGTCGAACCATGTTACTCATTCAATCCGATCCCGAATTTCTCCAGGACAAACTGGAAAAGAGTCAATAGGGACATTGCTGCCAGTTTTAAAGACTATACTTTGCCAGAGACTTCAAATCTACTCCCTGCTGAAATTGATCAAGCAGCCTTACGAATAGAGCAAATACTAAAAAATGCCCTCTTCAGCCACACACCTACATCCATCCCTCCTAATCATCTAGGAAAACCTTTACCCAACATCCTTACAAAACTGTTACGCGTAAAAAACAGCTTAGACGAAAACTACATAGCAGTTACTCCCCTTTTATTACAAATCAAATCCAACTCTTGACTACCCTGATAAATTTGCCGAGCAGGCTTACACGTCTATACTTAAAAATATTAAACCCAATCGTGATTTATTCAAAAATATCAACAGACTAACGGGTCGGAAATACAAACCTCGAATCGATTATATTATCAACCCTACTAACAATCACTCAGCCCAATGAGATATTGACATAGCAAACTGTCTAGCTAATCAGTATTATCAAATCCATCAACAAAACGACTCCCTCTCACTCTCCAATTTTCAAGATACTGTAAACGACTACATCTCACGCACAATGATCCCATCCTTCACCCCTTTCATCGCGGAATTCAACGAAACAAACAAAGCGTCTCATCCTCTGGATAATGCGACCTTCCTAACAGCAGACGAATTATCTGAATTTATAACATCACGCAATAACAAGATGTCGACAGGCTTAGATGGAATTCCAAACCTTCTCTACAAAAGACTTCTCCCGTTAAATCTAGTCCTTATTCTCGTTCTTCTCAACCATATAATTAACGGATCACATTTCTCAGATAACTGGAAAACCTCGGTTATAGTCCCTATCAGTAAGTCCAGTCCTTCCAACAACCCCAGCAACTATCGTCCGATTTCGTTATTAAACACATTAAGCAAGTCATTGGAATGCACGATATGTCGAAATCTCCTTTCATTTGCTAATGACAACGCTATTATCCCAAATTCCCAGTTTGGCTTTCGCTCACAACACTCCACCTGTCATGCTCTGTTAAAACTAACGCACGATGTCACAACTAATCTTCAAAACCAAAGCCCGACGGTCTGTATCTCACTCGACATATCTAAAGCATTCGACTGTGTTTGGATCTCAGGACTGCTTTACAAGCTGCACTACATATTTGGATTAAACACCCATACTACCAAACTTCTCACTGGTAGAAAATTCATGGTCAAAATAAAATCTTTTATCTCCCAATCGTATAATATAACCACAGGGGTTCCGCAGGGTTCAATTCTTGGACCACTATTATACCTCCTTTATACTTCAGACATACCGCAGCCTCAATTACCCAATACCGTAATGTTGAATTACGCTGATGACACCATAGTGTACTCCAGCAGCAAGTTTGTAAAAGAGGCAAGAAACCGCATTAATAACTTCCTCCCAAATCTATCAACATACTTCAATAAATGGAAAATTCGCCTAAATCCTGATAAAACCCAACTTATAGTGTTTAAGGGTAAAAATGAGCACTGCACAAACAACACAAGGCGCACCCACAACAAAATTAGACTCAAACTAAATAACACCCAGATAAAACCTTCTAAAACTTTAAAATATCTGGGAATAACCTATTCCAATGACCTTTCATTCTTCACCCAGATTAAAAATACTTTACATAAAGCCACAATACAACTGAATCTCTGTAGAAGAGTGATGTGGAAACCCAAAGGTCTCTCTCACAAAGTCAAACTGCTCATCTATAAACAAATAATCAGACCTACACTGACATATGTGTGTCCACTGTGGTATCATATAATACCAGCCCAAATGGAGAAGCTACGCACTTTCGAAAGGAAATGTTTCAGACTGGTCACTGGCGTCAACCGACAACCCAACCCTTACAAGTATTACAATAACAGCTTGCTATACGATACAATACCGCTAATTTTGACCGTCTCGATAGACGCTTCCTAGAGCTGTCTATCAAATTTATTGAAAACCTCCCAAATAATCCCAACCCCATAATAACTTCACTACTACCAACTCCTCTAGATCACAGGGCTCACTATCTGAATTGTCTCCATACTAGAAGGCTCTTCACCTCTGGAAGATTGGTTAATGACTCCAACGAGGTAGTGTACCATAACACCGAACTGGCACCCAATCAGTTCAATTACTGTAACATACAACCATTTTCCAACATTCTGCGTTTTAACGAACAACCGGAAAGTGTTACCCCACCCGAGACAACTAACTGACCATATCCCACGCCAACCTACCTCCTTAACCATCAATCCCTATATTCCCCAATTCACATTACATATTTAACTTACTATAAAATAAATTAGGTTAAGCTAGAATAAGTTAGAGTTCAGTTTAGTATTAGATTAGATTAAATTAAAAAATAAAAATCCTGGTTTTCTGACCTTTTCCAGGAAAACTGTTAACATTAAAACCTATAATAGTCGAATAGTTATTCACACATTCAGCTATGTTTGAAAAATGTGTAATGTATGCATGTAAACAGTTGTATCACTAGAATTATAAGTTAGCTGTAGTACTTAATGTAAACATTGATTATTGGTCATAAATACAGTACGTTAAAAAAAAAAAGCAGCAGCATTCCCGATTATTCAGCACGATAGACTAGTACTAAGAACATTGTCATCTAGTGTGTAAGAATTAAGAAGAATAAAAAAATATTTTTGTATATTTTCTGAATCGTGGAATCATAATTTGCGAACGATACCAAGCAGTGATCGAAGTTTCCCAGTGGCGCAGCAACCTCCACGGTATAAATGCTCGGCTCGGGTTTCAAAAACAGATCCATCATGTTCGCATAATCACCTCGGATATCCGGCACTCGGGTAAGTTACTCCACGAGCCGAGTCCAATTGCGGCTGACAGCGTACATGTCCGGTAGCTTCCCAGCCTCGTCGGTCCTGTTAGAATCTACCAACCAGCCGCAGTTGTGTACATTAAAATGGCAAGGACGACAATTTCAGAAGTCGGGCGGTTGATCTGTATCCGGTCGACGGTATGTGAAAGATATTCGAATAGTGTCGCTGGTCGATCGTGATTCGGAGAGCGGTAAAGACAACAAAGAAATTTAACAGAGTTCCTCAGTACGATCCCCAATCATATGATGTCCATATTATTGGGTTCCAACGCCTCCATCCTCTGGCAAGCCAATTCGGACCGGGTGAAGACACAGACGCCACCATTAAAACAGAATTTCGAATGTAAGTCGTATCTTGAGCAACGAAGATATGTCGAATCAGTTGCCAAATCGGCCTGGGTTGCAGTTAGGGCAAGGATATCAGGTTTCGCTGTTTGCAAATATTAGTGGACGGCATTTACATTCGTATTGGTGAAACCGATACCCCTGATATTACAAAATGCCGTTATCAGTCGAACGTCAACAATTCCTCAAGAACGAGCCCGATTACACGTTGACGAATTTCTTAAAGTTCGGTTATTTATCAGAATATTTGCATGATGCTCCCTTGACATAGTCCCCCCCGGAGGTCCGAATGGGAAACTAGTTTACCTCCGGAAATTTTATTTTATATTATATTTCATCATCATCATCGGCACTACAACCGGGATCCGGTCTTGGCCTTATTTAGCAGGTCTCTCCACCGGTATCCGGTCCTTATCCGAGACTTGTTAAATTGTCCATAATAATTCGTTTTTCCGGGCAAGGTTATTAGCCTTACGCCAATATTATATATAACCGTACGAAATCTTTAAAGACTAGTGATGTACACTATGTAATGGACGTGTGTCAGTAGGAAATTCTTTGCAGACGACAAAATTAATGCACCGAGTTATAATGGGGAAATACCCTGGCAATACTTATAGAAAGATATAGGAAGAGTGCTTTCCACCTATGTTTTAACGATGTTATTCCAATCAACTTCCCCACTGAACTTTATCGACCGTAATGCTATTCTGTTGAACATATGCATCAATCTCTTAGATGTATGAATTTGACTTTAATTCAGATTCTGGACGAATATACGGGTTGCGAAGTTCAGCCACTTAAGATAAGGTGAAGTGTTTCTTACACATCTTTAAAAATCCCATACATTTGGTCGCATTTTTCAAGGCTTCAAATACGTGATCATTCCAATATAAATTAATTCGGTTGCCAATTATTGATAGTTCCTTGAAATTGACGAGATATGTTCATCGGCAGCGAGGCCACATTGGTATTCATATTTGGCGGCAAGAGTCAGTACCAAGTTTTAGAAACACTAAATTCCAGTCTGTTTGACAGTCCCCTTTGACATATTAGTTTGTAGAAAAACAGATCCATTATTATTAGGTCTCTTGTTCAAAATGTATTTAATATGGGTTAATGCATGCTAGAACCATCCACCCGAATATATTGACCTATTGGAGCAACGCCCCAATATCCCTGGATCACTTAACGAGAATTCCCGTGGGATGATTAATATCGGATTGATCAATTTATCAAATGAAATGTTTGGGGCAATAAAAACAAAGATCGTTAACAAATATTTGAGTGAAAAACTCAGTAGCACCGCTTTCATTAAATCCTTTTTCAAAGAAAAATATCCTGTACGGAACAAATAGTGTCTCCCATGAATAGCCAAGTTTGTCAGAATGAGACCATTACTATATAATGTAAAAAAATATTTTGGCAACCTTGTCCCCCAATCCAAAACCCAGGAGTAACAGCGGCCTCTGAAGATTCCATGAAATCTTAAGTCATTTCCAGTAATTTACGGTATTTACGATCCAAGGTAAAATCTAGTCTAGTCCCTAACAAATGATATTAAAAAAACAAAACGTTAGATAAATAGCAAAATAAATAAATAGTCGTATATTGATGGCCAATAACCACAAAATTATCAACGGATAGGATTTAAACACCGACGACGACGTATCATGTCTTAAGTTCCGAGTTATGTTTTGGTCAGTGACGCGAGGAGTTGTTTTTGGGGTCAGGGAGTCAACAAATGTTAGTGAGTGGACTCGAAGTGTAGGGTTATTTTTTCATAAATTGCTTCTGTTTAATTTAAAAAAAAAAGAACAACGTGAAAAACGAATATAAACTTAATCAAAATGAAACGGAAAGATAAATTAATGAAAACATCGGTCGTTTGCTTGTATTGTGTGCTATGAAAAAATCCAAAGATAAATAAATAAAGAAGCAGCGATGATTTTATTGCAAGCTGTGAAAAAGTCCAATTTCTCCACAGAATAGAGTACAGCACTTATGTCAGCATCTCGTAACGTTTCGGCTACCCATGTATTTCGTGCTAGCACCCAACAAATTAAATATTTCACCCCAATGAGCCCCTTACTTCTTCGGAAAAGCCGTTATAGAGACGTGTGACAGACACTCAACGTTTAGAATTGACAAGGTTACTAGCAGGGTCACCAAATAAATACAGTAATGTGGACAAATTAGACTCCTCCGGATAACTGCCACAAATCCTCAACGACGGAATATCAGAACAGAAATTGGACAAGTGAGCTTTCCACTAATACGGTTTTTTTCAGGATTAATGTGAAAATATCAAGGAAATTACTAAAAATTGCTACTGAAAGTCTAAGTCGGTGGTCACAGCTTTAAGAATGCACACTCCTTATTACGGGCGTAGTTATCGTCCCATGGAACGGCCCATAGTGGATACATTTGAGTCCAAATATTCACTATTGCATGTTCCCGAGCCCGCGAGATAAAAATATCGTGTTTAAGTTCAAAGTGAAACAAATTAATCTATTCAACGTTGATCCAGGTTCCAGTTAACCTATTGAACTGCATTCTAGCGAATTTGGCAAAAAAATCAGCCATATATAAATGAAACATGGGCGCTGCCCCTGGAATAAATTTCAGCCCGTTATGTTAATTATTTTATGTTTTATTGAGACAGAAAATCGTTATGTCCCTATAGAAAAACCCGATATAATGTACACAGGCTAAGAGAACTATTGTTACCTGTATATTTTCAACCGATACAGAGCAGGCAATAATGCGGGAAAACGATAGTGAAGAAATTTACTTTGGCATTATACAAGACGCAGTCTGCCACATCTATGGTTGATATTTCGAGTCCGAGCCCATTAAACAATTGTCCCTTCCGGCCAGACACTACTTACAATTGGTCTTTCGAGCCGGATTTTGGAAACAGCAATGTTGCCTGTTACCACATCAGCTAAATCAAAGGAAATGCCGTGACACCTCACTGGAGAACCATCGATTATCTACCCTGTAGTGGATTGTACCGACCCGCCGATTACACAGAAGGAGTATCTCCAACATGCCTTGTGGGAGATTACATCGTACCGAATAGTGTGCACATCGTAAAGGGGGAACCAGTGAACATTTATGTAACAGTAAGCTTGGAAATTGGCAGAAAAACTGTCAGCAGATCAACTAAATCAAGGAAGATGCTGAAACGTCCCTTTGCAGAAATATCATCTACCCAGCCCGCGGTCGATCGCACTCTATCAGCCGCCTGCACGGAACGAGAAGTATCTTCCACGCGCCTAGTGAGTAATTACACCCTACCTACCACTAGGCATACCAAAAAAGGGGTATCAGCATCTGTCATTGTCGCCAAGGAACTTGCATTGCCATACGCACCCGTGTTAATGTATCAACAGGACTAACTAACGAGCCATACTGTTGAAGGGTAGAGAACCCATATTATGTATGCTGAGGTAGACGCACGGTGCGTAACTTCCGCTACCGAGTTAATGGATGCAACACAAACAATGTAGGGCCGGTCGACCCAATCGTCTAAAAGGGCCGGGATCAAGGCGAAGTTGATGGCCGCTAGGCAAAAATTGAAAATCGCAGACAATTGGATAGCCGAACTCGAATTATTAAAATCGAGTTTAGAAACAGAGGACGAAGTCGACGAATAATAGTGCCAATATAAATTAGTTGGATCTTGGATCAATCTGTTGCGGCCGATTGAGAAGGAGTAGGTGACACATCACGACGACAAAAGAAACACTGACATTCAACATGCTGCGTTGTAAGCAGGCATGCCCCTGGGGGAAATATTTATAGATGTTAATGCATTTGGTTGTCGATCGGTTTGGCGACCGATATGGTCGCGGCAAAAAGAAGAGAAGGAAAATCTCCTGCATGTGTGCGACGGAACTCGACGAGAGACATGAGCGCCGAAATGATTTGAGTTTAAATCGGTTGCTGGGTGTTGCAACCGAATTGCTTTTTAGGCACATGATGCTTTTGTTGCGATCATGCCCTTGGGAAAATGTCTGCTCGGTGCTAATGCTATTGAATCAGAGAAAAATTATAGGTTTAGTTACTTTAAGTAATTAATAGTAAGGCTCTAACGTACTTACTATCAAATTTGGCAATGGCGTTTACTCGGAAGCGCCGTAAAATATTGTTTTCTCTATGTTTTTAGGTGCTCTGGTTGCTCCGAGAAGATTTTCCCGTTAAACGGAAACGGGTGAGCGGTGGCGTTAGGGTGGAAACGCCACAGATCCTAGTCAATATTTACACCTCCGGAATACCTCGCCCTGTGGACGGGAGAATAAATTAGATGTGCTATGCCGATTATGTCCTAGTGTAAACATCATCCAAAGGCCCTAAACTCGCAACAAATTGACTCAACCGTCACTTGGACGAACTGAATGAGTATTACAAGCGATGGAAAATTCAACATAATCCGTCCAAACCAGTAGCAATAATTCTAAGAAGTAAATACTCCCAACCTACTTCTCGATGTTCACAGAATATTCGAATACAAATAGGAGGCACTACGATTAGACCACAGGACAGGATGAAATATCTTATGGTCATTTATACCCCAAAGATTCCATCAAACATGTGACCCATATTCTCCAAAGAGCCCTCGGTCGGTCTAAGCAACGGCACAACATTTTGAAGTAGAGCAACAAACGTTACACCAAAGTTAAATTTCTCTGCTATAAGCAGAGTTCCGTTACAGAGCGGGTAAGCTGTGGAACTCCATTCCGCGCGAGTGTTTCCGGAGCGTTACAAACTGCAACTGTTAAAAAGGGGCTTGTATGATTTCTATCCCACAATCCGTCCTTCAACTAATTAGAGACCATTTGAATTAACCCTGAAGACACTATCCTTAGACACCTCCCCCCTTTTTATTTTTCAGATATCTTGAGACTGACCCCAACATCCTCATGGATGTGGGTGATTTTCGAAGTCGCAATATGACCAGACCCAGAGACAAGATGAAGGACGCATTTGTCCTTGTGTCGTTTGAGTCTGCCTCCCGCCACTTTTTTTTTTTTTGTCACTCTTTTTTTTTTTGTACGGCAAGTTCACTTTCTCTCTTATCGTGGATAAGTTCAGTGCCTCCGTTGTAGTCAGGAGTTCACTTCCTCTTTTATTACGGATAAGTTTAGTTCCTCCATTATCATAAGGGTTCTGTTGGAGACGGAGCAGCACACGACGGCCGACTAGCAGCACACGACTGCCGACTGGCAGACTGAGCATCGCACATTTATACTCTGGCTCCTTGTTCCTGTGACAACATGCGAACGAGGGAAAGGAGACAAAAAGCGAATAAAAGCAGCGGCAGTTGCGGAGTTAGGATCAGTACAAGTCGAGCAGTCAAACGCTGCACATGCGTTTATAAAGATTGTTTTATATTTAAATTAAACATTTAGAAATTGTAAATCGAGTTTACAAATTGGTCCTTCGACCCGGAGCAAGTCATCGAGGGAAACACAGCAGCTGCCGACTGGACAACACAAGCTGTGCAACGTGGGATCCAAGCGTTTCAACTACAACGCATTGAAGCACACCCTCTGCGACCAAGCAGACAGACGGTCGTGCAGACGGTCGTGCAGCCTAACCAGCCAGTAGCAAACAGCAGCGCACTCAGTTCCACAAGCATCGGATTCAAGTAGCTAGTGGCAATTTCGATCCACAAGCATCGAAAGGAAGGCAGCTGAACCACAATGGCTACCAGTGATTCGCCAAGCAAGGCAATGGCGGATCAGACTGTTCCGGCAAGCAAACGAAGACGAGGAGTCCTTAAGGGATTCCTCACGCGTTTGGAGGAGTTCGCGACCAAGGCGAATGAAGTGACCAGAGAGGAAGTCGCATGCAGACTAAGCAAGCTGGAAGACGCGTTTAAATCCTTTGAGCGCCTCCAGGAAAGCATCGAGGAGAACGATCCGGACCTGGACATCGACAGGGAGAACGAGGAGCGAGCAGCCTTCGAGGAACGATACTTTTCGCTGCAAGGCAGACTCACCCAGCGTTTGAACGTGTCAACAAGCACGGGCGCCACCGTATTGGATACTTCACGAGACACCCTGGGACCGTTAACTACTCCAACGCTAACAGTGGAGCAGCCAGGAATGGAGAGGTTGCTTGACACACTAAATTCCAGCCAGACGCTCATGAACAGCTTGGTGGAACAATTGGTTACGCGGTCAACAGACCTGACAGCAACAGATTCCACCGTTGGAACGGCAACCCGACCGACCAAGCTGAAGCATATCGACGTGCCTACCTTCGATGGGGACTACAAGCAGTGGGTAACGTTCCGGGATTTGTACAAACCACTCATCCACGACAACCCCCAGTTATCAGCAGTAGAGAAATTCCAATTTCTCCGGACTTCCTTAAGAGCGGACGCATTATCATTGGTTCGCAATGTTCCGGTCACAGCGGCAAACTATCTGGAGGCTTGGGCTGCACTGGTCTCGCGGTATGACAAAAGGAAGATCATCGTGGAGGCACATCTGCGATCACTAATAACGATTGCTGCTATCCAAACACCAGGTGCTACGGAGTTCCGCAGATTTATCAACGGCCTCTTCGAGCAGGTTCGGGCTTTGCGAGCATTGGAGCTACCAGTGCAGCACTGGGGTTGTTGGTTGGTGTTCACTACAGTCGAGAAGCTCGATAGTGAAACTAGGCAGCTATGGGCTCGAGAAACCAGCAGGAACGAGATGCCGACATTCGAGGAGCTGACCGAATTCCTGGAAGCTCGACTCACCGAACTAGAGAGCATTCCGACAGCGAAGAACTATTCAAAGGGTCACTTTGTTCGCGACAGAGGTATAGCAGCTGGTCCACCCAAGAAGACGTACTCGGCAATCACATCACCAGGGACGGCTAAGTGCCCCAGATGCGCGCAGCCGCATCCATTGTTCCGATGCAGTGCATTCAGGAATCTCTCAGCTCTACAGCGAGACCAGTTTGTCCGCCGCCACAAGCTATGCAGAAATTGCCTCAGCCCCGACCACGGCATTGACAAATGTGAGAGAGGTAACTGTCGAGCGTGTAACGGACGGCACAATTCTCTACTGCATCAACCCGTAGACGTTCCGACGTTATCACCAAAGGTTGGACCATCAGAGGGATCTTGCGCGACAGTACAAACCCAGGATTCACTACTACCTACAGCAATAGTAACGGTGATGGACGACAGAAACCAGTTGGTTCCTTGCCGGGTGCTGCTGGACTCAGGCTCCACCACATCCTTAGTCCGAGAATCATTCATTCAGCAGTTGGGCCTGCGACGCACGCAGGCGAAGGTGAAGATAAGTGGCATAGGGGAAGCGAATCCACAACTCAGCCGAGGAAAGGTCGAGATGCTGCTGAAAGCCCGAACAGGGGAAACAAGTATTCGGATAACGGCATTGGTGATGGGACGATTGACTTCGGATCTGCCGTCAAGGTCACTGAAACATGACTGGAGAAGCTTTTCATCGTTGGCGTTGGCCGACCCGCTATTCCACAAATCAAGACCTATTGACTTGTTGCTGGGTTCGGACACTATCTTCCAGATCCTGCGCGATGGACGACTGATGGATCCCGATAGTAAAATGATGGCGCAGAACACCATATTCGGCTGGGTAATCGCAGGGAGTGGACCAGCTCTGCTCGATCAGGAACAACATTGCTGCACTGTCACCCAACAAGTCGACCCATTAGAGGGTACACTGCCAATAAATATGCCTACATATAACGATGTCGGCAACTGTAAAGCTGCGAATACGAATTATCAGCAAGCTCCTTATGTTCCGACATCGGTGTATCAAGGTGGAAATGAACTCGGTGTTTCTCCATCATCTTCCACACAACCACAGCAACAAAAATTCCAAAATTATAATTCACCACCTACTTCTAATATAACTCAGCAATCCTATTCCTCTGGCGCCACAAACACAATGATGGGCACTACGTACATAACCTCTCAAGTAACAAATGAACCACAGAGTTCTTATCAGATATCTTCACAACCTTATTCAAATTCAGGGACTCCGCCGAATGGGCAAATGCAAATTCAACAACAACCACCACCACTGCAACAGCATCAAACTTTGCAACAGCCACAATCGTTGCAACCACAAATTATTCAACAAGAGTCTGTGCCACAACAGTCTGTACCACAACAGTCTGTACGACGACAGTCGGTGCCACAACAGTCTGTACCACGGCAGTCTGTGCCACAGCAGTCTGTACCACAGCAATCAATGGCACAACAGTCTGTACCGCAACAATCCATGCCACAACAATTTATGGCACAGCGGCATGTCTCTCATCAAACCTTGCCACAGCCTATGACTCAGCAATCGGTGCCACAACAGCATATGACACAGCAAAGTATGCAGCAGCAATCTGTTCCGCAACAGTCTTTGCCCCCACCACCTATGGGGCAGCAATCTATACCACACCAATCTAAAGGCCATCAAAATTACTTATCAAGGGGCCTTAAAGCAAAGGAGCTCACCGGAGCAGAGCTGTGGTGGCGAGGACCCGCTTTTCTGCGAGACAAGGAGCTGAAGTTGCCCCGGACGCCCGCTCATCAAGTCCGAGAGGCGGGCACCGGAACACCGGTAGACCTCCAGGAACGAAAGGCATCGTATTTCGTAATACAGCAAGAGGAGCTGTCTAGAACAAGAAGAGTTTCCAGCTTCACTCGAACGGTACGGACATTAGCGTGGCGGAAGGCGGACCTAACGCCCATGAGAGCCGGAATTCAAGTATCAAGACAAAGCGAACTGATTGCGCTCAACCCATTCATCGATGACCAAGGTACCCTCAGGGTGGGCGGAAGACTAGAAGCAGCAAAGATGGAATACGAACGCCGACATCCACCAATCTTACATCGGCAACATCACCTGGCAAGGATTATCGTGAGAGATTTGCACTTGAGGCTGATGCACGCTGGAAGCCGGTTACTACTATCCGCAGTTAACTCCCAGTACTGGATCATAGGGAGTCGAGGACTTGTCCGGAGGGTCATCGCTGAATGCACGGTTTGCGTTCGTCACAAGGGACGGGTGCTATCTCAACAAATGGCCGCATTGCCAGCCAGTAGGATTAATCCCGCACGGCCATTTAGTAACACCGGCGTGGATTATGGAGGTCCTATCACTCTTCGGACATGGAAAGGACGCAGCGCGAAGCGAGTCAAAGGCTACATCTGTCTCTTCGTATGCTTGGCAACCAAGGCAATACGCGAAGCGGTTAACGAGCTGTCCAGCGAGGCTTTCGTGGCAGCATTAAGGAGAGTTCTCGCGCGTAGGGGTTTTTGTCACACTTTATGGAGTGATAATGGTACCAATTTTGTTGGGGCATGCCGAGAACTGCGAGAAGTTTATGAGCACATAAACCGTAAGGCTACCCAGGACCGGATCATGACGGAGTTGGCCACCAACGGCATCACTTGGAGATTCATTCCCCCGGCAGCCCCCCACTTTGGTGGCTTGTGGGAGGCAGGAATCAAGTCCGTGAAGCATCACCTGAAGCGAGCTATTGGAAATGCGTTTCTGACGTTCGAGGAGCTCACTACCGTGTTGGCCCAGATCGAGGCTTGTCTAAATTCCCGACCGCTGGTCGTCCTGCCAACAGAGCCTGGCGACCCCGAGGTGTTGACCCCCAGTCATTTCTTAGTTGGAGGACCGGCTATGAGCGTCCCGGAAGTCGATCCGGAAGAGACAACAATCACTTGGCGGTCCAGATGGAAGTACTTGCAGGCGTTTCATGGAGCATTTTGGTACCGGTGGGACAACGAATACCTCCACACGTTGCAGGCCAGCAACAAATGGTATCATCCGGAACCAAACCTAGGAAATCCGGTCGTGGTGCTTCTGAAGCACGAGCAACTATCTCCGACCTATTGGCCCATGGGAAGGGTCATCGAGCTTCATCCTGGCAGAGATAGCAAGGTGCGGGTGGCAACCGTAAAGATTCAGGGGGGCACCCTTAAGCGACCCGTTACGAAGTTAGTACTACTCCCGGTTGCAGAGGATGAGACGGTTGAACCGACAGTTCAAGGTGGGCGGAATGTTGGAGACGGAGCAGCACACGACGGCCGACTAGCAGCACACGACTGCCGACTGGCAGACTGAGCATCGCACATTTATACTCTGGCTCCTTGTTCCTGTGACAACACGCGAACGAGGGAAAGGAGACAAAAAGCGAATAAAAGCAGCGGCAGTTGCGGAGTTAGGATCAGTACAAGTCGAGCAGTCAAACGCTGCACATGCGTTTATAAAGATTGTTTTATATTTAAATTAAACATTTAGAAATTGTAAATCGAGTTTACAGGTTCATAAGGAAAGTAAATCGAATCAGTTCAATGTCCGTCGTTCACCACGTAACGTGATCGTTACTGGTGAGGGAGTTATGTGGCGATTCCAACAAATATGACCCAACACGAACCGGCAACCATAGTAAAGAACACAACAGAAAAAAATCGACAAAAATAAATCACCAAACCCGTATATCAGTTAAGGCAGCAATTCGCCAACGTAAATAGCAGCGAGAAAAAATATAACTTCCCCTACATGAAGTAGTGATTTTATGTTGATTCGAGCCTAGAATCAAAGCAACCAATTGTTGCAATCGTCATAGGTTCGAATCGCCATATTAAGTTCGTCGCGAAACGCTAGCGCTTTCTATGGATTGGTGTAAACATATTTTGAGTCTTGCAGTGCATTATTTGTTTGCCCCATATTTAAGACGAATGTTTACATAACGATTCCTGATTGATCGCCAGTTAATTTTTATTACTTGGAATGTGTGTAGGAGAAGACTAAGGAGCTTGTGTTTACACAGTATAGTGATTTCAGTGTCTGCTAATGCATTTCGTAGTCCACGTATTTTTCTCTTTCCATTTGTTGGTGTGTCGATTAAACATACATTTATCAATCTGGGAAAATTCGTGTTGAGTGAATCCCATTATTGCGGGTAGGGGAGCCAATGGTTTTCATAAGTGGCAGATTTTTTGTCCAACAATAGCAAAGTAGAGTTGATAGCGATTTTCTCGTACTGTATTACGTGCTGAAGCTTGCGTGCTTACAACCCCATTAAGTGTGTCTTAATTTCGAAAACGCTCGAAACATGAATCAGCGTAAAGCCATCACAAAGGAAATTTGTTTATGACGTCCATAGATAAGTATTAGATAATAGCAAAAGCAAACTTCTTAATTGGTACTAGCGTCCCCTGTCGCATCCCAGATAGAAATTAGAACACAAGTCACAAATGGTAGACTAATATGTCTTTTACACCTGTTTTCTATCACTGATAACAATAAAAACCGATTTGAAGACCACTAAAATGATTTATATTCGTATTCAATTGAATCATTATTGTTCTGTAGTCTCCAATACCAGAACCAATGTCCCACCCACGTTTACAAAATGCGGATTATATAAGGTATCCATGGGAAAAGCCAAACTGCACCAACAGACACAAGAAATGTTAAGGACCACAACGAGCATCGTGTTTCGAAAATCAATTTCTATTACATATCGCGATTTGATATACTTTTCCAGTAGATAGTAGATAGTAGATATATCTTGACGTCATTGCTACATCAATATGACTATCTCAATTCATAATCCTTTCTTTTTTCTTGTATTTTTGGCACAGGACATGACCTCATTTGTTCGAGCTGGTCACGTCTTTTCACGTATATCTATCTATCCGAATCAGTTCCAAACTTTTATCGATTGCGGGCAATTACCAACTATTTACGGTTTCAACAAGACACCCATGTTATGTTGTGTTTACAGTCTTACTATTCTGGCGTTTTCAAGGCACCTCCAAGGATTATAATGATGTCTGAGCACTCACGTCCTCAAAGGATACCTTGCACAGGAAACTTCGTGGCGGGTTCTATCGTACACTCGTGCAACTACTGTACACATCGTAGCATTTATATCCCACAATAAATACCCACAAGAGGCACAACTGTTTCTGAGTTCTGCTTCCTTTGCATACAAAGCACGAAAGCAGTCAAGTAGTCGACTGTCGAGCATAATACGGCGCAAACGTTCGCTATTCTCGAAGGTTGAACTACGCATTAAAGTCTTAAGTTTGTAATTAATCTCAACTTGGATTTAATCATAATCTGAAATCTCGAGGTAAACATTTCCCAATTCTTGTCGAGTGTGACCAGAGTTCAATGTTACCACCTATGTTTCCTGATGAGCCATTTTCTAGGGTAGATGGGAAAGGTGGGAGTTTAGGAAAGTTCATGTCGAAAGCGAATCAGATAAGCTCTTGGTATTTAGATGTTGCTGCATTGGCTTCTATATTCGCCGTAAAATCAACCCTCCATGTTGCATTCTCTATCCTTACTGTTGCTCATGATGTTCAAAACCAAAACACACTGTGCTCTGGTGGTTACCCGGAGATATGCCATAGTCGGCAACCACAGGTTCTGAATGCAAAGGAGATTGCCTTCGTGCAGCTCGATGTGTTCACATGTCTAACTTTGCGTATGCCAGGAGCTGCGGAGAAGACTCGTTAAAATTTCCTAAGGAAAAGCAATACAGTTTGAAATTTACCTCAATCTTTGGCATAACGACTTCTGCCAAATGCTACTGTCATTATTTTTGTTTTGGTTTTCTCACGCCGTCATGCCAAGAATATCCAACATAACCACATCATGGCGAAGAAGAAGGAGAAGAAGTTTGCACTCCAAAGACTACTGCTTCCAGCATTCGGCTGAACGTAATCGAAATTCCTCTCAGGTGCTAGACAAATCATTAGCGTGTAGAGTTTCTTATGTAGCGTTGACAGTATTCGGGTATTCGCCAAAAACCCGACAAGTCCTGAAAATGCCCAAGTAATCTGATAACAACCAATGTAATCAGGCTACAACGACACCAAGGCAACGTTAATCAAAAATACATAAAAGTGTGGACCCACTTTTATGGGCCAATAAAAATGCCATTTTCGACAATGTGTATGCGCGCGAATAAGCTGTGGGATTTCCGCCACCAAATGGAGCCAGCAGTAATCTTATCTAATCGTGCCATAGCATCTTGACACCTGTAGTCACCTTAAGGAACAGCATCAAAGACTCTCTTTTGCCAACACCTGCAGATGTCGATCCATAAGAGGCGATGGCTTTTTTTTGAGTCATTAATTCGCAATTGGCTGACGAAATCTTCCGCTGTTCGTATTTACAAAGATTTAAAACAACTTAGTGGGGTGGCGTGTCCTGTGTAACAACAGCGAGCTAGGACTCCTATCGTTTAGGGAATTTATATCCTTACTCTTCGACTTCCTCTGACGTGAATATAAGTGATGAATGATTTGGAAAAGGACATTTTCGCGGCTCACGTGCTCAGAACGACTATTAATGCGATTTAGAAAGAGTAATCTCGGTCGTCGTAAGTTATGTTCGATGGGAGACTTGGGTTCCCTGGTGACTGGTGAAGTAGGTTGACTGATGTAATTCGAAACTGTGAAGAACAGGATGTTTATCTATTTATTATTATTAGAGGAGGAAATTTGGTTTTTGTTTTAAATATATTGTAATTGTTTGAAATGTCTGATGTTGTCTATGTTTTACCAAAGTTCTATCCGAACTATTGAAGGTGTCCTAGAAATATTTTTATATTGTCAACCAAATGTGAACTAGTGAAACATCAATTTCACTTTACCTGTGGTGTTAAATATTTCATTAACATCGAGTGCTAAATCATTCACATATCTAAGGTATTATAAACAGATTCGTGTTTTTATTTATTTTTTTTTGGTCAAACTATTGTGGCGGTTCTACGAACCACACAATCCACTATAGGTCGAGATGTCGTCGTTCCACCAAGGAACATACTCACATATAGCCAAACTACACGTGCCCACAGACAGTTGTCCCCAAAGTCCTCCTTTCCACCTGAAAAAAAAGGTAACATTCATCCTGAAGTCAACAACCGCACGTATCCACAGGTACGTGGGGCACAAGTCCTGAGCAATTTTCCTACGCCTGCACAGCGATCGAAGGACATGACCCAGCATTGAAATTGTGTGCCAATCCATTAACTGCATATATACAAACGGTTGGCACAGCTGCGCCAGATGTCGACAAACATCACATCTCCGGCGATAAGTAAGTTGCCGGAAAACCAATCCGTCGACAAAACATTTGTCCCTGCCACAATATACTTCGCCTAAACAAAGGCCATTGCGATACAACAGCAATAAACGAAAATGCTGTTCCCATAGGGCTAAGTAAACAACGATAATTACATTATCCCATGATCGCCTAAAAGAAAACACACACTCGATTGTTTCCGTAAGCAATCCATCAGAGGTGTAAAATTTTGACGATCACAGAATGATCTACGGCATGCAGACAATAACCTCCGCGTCTGTTTTGGTAAGCACAAGCTTCACTGGTGGAGAGACTCGCGATTGAGAGAAAGTCACTCACAGGGAAAGAGAAAGGAGAGAAAGACAACTATGGGTTGAATGGGATCATCCCCAGAAAATGTGACAAGAGTCGACACAGAGAAACCCTACGAGGAGGTCGGTCCGCGCCGCGCTATCAATTGAATTAATAAACATTACGAATATATCCACAAGTGCATCAATCAATCGAATGATAGCAATACAGTGCTCAAGAACAAAATATTAATCTGTGTATTATACATTTATTGATTGACATTGAAATATTTCTTTTAAAGTCGCCACGGGCGTTCAAGTGTTGCAAATCCTGGATTTGTACAACACTAACACAAAACAAAATATAAAAACAAACCTTTCGTTGTGTTTTATTTTGTGCTGCATTCGCTCCGTTGTGCCTTCTTGTGAACAGTGTTCGGCGGAACACTTCACCATCAGACTTCAACATTCAACAAATTGTAAAGGATTATATTTTATTATTTATTATTTCTTACCTCCTTGGTGGGGCGTCTTCCCTCCAAGTCTCCTGGCAGCGGGTTCAAAATTAGAAGAAGCTTTCTTAGTTGGTATTTAGTTAATATATGTGGTAATCATCATCATCATCGGCACTACAACCGGGACCCGGTCTTGGCCTTATTTAGCAAGTCCTGAGGCTTGTTAAATTTTTCCATAATAATTTGTTTTGCCGGGCAAGTTCATTAGTCTTGCGCCATATATTTGCTAATATTGATTTATTTTATTTAGTAATATGTTGAGGCCGTTGCCCTGGCCTCTGGATCCCGACTGATCTCGAATCCAAAAAAAAAAAAATGGGTTGGCGAGACGGCCGATTTTAGCGAGACAAGGACAGATGTGTCCTTCATTTTGTCTCTAGCTTCTGGTCATCTTGCGATAACCAGAATCACTCACATCCGTGAGGATGTCGGGCTCCGTCTCGAGATATCTGAAAAGAAAAGAAAAAATTGGCGGTATCCAAGGATAGTGTGGGCAGTGTTAGTCCAGGTGTTCTCTAACTACTTATATGGAGGGATGGTGGGAAAGAAATCGTACAAGACCGGGAGGTCTTGAGTGAGGGAATAAACGCAGATCACGTCTTTGGCGTCTGATGATCTGCGCTTTGGTCGGTGTGTGTATGTTTGTGCCGTCTTGGACTGTGCGTCCGTGTGGGTGTGGTTTGTTAACAGTAGACCCTATGGGATGGATCCAAGAATCCTCTATTATATAGGGGAATGTTGTTGGGAAGGGTGCTTTCTTCAGTTTTGTACTGAAGAAAAAATTGTGGTGCTCTGATCCGAAGAGATCAGAAGGGTCAAGAACGCAAGAGTCCCGTACAAGTAGGTTCTCGCTGTTCTGAATGCTTTCGAGGTACTTGTATGAATTGAAGCAAGTACTCGCCGATAGGGAAATGGAGGCGCGTTCGTATAGGCGAGAGTTGGGTTAATGACGACCGTCAGGCCTTCTAGAGTGATTGGTGCATCTTCTGACGAGTTTCCTTTCGAAAACTCGAAATCTTTCCATTTGAGCCGAAGATATGCAGGAGCATATGGGAAAGGCGTACGATATTCCAGATCGGATTAGCTGCTAATAGCAGAGAAGCTTAACTTTGGTGTCAACTTTGCTCCTCCACTTCAAGATGTGGTGCAGTTGCTTAAACCGACCGATGCCCCTTTGGAGAATGTGGGTCACATGTGTGATGAAATTCATTTTTGGCGTATAAATGACCCCAAGATATTTCATGCTGTCCTGTGGTCTAATCGTAGTACCTTCCATTTGTATTCGGATATTCTGTGAATATCGAGAAGTAGGTTGGGAGTGTTTACTACTCAGAAGTATAGCTACTGCTTTAGATGGGTTAAGTCGAATTTTCCATCGACTGTAATACTGATACAGTTCGTCCAAGTGATGGTTGAGTCGATTTGTTGCGAGTTTTTGGCTTTTAGATGACGTGTACACTAGGACGTCATCCGCATAGCAGATCTGGTTTACTCTACCATCCACAGGGCGAGGAATATCGGAGGTGTAAATATTGAATAAGATGGGGCCTAGAATGCGGCCCTGTGGTACGCCTGCAGTGGCGTTAAAAGTTCGGGAAAGCTTTCCATTCACTCTAACTTGGAGGGTTCTGTTTTAAACGAACTGGTAGATGTTACTACATACCGTTCTATTGAGGCCAGTATTCAATAATTTAAAAACGAGACCTGCGATCCAAGTCATGTCAAAAGCCATTTCAATGTTCAGGCTCACCACAATGGTGGGTTCCTTAGTAATGAGCCGCACGCAGACGTGGTTTTGAAATATGTTGAGAGCCATAGTGGTGCTGTGCGCTCTTCGAAATCCAAAGTGGAAATCAGGTATTAGGTTCCTGGCACTGATAAAGTTATTTAGCTTCTTGTATATGCATTTTTCATATATTTTGCTCATGCGAGTGACAAGCGAGATAGGGCGAAAGCTTGAGGGGTGATACGCGCTTCCAAGCTTGGGGAAAGTACCCTGTGGCGTTTCTAGCAGATACACACACGACTAGTGAAGAACAACACCACCAAAAGCACATCCATTAAGGCCGTATACCATAGCAATAATTTACTATTTCCACATTAGTCGAATGTATTTGAGTTTAGAAATTCAATTCACGCGGCAATGGCCTGAAGGGTTGAGCTTTGGTTCTATATTTTAGTGATTCTAACCGTGATAGTGTCGGTTCCAATCACTCGCTCTTCACTATCGTCGCAAACGCTATAACCCCATGTTGTAAGCATGGTTGAGCAGAATGGAGAGTTTTATAAAGAATAAGGCAGAAAGCCTTCGCAACGAGTGCTATGACATCTTGTCGATACCGGGTGACTTCTTAGGGTTTCGAGATTTAACCAGGCTCTGTAGGGTATTTGGTGTGATGAAACCGTGACCATTATCACGATCTCGAATCCAAAATGTGCCGCCCTTTTATACTCTGTGATGACAGAGATTGGATAAAATTTTATTTAAAAATTCCAAGAAGCACAAATAAGATTTTGTGTGCTTCAATTGGAATAGGGTTCTGGGCAGTGTATAGGAATTTACTTGAATAAATTCCCGGAAGGAGAAACCATGAAATGCATTCAGAATTAGGGATTTCATAATTTCAATGGTTATAGGGAATTGAATCAGTGCACTACAAATGGACTTTCGTTTAAATTTATCGTGCATATGATTCAATTGGATTGGGATGTAAGGTAATTGGAAGTTGAATCAATGTGCGACAAATTAACCTTTGGTTTAACTTGTCGCTCATATGATTCACTATTGGAATTGGATTGGGATTATAGGTAATTGGGCGAAGGTAGTGATTTAGGATCACTACATTCCTCCCCCCTTTAGACAAAAAAATTAATCTGGAAGAGATTAATTTTCTAGAACGAGTGAAAAGTAAAGGGCGGTGGCATTTTGATTTCGTGATAGTTTACATATGTAATTGGGTTGGTATATGAACATTAATTGTTTAAATGTTGCTGTAGCTGTGTCTATTTTAGCAAGATGTGATTATTGAGTTTATTGAATTGACATTTAATTTATTTGTGTTTAGATTATAGCGTTTAATAGCTCTGGTGAACAATCTTCGTCGGAACATCGCTGGGGATATAAGAGAATCAGTACCCGTGCCGGTACATCATCATCATCGGCACTACAACCGGGAACCGGTCTTGCCCTTATTTAGCAAATCCTGACGCTTGTTAAATTTTCCATAAAGATTTATTTTTTCTGGGCAAGGTCAGTAGTCTTGCGCCAGAGGCTCCCCGACGGACCCGTGCCGGTACATTAACATTAAAATCTCCACAAGGCGGCAGTGTTCCTGGTAACAGAAATATATATTAACACCTCCCTGACATTCTTTTATACACTTACCTTTACCATGATGCTTTGTTTTGACGTTATGCCACGTTCTGTGCCATATATCGCTGTTGTTCTTTAGTTTCGATTTTTTTTCTATTAACTCTATATAAAGATACTGCTGCCACCTGATTATTAAATATTACATACCTCTTTGAACGCTTCAAAACCAAATTAAGTGTTAAGTAAACATCTCCTGCTAGTACTCATATGATGGGCTCATGCCACCACGTCTTTACACCCTAACTACACAAAATATCAGCGGGCTAAAATGAACTCAATTTAAATACTCCAATCATCAATAAACGCGGTAAAGGTACAAAAGTCAAATGGGTAAACTCCTTCCGTTAACATGAGAACATTCCTCTTAGGAAGTAAATAAAATTTTCACCTTCACTTGGTTCCCAGAGGACAAAATATTTGAAAATAAAAGAACACACAAAAAGGAAGAGATATAAGCGAAGCAACAAGATCCAACACTTGACGCTTTGGCAAGAGAAAGTCAAGTAAATTTCCTTAATGGTCCAAGAGGAAAATAAATAAGCAAATATTATGCAAAACGACAACGAAAACCGGGGCGCACAAACATCCCAATTTCCAAGGACTCAACTGTAGCACAGGACAAAAATTCAAGAGGCGCCAAAAACTAACACAAATCGTCACTTTTGATTTGCTAGCAAATATTAAACGTTCCCAGAATGCAGCCTTTATCGGAATTACGTTTCGTCCCTGTAGATTCTTTTTTTTATTTTTCGTCACTCAGGCAACATTCTTTGCCCTTTTAAATTTGGTTTTCAGGATCTGTGAAAAAAAGGAAAACACTGTTGAGTTCCTTGAAGGGAAGTCCTTTAGGGCGGAATGATCAAATGTTTCCGTAACGTGTAAGAGAGACAGTTTACCGGAAGATTGGTTATCTTCCTTAAAAGAACGCCAATGTTAAAGTGTAGTTGTTTAGAGAGGAAATGAAAAAGAAATTGACAATCAGATATTTGTTGTTTATAATTTTTATTTATGAAGGTGTTGACAACGTTCTACAAATACCAGCAAAAGTGAATCTGGAGATTGTACCAGAAGAAAAACGTATGACCAGTGAATCGTTATATATCCGTCTGGAGATGTTAGGTAAATCTAATTATTCCTTAACCTCAATATATCTTACATTGATATCATTATATATACAATTACCATTCAATAAGTGTTTAGAAAAAGACGTTCAGATGACTACGATGTTGCCTTATTTCTTTGCGCAACGGTTGCTATAACGACGCATAATAATTCCCCGTTATTACTTATCCTTTTCCAAGTAGTCGCTGTGGATGATTTCATGTGTGTTCCGAAATATCGAAAAAATTACCACGTCAGCCGATTACACTGACTTTTTTATTTTCGGAGCCCGTTCGCCATCAGATCCCCATTGCTTTGATTCCCTTTGTCTCTAAAGTGTAGTAGTAAATATAAGTGTCAGGCGAAATTATGTGTGAGTCAATCTCATCAGGATTTCGACGGAAAACCACCAAAACAGCCGAGAGTCGACTACACATCTTTACTAAGAGTAAAAGTGACAACCATCTTGAGAAGATTTGGTTATATCCAATGTTTCGCGCAGCTGTCTTCCTAAAAACAAACCATTGTGGATACTACGACTGCGAATTCTTCGATATTCTAAGGACTTATTGAATGGCCCTCGTAAATGGATAAATCTTTTGAATGTGTGAACCAAATTCCGAATCGTACTTTTACACAGTAGTATATGAGGCTCCTCGATGGTATAGTGGTTAGTATACCCGCCTGTCATGCGGGAGACCGGGGTTCGATTCCCCGTCGGGGAGCCTCTGGCGCAAGACTAATGACCTTGCCCAGAAAAAAACAAAATCATTATGGAAAATTTAACAAGCCTCAGGGCTTGCTAAATAAGGCCAAGGCCGGTTCCCGGTTGTAGTGCCGATGATGATGATGATATGGATATTGCAAGGTGGACTTGTGGGAGTTAACTTTACTACCGTACTATTTATTGGTCTGTAGGAACCCGGAAGTTCATGACAGCGCCGGCTCGACTCCGCCATCGTTCCCTGTCCTGTGCGCTGTTCATCCAGGCTTGACCATCCGATTCGATCTCCTCAAGGTCAGACCTAACAGGAACTAGTAAATGGAACTAAACAAAGATGGGCAGACAATAGCATAGGTGTTAGGACAGGGAAGGGCGAGGATAGGCCAATAGGGTGTGAATATGAGTGCGGTTTGGTAGAGTGAGTGAGGTTGGTCAGGACGAGTAAAAGAGGAGATCAAGTTTAAAAGCGGGAGAGGTGAGACTGAAGTGAAAGAAGAGTTTGCTCACCGCAAAATTCGCGAAATGAGTTCATTAGAGCCGTAAGAAGTGTGGCAGGCGGGCAAATAGAAGAGACGGGGGTTTTGCAGCTTTCCGGGGTTAGTATAAAATGTGATGGAGGAGAACAGACTTGGGCAGTTGATTGAACCTGAGAGAAGACAGTGGATGAAGAGGATGTCGGCATGAATTCTGCCCTCTTCAAGTGTGTTAAGGTTAGTTAAATGGAGACGGCTTGTGTATGGGGGTAGATTCAGAGGATTTTCCCAATTCAATCCCCGGGGGGCATAACGCAAAAAACAACGTTGTACGTTATCGATCCTGCGAACATGGGACGAGTAGTGAGGTGCCCTGACCTGACTATTGTAGTGATCCTAAATCACTACTCTCACCCACTTACCTACAATCCCAATCCAAGTGAAGTTAAACCAAAAGTTAGCTTGCCGCACATTGATTCAAATTCCTAATTACCTCACCCATAATCCAATTGAATCATATGCACGACAAAATTAAACCAAAATCCATTTGCCGTACATTGATTCAATTCCCAATAATCGTAACATCATGAAATGCTTAACTCTAAATGCATTTCATGATTTTCCTTCCAAGAATTGATTCAAATAATTCGTATACACTTCCGGGAATCCTATTCCAATTGAAGCACACAAAATCTGGTTTGTGCTTCTTGGAATTTTTACATACAATTTTTAATAAATCTCTGTTGCCACAGAGTATAAAAGGGGAGTGCATTTTGGATTCGAGATCAGTTGGGATCCAGAGGTCAAGGCGACGGCCAAAATAAAAATCGAACTAATGAAATAAATAAAACATAAATAAAAAAATAATAAATAATCGCTTTTCAATATTGGACCCTTGAAAACAAGGAAGACCATTGAGGTAAGAAAATCAATTTAATAAAATATAACCCTACATAACTGGCGCAGCCGGTCGGGTCAAGGAAGCCAAAGTTAAACACTTGTAAGTGCTTGAAAACCCTTGATCACTACAATAACATAATTCCAAGCGTACTGGGCACAAGACACCTTCAGCCCTGCGTCCGGAGCTGAGTCTGGCTTCGGAGGTACGACTTGGTAATTAAAACCTTAAAGAAAAGAAAATTAAAAATCGAATCAATAACTCAAAGCGTGCCTGGGGCTTAAACACCAGGAAGTGCTATAAAAAAATAATAAAAAACAAAAAATAATTAAAAGCGTACCTGGGGCTAAACACCAGTGTCAAAAGAAAAAAAAAAAATAAAAAAAAAAAAACTAAAACAACATTAATGCTCACGGCAGCAACAGCCTCAACAACAACAACAGCGGCGAAGAAACTAACATCCTGAGCAGTCGCACCGGGACCCCAAGTGAGCCCTAAATGAAGTGGCACATTCGACAGAGCCGGGATTAGTAAAGAGTTGAAGACTTAGAATTGGATGCTTGGCAATCTATAAATTACCGGTCAAACGAAAACAACTTCACGGGTTCCACGACGTGAGACCCGAACGTCTGTTATCGAGCTGAATAAGACAGTCCAATTTTGAGACATATCGGCGAGCGGAAGCAGTTCCAACAGCAGCAGGACCAATGGACAGCGGCTTGCTTAACAACTACAACAGCTAAGTGACCATTTATTTTTCTTTTTAATTTACTAAAGTCATAGGAATAATTTGCTTTGATTGAGTATAGTTTACCATGTTCCTTATGATTAATCATTAATGACAACATATATTTATCTGATCATTAAGCTATTCTAAAATAATCCCAAAATTACCAACCAACCTTGTAAAACGTATATGTCTAGTTGTCTGTCTGTCTATATTGTGCACCTACCTATCCTAGGGAAGAATTTCTAAACAAAAATAATAATCTTAACACTCGCCCTTGGGATAGCAAACATCTGAAACCCATATACCTGTATCCCTCTCTTCCCGTTTATATTGTTACTATTATTATATTATTCTCTGTCGGTCTATGGAACAAGAAACCACCTCAAGCCCTAGCACGCCCCACGACCCTGTACCTCCTTCACCCAAGAAACTTCGGAGCGGAACCATAATCGAAGCAAACCCTCCGATCAAAACTCGCGACCCCAGCCCCTCCTTATCGGAAATTCCAGTTGTTCAGCACCAAACGGATCTCGCAACCTTTGAAACAATGGTCATTGATTACACAAAGGTTGCGAAGCTGTCAGCACAGCTAATCCCCATCTTCTCCGGGGAACCAAATCCGCATATAGGTGCAGAAGTGGAAACCTTTTTGGATTGCTGCAAGAGGGTTTTAAACTGCCTCACGACTGAAGAACACTGGGCTTTCTTACAAATATTCCCTACTAGGCTACGGGGTGAAGCTTCTGCTTTATTCGCGTCCACTCCGTTCGCATCTTTTCAGGAAGCCGAGGATGTGCTAAGGAAGGTTTATTTACCAGTAGAAAACTATCAGGATCTGGTGAGTAGGCTATTAGCTACTCGGCAAAATCCGGCAGAAGCAATAATCCTATTCCAATTACGACTAAAAAAGTCGTTAAGGGAATGTAACAAAGCCGCGGAACTAAAATACGGTCCCATATTGTCTGAGGCCGTAAAGATACAATTAGATGACTTTGCAAAAAGCATCTACAAAAAGGGGTTGATAAATCCGTACCATCGACAATTTTTATTACTGATGGGCGATGTACCAATAGATTCCTTAATGGAAAAAACCTTGGAATTGGAACAAATCCAACAACCTCAGCTGCCATTAATCTCTTCGCAGGTTTCATTTAACTCACCTTCGCCTTATACACCAACAGCACCTTCAGAAGCCTATAAACCGACTTTAGGCACCCAGCTGGGACAAACTATGGCTCAAATAATGCCCAACACTCCAGATGTGGAAATAATACCACACATACAACCTATTACACGGGGGATTCCGCAACTACAGGCACAAATATCGCCAGCCGACCAACCATACAGAGGAACCGAAGGGGTAATGGAATCAGACCCTACCATCATATCTCTGACACACGATGCCTCCCTCAGCAGAATAACCTGCAGTTACTGCAACAAAAGGGGGCATGTCTATGAGGATTGTGTCAAAAGGAAAAACACACCCTTTTGCACACACTGCCAGCAAGTAAATCACGATATCCGTGATTGCCGGCGATTAAGGGAGGTAAAAAGAGTTCTGCACGTAAGGCAGACTTGCGACTTCTGTGGCCAACAAGGTCACAATCTAGGATCCTGTCAGCAAAAGCTGAAATGGGACTCGCGTGTTCAATGCCAACCTGCAAAGAATTCCCCCACTTCGAGCCCAAAACGAAGAAGGTCAAAACCCTCGGTGGCAAAAAGGACCTACCATGTAAGGACCCCACGCGCCCCGATAACCAGCATCCCCACCGTCCAACTACCAATAGATGTAGGTGTTAACAAAAACACAACACTAGTAGTGGACACCGGTGCGGAAGTAAGCCTGATTAACAAAAATTGCCTTAGAAAATCAGACGCCAAAATAAATCAGCAAGAGGCTTGCACCTTAGAGACGCCATTCGGAAGCATTAGGACCTTGGGAAGCTGCAGGGTCAACTTCCAGTTAAAAGGTAGGTCTAAACTCCCATGCAAGTTCCAAGTAGTGAGCAGTATGCCCAGTCTACCAGAAGACGGTCTGCTTGGAAATGACTTTTTGTCAAAATATTGCAATGTGGAAGGCCCCAAACAACGCGTCACTTTTCCTCGCACGGAAATAAACCCCAAAGTATTTAGTGTGCCAATAAAGTTCTCACACGTCGAGAAAAAGGCACCTGAAAATAAATACGCTAAAGGGAAACAGGAGCAAGCCCAAGGTGAGCGCAAAACCTTCAGGTTAAATCTTAACCATAAGAAGATGAACCCTAAGGAGTTAAGTGGTAATATCAAAGGTATTAATCAAATAACTGACACTTCGTCAGTTAATTCAACAAACTCGTTCCCTAGCTCCTCTCAAAATACAAACTTTTTGCAAAAGCCCTCAACACCCGAAAAAATAATAAACCTCGATGAGATTGCAACCTTACTCAGGGTTTATCACAATTCCCCTTCCGATGGACACCAAAGCATCACCAGATCGTATAATAAAATACGACAAAGATACTGGTGGCCATCCATGCTCTCCGACATTAGGAGATATAAAAAGCAATGCGAGGAATGCCGTTCTTTGAAGGCAACCGCATGCTGCGGAAGTGAAACGAAACCGCAATCGTTTCAAGTGGGAAACAGGGTGTTAGTAAGGTATAAAAACCGCAAGGGCAGAGAAACACCCATCTGGAAGGGCCCTTTCCTCATTACAGGAATAACTGAGCCGAATAATACAACCATACAAATTGGTAAAAAATCAATAAAAATAAGCAATAAAAGATTGAAACCATATTCCAAGGTTGATTAGGACTGATCCCCACCCTAGTTTCACCTCCCCTTCCACTATCAACCTTAGACATTTATTATCCCCAGGGTGTATTGTAGTTCAGTACTTTATCACTTAAAAATACTAATAGATACACAATATAGACAAAAAGGGCAACAACAAAAAACAGTGGTAATATTAAAATAAATGGAATGAAATACAAAAAAGAAATCACATACAAATAAAACAAAACAAACATCGACCCCAATGTGGAAGACAATTTATAAATACTAAATTGTAAATAACTATTTGAAAAAATATATACGTAAATAAAACCAATACAGATATACGAAAACAGACCTAAGCTAAAATTGCCATGTAATCAATTGATTAAATCAAAATACAAACAAAGAATGAAACTATAAAGAATTATAAATAATATTATAAAATTCACTTTATATTTACTACTAGTGTAAGGCTCTCTTTAAAAATAAATACACATGTATCTCTATTAATCTAGCATTAAATGAACAACAACAAAATAAATATTAATGGCTTAAGTATAGATTAGAAAAATAACATAGTAAAATACGAACCAAAATGAAAACGATTACTAATTTAAGAAATCTATTTTTAAAATTCACTTTCATTAATATACTTAAATGATAAATGTAAACATGACACCAGCCACAATTATTTGATAAATACCATACCATTCTTTATACAAACAAACTTAAGAAGCATTATCGCAAAAGAGAAAATACAACATGTAGCACACATATTAAACATAACGAATTAATGCATTAAATGTTAAACTAAAACAAAAAATGTAAACTATCGCGAAATCAAAATGCCACCGCCCTTTGCTCTTCAATCTTTCTAGAAAATTTATCTATTCCAGATTAATTTTCTTTTCTAAAGGGGGGAGAAATGTAGTGATCCTAAATCACTACTCTCACCCACTTACCTACAATCCCAATCCAAGTGAAGTTAAACCAAAAGTTAGCTTGCCGCACATTGATTCAAATTCCTAATTACCTCACCCATAATCCAATTGAATCATATGCACGACAAAATTAAACCAAAATCCATTTGCCGTACATTGATTCAATTCCCAATAATCGTAACATCATGAAATGCTTAACTCTAAATGCATTTCATGATTTTCCTTCCAAGAATTGATTCAAATAATTCGTATACACTTCCGGGAATCCTATTCCAATTGAAGCACACAAAATCTGGTTTGTGCTTCTTGGAATTTTTACATACAATTTTTAATAAATCTCTGTTGCCACAGAGTATAAAAGGGGAGTGCATTTTGGATTCGAGATCAGTTTGGATCCGGAGGCCAGAACGGTCACAAGGAAACTTTGAAATAAATAAATTAAATAAATTAAATAAAATTAAATAATACCAAACTTAAAACTTATTTTCATTTTGGACTTACCAAGGAGGTAAGATAGGCAAAAGAAAAACAAAATAACAAAATATAACCCTACACTATCATATTCAAGAAGAGAACAGACAAAGCCTAGGTAGAGCGATCGGGAATTGTAGGGATTAGAGAACTCTTTCAACAAGCGTTTCACAAAACCCAGGGCAGAGTTGACCTTGAGGATAATATCATCAATATGTGGGGTGAAGTTAAGCTCCCTATCACATAAGATGCCAAGATCACGAATCGATTGTACAGGTGTTATCTGTTGGTTGAGTAAGAAATAGTAACATGGCGGGGAAGGGGAGCATTTGCGGAAGAAGGTGGTTGTAATTCGCTCTCGGCTTAACCGAAAATAATAGCAAATCTCTTAATTTCTTTATTTTTACATAAGATCACCTTGTTGACAGATAACTATTCAGGAACTTAAGTAATTTGTTTTCTAACACTGACTTTATATATCAATAAGAGTCCACCGCAAGGCAACAGCAAACCAACATTGACCGGTTGTCTAGTTGAATCTTTCAGTTGCAGCAGCGGGGTCATCGCTCGGAACCTGTTTCGATTATTGCAACGAAAGATCATTCGGCTCAGATCAGCGGCTCCAACTCAAGGTCACTCCACTGCCTCCAGTCGCCTGAGAGGAGACTCCAGATTTCCTGACCTCAACCTTGCCAGCACTAACTTTCCGTTGCCTATCCTTAGGCGATGTATTCGAGTGTGCCTTAAATGCATTATAGTTGTCAGTTGGTTAGTTGTTTGCCACAACTAAATTCAAACACCCTGGTAGAAAACTATTATTTAATTTCGCCATTATTCGAATGTAGTTGCATTTGTTATTTGATCTGTTGTTCTGCAAGAGCGGTTGAGTGATATTTGACGATATTTAGTTCAAGACAGTTGTTTGGCACCAACTTAAAAAACTATTGACATCCATTTGGAGAAGTGATGGATCGAGCGAAGAATGGATCAAGTTGAAGAGCTTAGTGTCGTCCGCCTTTAGAGAGATGGAAGACTCCTCGATACTGGAGTCAGTATCGATAATAGTAAGAATGATTAGGAAGGGTCCATTATGACTGTCCTGTGGAACTCCTGACGTGGAAACAAAAGGATTAGAAAGAATGGATCTAAATCGGATACAGTTGGTTCGATCGTTTAGATAGGAAGTAATCCACGTAATCTGTAGGGGTTCGAAACCAAGGGAGGATAGCTAAAAGAGGATGAGATGATAGGAGATTTCGTCAAAGGCCTTGCTTAAATCGGTTGTGATTGCTCTAAGGCGCGGAGAGTGTGAGAAAAGAACTCAACTAGATTGGTGCTGGTCGACCTACCCGTAAGGAAACCATGCTGGTAGGGTGAGATGATGGATTTGTAGCGGAAACAAAACGCGTTGTAAAGAATGCCTTCGAACTGTTTTGGAATATGTGACAGTTTGGCGATGAGACGGTAGTTAATAATAGGCTTTTTAAGCCTCTTTTTATGTATGGGGGTGAAAAAACGGCGATATCCAAATACTTGGGAAGACATCTTGTGTAGGTTCTGGTTTAATGGAGCTATCACCCCATTTATTGGCTAAGGGATAGATTAAAGATCTTTAAAACCGGGAGAGAAAGAGAACAGGTTCATTTTTTAAAAGGACACCAGAGAATCCAGCAGGGCCAGGGGTGATTTCGTCTATTAAGTAAGTTTAATTTCTCTTCAACTAGTTGATGCTGAATAAGTTGAGAGATGAAAGGGCCAAGGGAGAATTCGGACAGGTCTTTGAAGTAAGACGGGTTAGGCTTACAAGAGTTGTCCATGAAGGATTTTTTAAAGAAAGAAGCGAAAGATTGGCATTAATTTGGAGGTCGGTTGAAGTAATCGTGTTAGATAAAAGGCAGTTGGAGTATGCGTCTTAATAAAGAGGAAACAATATTTGTGATCATTGATCAGTTTTTTTTTTTTTTTGTGAGACAATTGTAGTAGAGGAAGTTGTAAAGCTCGGTGAATTTATAGAAGAAACCGAGATAGTTTTAGTACTCGAGGGAGGAACGCATTCTTGAGAAAATGTTCCACAAATTATTCGTACTCTTCTGAAGAGTGCAGAATTTGCGGTTGTACCGTGGAGGCGATGAAACCGATATCCTATCTCGAGATAAAGAGACATATAGGGAAATAACATTGTAGATTTCCTTGTAATGAGTGGCAGTAGTTTCTTTTACCTCTAAATAATCAAAGCGAAATGCTATTTTGCTAGGATGCTCATTTAAAAGTCGATCTTTAGTTTTGTGGAAGTTGTAAGAAAGAGTTGACGTGGGGTGGTGAGGCTCAATTAAAAACACAATTACTTAATTTTAAATTAATTTTATAAGTAGATTTAGTTTAAATTTAATTGATTTATTGGCGGCCTTGCCCCTCGGATGCCAATTAATACTGATCAGTACTTTATTATTTTAATTGATTGGCGTCCTCAAAAATCTGACACCAACCTAGAGACTGATCCTCGAATCAAAAATCCATTGCCATTTTATACCAATCTTCATTGCAATTTATGTGTGAGAAACTGGAGGAAAAGGAATAGGAAATCTATTTTTACAACTTACATCTGGTGAAAATGCATATGGAGATAAGGGTTTGTAGGAATTTTGTGTATACGAACCAAATGAATGCATGTGAAGATATGCATTATGGTATTTAGATTTTAGGAATTGTATGTGAATGATAAACAAACATTTAGTTCGCCTATTGTGTATTAGATATGTTTTAGTATTTTGGGAATTGCGTGTATAAGAACCAAATGAACATTTGGTTCGTTGTCACGTGATTACTGGATGAAAATATGCATTGTGGTGTTTGAATTTCAAGGGCTTTGTGGGAAGTGAATCCAATGTGGGACAATTGAATGTTTGGTTCAATTTGTTTGAGATTGGATTCGATGTTGATTTGGGGATATGGATAGGGATATCATATACATGGGAGGGAAATGGTAAGTCATCGTAGAGGAGTACGGGGGTACTCTAATCATATTTCTTTCGTATAGGTTTTACAAAAGCCGTGTTCCCACCACCGGCGGTAACAGCCTCGCGAGGGAAAGATATTAAACAGATATCACGCTACATCATGCCGTGGTGTCAGTCGGTATAATCGGGATTAGGGCATAAAAGGAAGGCATTTCTCCTGTAAATTGGGTTCCGGTGGCTTTCTTTTCTTTTCGGGGTATCCTTGACCAGCTGGCACAGAAAGTTAGATACAGTCCACTACAAGCAACTAAAATATGTTCATTTGAACCGGATCAAGAGTTTACAACATGTTGGTCCTTCGAGCCATATCAATAACATTTCTTCCTTCGAGCCGACAATTTACATTTAGTCCTTCGAGCCGGATTCTGGGTAGCAACGGGTTTGCCTGTCGACTGGGCGACAAAATCAAAATGCCGCCACGCCCTATTGGGGGAGCACCAAGTCGTTTACTAAAGTCGTTTGCACCGTATGAGCCGCCCGCACGAAAGGAAGAGTACCCCCACATGTCCCGTGGGAGATAAAATTGCCCATGTCCATGTGCACAGCGGTCGGGGGGAAATAGAGTGCGTCACCAGAATAATAAAATCGAAAGGGGAGTTGCCGTGCCCTGGTGGAGGAGGCCCGACTATCTATATTGAGGTAGTTCGCACCATACCAGCCCCTCGTATAGAAGGCAAGATGTCTTCCATACACCACGTGAGAGTTCACGTTGCCGGTATGCATTCCGGTAGAGGAAAAGCAGCACCCAGCAACGTCACCAGGCCCAAAGGGGACCTAACTGCATCTTACCTCGTCAGGCAGACAACCCTCGTGTTCGAGTTAGAGCAGGCATTGCGCAAAATAGTACCCAATCGGTTTGGTCGAAAAGAAGGGCCGAAGCCGAAGCCGAAATATTGGTAGCCCAATAGAAATCGCCCAGGAAAGGGCTAGAGTATCGCGTAGGGAACTCCGATTGTTGGAAGCGAGTTCAGACCAAGAAAGGATGGTTGACGACTTGAAGCTCACTAGACGAAAGGAAAAGAGTGAGACAATCGCAAGACACAAGCGCATAGGTGGTCCTGTAGCAACAGGATGCGCTGCTAAAGAAGAGGCTAAACAAAAGAGAGATGTGTTCCACGAACGGCCGAAGGATCTCATCGAAGGGATTCCGATAGATGGCAACGAGGAAAAAGAGGAGCACGTCATTGAAGTTCTAGCATGTATGGGTGAGACTATAATCAAACGACTGTTCTATAAAGAAAATTGAACAGTGGTTGACGAAAATGGTGCTGCAGATACGTATACAAAACGAAGAGAAACACGAAGGATGTTCTCAAGGAAATCGACATGCACGTGGTGGCTCTCTGAGAATCTGATGACAGCGATGCAGACGTGAAAGTCGATAAGTTCATGAAGACCGTTACTGAGGAAGATAAGCTAGAGAGACCATCGGCTTCTGATGAAGAAAAGAATTTTTCCCAACGCCGCGAAAGACAACGAAAAGATAAACAAAACTTCAAAAGGTAAGAACAAACAAGTGGAATTATGTGGTGACGGATTACCAGTATAGGCGTGGCGGTTCCGCCAAATCCCACGGTTTACCTTCCTGAAAAACCCCCATAATCATCACCCAAGACGCTCAAGTCCTCGCCAATGCATTCGCATCCGCCACCTAAAAATGCTGCACGCATTTAAGAGATCAAATCTATGATCTTTAAGTCCCTGTAAAGAAAACTTACCCTCATGCATTCTCTTCGCATACCATTGCTGCTTAAGACTTCTTTATTAGCTTACCAGGAATTTCCAATCAATTTCGGCATCTACGTCGCCAGTCAAATTTCCTTAGACGAATTCCGGTAAACAAATAATTAGATTTACATACATTTGTAACCTTCATGACAGGGACCACAAATATTGCGCCGTCTATTTTCCCAGCCGCGTCATATACCTTTTCATACACATTGCCGGCAATCTTTTTTGTTTGTCTTATCAATAAACAACCCAAGCAGCTGCATATAATTAGCGCAATAGACGCTGAAACCAAATTCTCCAGCATTTCATAATGCAAATATGAACCCGGTTTCTACTGCAGCCAGAGATGCCATAAACATCTAATTTGCTTTTAGCACCTTTTTCTCCCAACGTCGAAAATAGCGACGAGGCATCGCGTAAACAATGACCCGCATTACCAACGGGCATTTGGTCATTTTTCCCGTTTGTCTTTGCCGCCTGCCTGTTTCGTTGTTCCACTGCTGTCAGGCACGTGTGAATAGCATCGATCTGAACGATCCCACACATACCACCATGACCTTTATCACAAGATCTGGTTTCTTATACGACCAAGGGAGACTTTACGTCTCTCTGGTGTTAGGTAAAAACGATATCCTTATCGGAGAGGATATCGGTTGAGTCGTAATTCAATCTCCGTGGCGGTCGGGTCGCCTGCCATCCACCGTACCGGCGCCGGTACGGTGGGTTATCTATGAGTCGTTGTGAAGTGCTGGTAGACTTGATAGTCCGATAAAGTGCGATGTCTACATTAGCGGAGACATTAATAGTGTATATTTTTTTTATTGTAAACTCACTTAATAAAGAAACATTATCATTAATAAGTTCACCAGTGCGTTTCAATTAATTTCTTCGGTGTGTGACTTTTGCTCTTGGCGAGCATTTTACTGCGGTGTTCGGTGCGGATCGTCGTTCCTTGTTGGTGTTTTCTTTCGCCAAATCGATTAGTGATGGGGAGTGAAGTGAACCGTGTGCCCATGTCTGGCATAATACTTCTCCTAACCCCACATCAGGATTAACGGTCACCAGAGAAGAGTTATAACTCCCCAACAAAGATAAGAAAGACAGTGAAAAGAAGACACAGGAAGAGACTACAGGAGGCTCGAGACAAGGGCCAGCGATGAACAAATCGACGATGGCCCAAATGACAACGAAAATCCTACCAAAGCTGAAATATAGAGCAGCGACGTCAGCAAAAATGTAAGTAAGGTTGTGAATCAAAACAAAACAGTAATCAGCTTCCCAAGAAGAACCTGTGAAAACGGACGAGTTGAAGTACACCACGCAGTTGTTTGGAACGCCAAAGATCTCGTGGAGCAGAGCTTTCAAAAGAGTTGAGAGTCTGGGACGAATACACCTTGTAGACTAAGCCTAAGGAAAATGGTGAGAATTGCAACCGATGAGCGCTATATGTCTCTGCAGAATAATGGGCACGAGTGCGTCGTCGCTGATGATGTAGATGTACTTAGGACGAAGGTGGAACCCGAACCAAAGCTAACTGAAAGGAATCGAAAAATGAGTGTAGATACGTCCAAGTACCCTAAGATTGGCTGCCAACACAGCGCAGAACTTCAAAAGGAAAACTCAACGATCGCGAGCTCTTCGGGAAGATGAAGTCCCACAGATCCGATGTACAAGGCCCCCGATGGGCCACGAAAGACATTGGAACTTTGAATGTCCCAAATTCAAGAAGGCCAGCACCAGCGGAAAGCGGGAGATGGCAAAGAAAACCAGAGTCCGCTCCAAATGTCTTTGCCACCAACATATAAAGTCTTGCTGCTAGGCGTCAGCATGTAAGAAGTGTTTAAGATGGCATTATACTACCCTTCACTCAAAGGATCGGCTAAAGATGATGACGACGGGAAAAGAAGGAAGACAGCACTGCACTACGCTCCGAAGAAACGACGAGTCCGATGATGAGTCAAAAGAACCGAAAGGGAAAATCACTTCTGTGCGCACCGCCAACGGTGGTAAGGCATACTTAAATGTGGTACCTGTAGATCTTTTGGGACCGAAAGGATCAGCCCGAATCTTAGCTCTCCTGGACGAGAAATCCACGATCTCGGTATTGGATTCAGAAACAATCAAGAGGATCGGCTTAAAAGGTAGACGAGAGATGCTCATCTTGGAGACGGCCGGTAGAAAAGGCGTGAAGAAGAGTAACTCATAGAGGGTTCGAGTAAAACTCAAAGAGGCCTACAGGATGGATAAAAAGTCTATCCAAATAAGAACGATCAGCAACCTGAAGCTCTCCGAACAAGAAATAGGGAAGAAGATACTCAGAAGATGCAGACGTATGTCGAGCATCGAGGACCGATTGACGTACACGCGGGAGGAACTGAAGATGGTAAATAATGTCAATCACACCAGGCAAACGAAAAATAGGACAGGAGTGATAGTTCGTCGCCAACACAAAACTAGATACTGTGGAAACCGGCCACGCCGTCCGGAAAATGATGACCACAATGATACCGAGGAGGATATTGAACCTGACAACGAAGGAAAGCGCAAGGTTGCCAATGAAAAACTACTCAAGGAAGGGAACCTGAGTTAAGGAGCCAAGAAATCCCCGAGAAATGGTAGAGAAAATCGTGGAGCTATAACGCACCAAAATAAGAACTACCAGTAACGACTAAGAAAATATGCTGGTGGTGTGCATATATAATATTATGGCATTTCTAACAGAAACACGCAATATTTAAACAAATAGTGAAAACACCGAAAGAAATTCGAATACGGAAAGCAATAGAGCTGTATACCAAGCGATAACAATTACACATTAGTTGAGTGTACTTGAGTTTACAAATCGAATTCGTACACGCGGGGTGCCGTGTCGGCGTTATAGGTTCACCTCTCCTGAGAGAAGTATAAGAAAAAGGTGCGCCGTAGCTGCTTTGCTTAACCAGAGGCGTTTCTCGAATTTGAAATGAACGGTTTTATACAGGACGAATACGGAGGTCCGCTGATTTATCATGTTGGTAGCATTACCAACAATTTTTATGGTTGAAAGGCAAATGAAGACCTGGGTACCAAAGTCGGTAAAGTAACTCCAGCATCAGCCAGCTTATACAGACCTTGCTTTTCTAGGATTAGGCTAGAATAAGATTTAAGTTATGTTTAGTTAAGTTAAGGATTTTAAGTAATTTAAAAAAAATTAAATTTGAGTTATAAAACAATTTGGGCAACGCTTTTTTTTTAGTTTTTCTTTGTCATTCAATTCGCCCACTTGGTAGAAACCTTGACGTAGTGCGGGGGCTTAAACTACAATAAATCACTCAGTCTATGCTGACGGAAGCATACGCTTCCAGTAGGGCCACCCATGTCGGACAGGCTAGCGAGGAGTAACACACAAAGATCTACCACCCCTAATCCAGGGTGTTACGCGTCACCGTGCCCATTGGATGGTTTGCAGCCGAGGGTATACCGGCTGTATTATAACGGCGCCTCTATGACACCGGGTCGAATCAGAGCAGTAAGCAGACCTTACCATAGAAAAGAGGGGCTCTGATGTGGCGGACTATTTGAATCCCCAGGACTCGTGGGATCAAAAATGAATAATCAATATACAAAAAACACCCGCACGAAAAACCCGGTAGGTGTGATGAGCCGACACTACCATAAGGGAACAAATCATCAAGAAAACACTGACTCGGCAAAAAGAAGACGTAGAGAAAAACTGAAAAAGCGGGATATACGCGTCGGGACGTGGAATGTTCGAACGTGACATAAACCAGGCGCGATACAGACGGTCGTAGAAAACGCGAAACAATATAAAATGCACATCGTCGCGCTTCAGGAAGTCCGACTCCCACATCAAGTTATCGAAACCAACGGGTTTGCACTGGCGTGTGGAGGTACCGATACACGTAACCTCGGGACTGGCTTCATCATAAGCAAGAAGATTACGTCCCACGTAAAAGATGTGCAATTTATTAATGACCGAATGTCGGTGCTAAAAATACAGGGACCATGGTACAATTATATATTTATAAACATACACGCCCCAACAGAATCTGCCGACGAAGAAACGAAGGACACTTTCTACGAGACCCTAGCGGAAGTATTCGATAGGATCTCATAATTCGATGTTAAAATCCTCCTCGGGGACCTCAATGCGAAAATTGGAAAGGAAGACACCTTCCAACCAACTATAGGTAAAGAAAGCCTACACGACGTTCCAAATGATAATGGAATTCGAATTATCACATTCGTAGCGTCAAAAGATCTGGTAGTGAAAAGCACGATGTTCAAGCACAAGCAAATCCATAAAGCCACATGGATATCACCCGACGGCGTAACGCGCAACCAAATAGACCACTTCCTCATAGACAAAAGACACCACTCGAATATCCTTGACGTAAAACCATATAGAGGAGCAAATTGCGACTCCGATCACCCTCTAGTGATGGGCAAAATCAGGAGTCGGGTCGCAGCAAACCCACATGGGCAATCACGAGAGACGAACAAAAAGTTCGACATAGATAAACTAAAAGACCTACGCAAAAGGGCTGAATATCAAGAGGAACTAACGAATAGATTTAGCGTCCTAGAGAATGGGAGTAGTGGGGAAGAGGTAACCAATAATCTGGGCACTAAATGGACATCGATCAGAGACACAATCAAACAAACAGCCCAAAAAGTATTAGGATTTAAGAAAACAATTAAGTCCAAACCTTGGTTTGACGATGAGAAAGGTATGATGAAGGTATAATGAAACGACTTAGAAAGGTATGATGAAGTCCACGCATAAACATACGCGACAATTCGGAAAGAGACAATCAGACTTTTCAAACGCAAAAAACGCGAATGGGAGAAGACTAGGATCGAAAAAATCCTAGAAAATTCCAGAGCAAAAAATATCAGAGGTATGTATGCCGGCATAAATTCAATTAGAAATGGCTACCGAGGGAGAGCCAAAATAATCCGAAACACAAACGGCTGTCTGGTGACAGAAACAAACAATATCGTGACAAGATGGAGGCAGTGGTAGCCTGGGTCCCAACGCCCTGTGCGCCCGGTGAAATACCACCCCATCAAGCTTTAGGCTCCGTGAAATGATCGGGAAAAATCCCTTGCTATCTTTCGGAGCTAGCCTGATGGACCGGTTCGAGAAAAGGTTGGTTAGGTGGTACTCGGTCCCATGGTGAAATTGTACCGTTCTACGAACGCACAATTCCGCGCAGGTAAGGTTCCTACCTTCAAAGAAATTACTTACTTGATAACGCAGCGCACGTGCCCACAGATACGCGGCCAATAGTCATTACAATACCTGTAACAAAGATCATAGGAGGCTGCAAAATGCGAACCGATATAAAAAGAAGCAAGGAACTGAACGTCCCAAAGCTTTCAATATCAAGCAACAAGTCGAGGGAGCATACCTGAAACAAAGGTAAAAGCATTCATTCATCTTTTCCATAAAGATCGAAATGCGCCGCACTCCAACACTGCACAATCGAAAATCCTGAACATCTACACGATGTTACAAGGATTCGCCATCGCCAGCAAATTCCCCGAATAACGGACGCACGTGCGGGTGGTCTACCACAAAGATCACCAAGTCTATCACCCAACAAAAGAAACGGCAACCGTAATTATCTCAACGAGATAATTCAAATTGTATGAGGTTTAAAACCTACAAGGGAACTACTCCTATCCCACGGTGTCTGTTTGTATTTCACACCCATTAGAAAGATCTAATGGATTTCGGGTGTATTGACAAAAGTCAAACAAAACCCATGAACCATGCATCCATGCAAATTGCAGGATATCTTTCGGCCGCGCGCCAGATGTGCTATGTAAATAGAGGCGGCACACAATTGACAACCGTCGATCCGAACTTTGATCACCACCACGGATGGTGATGATGATATAAGGATGTATGCGTCGAGGGACTTTCTCCTTTTTAGGCACCTAAATTATCCATGGGCATTAATAACATGCCCCTAACAGATACTGTGGAAAATTCTGTTAGCGGATGAAATGAAAGATTTCTTCTGGCAGATGTAGATACGATCTGTATCAGGTTTTGGTTTTTGGATGGAGATAGTGCAGCCAGATTTCAATCGTCAACGGGACGACAAGCATAGAAGGAGGAG
This sequence comes from Microdon myrmicae, assembly GCA_963931805.1. Taxonomy (NCBI): domain Eukaryota; kingdom Metazoa; phylum Arthropoda; class Insecta; order Diptera; family Syrphidae; genus Microdon; species Microdon myrmicae. The sequence goes on along the minus strand of OZ007498.1, from coordinate 35,961,727 downwards.
GAACGCCATCGTGGAGCTGTTACTATAGTCGAGAAACAGAATAAATCGGAGTAGCGCGAGTCGTGTGAGTTCGCGTCTTAGAAACAAACTAGTAGTGTCGATTAAGAAAATCGTCGTGTGCTCAAACCGTAACCTTTCGTATAGTGATTCCGTGATGATCAAGACGGTCGTACATGCACTAACTTTGTCAAACTGAAACAACAAACTTGCAATATCTACGACACTAACTTTATTCAAATGTAAATAGTGAACTTGTAATATCTGCTTGTAAGCAAATAACCTAAATATAAACAAGAGCAAGTACAATAAAAGTAGATTTATACACCAAAACCTTCTGAATTTTTTTTTTATTTGTGCCGTTTCCACTCAGTGTGTTCTTCCTCGTGTGCGGACAGTGTTCGGCGGAACACTTACGACCGAATCGACAAAATCCGCCAAAAGATACCACCCCGTCACGCTGTACATTCCGCGATATCGCCGAGAGAAATCTTCGACGGTGTTTCGGATGTGTGGTTGATGCCCCGGACTGACACGGGGATAAGTCATGATGGTACCTTCTGATATAACGAATTCCGGAGGTAAACTAGTCTCCCATTCGGAACTCCGGCGGGGGACTATGTCAGCGGGAACATCATGCAGATATCATGATAAATAATAGAATTTTAAGGGGCTCGTCATCGTATAACCGGGCTCGCTCTCGAGGCTCTGCCCACGCTCGACTGGTGACGGCATTTTGTAACATCAGGGGCATCGGTTTCACCAATACCAATGTAAACGCCGTCCACCAATATTTGCAAACAAAGAAACCTGATATCCTTGCCCTAACTGAAACCCAGGTCGATTCGTCAACTGATTCGACATATCTTCGTTGCTCAGGATACGACTTGCATTCGAGATTCCGTTTTAAGGGCGGAGTCTGCGTTTTCGTGCGGTCAGATCTGGCTTGCCAGAGGATGGAGGCGTTGGAACCCAATAATATGGACATCCTATGGTTGAGGGTCGTGCTGAGGAATTCCGTTAAATTTCTTTGTTGTCTTTACCGCTCCCCGAATGACGATCGACCGGCAACATTTTTCGACCATCGTTCATATACCGTCGACTGGATACAGATCAACCACCCAGCTTCTGAAATTGTTGTCCTTGGCGATTTTAATGTGCACAATTTCGGCTGGTTGGTACATTGTAACAGAACCGACGAGGTTGGGAGGCTGGCGGAGATGTTTGCTGTAAGCCACAACTTGACTCAACTCGTGGGGGAGCCAACGCGAGTGCCGGATGCCCGAGGCGATTATGCGACCAACCTGGATCTGTTTTTGACATCCGAACCGAGTACGATTCCCCGTCGGGGAGCCCCTAGCGCAAGACTAATGACCTTGCCCAGAAAAAATAAATCATTATGGAAAATTTAACAAGCCTCAGGACTTGCTAAATAAGGCCAAGACCGGTTCCCGGTTGTAGTGCCGATGATGATGATGAACCGAGTACGATAGTCACGAATCCAAAGGATAAAGCTAATGTGTTCGCAACCTCGATCCCGGCCTTTTGGAGCCACCTGTGATCTCGCCGGTACGGTCTTCCATGCGGGATGTGAGATTTCGTCCTCGCACTATTCAACGCATTCTACGTGAACTGGATTGTAGGAAGGCAACCAGCCCGGACGGAATACCAGCAATAGTCCTTAAGAACTGTGCTCCAGAACTATCGCCGGTTCTTGGCAGACTCTTCGGCTTATCTTATGCACGGAGGACCTTTCCTGCCTGCTGGATGATCGCTCGTGTTCAGCCAATCCCAAAGACGGGAAAAAAGTGTCTCCCACAAAATTACCGTCCGATAGCATTACTGTCTATTTTATCTAAGGTAATGGAAAAAGTCATCAATACAGAGTTGGTTAAGTATTTGGAGTGCAACGGACTTCTGAATGATCGTCAATACGGATTCCGTGACAGGCGGTCCACAGGAGACCTTTTGACACTTATAACCGATATATGGACATCTGCGATTGAACGGCATGGTGAGTCAAGGGCGGTCGCATTAGATATCTCCAAGGCTTTTGACCGCGTCTGGCACGGGGCATTGCTGAGCAAACTACGTTCATATGGACTTTCCCAACAGCTTTGCGACTGGACGAAGAGCTTCCTCGAGAATCGATCGATCCGGGTTGTTGTGGACGGCGAGTGTTCGGATCTGTATCCTGTTAATTCGGGGGTGCCCCAGGGTTCTATTTTGGCCCCAACCTTGTTCTTACTTCACATAAATGATTTGTTGGAGACAACGGATAACAAAGTGTTCAGTTTTGCGGATGATAGTACGCTTGTTTCCTGCTTTTCGAGTGTTCGGCCGAATAGTGCATCTGCGTCGCATCAGCTGAGATGTAGACAGATTGACTCTCTAAATCAGGATCTAAATGGGATCCTGTAGTGGGAAGCTGTGGAACTCCCTTTCCACGCGAATGTTGCCGGAGCGTTACAACCTGCAACTGTTCAAAACAAAACTGCAACAGTTATTTGATGGCATTTCGGGGCGCCCACTCGGCGCTATACGTTCGCCTCTCGCGAGAGAAGTATAATGAAAAAAAAGAAAAAAAAGTACTTTGGAAACCTGCTCAATGTGCGCACCCATCAACCACAAATAAACGCACCAGACGTACATACAGCCGAGCCTCAGATCCCAGAGCCCTCCTTCGACGAAGTTATAGACACAATAAATCGATTGAAAAACAGCAAGGTTCCCGGAGTCGACTGCATACTGGCAGAGCTTGTGGAGCATGGGGCAGAGGCAACCGCTCGAAAGATTTTCCAACTGATTAAAACAATATGAGATAAGGAAGTCATTCCGGAAGAATGGAAAACCTCAATAGTCGTCCCCATTTTCAAAATAGGCGACAGATCTGACTGCGCAAACTACAGAGGAATATCATCGCTACCAACCACATACAAAATACTAACAAATGTCATACTGGCGAGAATCACACCGAACGCAGAAGACATATTGGGAGACTACCAATGCAGATTCCGTAGGAACCGGTCAACAAGCGACCAGATGTTCACAATAAGGCAAGTAGTGGAAAAGAAGTGGGAATACGGAGAGACGGTTCACCAACTGTTCGTTGACTTCAAAAAAGCCTACGACTCACTCGCAAGGCAAAGACTCTGTGGGGTTTTTCAGGGCCCGAAAAACCACGCATCACTTTGGCCCCATATCCCACTACCAATATCTGCAAACAATTTACCCGCATGAGAGCATTCCCCACCTAAAAACATAAACCCACGGCAAAGATTACTATCTTGCCGTGGCAACAAAAACTTTCATACGAACATGGCTGAGAAGCATTTTTCCTAAAACATATTCGTGTCCCCTGATCGGCACCCATAACCATTCCCAACCATTAGGAAAACTTCCACAGTCCCCTTATCGACATTCATGTCAATCATGGTCTCAGGAATCTTCCTGTGTTTGCTTTTCCCAAGCAATCACAGATCACCCGATCACGTCAGGCAAATCGATGCCTATACAGCTGCAACCAATTATCGCGAAACGGCTGCATAGGCAATCCTATGCATTTGCATTTGCCTGTACTAATTAAGCCGCATCTTGGCGCTTGCCCATTTAGATCCTATTCCGGTATATACAATATACCCTCTATCGTAAGATAGAAACGTTTCCGATCTATGTTTAACCAGCTGCAGGTTTTTCTTTCTTTCCTTTCTTCAACGAGCATTCATGTCTATTGGGATTGTTTGTCTGCAGCGAGAGTTTCCGTTATCGGTCGTCAACCGTCCGCGGACCTAGGAAACATCATGCCAATCAACTAAACGTTGATTTATGGTTTCTCAGATGTGCTAGCGGATCTTCGGTGTATTTTCACACCCGATGGGTCCGCCGCCGGCGAGCGTTACACAAATTAATTGTGTACACAGCTGCCGACCCATCCAATGCCGGCGAACTCAAACAATCCGCATCCCCGTCGTAGATCATGGGAAATAGCGTTTCTGTTGACATTAGATCGCAGAGACCTTTTCAACGCCCGCATCCATCTATGTTCGTCCGTTGCTGACCTTATGTAGCGCATACATATACATGGAAAATTCACCCATGTTATTCAACCCAACCACGATCGACTGCCTCTAGTTGATCGTGTAGCTCCCCTCCTTTTGAGGCTATTCGTGACCGGTTCCTTCGTGCGTGGACGAATGGAAAACCAGTCAGATATTTTACGCCACGGCATACGCTCGCGCAGGAATTGGAGTCTGATTTGAATCGCGAAATCTATAACCACGGAGTCGTCGCAATTATACTGATAACTTCCTTTTCGAGTTTGTGTTTTTGTTAAAATTACCCATTCCGTTTTTCTTGGCACTTGGAACTATAGAGTATACAAACGTGGAGTTTTTTCCGGTACGGCTGGAAGTGAGAGTAGATATAATACTTAAGATCTAGTGGAAATAAAAGGACAAAAAAATACCATTGACAGGAATGAATAATTGATATTGTTTTAAGCCTTTATAAAAACCGTAAAACGCGCGTGACGATCAAATAAATTACAAAATACGTGAATCAGTGTGTGTTTGTTTATTCTGATGTTCGCTCCGTTTGGGAAGTGATTTTCGAGACAACCCTTTTGACCGGAGTTCCTCAATTTTAAGTAGCAGTGTTGCTGAACCCCATGCCCATGAAGGCGTATTAGCAATACACTACCTACAACTCTACCATATTGTAGTTGAGCTGGGAATCCTGAAAAAAATTTGTCGCCCTCATTCAAATCGGCATAAACGAACGCAAAGGACAAGTTAGAATAGAAAACCACCTCTCAGAAACATTCGAAATCTGGGACGGACTAAAACAGGGTGATGGCCTCTCCCCATGTCTCTTTAACCTTGTGATCGAGTATGTCATCAGAAAGGTACAAGACGACAACATGGCCGGATCATCCCTGAATGGGGTAACACAACTCCTCACATATGCGGATGACATCGCCGTTTTGGGTGATAATCTAGAAACTGTAAGTAAAAACAATGAGGTTTAATGTAAGGTAATTAAGTTAGAATTTAAGCATTTTTTTCTAGCCTATAAATAAGAATTCAAAAAAAAGGATTGGAAAAATGAATATTACAAGGGGTAGTAACTTGTTGCTACGATATGAGTCAGTATTCATCGGGGACCACCAAAACAAAAATATAGGGGAGAGCCAAAAGGTGCCCCTGTCTTTCGAGAAATTGTTTGGAATTGAGTTATGAACAGACTGACAAGAAATATTCAACATCTCTCAACTTCAAAAACCTCGTCGTCATTTATTCTATCGGCAACTCGCCGCATCTATCACAGAACACTCACTGTTTTCTGATATACGAATGATTGATATTAGGTGCGTCTAAGGTTTACAAGACGTTTTAATGTGGCTGAGAGCTTTTACGCCTGTAGCTATGTTAGATATCTTGTTTGCCATACCACCCGCCACCTGATGGTTGATTAGAAGCCTTTAATTACGGTAATAACTTAAGGTAGGATAACGAGCTTACTTCCGCATTTACATTCGTGTGTTTTCCTACCTCGTTTTATGTCGCCTACTATCTACTCGGTTTTCATACACTTACTGAAAGTTTTTCTCTATTCCGCGTATCATTATCACTCCCCGTGATTCCTCCCTTTTCTATTATTTTGTAAAGCGCCATAATGCGCTTTCATCTTCACCTGGCTGGCTGAGTATGCCTCAGGATATTATCAGTCGAACGGAATACCACAACCGTATTTAACATCGAGACTCTCCTCGCCTACCTCGCAGCAATGCTGCCTCCTTACAAAGTCCAAAAAAAAGACGAATAAATAAATAAAATGAAAAATGAAAGCGTGTAAGAGAAAAAAAAAATAGAAACAAGAAAAAGTTAAAGGAAAGAAAAATTCATGGTGAAGCCCTGAGTGTGTTCCCGACAGGAAACCAAACGGAAGAGGACTTTGCAACAAATATAAAACCAAAAAACGAAAAGAAAAATAAATTTAAGGGATTATCCTTTTAATAGTAAGGATAATTATTTTTTTTATAGCGCAAGGATTTCTTCTTGCTGCCACTAGAAGAACAGCATACCTTGAAGTGTGTTGCTCAGGTTGTCTGAGGGGTAACAAGCGGCTGCGTCTAAGTGAAACGGAGGAAAACGGGCAGCAGGTATAATTGAGGTGTAATTTCCGCTGAGAGGATTGGTAAGCGAATCCGGTAGGATTTTCCGAATGGAAATGGCTTGGGAAATGAGGATGTTTTTTCCTTCTTCTTTATGTGTTTTTACAGAATCTCATTCCTGTTGCTTCTTCGGTCTTAATATTATTAAATTGTGCTTTGTTTCCGGTTCTCGGAGTCACACCAGTTGCTCGTTGCCTTCATCCGTACTTCAATTGATTAATTTAGTTTTTTGCTTGCCTGAGAAATTCAAATGATATGGCTGAGGTTATAGTCGAAAGCAACACGTGAATGTAGTGAAAACCTTAGGTGGGCCACGGACGCTGTTAGTGTCTGCTGCTTGTGGGGAAGAACAAAAGACTTAGAAAACGTATGCCAGGATGATAGTGGTTTTCATTTTTGAAGTGATATTTGCTCTTGTAAATTTGTGAGTAGTATCACAGTGGATTTTGAGATTACCGAAGTTGTTTTTTTTTAAGTAATCTGTTGTACTAGTCTCATGAATCGTCACGGCTTAATAGGCAGACATATATTTGTGCTCAATCATTCAAATTCAACTGATACCTGGAGACTTAATATCGGTAAGCTAATATAAAATATTTATGTTATAAATTGTTTCTGAATTATAACATTTTTGCTAGCCGCACTTCTAGTGTGAAGTGCTACTCAACTCACCAAAGAGCCAACACGTTCGTTTCAACCCCAGGCACCAAGCACTTCAGTTAAATCTAAACAAATCTGTTGTTTTCAAAAATATTTTTAGAGCAGAGCTGTAGCGTTTCCGGCAAACCCTACGGTCTACTTACCTGAAAAACCCCCATAACTACTACCCAACTCCCTTAAGTTTGCTAATGCAACGGTATTAGTACCTGTAAATGCTTCACGCATTATATAGATCACCATCTGTAATCATAAAATCCCTATAAAGAAAACTTACCTTCATGCATCCCTTCGCATACAATTTTCCGTAAGATTTCTTTGTTTGCTTATTTGGTATTCTGAACCAATTCGGTACCAGACAAATTCCAGTAAACAAAATAATTCGGATTGCATTCAATGTAACCGTCATGACAGGGACCATAAATATCGCGCCGTCTATTTTCCCAGACGCGTCATATACCTTTTCATACACATTGCCTGGCAACCTTTTTTGTTTGTCTTACCAACAAACAACCCAAGCAGCTGCATATAATTAGCGCAATAGACGCTGAAACCAAATTCTCCAGCATTTCCTAATGCAAATATGAACCCGGTTTCTATTGCAGCCAGAGATGCCATAAACATCCAATTTGCTTTTAGCACCTTGTTCTCCTAACGTCGAAAATAGCGACGAGGCATCGTGTAAACAATGACCCGCATTACCAGCGGCGCATGTGGTCATTTTTCCCTATTGTCCTTGCCGCCTGCCTGTTTTCGAACACATGCAACAACATTGAATCTGTTCGATCGCGCGCATATACCACTGCGCCACTAGTTACACCCTTAAGAGAAAAGTTTTTCTCTCTCTTCCTTTTTCTTCCTTAGCGAAATCATCTCTGCATGAGATGACGATCGCTGAGTCAAATTCCATCCTTCGACACGAGCGGGTCGCGGCTCCATCGCTACCCTGGTGCGCACAGGGAAGCGATAATAAAAAATAATCGGTTGTGTTGCAGTGCGTGGTGCATTTAAAGTAAATCGGGATTTAGATAGTTTCGTTAAAATTAAATAATAGAAAAAACAATAAAAACTATCACCATCAACAATCCCTTGCGTTTTGTTCTCCTGTGCTGCAGTTTCTTTTCGGTGTTTGACGGAACAATTAGTGACAATTGGATGGAGGAGGAAGTGAACCGAGTGTCCGTGTCTGGCACATACTTCCCCCCCCCCCCCACAGAGCCACCACAGCAGTCACTAACGACAACAATTTTGGTATTTCCCCTTCGTAGCATTTTGCCCAAGTCGGGATTTAAGAAGTCGACCTGGTAACATCTCAGCTGGTGGGACGCTGGTGCGTTAACCGTCCGATCTTTCGAAATTGAAGAAATCAGAGTACCAGCATCCGCAAATGTAAATCTAATCTATTTTGGTACCCGTTGATACTACGAAATGATTAATATGAATCAGAAATTGAGTTGGTGCCAATTCAGAGCCCTCTGGCCCTCCACAATTAATGGGAAAAACATGTGAAGACCGGCCGCCTGCAACCCAAATTAGTTGATTTTCACAAAAATTGTTGACCAACAACAGAATTTTCTGGACGATCCATAACACTAAAGCTTAAGTAAGAATCTGGGCCAGATACGGTTCTAATACCAAAGGTTACGCACCTCGCCGTTGGCGTTATGTGACGTATCCTGATGTAAGGTTATATTTTATTAAATAGTTTTGGCTTACCTCCCTTTGACTTTTCCACTGGGTCCAATAATGAGATGAGTGGTTTTAAGTTTTTATTTAATTATTGGATTTATTTTCACAATATTCCACACTTAATTTTGACTGCTGCCTCGGCCTCTGGATTTTGACTGCCCCGAAACCAAGAAGTATACCCGCCTGTCACTTGGGAGACCGGGGTTCGATTCCCCGTCGGGGAGGCCCTGGCGCAAGACTAATGACCTTGCCCAGACAAAATAAATCATTATGGAAAATTTAACAAGCCTCAAGACTTGCTAAATAAGGCCAAGACCGGTTCCCGGTTGTAGTGCCGATGATGACGATGAAACCAAGATGGGCCGCCCTTTTTATATTGTGGCCAATCAAGAATTGCTGTAGTGCTCCAAAAAGCCCTACCACCTTTTCCCCCATTCCTAAACCAAAATCCCAGCAATATTACCCTAAAACCCAAAATCCTATCAAAACCGGAAAAAAACCCAAACATGATTCAAAATTCGCAATAAACGAATCAAGCATTCGTTTATTGCCTAACATTTACCCCCTCGGCATTATTATAACCAAAATCCAAATAATAATTAAAAGTTACAATAAACGAATCTAATATTCGTTTATTGTTCTACATTGGCCCCACAGCATCACCCAAATCCAGAAATTCAGAGATCGTTATCTCTATCCCAAAAATTCCATTGAGTTAAACAAACAAAAAACTCAAAAGCAGATACATTCACACATCTGCGCGATAGTTTCATAAGAATTCAAAAAATTGATTTCTTATCTTATGTAAATACAACATCTCGCTCGAAATATCCAAAAGATCGAGATTGTTGCACGAAAATGTGTATCTTTGGGATACAATTTTCGATTCCCTTTCCTTTATAAAGGAACAGTATAGTGATCTCCGGGCCGCAGTTCAACATAATGAATAGTCCCGATAGGACTAGTAGCGTCGCAGTATAACATCACATTTAGTCCCTGGAGGAAGTACCCCCAGGAGAATATCTAAGTTGTAAATAGAAGAATAGAGGAACCCTGGAAAATAAAAACCACTTGGAAATAAAATACGTGAATCAACTAGTTTCATTTTAACTTGACTGATAGCGAAGTATCACCTGGCCCCCACGGAAGACCAAGTGAAGACATCAAGAGTAAGGCCAAACCAAAAGGACGTTGCTCTTCCCTCTGGATCAGAGGAAGCACGATAACGACCACTTGTTATTATTATTATTTATTGGCCTGTAGGGACCCGGAAGTTCATGACCTCACCGACTCGGCTTCGCCATCCTTCCCTGTCCTGGGCACTCTCCTTCCACGCTTGACCATTCGATCCGATCTCCTCAAGGTCAAACCTAACATTCTCCTCCCATCTCCGTCGCGGCCGTCCTACCGGTCTCTTTCCCGTTGGTCTACCGTCAAGAATTCTATGCACGGTCCTATCGTTCCCCATTCGCGCCACGTGTCCGGCCCATCTTAATCTTCGCGACTTGATTACTCTCACTATTGTAGGTTTGCGATATAGTTCTTCCAATTCGTGGTTATGGAGTCTCCTCCATTGTCCTGCCTCCTCGTCATATTTACCTCCAAAGATGCCTCTCAAAACTTTATTCTCGAATAGACGGAATTTGTTTTCTTCCCGTTTTGTGAGAGCCCATGTTTCGCATCCATATAGAACAATTGGCATGATTATGGTTCTATAGACACGGAGCTTTATGTTACGTGATAGCAGTCTGGATTTCAGCAGTTTACTGACTGCGTGCCAACTCGCGTTGCCGGAATGCAGTCTCTTGTTAATTTCCTTCGACATTTCGTTACTGCCCGTCAGTATCGTTCCCAGATATTTAAATTCTTTAACTTTTTCAAAGATCTTACCTCTGACGTTTATATGTGTTCTCTGAGACCCACCTGCTCTCGCCGTAATCATGTATTTTGTTTTGTCTTCATTTATTTCTAGGCCCACCTCTTCTGCCGCTTGCATGATGATTTCACAGTTTTTACTAACAGTCTCTAGATTATCGCCCAGAACGGCGATGTCATCCGCATATGCGAGCACTTGTGTGACCCCGTTCAGGGATGATCCGGCCATGTTGTCGTCTTGTACCTTTCTGATAACATACTCGAGCACAAGGTTAAAGAGACACGGTGATAGACCATCTCCCTGCTTTAGTCCGTCCCGGATTTCAAATGGTTCTGAGAGGTGGTTTTCTATTCTAACTCGCCCTTTGTTTTCGTTCATGCAAATTTGAATGAGCGCGGAATATTTTTTTGGGACTCCCAGCTCAACTAGAATATGGTAGAGTCTCTGCCTTGCGACTGAGACGTAGGCTTTTTTGAAGTCAACGAACAGTTGGTGAACCGTCTCTCCGTATTCCCACTTCTTTTCCAGCAGTTGTCCACTTGTAGGACAAGTTTTAAGGAGCGGTCTGTTTTAAGAGATCGCCTTGTCCTTTTAAGGATAAGGAGACTCGCGTCCTGAAACTAACCCCTACTAAACACAACATTGCACACATGTGGTGTTTTATTTGCCAAGCACAAACTCGATTGTTGTGCTAATAAAAAGGTTAGTACGAGGGTTGCCTCTTATGTTTCGGGATTTGGCAACCCTAGCGTTGCAATCCGGCAATTGACAGCTCTGTCGTAAAGTTGGACATTTTTGATGTTATACGCACTCAGAACGTTTTGACATACGAGCGCTATTTGTGTTGTTTACAGTAACTTAAAAGATTCATCTCGGCCCAAAAATGGAATTAAATCGTCAACATTTTCGTGCGATTATTTTTTACAACTTTCGGCGTGGATTAACTCAGCAACAGTGCATGGATGAACTTAATTCAATTTTTGGCGATGAAGCTCCATCAAGGAGCAGTGTTTATCGATGGTATGGTGAATTCAATCGTGGTCGTAGTTCACTCCAAGATGAATTTCGTGAAGGTCGTCCAAAATCAGTTGTTGTTCCGAAAACCATTGATGCTGTGCGCGAACTGATATTGGAAGATCGTCATGTGACCTATCCTGAGATTGAGACAACCTTAGGCGTTAGTGGCACCAGCATACATTCAATATTGCATAAACATTTGACTGTCAAAAAAATTTGTTCGCGTTGGATCCCACACAATTTGTCAATCGCCCAAAAAAAGGCTCGTGTCAATTGGTCGAAAGAAATGCTCAAAAAATACGGTCGCGGTGCTTCGAAACACGTCTATGACATCGTGACAGGTGATGAATCGTGGATTTACGCGTATGAGCCCGAAAGTAAACAGCAGTCGACTGTCTGGGTGTTTCAAGATGAGCCAAATCCAACAAAAGTTGTTCGCGCACGAAGCACTTCCAAGCAAATGGTCGCCTGTTTTTTCGGAAAAACTGGACATGTCGCAACCGTACCACTAGAACAACGCAGAACAGTCAATTCTGAGTGGTACACAACCATTTGTTTGCCAGTTGTCTTCCAAGAAATCAGAAAAACCAACCGCCGAAGACGGATCACTCTTCACCACGACAATGCGAGCTCTCACACATCGACTGCGACAACTGCATTTTTGAGCACCCAAAACATCGATTTGATGGGTCATCCGCCGTATAGTCCTGACTTGGCACCGAATGACTTCTTTTTATTCCCGTACGTAAAAAACAAACTGAGAGGTCAACGTTTTTCGACACCTGAAGAAGCGGTTGCTGCATTCAGAATGCATGTGCTGGAGATACCTCGATCAGAGTGGCAAAACTGCTTCGACAATTGGTTCAAACGCATGCAAAAGTGTATAGATCTTCATGGGGAATATTTTGAAAAACAATAAAGTGATTTTCGATGATCAATATTTGTTTTTGTTCTCTAATCCCGAAATATAAAAGGCAAACCTCGTAATTAGGTCAATGTGCGACAGATTAGGTTTAGGTTTCACCCGTCGCACATATGCCCAGCTATGGGAGGATGGATGAGTGGATGGAAAAGGTAAGTATGGATAAACGTAAGTATGGAATGGGATAGGTTAGGGGGTTTTAGGTAAGTGGATATTCGGCATAGGTGGTAGGTAAAGGAGTTGTGATTACGAATCACAACATCCCTCCCCCCCTCAGAAAAGAAAATTAACCTAGAAGAGATTAATTTTCTAGAGTGGGTGAAAATATAGGGGTGTTATGGGTAGTAGCTAGCTTAGGATTGCTACGCCCCTCCCCCCTTCTGAAAAGGACATTAATCTTGTTGAGGTTAATTTTCTGAAACGAGTATAATTACCAATGGCGGCTGCTTCTTGATTTCGGTTTAGTTTATATAATTATGTTTTTTGATAGCTTAATTGTTTAAGGTTAACAATAGGTATATTTATTCCAGTTTTCATAAGTTTTGGTGCTTGATTCCTTAATATTAACAATAGGTATATTTATATTTAAATTTTCATAATTTTTTTTGGTGCTTAAGTTTTTAATTTTAGCAATAGGTGTATATATTTCAGTTTTCATAAGTTTTGGTGCTTGATTCCTTAATATTAACAATAGGTATATTTATATTTAAATTTTAATAATTTTTTTTTTTTTTTGGTGCTTAAGTTTTTAATTTTAGCAATAGGTGTATATATTTCAGTTTTCATAATTTTTGGTGCTTAATTCCTTAATATTAACAATAGGTATATTTATATAATATAATAATGTTCATAATTTTTGGTGCTTAAGTTTTTAATTTTAACAATAGGTGTATATATTTTAGTTTTCATTGGTGTGTATTTATTATGTTCCATTTTTACTGGGGTGTGTTTTATTTCTGTTCATATTGTGTGTATATGAATGTTTTTATGTGGTTAGTTATTGAATTATGATACACCCTGGGGATAGCATGTGTCTTGGATTAGTAGTGGGGCACGGCTTGTTGGGGGGGGGGGTTTGGATTTAGAAATAAGGTTTTAATCTATTGTTGTGGATTACCACCGCTCTTCGGTCCATTTTGATGACCGTATTGACTGGTCCTTTTACTCCTTCAATGAGGCAAGGGCCCTTCCAGATGGGTATTTCTTTGCCCTGGTTTTTATGCCTTACCAATACCATGTTTCCCAGTTGAAACAATTGCGGTTTTGTTTCAATTCCGGGGCATGCGGTTGCCTTTGAAGAATGGGATTCCTCGCATTGCTTTTTATATTTCCGAATGTCGGAGAGCATGGACGGCCACCAATATCTTTGTACTATTTTATTATACGACTTGGTGATGCTCAGATGTTCACCGGAAGGGGAATTATGATAAACCCTGAGTATTTCCGCGATCTCGTTGAGGTATATTATTTTTTCAGGCGTTGTGGGCATTTGCAATAAGTTTGTATTCTGAGAGGAGCTGGGACACGAGTTTTTTGGATTAGCTGGCGGAGTATCAGTTATTTGATTTATACTTTTGGTGTTACCACTTGGCTCCTTGGGGTTCCATTTTAACCTGAGGGTTTTGCGTTTGCCTTGGGCTTGCTCCTTTTTTCCATTGGCGTATTTATTTTCAGGTGCCTTTTTCTCGAGGTGTGAGAATTTTATTGGCACGCTAGATACGCTAGGGTTTCTTTTCGTGCGCGGAAAAGTGACGCGTTGTTTGGGGCCCTCCACATTGCAGTTCCTTGACAGGAAGTCATTTCCCAGTAGACCGTCTTCTGGAAGATCGGGCATATTGCTCACTACTTGGAATGTGCATGGGAGTTTGGGCTTACCTTTTGGTTGGAGGTTGACCTTGCAGGTTCACAAGGTCCTAATGCTTCCGAATGGCGTCTCTAAGGTGCAGGCTTCGTGCCGATTTGTTTTAGAGTCTGTTTTTCTAAGGCACTTTTGGCTGATCAGACTGATTTCAGCGCCGGTGTCCACTACTAGTGTTGTGTTCTTGTTAACACCTACATCTATAGGTAGTTGGACAGTTGGGACGCTAGTTATCGGCGCGCGTGGGGTCCTGATACGGTAGCTCCTTTTTGCCACCGAGGGTTTTGGCCTTCTTTGTTTGGAAGTAGAGGAGTTCTTTGCAGGTTGACATTGAACTCGCGACTCCCATTTCAGCTTTTGCTGACAGGATCCTAGATTGTGACCTTGCTGGCCACAGAAGTCGCAAGTCTGCCTTATGTGCAGAACTCTTTTTACCTCCCTTAATTGCCCCAATCACAGATATCGTGGTTTAATTGCTGGCAGTGTGTGCAAAAGGGTGCGTTCTTTCTTTTCACACAATACTCTTAGGCGTGCCCCTTTTTGTTGCAGTAACTGCAGGTTATCCTGCTGAGAGGGTCTGCGTGTGTCGGGGGTATGCTGAAGGGGTCTGCTTCCATTAGCCCTTCGGTTCCTCTGTAGGTTTGTTCGGCTTGCGGTATTTGTTCCTGGAGTTGCGAAATCCCCTGTGCTATAGGTTGCCTGTATGAGAACTCTTCTATTGTTGGATTATTGGGCATTATTTGTGCCATAGTCTGATCCATTTGGGTACCTAAAATTGGTTTATAAGGAATTGGAGGTGCTATTGATGAATAAGATGAAGGGGAGTTAAACGAATTCTGCGAAGATTTTCCAATGTTTTATCCATTAACGTTTCCATCGGTGCATCGCCCATTAATACTAAAAATTGCCGATGGTACGGATTTATCAACCCCTTCATATAGATGCTTTTAGCGAAGTCATCTAATTGTGTCTTTACCGCCTCGGACAGTGTGGGGCCATATTTTAGCTCCGCGGCTTTCTTACATTCCATTAATGATTTTTTCAGTCGTAGTTTGAATCTCCTGGGTTTTGTTGAGTAGCTAAAAGCTTATTTACCAGGTCTTGGTAATTTTCTACCGGCAAATAGACTTTTCTCAGAACATCCTCGGCTTTCTTAAAAGATGCGAACGGAGTGGACGCGAATAGGGCAGAAGCTTTTCCCCTCAGAAAACATATGCCCCGCTATGGGAAGATGGATGAGTGGATGGAGAAGGTAAGTATGGATAAAGGTAAGTATGGAATGGGATAGGTTAGGGGGTTTTAGGTAAGTGGTTATTCGGGATAGTAGGGTAGGTAAAGGAGTTGTGATTACGAATCACAACACTGATATCAACATAAGTTATTTATTTGGCACCGGCAGTATCCTACCGACTGCGCTAAATAGTAAGGTTATCTGCTTAAAACTTTACCTGACTGGAAGTGGCCCTTGCTGTTCCGGGTCCAAAGTAAAGAGTTATTACGGAAGCTTTTATTTAATGTTTTAAACGTTTGTATTTATTTAAAGATGTTGTTTTAGTTTAACGTAATACAATTTTACTTTTATCATCATTTAACTACAAACAAAGGGCCCGCTGTTCCAACGCAAAGCTGCAACCCTCTGCTTGGCTACTTATCTTTCCTATTTTATTCCACAGTAAAAACTTGCTGTTCCAGCCAAGGCTGCAACCTTTTACTACGATCGCTTGACTCTTCGATTAATCCATTTGCAACCACTCTTTATATACCCCAAAGTCTGGGGGCAGAAACGCAAACGATGCATCTTCACTTGGACTTCAGCCCGAACGTATGACCCATATTGAATTCGAGTGCCCGGCACAACTCATCCGCATTTCCCAACCATCATTTGTAACGGCTTGCATTGTTCAACTGATAGTTGCACTAAAATCAATTAAAAAGACGATAACCCTCACTGGGACCATTCACACCGCTCAAATACTAATTGCACTTGACTAAACCAATTGAAACACAATAACCTTTGCTAGGGCCATTCGCACCGTTCAACTGGTCGACGCTTTGTCGTTATGTTCGACTGACGACCGCTTTGCCGCTACGTCGGCTGGCATTCACCAGATACCGCGTTTGAACGGTACTTCTATTGCCTTTAAACCACCGGCGGTGTTTTGTGCCAAGCATGGTTCCTGGTTTTGGGTGTGAAGCCACAGGTGTGCAATTTGATAACGAGACAATGCGCTGTAGAGTGTGTGGTATCAGGCGTCAGTTAATTGCCTGTGAATGGGAATTTTCACCGCGTGCAGTATGAGTATTGTGACCAATGTACTGCATCAATTGAATGATACCGTACAGCTTGAGTAATGAGCATGCGTTATAATTATTATAACTAATTAATTGTATGTTGGCAGAATCAAATCAACTGTGAGCTGAGGATGATTGCATCGTGTGCGTTAATTCGGCTTATGAGGATTGAAGGTCTTTTCATGATCTATTTCATTCACTCACAACGACCCTATCCTTACTAACATCGAAAAGCTGCATTACCTAAGGTCTAGCATCACTGGATAGGTGGAGAGGTTGCTGCAATATCTCGGTCTGGATGAGGACAATTGCGAAGCAGCCTGGTCAATCCTCGTCAAGCACTACGACCACAAGCTAGTGTTAGTCAATGCTCAACTGATCTTGTTTTTCAACTTGCCCAATTACCGGGAGGCGAACTCTAACAAAGTAACAGATCAGTTGGATGTGTCGACCGAATGCACACACGCACAGACAAATTTAGGAGTGGATACTAGCAGCTGGAACGTCATCCTCATTTACGTAATATCGCAGAAGTTACCCATGACCACTCAGCAGTTATGGGAAGAAAGGTTGGGGACACAGAGAGAGATTCACACTTGGAAAGACTTCATCGAGTTCATGGAAGCTATATTTCGTTCTCTGGAGGCTATAGCTCAGCAGAGGTCCAGGGGCGGCGCACAACTTCACGCCATCACGAGGCGGACTTTCACCACTCGGGCCGGACCACCTCGGGCGAACGCATGCGAACATACGGGCGTTGATGGATCCAGATCACGAGGCTACGTTCATACAGTTCCTGGGACTGCAGAGCACACGTACTTCAGTTGCCGTAACAGGACTAGGACAAGCCAGTACTCGTAGCAGGACTCGTCACAGCTGGGTGACTCTATTATTCGGGTCGCGCCATTCATCGTGCGAATGGCAAACACGGCCCTAATCTCCTATTCCTTGATGGGTTTCCTTCCGACACAGACCGTACTGCATCCAGATTGGACACAGATCAGCGGCCTATTTCTAGCCGACCCATTGTTCCACACTCCAACCGCCGTTAATATACTCTTCGGGAATGATAATTTATTTTTATTAATCATAATCAAAATCAAATGGCCACTGTTCAAGAAATAAATGAAATTACTACTTACAACGAGCTGGATTTTGACTGCTCCGAGGAGCTCCAATATGGCCCAGGAATTGTATCCGAATTACGTTTTCGTTACTTGAACTTCGCTCTGCATCAGTCGATGGGTAAACCACATTTATCCATGGACACATGGCGACGTGCGACATCCTTAAATATTCGACGATAATGGCGTTCAAGAAGATGATGAAGAAGAAGATGATACAACCAAGAAACAAATAATCATTCCAGCTACTATGTCAATACCAGAAGAAGCTATAAAGCAGATCACAAGCAACTCCACCGACAATGATGGTGGCCTTGAGAAACATGTGAAGTCCAGTTCTGGTGAAAGAATCGCTGTCACACCTTTAACATATACCAATCAACATCGTCACCGTCACATTAAGCGCAGAAATGATTCTTTAAAAAGTGCTAGATCCGGCGAGGCCCTTCTTTGTGAGAAGTCCCCATGGATTCGTCAACAATTCGCACTAAACAATGTTGAAACATTGGACGTAATCACGATTGAAGACCAAATTAATAACGCCCCCGGTCGGCTGATTTTAGGTGATAATGTCTCGAGACGTCTAGCATCCATTAGTGATGACTCCGAACCACCTTCGCCAGACATAGTGAAACAAACTCTTAACATTTTTGAAGCTTCTACGAATCGAAGAGGTCGACTTAAACATCGCTACTCCACTGGCCACCTTGCCACCAAAGTGGAATATTATAAATCAATATTTAGTCAAAACAAACCACCAATTCATCAGCATCGGCACTAGAACCGGAATCCGGTCTTGGCCTTACTTAGCAAGTCGCTCCACCGGTATTCTTATCCGAGACTTGTTAAATTGTCCATAACAATTTGTTTTTCCGGGCAAGTTTATTAGCCTTGCGCCAACCTTTGTCAGGATGTCACTGCATGCATTGGTTCACTACTTGGCAGGTCCCAAAGTAGCTATCCAGGGGTGTAGTGTGGAGACTGCATGTCAACTTGGATTGAACAGAGACAAGGATCGTCCTGGCCTCCGCCGGGGAAGTTGATGACAATTCATACAGTTTAATTTATCTCATCGTAGCAGGGTTCCGGCCAACCAATCGACATACGGATTAATTTAATTAATCGCAGTGTGCTTCAGCCAAACGACCTATGTATATACGGATTTTGACATCTCATTAACAGTGCGTGCTAAATATGACCTCAACAGAAATACTCGTGAGTAGGGCTATAGCGTTTGAAATAATAGTGAAGAAGATTCGAATCACGAAAAAAATGTTTACCTAAGCGTTACACATCAGGCTACTGACCGTCTTTAAAATTCGATTTCCAAACTCGACTATACTCCACTGATGTGAATTATTTTTTTTTTTGTTATCGCTTGGTATACGGTTCTGATGTATTTTTCTTATTTGATTTTTCGTTCGGTGTTCTTCACTATTTTTGCTTGTGAATTGTGTGTGTATCTGTTAGAATCGCTACAGAGCCACTTACGTTATTGAAATACCGAGAAACAGTTATTAAAGTGAATTATATAGCAAAGATTGCGGGGATCGGAGCGAACATACAGGGCAAAGTCTCTGATTGCCTTCAACCCGGCGAAGGCCAGGACGATCCTTCGCCCTATTCAATCCAAGTTGACATGCAGTCTCCACGTTACGCCCCTGGATAGCTAGTTTGGCACCCGCCAAGTAGTGAACCAATGCATGCAGCGACATCCTGAGGAAGGTTGGAGCAGGGCTAATAAACTTACCTGTAAAAACAAATTATTACGGAAAATTTAACAACCCTCGGATATGGACCGGATACACGACACCGACCACGGAAACGAAAATGGCTAAACGATTTAAGCATTTTTTCATGGAACGTCCGCTCACTATGAAGAGCTCGAGCTGCATAGCAGCTAGCCGATGGCCTGTCCGAATATAAGGCTTAGATAACAGCATTGCAAGAAATAGGATGGACGGGGAGGGTTGTTATTCAAAGAAACGAGTATGACGTTTATTACAGCTGTCATGCAAAACACCATGTGCTCGGGGTAGACTTTCTAGTCAGCCAAAAACTGAAGCCTGCCACAATCGGCTTTAATGCAAAAAACGAAGGGCTATGCACTCTTCGCGTGCGAGGCAAATTTAAGAACATAAGCCTCATAAACGTTCACGAACATACAGAGGAGTCCCCTGACGACGAAAAGGATGCAATGTGAAAATCGTTCTTGGTGATTTGAATGCGAAAATAGGTCGGGAGCCGGTTTTCAGGCACTACGCAGGTTCCCATAGTTTGCATGATAACACTAATGACAATGGACTACGAGTCATCGAACTGGCAGTATCAAAAAACTTGGTCGTTGCAAGTACCAGGTTTCCGCGTAAACATATCCACAAAGCCACCTGGGTATCACATGGTGGAACTACTCGCAACCAAATTGACCACGTGTTGATAGATCGCCGCCACTCTTCGAGCCTGATGACGGTACGAACGTACCAAGGTGCCAACGTCTACTCGAATTACTATCTTGTTGGTTCCGGTTTCCATAGCGCGGATTGCCTTACGGAGACGTATTGCATACGCGGATCAGGTTCGAATCAACACGTCTGCCTTACGCAATGAGAATACCAGTAACACTGTGGCGGTTCCGCCAAACCCCACTGCCTACTTACCTGAAGAGCCCCCGCATTAGCATCCTAAATGCTTCACGCATTAAAGAGATCAAATCTACGATCTTAAAGTCCCTGTAAAGAAAACTTACCTTTCATGCATTCTCTTAGCATACCAATTCTCTGTAACATTTCTCTCTTACCTTATCAGGAATCTCAAACCAAGAACCTGAAAACAACATGATTTGGTTTACATATAATGTAACCATCATGACAGGGATCATAAATATTGCGCCGTCTATTTTCCCAGCCGCGATGTGTGTACAAAAAACAATCTACACATACATCGGCTGGCGACCACTTTCGGCCAGCGATAAACGGTCCAACGCAGATGCAGGTAATTAGCACCATCTGCGTTGAGACTAATCCCTTACCAATGCACCAAAGTGCGAACAAAAGATCGCTGTCTAGCAACAGGAATTCTGGCGATACACAAACAATTCAATCACCAAAACGCATCCCAAATACGTCTACCATTTAATGAGTTGCAACAACAGCTCATAAATCTCTTTTATCCTACTTAGTTCTGGATCCGTTTCCCAGTAACCTTTCCACATAAACAAAGATATGTACGAGCCCTTTCCCTTTCTTTGTGTATCAGGTTCTGCATCATGGCTTTGATCTATGAAAGGAACCGACATACACACACACACAAATGTACTGTGGCGATCTTCTGTATGAGATCTCTTGGTTACCTAAAAGAGAGACTTTACGTCTCTCTCGGAACAGGAATTACACCCTTAATTTAAGAGAGCCAAATTCACTGGTTGAATTTCCTTTAATAACGATTGAATATCGCCGAGTCCTTTTCCATCCTTCGACCTGAGCAGGATGCTCCTAACGCTACCTTGGTGCGCACAGGGAAGCGATAATCGATTGTAGTCGAGCGTGCTTGCGAGTTCCGCTATAATCGCTTGAGTTGTTGTCCGCGAGTACGTGTCGTGTACATTCCTCGAACCCTCTTAAGTGTAATAATCAAAACAATAGACTGCAAATAAAAAGCATTAAAATAAAAAATGGTGATCACCAGCAACAGATCATTAAACAGTGTATTTCAATTTCTATCTGCGGAGGTTTTGTGTCCAGTGAGCAATATATGATGGTGGAAGAAGGAAATCCGTGTCGCACGTCGGCGCAACATGCTTCTTCCCCACATCACCTTTGGTCATGCGCTAAGACTCGCCCTCGAAGAGCTCGATGGAGGGATAGTAAGTCCTGGGGCCAGAATGCCGGCCGTAGAAGAACAATGGACACGCCTTAAGAGTATTGTCATTAGTACTGCAAACTCCATCTTAGGCAGTAGTCGTAGAGATCGGAATGACTGGTTTGATGATGAGTGCAAACTGGAAACTGAACGTAAGAATGCTGCATACCGGGCAATGCAGCAGTCTCATACGACGCTGGCACGCGAGGAGAAATACAAAGAGCTCAGAAGATCTGAAAAAGGGATCACAGACAAAAGAAAAGTGCCTGGGAAAAAACCTTGTGTGTGAAATAAAGAAAAGTAGAGAGCCAGGTCCACACCAGGCGCGGAAGTTCTACCAAATAATCCGCATTATGACGCGGTACACCACGCTGCATTTACTGCAAGAATAACGAGGGTAATCTGATCACCGATCCGGAAGGCATTCTGGAGCGATGGCAAGTGCACTTCAAATAATAGTTAAATGGTTAGCTTGTAGAAGAACTGGAGACTCCACCAATGCAAAATCAAGACAAATGCTGCCGTCACCAAGCATTAAGGAAACATTAAACGTTATAAGACAGTTCAAATAAAGTAAACCCCCGGACCTGATGGCATATCAGCTGAGCTGATTAAACAAGGAGGGACAGCGTTACATCACGCAATTCATAAGATCGTGGTGGGAGCAAGAGGAGATGCCGGAAGATTGGCGTCGTGGAATAATTTGCCATACATAAGATATAAGAAGGGAGATATCACACGGTGCAGCAATTATAGGGGCCTAACATTGCTGAATACCGCCTATGAGATACTCTCCACTACCCTAAAAGATCGGATAGCCCCATACGCTAAAGTCGTCAGTGGTCAATATCAGTGTGGCTTCATCCCAGGCAAATCAGTTTTTTGTTTGTTTGTTTGCAGACGCATTTATTCACAAAGTCTTTTTTATATTTTACAATTTTAGTCTAAATGCTAAACCTATCTTAATAATTTTACTACATAATGTAATTTACTGGCTCTTCACAAGCACTCTAAATTATACAATATTATATGCTTAATTTATGCCTTTCAGCTTACATTTTCTTTTATTTATTCTTAATATAATACACATACATTATAAAAAAAAATAAACTCTTATCTTAGAGGTCTACCTCTTCTTCTTTTCGAAGCATTATGACAAAAAAAAATAGTGTTTTTTTTTTTTTTTTTTTTTTTTGAGGATGCAAAAATTTTAAAAACAAAACAATAAGTGCTTAAAACAAAAAAGATAAAATAACAGAAGTTAACGGGAAGGAGGGCAAAGGAAAAGGGGGGGAGGAAGCTGAGCCAGAGCTGAATATTATATCTGAGGACGTGAAGTCCTTTCTTCGTTTTGGAGCCACCACCAGTTGGGGTTGGTTCGGTCTTTTATTGATTTATCTCTTTCACTGATCACCATACTGAATCGAAGTCGGTCTGGCCTATTAGAGATATCGCTATCGTGGACAATTCGTTTATCCCTAGCACCACGGAAAGCGTGGTATATAATAGGTATTCCACCCTCATCTTGGATTAGACCTTTTCCGTCCAAGAAGAGGAACGCCTCTGGGGGAATGAACCCGTTCTGGAGGGTACTCTCCAGATACATATCGTTCGGATAATATGCTCCCGCGATAAGATTATTTACACTGCACATTGCCCTTGCAATGTGGCCACGAATAATTTTTATAATGAAGTTGTCTATCCTAGTTAGTCCTGATTTATCATACAGGGTTTTATTAGGGTAAAATTTCTGGTATCGTGACTCTGGTGTTCTATTAAGTCCGAGGCAGGAACGCAAACACTGTCTCTCGAACACGCGAATCTTTTCCATGTAGAATGGGGATATATTGTACCATATTGGACAGCCATAGACCAACACTGGGCGGATGAATGCCGAATATGAGATTAATTTAACTTTTGGATTGAGAATGCTGCTTCGGAATAGACTTTTTGTGGCAACAAATGCGTTTCTTGCTGCAGAGAGAGTGACTGCTATATGCTTGTCAAAGTATAAATACTGATCAAGCCAAATACCGAGATATCTGACTACAGTTTTCACTTGTTGTGGGAGATTATTATTCCCTACGATAGAGAAGTTTTTCCAATTGTACTTTGTATCCTGAGAGGCCCTGGAGAGAGGTGTTCTGAAAAGGATAGTCTCGGTTTTGTGGGAATTAATTTTTAGTTTCCAGTCATTACAAAAACGTTTTATTTTATTGAAGTCGTCCTGGAGAAGTCTATTGATGACATCTATTTTCTCTCCTGTTCTGTATACCACAATGTCGTCTGCGTATGCAATGACATTGTTAAGCGTACCCACTAAATCACTGGTGTAAATATTAAACAGAATGGGAGAATTCACTGCCCCTTGTTGTAAACCGTTTGTAATTTGGAAGTCTTGCTTGAGAATATATCTCCGCATTTTACCACAAACTGCTTGTCCGTTATCATTTCGTGAATGTTGTACAATAGATAATGAGGCATTCTCAGGTTTTCTAACTTATGAATAAGTCCTTCTAACCACACGGTGTCGAAAGTCTTGTCAAAGTCAACTAAGCAGGCACCTGTGCATTGGCGCTTTGTCTTGTTCCATTGTATGTCGGAAACAAGCTTTGACGCGGCATGCACCGTACTATGTCCCGCTTTAAAGCCAAACTGGTTGTTGGGGATGATTTCATTTTCATCACACCAGTTAGTTCATCAGTGCTTTGTTTATGATCTTCTCGAAAACCTTGCTGATATTTGGCAGCAAGCTAATCGCACGAAGGTTGGTTGGATTGGTCCTGTCTTTGCCCTTTTTAGGGATGGGGTGGACTATTGCAGTTTTCCAGTGGGTTGGATAGTATGCCTTATTT
Organism: Microdon myrmicae; assembly: GCA_963931805.1. NCBI lineage: Eukaryota > Metazoa > Arthropoda > Insecta > Diptera > Syrphidae > Microdon > Microdon myrmicae. Next base: position 35,937,410 of record OZ007498.1, on the reverse strand, counting down.
AAGGCGTTGTTGAATAGCGTAGTGTAGATTTTTACTGCTTCAGGAGGCAAATGTTTTAAAACTACATTTGGGATGCTATCTATCCCAGAAGACTTTTTGCTTTTGATTGACTTAAGGATGTTCGTAAGTTCATCCTTACTCACAAACATATTCATATTCTGGTTACTCCTGGGGGAGTCCGCTCTGTTATTTTCACTGAATGTGGTAAAACTACGGTTTTGGTTCCTCCAGGTACAAAGTTGATTTCTCAGTGAGCTGTAGGTCTGGAATGCGTTGTTTTCGAGGATCGTATTGGAGTGAGTGGATTCGTCCACTCTGTATACTGCCTCGAAACATGCACCAATTGAGTTCACTTTGTCTTGCGGGTCTTCGACTAATATTACTTCTTCGTTGGAGTTGATATGCTCCAGATTGAGTCCTGAGTTCAGCATTGCTTGACAATTCTCAGGAGTCCGTGGGACTCGCAAATATGGAATGTCATTGTGATCTTTCTTTCGAAAAGTTTTATTGATTTGTGAGAACATATTCGATCCGCTAGCTTGAATGGCTTGTATTTTGTTCTTCCACTCTTCATTTATTCTTGAACGGTAATTGTCACGGATCAATTTTTGGAGATTTTTGATTAGGGACTTAAGTGTTCTTATTTCCTGACTATTTGGGTCGCTGAACTGTCTATAAAGTCTTTTCAGCTTTGAGAGCATAATGCTCTTTTGCTTATACAAAGCGTCAATTGCTGATGTCCTGTACTTATTAGTATAACCGTCGGTATGGGGAACTTTAGGTATAGAGCGATTCATTGCATTGGTAATAATATCGTCCAATGTTGTTAAGTAATGATCGATTTCGTCGTTATGGAGGTTTCTAATAGTCGGAGGGTCTATGGCACTGTTACGAAGTTCTTTTTTTATTAATCGATCAAAGCGTGACCAGTGAGCTTTTCGAAAATTGAAAGAGTGGATCTGGTCGAACTGCTCTAGTGAATATTGTTCATTTGGGACTTCAATTATGGCTCCAAATCCGTAGTGATCGCTATCGTAATCGATTGTGCGAAGACAGTTTCGTGTAGTTAGATCTGTGCCTAGCAAGTTTATTCGATCGTCTATCATAAGTAAATCCAGAAATGAATTTTCTTTAGGATAAGACGGTGTACTTGTGGCGTACAGTTCTAATCTGCGCTCGATAGCATTCATTTGCCACCAATCATATAAAGCATTGCCTCTTGTGTTCGTGGTTAAGTTACCCCAAGCACTATGCTTGGCGTTGAAATCACCCGCTATTAGGAAATAATTGTTTTCCGAGTCTAATTTCAGGTGTCGAAATAGCATATCAATTTCATTGATAAATTGCTTACACTGGGTAGCTTGAGGGGCATAAATGGAGACCACATACAGGTGCTTTTGACTTCTCAACGGAATATCTATTATGCAGGCTTCCAGCACCTGAAATTTGTGTACTTCTGTACTATAAATTACCTTATGATAAAGACCTTTTTTAATTAAAACTGCAACCCCACCCCCTTGAGTAGAATGTGGCCCGTCACGTCTGATTACCTTATAGTTTTTATAGACAATTTTGTGCCTTTGGTTTAGCTTAGTTTCACTAGCCAAAAGTACATCAGGGGATTCGACTTCAAGCATGTTGCCTAGATTATCTCTTCTGTCTATATGTATTAGTGAATTTACGTTCACCGAAATAATTTTTAGTTTTAGTTCAGTTAGAGGGTTGAAGATTTTGATGGAAGGAATTATTTGAAAACACAGCCGAACAGAGCATATCTATTCCGGCCATTTGTTCCGTCAGTATTTTTTGAAAATTAGCAAATTGTGTTTGCATGGCCGATATCATATTTAATATCTCAGGTTGCGCATCTACTGCCGGTATTTGCCCATTGGTATGTGAGGATTCCACGGGGACTCGTTGCATAGAATTGCCCGTGATTTGTGCATATGATACACGCGGGGCAACGAAATTATTATAAGAACGAGTTTTAATTTTTTTCTCTTCTGCCACTTGCTTTTGTTTTGATTCCCACTTTAACTTCATATGTTGAAATTTGGGACAGCCTCTAAAATTTGCCGTGTGTCCTGTATTTTTACATAGGACACATGACAGTGTTTCCCTATCCGGAAGCTGTTCCTTTCCCAGCGGACATTCGCCCATGTTATGGTCGGCGAGGCATTTTACGCATCTGAATTTCATATTGCAGTTTGATGCAACGTGTCCAAGTCGTTGACAGCGCATACATTGCAGTACGCGCTCAGATTTTCTAATTTTTTCCCAACTTATAATTTAGTGGCTTAGACATTTTATATGTCTAAGCGCATCAACTTTACTATTAGGACTTAGAGATACAATGTAGAAAGGCAATTTGCGGTTGCACTTTCTAGAATTCGCAGTTGAAAACGGCTTCACACCTGTAAATTTTAAACTAGCTGTTTCAACCGTTTTTAATTCCTCGAGTATCTCCTCTGGGGAGAACGAAGGATCAACTCCTTTTAAGAGTATGGAAATTGATTTTTCTGATTTTGGGGTGTACGTGTAGTACTCGGTTTTTGCCCTTCCCAAAGCAGACTTTACTTTATTGTAACCTTCTAGATCTTCGCACAAAATTTTAGTTTTTTCAGCACTAATTCTTTTTGTTTTAAAATCTTTACAAGTCAACTCACCCAACTTCATTAAATCTTTCGCTTCTATGTAACTGATGACAATTGGGGGTATTTTTTCCTTTTTTGGTTGCTGTTGTTGCTCGTCCTTGGCTGTCTTTGTCTGCTGCAGTTGTTTGTGATGCTGGTGTTGAGCGTCCATTGTTTCGCTTATTTGTAGCGAATGTTGATGCTGCCGCTGGTGATTTGTTTTTTGCTGTCTTTTTGCTTCGGTTTCATTCCGTCTTTTGTTTCGCTCTTCCAGGGCTGCTCGTACTTGTTTGGAAAGTTCTTCTCGTTTTTTGATGAGATCAGCAATTAAGCTGTTTAGGTCATCGTCTCCTTCGGGAATGTTTGACTCTAGTATCTCCAATTCCTTAAATTTGTTCCTTGCTCCTGAGTAACAAGTATCCTTGGCAGGTATATTTTCTTCTGTGACGGTTTTTTTCGTCACATTTGATTTTTGTGTTTCCATTGACAGGTTTGAGCGGACTTTATTTGCCACTGGGCTGTCATCTATAATTGACACTTCGTTTTTCCTTTTCGTAATTTTTTTGAATTAGCGACTACACATGAGTGTGCCATTTTTAATTCGTCGCTCTTCGTCTTGCCCATTTGGGTTTCGAAACACACACACACGCGTTTTTTTTTTTTTTTTTTTTCTTTTTTCGCCGTGCAACGCCGGTCGAATTGCGAAAAACACAGTTTATTCACGAATTCACGCACACACGCACTCGATATTCTTTGTTTTAAAACTGCTCACCGTCTTACGATGTTTGTTGCTTGACGAACGACGAGCGACGCCAGGCAAATCAGTCGTTGATCAGATATTCACCCTTAGGCAGGCGATGGAAAAATTTCAGGAATTTGAGATTCCATTATATCATGTATTTATAGGCTTTAAGGCCGCCTACGACAGCATAGCCAGGGTAGAACTATATAATGCCATGAGAGAGTTCGGCATTCCAAACAAATTTATACGACATTGTAGATTGACCATGACCAAGGTGACTAGTCAAGTAAAAATCACGGATTGCTGTCCAAACCAATAAACATCTTTAATGGAATCCGACAAGGGGACGGTCCGGCCTGTCTCCTCTTCAACCTGGCGTTGGAGAAAGCAATCCTTGACTCTGGCGTTACAACTAGAGGGACTATTATCACCAAGTACAGCCAGATACTTGCCAACGCAGATGACATCGACATCATCGGTAGAACCGGAATCGGCGGTATAGGAATCCTTCACCCAGATCGAGCAGGCGGCACAAAAACTGGGACTGCACATTAATGAGGGAAAAACCAAGTACATGGTTGCAACTTCTGCGAAGAGAAGACCTAACTTTGGTCAAACTATCAGGGTAGTGGATTACGAATTTGAAATAGTGCAATCCATTAACTGCCTTGGGTCAGTAGTATCAGCCGATAACAATATGGAAGAAGAAATACGCGAACGGCTGATCAAATCCAACAGAGCCTACTATGGTCTATCAAGGCTCTTTAAATCCCGAAATTTATCCAGAACATCCAAGCCGCTACTGTACAAGACCATGGTCGTACCAGTATTCATGTATGGATCCGAGACCTTGGTGATCAATAAAAGGCACTCTGAACTATTAGCCGCGTCCGGAAAAAGGTGCTAAGAAGAATTGTTGGCGCTTTATGTGAGGGAGGACGATTTCGGAGACGCTACAACCATGAGTTGTACGCGATCTACCTTGAAGCTAATGTTGTAAGAAAAATCAAGCTCGGTAGATTCCGGGAGCCTGCCCCGAAAGTCCTTTGTAGCAGGATCTATGGAAGGAGATAGCGCGACACACCTTGTCTGCGATGGAGGGATGGCGTAGACCAGGACGCCCAGAGCCTGGCAGTGCCAAACTGGATGACATCGGCTCGAAATCGGGACCGGTGGAGAGATTTGTTAAATAAGGCCAAGACCGGATGCCGGCTGTGCATTAACTCCACTTTTAATGTATTACTTCGGAAAGTAGTTTCAAACAAGTGAATACAGTCGACGAACAGAATGCCACAATATAGGAAAGTACATGTCGGGGCTTACGTGTCGTCGCGTCGTCGCTGTTTTGTTTATAAGTCTCCTTAGGCTCTTTCAGTAATGTGTCACGGGGGCACAGGTTTACGAGACTTCCCTACGCGTTGTTGAGACGGAACGACAACCCCGATTCACTGCCATCACGCTCCTAGCTTCAACGCTTCTTTCTTCAGAAATAAAAAAACTAAACTCACTCGTGATACTTGTTTATTCTCATATATTAAAGGATCGAATGCCAAATGATGATGGAAAACTGCTTATTTGAATCGGATAATCACTAGGTGGTGCACAACGATTTAGTTAAATTAAAAGTTCCAATGTTTAACTATTTAGTTGAATTGAAGGATCACTCGGTGATGTAAAACGGTTTAATTAAATTAAAAGTTGCGATGGAAAACTGCTTATTTGAATTGGATAATCACTAGGTGATGCACAACGATTTAGTTAAATTAAAAGTTCCTGTTAAATTAAAGGTTACAATGTAAAACAGGTTATGCAAAACGATTTAATTAAATTATTTAATCACACAACACCAATTTGGTCTTCACTCGACACCGACTATCAAATTTCTATTTCTACTTTCCAAGAGCTCTCAGCCTCGTTTCATACTCGCGCACTCGCCAGCAGTTGACTCTCTATTACCACGTTTTACGTGGAGGGCGCGACTTGCCTCTACGGAATCTCAGATGAGACTAATTAATTCTTTTGAAACGACAGAATACCAAATTCCATCGTTTCGGCGACCAATAGGAGATGATTCTCCACATTGGTCACAGTTAAAGGGCGCGAAACACACACACGCTGACCCTTTTGGATGCTCGTGCTGTGTGTCCGTGGGTATGCTGGATGTTTATACGATCATCGTAAAAGGGAGACATTACGCGAAGTGGTTGCAGCTGGGCGATAATCATGAACTGGTGTTTACATGATCACCAACCGTGTACAGCATTTATGCTGATCATGCGTCAGTCAGTGGGGTCTTGAAAGGGCCGAACTCTCGCATGTGTATTTACATTAGCGCGAATTCGATTTCCTTCGGCAGGCAGTAGTGAGTTGTGCTACTGCGTATTGTCGCTTGCACAGTCGACCGATTGGTCTGTGGTGGCTTGCCATGCACGTGTGTGAAAACATACTTTCTATTAGTGTGCATGGACAAGTTTGCGGATTTTCGGTGATTACGTAGTGTCGTAACCGCATTTAATTTCAGGGGCATGCTTATTGGTTCCAATGCATTTGCTTTGTCGTTTTGTTTGGCGACCGATATGATCGCAGTAAAGAAGTTAAGCAATAATATCTCTTGCTTGTGTGCTGTAGGATTCGACCAGGGGATATGTGCAACGCGGTGGTCGAGTTATGTCGGTTGCTTATTGATGCAACCGAATTGCTTTTTCGGGTATGATGCGTTTGGTGTGATTAGGCCTTGTGAAAATGTCTGTTTGGGTGCACTGCTTTTTGCCTTAAGGCAGAACTATGGCTCAGGTGGTTGAGAGACATTTTATGTGGATAACTGAAAGGTGAGTAAATGTTTTGCAAGCTTTTGGTGCTCTAGGGAGCAGTTTTCTGAATATTTTGTGAGCAGGTAAGCAGTGGCGTTCAAAGGAACCGCCACTTACACATTGCAAAGATAGATTTACCACTTACTTTAAAGTTACAAATTTCATTATTTCTTGTTTAAAAATGCGGTATTAAAACAATAATATTAAAAAATTGTTTAAATAAGACCACAGCAATGAAAAATAGGGAAGAAAGATGCAAATGACTGGGGTTTATCTTGTACACACGATTTATAGATGTACCCTTATTTGTTTCGTACTTGACTGATTAGTTCAATTGCGTCCCCAATTTGTACAGCGTATCCATTCAATCTTATCGAATCAGCTACCTGTGAACGACATTTTCGAGCTCAACCCTTTTGAAAGCCATTAACTCCATATACAGACTAGAAATTTGCAGGCACCCTACAGTGTCAATTATAATAGCGACGCACAGCATTTAATATTTAACTGATAATGCGTCACGCGGCATAACATGCAATATCAATTAAGTCATTCGGTCGTTTCACTACATCGCTCGTCTCACTCATGAAGATGGTTCTACAGTAAATTTGTGAAAATCACTTAATTACTCCGAATTAAGCCGCCGTATTAAAAAAAGGACGAAAACGGCAACAACAACAACAAAAAAAGCAGTGTAGTAATCACGAGGACGAAAGTATCTGTCTGTTGAATGGTGCGTGTGTTGCTGCAAACTCTCGCATAGAGATGTAATTAAAACCAGTTTACAATGTTATTGCCTGAACGCAACACACAGCGTACAACACGTTTGCTACGCTAACAATGGCAAAAGCCAACCGGTACGGAGCTCCGTTTAAATCGTTTAAAAGATTAAGCCAACCGAGCCTGAGAGAGGGTACAAGGAATACTATTTACCATCTTATCCAGCAAAAGGAGATTAAGATTCATCGTTGCATAAATATCGAACGCACGCAGATCCTTCTCGTGACGACCGAAAAAGCCGCATCGTATTTCCTAATCCCGGTGTGTACTTTATAACCGCATCTTAACGGCTGCGTTTTAACCCTTTATTTTTGCATAATTAATCTTTAGTCGTTCATACCCCCGTAGGGGTGGCACTGTATCACGATAGCACCAGTAACGACGATTTGAATCTTATTGCAGAACAGGCGTTAGGGGACACAGGAGTAATTTCATATTCAGCTCATATGTCCTTGCAATTTACAATTCTAGGCAAATTAACGTCATTCAACTAATTCCTCTAGCGCTTGCCAGTGAATGAGGATGAAGCCCTCTGCCCACAAATGGTGTCGTCGGCGTTAGGACATTCTTAATGATGTTGCTGCTAAGTGTGTACGTCTTCCTAAATGGAGTTTGGTAATAACAAGAGAAAAGCAGGAGCATGGATGTACAATGTACAAAGGAGTCTAACGGAATAAGTGTATGTTCCGAAGGACTCGGGACATGATGAAGCCGCATATAATGCACAGTGCGTGATCCTGGATCACTTTGCTGCTTCTAACTAATTCCTTGAGTATTTATAGGATTTATTAATGAACATTATCGCACATACCGACACACACTTTGCGAACAGTGTTACAGTAGCAATAAAAGCGACAAAACTTATACGAAGAGCACGAGCTAAGGGAACATTATCGAGGAATTTCTGAGCAGGAAACCCATTAAATGTCCTTTGTGACAATTCTTATACATTCGCCAAAAAGGATTAATTGAGGGAGTGTAAAAAAGGAAAGGCGACATTTATCATTGGCGGACAATAGTCGACGTCTGTAGGTTGTTGCGTCTTGTTCGTGTCCTTGTGCGTGCACGTATGCGTGAGCGTTAATTATTTCAAATAACTGTTTAACTCCTCCGGAAATGTGGTATTTTTCTGTTCGTCTGCAATTTGGACAAAACGAATTACGATTGAAATTAATATAATTAAATGTAGAACGATTAGGGTAGACATTCACATTCAGATACATAAATGCCACCAAAGTAGGCGCCTGTAAATGTTATACTCACACCTCAGCACGAATATATCTCTAGCTATAGACATATCCTTTGTGGGTTCTTTTTGTTCTCATGAAAGTGATTAATTTTATTACCTTCACCTTGCTGGGGATTGTACTTTTCCATAGGAAATCTCTGCGGAGACAGGACTTGAATCAATTCAATGGAGGACATGCATGGTTTTATCACAGCTAAGTGAAAGGAAAGTAAAAGTTAACGACCCGACACATTGGAAACTTTTTCATTTAGCCAAATGAGTGGGAACGTATCGGGGAGTGGATGACCCCAATTCGTTTCCATTAATTGTAGTTCGTAGTCATTTTAATGGGATTCCCTATGAAGGATGCTCTTATCCTTACACAAGTTTTCATTGAATTGAAACATCAAGGAAACATGGTTTCCTTTGGAAAAGTTTCACCACAGATCTACAGATGGATAATTTTGAAAAGTGGTCCTAAAAATTAAATCAGATTTTATGTGACCAAAACTTTAATTCTCTTACCGTTAGCTCTGTGAATATATTTCTTTTAACCACGATTCTCTTTCTCTGTTTTATGTTATATTACATTCACCATGTAACAGGACCATGCATGGATTCAGGAACAGAACCCGAGTTTCCACTTTGCTTGGGGCTTGGATTAATACCTCAGCGGTTCAGTTAATATATTTAGTGGATTAGTTAAATATTTAGTGGTTAAGTTGGTAAGAAGGTTTCAAAAATTATTTTATCATAATGACCTGAATACAGCCTCATGGAATCGGTCTATCGAATGTTGGTGTGTTTTTTTAATCTTTTATACGAAAAAAAAACGAGCAGAGAAAGTTGTTGTTAATATTTTAATGCATAGTTTCGGCAGAAGAAGACACAAATAGATGGGAATTTAGGGCATCCTTAAACCTCAAAGCATAATCTAAACGGTAGAGCAGGGAGAGAATAAGGAAATGCTTTGACCTTAAATACCTTAAATGATACGAAAATATGATCAGTAAGAGCATTCCGCATTCGTGTGGTTCTGAAGAACAGCGTTTTACGGATTCGCAATTAAATTTATTGGGATTGCCTCGCCCCTCGCTTGGTAGAAACCTTGACGTGATGTGGGGGCTAAAACTACAATGAATTACTCAGGCTATGCTGGCGGAAGCATACGCTTCCAGTAGTGTCAGACAGGCTAGCGAGGAGTAACACACAAAGATCTACCACCCCTAATCCGGGGTATTACGCGTCACCGTGCCCATTTGATGGTTTGCAGCCGGGGGAATACCGGCTGTATTATAACGACACCGGGTCGAACCATAGCAGTAAGCAGACCTTACCATATCAAAGAGGGGCTCTTTGGAGGACTATTCGAAACCTCAATACTGTTCCCACGAAATGAATGGTCAATGTAAAAAAAAACAACCCACGAAAAACGCAGTAGGCGTAGGTGTGATAAGCCGACACTACCATAAAGGAACAAATCATCAAGAAAACACGGATTCGGCAAAAATAAGACGTCGCGAAAAACGGAAAAAGCGGGATATACGCGTTGGCACATGTAATGTTCGAACGTTATATATACCAGGCGCGATACAGACAGTCGTAGAAAACGCGGAACAATATAAAATGGACATCGCGCTTCAGGAAGTCCGACTCCCACATCAAATAATCGAAACCAACGGGGTCACACTGGCGTGTGGAGGTACCGATACACATAACATCGGTACCGGCGTCATCATAACCAAGAACATTACGCCCCATGTAAAAGATGTGCAATTTATTAATGACCGAATGTCGGTGCTAAAAATACAGGGTACAATTATGTATTTATAAACGTACACGCCCCAACAGAATCTACGGACGAAGAAACGAAGGACACATTCTACGAGACCCTAGAAGAAGTATTTGATGGGATCTCATAATTCGATGTTGAAACCCTCCTGTGGGACCTCAATCCGAAAATTGGAAAGGAAGATATCTTCCAATCAAATATAGGTGAAGAAACCCCACACGACATTTCAAATAATAATGGAATTCCAATTTTTACGTAGCGTCAAAAGATCTGGTAGTGAAAAGCACGATGTTCAAGCACAAGTAAATTCATAAGGCTAGATGGATATCACCCGACGGCGTAACGCGTAACCCAATAGACCACTTCCTCATAGACGAAAGACACCACACGAATATACTTTACGTAAGATCATATAGAGGAGCAGATTGCGACTCCGATCATCTTCTAGTGATGGGCAAAATCAGGAGTCCGCTCGCAGCAAACTCACATGAGCAGTCAGGGGAGAGGAGCGAAAGGGCTGAATATCAAGAGGAACTAACGAATAGATTTAGCATCCTAGCGAATGGGAGGAGTGAGGAAAAGGAAGCCAATAGTGTGGACACTAAATCGACATCGATTAGAGATACAATCAAACAAACAGTCCAAAATTTATTAGGATTTGAGAAAACAATTAAGTCCAAACCTTGGTTTGACGATGAGTGCAGGGCAAAGATCAACGTAAACCCTCAGAGTGATCGACTTAGAAAGATATGATGGAGTCCACGCATAAACATACGCGACAATTTGGAAAGAGAAAGCGAGACTTTTCAAGCGCAAAAAACGCGAATGGGAGAAGAGCCAGATCGAAAAAATCCTAGAAAATATCAGAGCAAAGAACATCAGAGGTATGTATACCGGCATAAATGCAATTAGAAATGGCTACCGAGGGGACCCAAAATAATTCGAAACACAAACGGCTGTCTGGTCACAGAAACAAACAATATCGTGACAAGAAGGAAGCAGTACTTTGAAAACCTGCTCAATGTACGCACCCATCAACAAATAAACGCACCAGACGTACATACAGCCGAGCCTCAGATCCCAGAGCCATCTTTCAACGAAGGCTCCCGGAGTCGACTGCATACTGGCAGAGCTTGCTTTAGCATGGAGGAGAAGCAACCTCTTGAGAGATCCACGAACTGATTAAAACAATATGGGATAAGGAAGTCATTCCGGAAGAATGGAAAACCTCAATAGTTGTCCCCATTTTCAAAAAAGGTGACAGATATGACTGCGAAAATAACAGAGGAATATCATTGCTCCCAACCACATACAAAATACTAACAAATGTCATACTGGCGAGAATCACACCGTACGCAGAAGAAATACTAGGAGACTACCAGTTCGGATTCCGTAGGAACCGGTCAACAAGCGACCAAATGTTCACAATAAGCCAACATCCGGGAGCCGGCCTTGGCCTTATTTAGGAAGTCCTGAGACTTGTTAAATTTTCCATAATGATTTATTTTTTCCGTCACCAACTGTTGGTTGACTTCAAAAAAGCCTACGGCTCAGTCGCAAGGCAAAGACTCTACCATATTGTAGTTGAGCTGGGAATTGTGAAAAAATTTGCCGCCCTCATTCAAATTTGCATGTACGAAAACAACGAACGAGTTAGAATAGACAACCACCTCTCAGAAACATTTGAAATCCGGGACGGACTAAAACAGAGGGATGGTCTCCTACCGCGTCCTTTCAACCTTGTATTCGAGTATGTTATCAGAAAGGTACAGGACGACAACATGGCCGGATCATCCCTGAATGGGGTCAGACTAGTGCTCGCATATACGGATGACATTGTGGGGAGGAATTATGGTGTGTCGACGTACGGTGGGGGGTCACTTCTTCTCCCCAACACTTTTCACTTTTCACTTGTCGATTGTTCCGCCGCAGCAAAATGTTCGCCAATAGAAAACTTCACAACACACGGTCCACCAAAAGCAAGTAAAAGGAAAACGCACTTTTTATTTATTTTAAAAGGTTGTTTTTATTCACAACAAATCTTACTGCATTTAGTTAGATTACAGGAAAACAGATCCTAATTACACTGATGATGAAACGCATGCACAAACAAAATGTAAGACAGTGTACTCTACTTGTATGGCATTATACTGGGGACAGAAGAAAAATTACTTGTAATTGAATAATTCGACTCGGTACGCATTCGCGTGCCCGCTGGGCTACGGGGAGCGGGAGAAAAGCCGACCGGCTCGGTCGGTGGGTGGAATAAGACTCAGCGATATACATTTGCTAATGGGGTGAGTTTCCTCGAGAGAGAAACTGTTTCTCTCGTGGTGAAAACGAGGGAGAAGGATTTCGCCGGTGAGGTCCTGTGGTGGTGTGCGTGTAATTAATCGTGAAGGTCACGCTGCCTATCCATGTGGTGAAACAAAGGATAAACTAGATGCATTGTTTTACTCATGCACGAGGTGATGCAGTCTGTAAAGTGCTGAAATCCAAACTGCTATCACGTAATATAAAGATACGTGTCTATAGAACCATAGTCATGCAGATTGTTCTATACGCATGCGAGGCATGCGCTCTCACAAAACGAGAAGAAAACAAATTCCGCGTATTCGAGAAGAAAGTTCTAAGGGGTATCTTTGGCGGCAAATATGTCGAGGAGGCAGGACAATGGAAGAGCTATACCGCGAACCTACACTCGTGAGAGTAATCAAGTCGCGAAGATTAAGATGGGCCGGACGCGTGGCGCGCATGAGCAACGATAGGACCGTGGATAGAATTATTGACGGTAAGCCAACGGGAAAAAGGCCGACAGGGCGGCCGCGACGGAGATGGGAGGACAATGTTAGGTTGGACCTCGAGGAAATCGTATCGGATGATCGAACGTGGGAGGAGAGCGCGCGGGTCAAGGAACAATGGCGGAGTCGAGTCGGTGAGGTCATGAACTTTCGGCTGCCTACAGGCCAATAAGTAGTAAACAAATGGGACATCTGATCCGCACATTTAACTTTAGGGAGTTTGCGTGTATGCGAACCAGATGAACATTTGGTTCGTTTAGTGCGTGTTGGATTTTTTGTCGAATTGAATTCAATGTGTGACAATTGAACGTTTCGTTCAATCTGTTTGACATTGGATTCAATGTTGATTTGGGGATATGTTCTGAAGGTACACTGCCAATCACTAGGATGAGACCACACATTTTGCAATTGATTTTCGCTCTTTATACCTGTTGGAAATTTTGTACCCGGAAACATATACTACCAGTTAATAGGTACGTATTTTCCCAAAAGAAATTCATAAAATTAAAGGGTGATTAAGAAATGACCGTTGGAATTTCCAAAGATCAAATAATAAACTACTTAAAAAGTGTATAAAAAAGTGCGTCACTAGGATGCGGTCACATGCAAAATTTTATAAAAAAAGAAAAAAATTAATAAACTGGTTTTAAAACATGTATTTATAACGTTTTTCTACATTAATAATGTGTATGCCCACCGTTTTTTGATATGACCTCTATAAGACGGTTTGGAATAGAATAAACGAGTTTTTTTTAATAGCGTAGCGACATGTGGTCCCAGGAATCACGAATAACTTTGATTACGGTGTCCTTGTCTTCAAATTGTCTGCCGCCTTCATAAACTTTACGAAATAGCCATGACCAAACGTTTTCGATTGTGTTTAAGTCCGGCGAATAGGGCGGCCATCGCAAAAGTTCCACGTCTTCTGATTGAATCCAACTTCTAACAACCCTGGGAGTGTGGATGGGGACATTGTCTTGTTGGCAAATCTAAGATAGGGGTCCGAAAATGTTTTTAATTTTTGGAAATGATCGTTCCAGCAAACATTTGTAGTTGTTTCCGTTCATTGTTGGTAATAGCTCCACACACCATGGCACCTAATGTACGGCTGTGATGCCTTGCCAAAATAAGCTCCTGCTTTCTCAGATCATGGAAATAATAGTTGACACCATCGGGACCGTCAAGGTTAAACCTTTTTTTCAACCGAAAAGATAACGCCTTTCCTTCCACTGGTCCAAGCGACATGTTCTCTTGCAAAATTCATTCGTTGCTCCTTGTGTACTTGCCTCAAAACAGGTTTCTTTTTAAATTGTTTTCTCTTGATAGTATCATTTTTTTTTTATTATCCTTCGGAATTTTGCTATGCTGGCTGATACTCCGCTTTTGGCCCTTACTTTAGTCGCTGGTAGAGTAGAATTTGAGGCAGTCCGTAGAATCAGCCGATTTTCTCGTGATGTTGTTGGTTCAGATGTGCGTCCTTTTTGATTTTTTCTACATTTTTGTGGATCCGCAAGATAACTGTTTACAACAGTCTTATTTCTGTTACGTCTCCTTGCTATTTCTCGGCCTGAGAGTCCTAAATCATTGAAATCATCTATTTGTCCTCTTTCTGTCACTGTCAACCTCTTCCCGGAACCTATTTGTGTTTCAAATTAAATAAAAACAGTTATTTTCAACACTTTTTTAAATATTCTAAACAAAAGTTTAAAAAAAAATCGCTCATGTGCACTCCTGCAACGAAATATTCGCAATGGCCTCATCCAAGTGACGCAGTTTTTAATACACTTTTTAAGTAGTTTATTATTTGATGTTGGGAAATTCCAACGTCGTTTCTTAATTACCCTTTAATTTTACGAATTTCTTTTGGGAAAATACATACCTATTCACAGATAGTATATGTTTCCGGATACAAAATTTCCAACAGGTATGAAGAGCGAAAATCAATTGCAAAATTTGTGGCCTCATCCTAGTGATTGGGAGTGTATATGGGGTGCAAAATGTATGGGGGTAATGGTAGGGCTTGCAGAGCACTTCATCCTTTAAATAGATTGGTTGCGTGTAACCCGGTTAATTGCGAAGAATGGCTCCAGAGTAGTAAGTATTAGGAGGTGAAAATTTTTGCGTCTAACACAACGCAGGGGCTGGATCCACGTATGGGAAGCAGGGTAATACGACTGAACCCTTTTAAATACAGGCTGTGGCGTTTCTAACACATGTTGCGCACTAAATTGTTGCACAAAAATCTAGATGCTGGAAATGGTGGTACTCACTGTTTCCTTTGATTCGTATCTATGGCTTCCTTGGTATTCGTGTTGGTGACACTCCCACGTGGCAGGTTGAATATATAAGTAACATATACACGATTGGTACCATTTGGATTAAATGTTCACAGATGGTTCGTTAAGATACAATTCTCTAAATTGAAACATCTTTAATCACTTTGCCATATATCGATATATCCATTATATTGTATCTTTAATTAATTATCAGAAAGACCGTTGTTTGCTCAATCACTTCGATTAAATGGCGTTTATTTTTTATATAAACAATTTTATTTCACATTACATATTGTCTTTGTTTTAATGTACACTAGTGAATTTTATTTTATTTGTCTCTTTTGTTTTCTTTGAAAATCAGTATTTAACACTTATTTTATTTTATATAAATAATTTTCTTTCACTTTACAAATTCTCTTTGCATCGCACGACGTTTGCTTTAAATTCGCACACACGAATCCTTTCCACCAGACGAACAACGAATTGACTAACAACCACTTTAAATTGCTGACAATCAGTGACTCCCCAACAACTGGTTCGTTTTATTATTTGCATCTCTTTGTCCTAATCGCCAATTTCCGATTGTTCACTCATCCTTATTTTTCCATTTCCCTCTAAATGTGAATAAAATTTACTAAATTTATTAAATTTCGCGAATTTACTCAGCAGTTAATGAACCCAGGAAGAATAAGAAGAGATCAGCTTGGTTTAGAGGTTGATATGGTTTTGCTTGCAACGAAAAGTGGAACCAGAAGGGTGACCACCTGTCCTCGTTTGGAATATTGGGTATTTCTCGGAATGCAGAACTACAAGTGCATTACGAGAAGGGGATATAGAGAGGGTATCATGCCTACTTTTGACTCGATGGAAACTATTCCCAAGTGGATTGCCTGTCCCTTTTAATTTTTAAGGGGAATATCGGCTTGGGATCTTCTTTTGTATTGGAATGTGCGAAAGCTATTTGAACATAGACTAAACTGTTTCGTTATGTGAAAACACTGTCGCGTACCCATGTTTTGCTGTTGTTAAACAAGAGGGTGGTTTATGGTTATTACAGGTAAACTAGTGATATGGGAGTTTTAGGGAATCGATTTTTCTAGGTAAAAAGGATGCGAATCAGCTTAAAGATCCCGGGGGGTAATTATGTATCACATACACACACAATACACAAGCAAATGGTAAGTAATTAAGCTATGGGCTTCGTGAAATCGTTGGGAGAAATCCTTGAGCATTTCAGAGCTTGGCTCATGGACTCAGTAGAGAAAAAAATATCATCTCAGGGCGCTGACGCAGCGCTAATGGTTCGCTCTTCGTGTGAGAAGTAAAAATAAAACGAAGAATGACACCGAAAGCGTATCGATTAAGCAAAGCATTACTATCGTATACTATATAAACAAGATTACAATTCAACATCAGTTGGCTGTAGTTGAGAATAACGATCCGATTGACACACTCGGCAGTGGTCTGTGTTGAGCATTAGTTCAATCTTTTTGTGATTTAAACCGCCATAGCGTAGGTTCGAATCAAACGTTCTTCTCTATCGTCACAAACGCTATAAAGCAGCTCTACATTTTTCTGAAGAGGCGGATCAGGGTCATGTAGTCCATCGAACTGACCAAACTAAATCAAGATCAAGGAGTCCAAAAGAAAACCAGCTCGGTCCCCAACCCGAAGTTGCGCATCTCGCCATCTCCGAAGCCGCACGCTTCATGCACGTTCTGCAGAGCATCGCACTACATCCCCGCCAGCAATTTTGAAAACTGGACTTGTATGGAACAACATAAGCTCGCATCTAGTTAACCCTTAGGTCAATGACCAACTTTACCGACAGTAGTCAATGACCGGGTACCCGGGTACCCATATATAGAAACATTGTTTTAACAATGTTAAAACAAATATTTTGCAATAGATTTTAATTTGTTTATCAGAAACAAATATATTGTGAATATTTTATGTATTTTATATAATTATTTTTTATAAATATAAAGAATTTTGACTATCTGCGGCTACAAAAGGCCTATTGAAATCGGCGCAGAGCAAGGTTAGGATCGGCAGGTGTGTAACAAATTCAGTTATACCTGCTAGAGGGATCTCGAGTATTCGGTTGACGAATAACTTGTACGGTCAACTTTCTACTTATAACTTGCGAGTTTATGGTGAAACCATTCGAATCCGGCATTAGAGAAAGCGTGGTTCAGTCAGCGTCCTTGGTGCATCTGAACATCTTCAAAATGACGACTTTGTTGACACGTGCTCAATTCAACAGGTAATAATATTAAAATTAATATTGTTAATGTATTTAATAATATTAAATAATTTTGTTGTTGTATTTTTGTTTTTAGATTATGTAATGCACAACGAGATGCCTATTTGAAAAGGGTGTGTGGTGAATCTGACGACGAGAGCATAAACCTTTCTGATAGTGATGACGATGATTGGATTCCTGACAAGCGAAATGAAAACGAGGTATCTGATAACGAAGAATATTGCGCGGACGAAAATGATACAACTGAAGCAGCCATTGACGATTCTGAAGGCGAAGATGACAATGATACGAACGGAGATGTCGACGCAGTTTCAACTGCAGGTAAAAATAATTCTTTTCGTTTTATTTATTAATTTTTCATGCACAACGCGTTCTTATTATTTTCATTCTTTTTTCTAGATTCAACTGGACGTACGTTTGTCGCGAAAGATAAAACTGTATGGTAAAAAACACCTCCTAACACAACTCAAACTCTCCGTCACAATATTGTGAGACAAAGAGCTGGTCCCCATCGCTCGACCGAAACACTCTCAGCGGCTGAAACATTCAAAAGGATTCTTACTCACGAAATAGTTGATTTGATTACTCGTTACACTAATCAGAAGGCAGATCTAGTTATTCGAGAGTGGAAGGCAAATTAAATGGGGTACCCGGGTACCCGGTCGTAGCTCAGAATACAATTTTTTAAAATGTCAATTTGAAAGTAAAAAAAAAAAATGTTTTTCATTGAAATTTCGTAATTATCATTCAGAAACGTTTGAATGGAGATGATCTAAGACATGGGACCGAAATTCGTCTACTAGGCCGAGCAATCGTGAAATTGCGACGAAATGGGTACCGGGTACCCGCTCATTGAAATAAGGGTTTTCGGCTTCCCATGTGGTTCATTTTCGAGGCTGAAATCTCTCGAACGGAACTTTCCAAACCAACGTCGTATTGTGCGTTCGTATGCCGCTACATCCACAAATGCGTCATTAATGTTTTTCATTGCCAATTATGCATTATGTCCCATTTTAAATTCATAAAGGAAGAGGGTTCGAATTTGAACTGCCGACAGCATGGTAAACATTTCCTAGAAAATAATAACTATACTTGTAACTAAATTCCCACACGCCAAGCACACGTACCACTTTACTTTATAAGAAAACATTGTACGTTCTGGCACAGATGTTCACTCGAGAACTTATTATTTCCGACTGAGCGAAAATTGGACATTTTATAAAAAAAAAAAAAAAAAATGTGGCGAGAAGGCCGAATTTGGCGAGACAGGACATATGTGTCCTTCATCTTGTCTCTGACTTCTGGTCATCTTGCGATAACCAGAATCACCCACATCCGTGAGGATATTGGGCTCGGTCTCGCGGCATCTGAAAAGAGAAGAAAAAAGGGGGGGTATTCAAGGATAGTGTGGACAGTGTTAGTCCGAGTGTTCTCTAACTACTTTTATAGAGGGATGGTGGGAAAGAAATCTTACAAGACCGGTGGGTCTTGGGTGCGGTAGTGAACGCAGATCACGTCTTTGGCGTCTGATAATCTGCTCTTTGGTCGGTGTGTATGTTTGTATTTGTGCCGTCTTGTACTGTGCGTTCGTGTGTTGGTTTGTTAATTGTAGACCCTATGGGATGGGTCCAGAAATCCTCTATTATAGAGGGGAATGTTGTTGGGAAGGGTGCTTTCTTCAGTTTTGTACTGAAGAAGAAATTGTGGGGGTTTGATCCGAAGAGATCGAGAGAGAGAAGGGTCAAGAACGCAAGAGTCCCGTACAAGTAGGTTCTCGCTGTTCTGAATGTTTTCGAGGTACTTATATGCTAATTGAAGCAGGTACTCGTCGATAGGGGTAATGAAGGCGCCTTCGTATAGGTGAGAGTTGGGGTAATGACGACCGTCAGGCCTTCTAGAATGATTGGTGCATCTTCTGAGGAGTTTCCTTTCGAAAACCCGAAGTCTTTCCATTTGAGCCGAAGATATGCAGGACCATATGGGGAAGGCGTACGATATTCCAGATCGGATTAGCTGCTTATAGCAGAGAAGCTTAACTTTGGTGTCAACTTTGTTCCTCCACTTCAGGATGTTGTGCAGTTGCTTAGACCGACCATAGCCCCTTTGGAGAATGTGGGTCACATGTTTGATGAAATTCATTTTTGGGGTATAAGTGACCCCGAGATATTTCATCTTGTCCTGTGGTCTAATCGTAGTATCTCCCATTTTTATTCGAATATTCTGTGAATATCGAGAAGTAGGTTGGGAGTGTTTACTACTCAGAATTATGGCTACTGCTTTGGATGGATTAAGTCGGATTTTCCATCGACTGTAATACTGATACAGTTCGTCCAAGTGACGGTTGAGTCGATTTGTTGCGAGGTTAGGGCCTTTGGTTGACGTGTACACCAGGACGTCATCCGCATAGCATATTTGGTTTACTCTCCCGTCCGCGGGGCGGGGAATATCGGTGGTGTAAATATTGAATAAGATGGGGCCTAGAATGGAGCCCTGGGGTACGCCTGCAGCGGCGTGAAAAGTTCGGGAAAGCTTTCCATTCATTCTAACTTGGAAGGTTCTGTTTAGAACAAACTGGTAGATGATGCTACATAGCGTTCTACTGAGGCCAGTATTCAGAAGTTTAAAAGCGAGACCTTCTATCCAAGTCGTATCAAAAGCTTTTTCAATGTCTAGGCTTACCGCAACGGTGGGTTCCTTATTAAAGAGCCGCACGCAGACATGGTTTTGAAATAAGTTAAGAGCCATAGTGGTGCTGTGCGCTCTTCGAAATCCGAATTGGAAATCAGGTATTAGGTGCCTGGCACTGACAAAGTTATTTAGCTTCTCGTATATGAATTTTTCATATATTTTGCTGATGCAAGTGAGAAGCGAGATAGGGCGAAAGCTTGAGGGGTGATACGTTGGTTTCCCAACTTTTGCTATTGGGCAAATAATAGCGTGCCTCCAAGCTTGGGGAAAGTACCCCATGTTGTAAGCATGGTTGAACAGAATGGAGAGCTTTATAAAGAATAAGGCAGAAAGCCTTCGCAACGAGTGGTATGACATGTTGTCGATACCAGGTGACTTCTTAGGGTGTCGAGATTTAACCAGACTCTGTAGGGTATTTGGTGTGATGAAACCGTGACCATTATCACGTGTGTCATCGAAGTATGCACTGTTAGTTGGGTTAAAGACAACAATTGGCTCGTTGAAGTCGTCCAACTTACTGTGGACCTCTGAACTAACGATTGCATTAGTTTCAGGGTCGCCATCTTGGAGAGTGAGTTTGTGATTGTTTTCGAAGGTCTCTCCGATGATATTTGCTTTATTGGTGTCGTTATTGACAACAACACCATTGTGCATAATTGGCCCAGTGATGCGGGAAGTGCCACATATCTTTTTAACATTTTTATAAACGTTCTGGTCCATCTGAATACCCTTCAGCTTGTCTTCCAATTGTCGGGTACGATTGTTTTGGATTCTCTGTTTTATCAGTGTACCAATATTGTGAATAATGGATCGCAATAATGGCTCCCTTTGCGTAAAGCGGTGACGATATCTCATTCTGCAGAGCTTTTTACGCTCCCGGATGAGACGAAGAGTGATGTCGTCATGGGGAATCTGATAGGTCTTTTCAAGTTTGTACTTCGGGACATGAGTCTCCGAAGTTTCAACTAGAATCTCGTGAAGTCGTTTTGCAGCGTTGTTTATCTCAACCGTCGTTAGGTTCCTGTCAGTGGGAAGAGAGAAGTGGTGGAGTTTATCGTTCAATGTAATATTGAAGTTGTCCCAATTTGTCCGCCCATAATCGGGTATGTATCTGATATGAGCCCGGGATGCTCGATAGCCACGAATGAATATGGTCACAGCATTGTGGTCAGATACACCCGCTGAAACTTGAGGAGGAGTGATTTGTGGAAGTAAGTCTTTGGACACAATAAATATGTCCAGAATTGAGTTACCTCGAGTACCAACCGTAGGTGCGACTATTTCGCAGTTGAGGGCATACATATTCGCGGTGTACCATTGGTACAGTTTTGTGCCATTTGGGCAAGAGACAGAGTTGTTCCAGTGGGGATGTCTGGAGTTAAAATCGCCGCCTATGATGAAGGGCGTATGCCCCGAGGTCCTTATTAGTTTGCCGATATCGTCGGGGTTAATGGGGCCATTATTGGTTTTATGCGAGTGGTATACAGAGTATATATTCACTCTACCATTACTAGCCAGATGCAGTTCAACTCCAGATACCTCTATGGACTCTAGGTGTGGGAGGTCAATAGCTTCATGGCGAAGTCCGCTATTAACCAGTATACAAGTTCCACCTCCGTTGATGGTGGGACCGCCAGTGAGGGTTCGATCTCTTCGAATCATGGAGAAGTTTGGGAATACGGGACGGTGACATGGATGCAACCTAGTTTCGGTTACAAGTACCACGTCCGCCCGGCTTTCCTTTATGAAGTCAGAAACTATCATACGCTTGGAATGCGAAACAAGGGAGTTGACATTTAAGAGGATAACTTTAATTTTGGAATCCATTGTGGAGGGTATGTCTTGCATATGCAGTGAAAAGGAGGGCCTCCCTCTCTGCTTCGGTTGATAGTTTCTCATATCGGGGTCGGATATCCTCAATTAAGCGGGAGAAACTAAGTAGTTTCTCGAGCATTGAAGATTGCCCCCTCGGAGGCTTTTGCACCACCGCTTGAATTTGAGGCGTCGTGTTGGCCTTTACCGGGGCTCGCTTAGGGACTTGAATATGTTTTTGAGGGAGAGGAGTTGAAACGGTTTTTGTATTCCTTGCCTGCTGACCCCTAAGCATGTCGGCAAATGTGAATCCATTTTGGATGAAGTTTTGTGTGGCCTGTTTTCCGAAGTCTGACTTGGCTGTTTGCTTAGCTCGAGTCTCCTTGGATCTTAGTTTAATTTCCTTATATTTAGGACAATTTCTATAACTGGCCGGATGCCCTTTGTTGCCGCAGTTGCAGCAAGTTGGCAGTGTTATTTCATCCTGCACATTTGTTGCGGGATCGTATTTCGCTAGCGGAAGTTCGCACTTGCCAATATCGTGGGATTCTCCGCAACGAACGCAACGGCGACTCATGTTGCAGTTTCGGGAGACATGCCCGAAACGTTGGCAGCGTCTGCATTGAGGTATTTCTCTGTTATGAAATACCTCGAAGACAACTTGCTGATGCAAAGTTGGAAGCGACTTTGTCCGTATTATGGAATCTATGTCGGTTCCTGGGGCAAGGAGAAGCTGCCATATGTTCAGCTTGGTGTATCTTTGCGGTCTGATGTTCACAAACCGTTGTGGGGGAGAGAACTTTTTGACGTCAATGAGTTTGACGTTAGGAAATGTTGCCTCAAGAGCAGTTACGATGTCGTCCTTTTCCCAAGAGGCAGCGACTCGTTTTAAGAGGATTGTCCGCGACTTTTCGTCAGCCGGAGTGAAGGTGTAATAATTCACCTCCTTGGCCTTGAGGTTGTCGTTAACCGTGCGATAGGTTTCCCTATCGTAGGCTATGATTTTATTTAGGGATGGACTTAAGGTCTTTGCCTTGAAGTTAGAAATTCCTAGCCGGTTCATGTCACCGACGAAATTTTTTAAATTGAGGTCTCGTGCAAAGACCCCGGGTTGCTGCTTCTTCTTAGAGACAGGTGGGCGGATTACGCCCTCTGGCTGAATAGTGTTGGGAACACAGGCAGCCTTTGGTTTTGGGTTAACCACCGGAGTTGGCCTCGGAGGGCGAGACTCCTGCGGAGGCACGATTTTCGGGTAGTTTTGAGTTATCGCGGGGTTCGACAACTTTTTGGGGACAAGTGATGATGACGATGGGGGTGGTGTTGGCGGGCCGCCGGTAGCGACGCGCTTATTGGAGGGACCTCCCTCACAGCTTGTTGTCGGGAGCGGCGTTTTTCGCTTTGGTGCCCTAGACGAGTTTGGGGTGGGGGTACGCGAGTCACCGCCGTCCATTGACTCGTCAGAATTGTCGGTGATAATCTCTAACTCCGGGTCGAGCTCTGATTCTGAATCAGAAGCTTCCGAACCTGCACCGAAAAGGGACGCGGATGGGGCGGCCTCCAGCCGGGCCAATCTATTTTTTAGGACCGCGTTCTCAGCCCTGAGAGCCTCGAGGTCCTCCTTCAGCCTCTTTATGAGAGCCATCATGCCCTGATCCGACTGATGGCCCACACCACGAGAAGAGCAGGTGTCCATGTCGTATCAGCCACAAAATATGTGAACAGACAAGCGACAGAGACAAGTAGCGCGCGGGAACAAGGAAAGAAAAGGAGAAAATAGACAGAGATCAACAAAGAAAACTAAAAACGAAAAGGAAGCAAAAGCCAACAAACGAGAAAGGAGTAAAACCAACAAATGAAACAAAATGCAACAAATGAGAAGGAAACAGAAACCAGCAAATGAAATAGAAACAAAGGCAACAGACGAAAAGGAAAGTAAAATCAACAAATGAAAGCAAAAGCAAAAGGAAGAGAAACAAGCAAACCTAGTCGCAAGGTTTTTTTTTTTTTTTTTTTTTTTTTTTTTTTTTTTTTTTTTTTTTTTTTATTGTTATTATTGTTATCAAGTTTTGGGAGGTCCTTTATTTATTTATATTTATATTCATGAATATAATATAGTATAATATAATGCAATATAATATAATATAATATAGTATAACGATGTGTATGGCTTGCGATGTCTTATACGTATAATCTTGTCTTGAGTATGATGTCTTGGTATGATGATTGACATCTAAGTATAATCTTGAGTATGTCTTGAGTATGTCTTGGATTGGACATTTTATGTGGTATGGCCCAATATTTAACTATTTCCAATCGTTGGTCGTCCATGAGCTGGATCACGATAAAAATATAAACCTTGGTTTACGTTTTGACACTGACAAATCAAAGTTTAAGGGTATGTTCGTATTATAGAACAAGATTGCGTTGCCCCTGTTGTATTCCAGAATACTACCCTTATTCGCTTGAACACTAACTCATGTCCTTTCAAACACAACCCTTAAAACTACATCTTCACATATCTTACATTCTCAGTTAATACAATTCATAAATAAACAGACACAATATTCTATATCCAGTCACTTACAGCACATTTCATAAATAAACAGACACAATATTCTATATCCAGTCACTTACAGCACATTTCATAAATATGCCCCTTTTCATAACAAACACATTTTTCATTTCAAAACATGGCCACTTTGATTTTCGTTCAAAGTTTATTTAAAATTCTAAGTCACAGAGACTTTTAGATTGTTTTGTTCAGTTTATACGCCACAGTCAGTTAGAACAAAATGTTCTATATAAACAAGTAAATTTATATGAAAAAAGTAGAAAGAAGAGAGCTCAGCTTGAGATAGCTGAGTTTGATAAAACAAAAATAAATAAAGCAAATAATTAAATAAAAGAGATCTTTTCTTTAATAAATATACTAACCTCCACGCTCTTCCCTCGAAAGAGGAAGCACGGCGTTGGAGACGTAACACCCCTTTATCAGCATTTTAAACTGAAGGCAAATCTGTAGGCATATATTAAGTGAGTAAATCTAGTCGAAAACAGTCCAGACTACCTAATGCAATCTAGTGCCAAGGTGACAAGTCGCTTTGCGAAAATGACAACAAACAAAAAGATCACAAGAATTGTATAATAGCTAGACTAAACCAGGTTGTTGGATGGAAGACAATTCTGTTTTAGAGGTGTAAAAAATCACCTCTTCCCAAGTTAAAATTGAAGTTAAACGTTTTTAAAAATGTCTCCCCCTAAAAACAATGATTTCGCTTTATCTATAGATCAAGAGACAAAAGAAAAGGAGAAATCCTCACAAGCAACACTAAGCTACTTAAAGCAACTCAAAGGCAACTTAAAAGTTAGAATCTGTTTTTCTTACCGGAAAGTATCAAGCCAGCACTTAACCCCGGTAAGACAGCGAAAAGTTCGCGATAAAACTGTGCCAAAAGTAATTTCATTGTACAGCTATAAATATTTCATCGGTAGCTGTTGCCGCTACCCGCTAGTTGCAATTGCTCGTCTTGTTTTCCCTCCGAACCCATCGAGAAGCTCGGTGTGCATGTATAGGCACAGGAACTGTACGAGTATTCTAAAAGGATTCCTCATGCAATGCAGTAGTAGCATGAGATCGGTAATGGAATGTTCCTTGAGAGCCAACTGAGTATATATACTTTTTACTTTTCATTTCCTGCCGTTGAAGTGGTGAGCCAAACGAAGAAATTCTACAGATTTACTCCTTTCTGTCGCGGGAAATCCTTTATCTCTACTTCTATTTTTTTTTTCTCTCTTGGTGATGTCTGTCTTCAAGCTGGCGAACACCATTTCTGTGCCCATTCCAAAATTATCTGAGACGGTAGCCATCGCTATGAAGGATGCTCACTGGTTCGTTTTCCTTTCGTTTGCGCTTCGCCCGGAAATATATTGCTTTCATGATCGCATTTAGATTTAAAGCCAGCGTCTAGCGGGAGGAAGTCGAATGAGAAGCTTCGTGTATCCTTCGTTTGGACTTGAAAAGTAGTAATCAGATGAATGGGTTGACGATGTACAGTATCTAGTTGCTGGGAATATACCCAAAAGGGGATAGTAGTCGTTGGTACTAATACAGAGAACGGGTAGGTTGTAAGGAAAAGCTGAAGCACTCAAACCCAGAGATACAGATAAAAATGGAAGCAGAACGGCTTAAGATATTAAAGAAAAAACACGAGATGTATAAATCTCTGCGCTTTGTCCGTTAGTCCTGTATGTATGTTTGTTTCAATGCGTCGGAGAACATAGTTGTGAATGTGTTTGGCATCGCTCCCATCTTCTGCCAGTGAATAAGATGTACGCCCTGTTACATTACGTTTATCTTCTACTTATTCACTCGATGCATTCGCAACTTCGCATCTATTCACCCCATTGGGGAGGTGTCCCGTGGAGACTGACTGCTAGGTAAAACATTGCATTGCACACCACGTATACGAGTATATGCTTTTCAACTCTCTGTTCCCAACAATTTAGTAACCAACTGGTTGCCGTACTTCCACTAGACGATTTGTTTGTTCGCCGAATTCTTCGTTCCTGTAAAAATCAAGGTTACTCACTCGACGACCAATCTTAAATACTCTAGTTGAATGCTGAGGTTATTTCACTTTTAAGTCCTTTTCAAATTACTTCCTTTAACTGAATGTCAAAGAACCTTGAAACAGGTCTCAAGGAATTTCGATACAACAACGTTTCATGGAATTAAATTTAACAGCAAGTGAAGTTGATTTCATTTAATTCAGTTTGTACTGTGTCGATTTTGTGATTGAGGTAAATTGACACTTGTCTAAATTACTTAGTTAAAACAATTCTAATGGATGATAAGACTGAAGACATTTCGAAACTAATAGGAGTTTTAGGACCGTCTACCAGGGAAATATATGGGTAAGAGGCACTGTAATCTCTCGCTCACAAGGAAGATGCCCTTAATATTGTAAGTGCGGTAGTAAGTTGTTTATCAGGTACTCTTCATAAGATTAACTTTCTACGGATATTACGATAATCGCATGGTTGTGAAATTAATTTCTACTCACAATATCATGAATTTTAATAACATGCTGGACAATTTTCAATTTGAATGACTTTCAGATACAAATTTACTACTTGTTGTTAAATGTTACAGCATTTTAGTAAAACGTTAACAAAGTATTGTACTTTCTTGCTGACAACGTGTTTATACCCACGAATAATGAAAATATTTACTTCTAAAGTTCATTAATTAGAAACAGTGTTTTTCGTTTTTTTTTTATTATTTCTCTTACGAGATGCGAACTGGTAACGCTGAGGCGGCGTCCTGAGATAAATAATTCTTGAACAGTTACAGGCTGTAGCGCACCGGAAACATTCTCGTGCGAAGGGAGTTCCGTAGCGGGGAAGGGTGTCCCTTTTTTTAAGCGAACGAGTTTTGTTACATAGATGTACCTGCCATCAGGAGATGATTCGTAAGCTGGTAGGATCCGTCGGATTGTCTTGTGTTGCGCAAATGAACCGAATTCCATAGAATAATACCACGAATCTCCGAAAAATAGTACCCGTGCTAATATCTGTAAAGCAGATAAAGATCTGCTACGCCCTTCCAACGTATATTGCACAAATCTAAAGATAATAGAAATAGGTGTACTCACAGTGTTCCAGTCACGGTCTTGCTCCGTTGAAATGGCGATGAGCGACTATTTGAGAACTGACCTTTTCCTATTGTTTATCCTTTTGATTTCCTTATTTTCCCTCTTTGGTTCACGTATTGCGCTTGGTATTATGGTGATCCTGTGGGGTAGAAGCATGTTGCGCCGGCGTACGGCGCTCGGATTCTCTTCTTCCTCCATCATATATTGTTCACTGGACACACAACACTGAGCGAAACAAAACAAAACCTCCGCAACACAATGTCCACCATATATGTCCACGCACTGCTTTAAAAGTAAATGATCTTTATTTTCTTTCGCGTTCGTTATAAATTTGAGAGTTTTCAATACTTCACTTGGACACGTTTACAAATTACAAAGCATTATTTCTTAAATCCGGACTTTTATCTACTTCTTAATAAAAACGCGCTTTCTCGACTCGACATAATATATTTGCGTCCCCGAGAGCGAAACGAGGAACGGGAGATCACATGACCATTGCGGCCAGAGGATGGAATTTGACTCAGCGATAATCATCTCGTGCAGCGATGATTCGCATTTTTCGGGTGAGTTTATTGTGCCGTGGTAGATATCCTCTCCAATAAGGATATCGTTTTTACCTACCACCAGAGAAACGTAAAGTCTCTCTTGGTGGTATGTGTGCGATCGTTCAGATCGATGCTATTCACACGTGCTCGACAGCAGTGGAACAACGAAACAGGCAGGCGGCAAAGACAAAAGGGAGAAATGACCAAATGCGCCGTTGGTAATGCGGTCATTGTTTACGCGATGCCTCGTCGCTATTATCGACGTTGGGAGAAAAAAGGTGCTAAAAGCATATTGGATGTTTATGGCATCTCCGGCTGCAGTAGAAACCGGGTTTATGTGTGCATTAGGAAATGCTGGAGAATTTGGTTTCAGCGTCTATTGCACTAATTATATGGAGCTACTTGGGTTGTCAGCCAATGTGTATGAAAAGGTACTTGACGCGGCTGGGAAAAGGGATGGCGCAATATTTATGGTCCCTGTCATGACGGTTACATTGAATGCAATCCGAATCATTTTGTTTACAGGATTTTGTCTGGTACCGAATTGGTTTAGAATACCAGATAAGCAAAGAAAGAAATCTTACGGAAAATTGTATGCGAAGGGATGCATGAAAAGGTAAGTTTTCTTTATAGGGATTTTAAGATTATAGATGGTGATCTATATAATGCGTGAAGCATTCACAGGTACTAATACTGTTGCATTAGAGAACTTAAGGAAGTTGGGTAGTAATTATGGGGGTTTTTTCAGGTAAGTGGACCGTAGGGTTTGGCGGGACCGCTACAGTGCCCCCCCCCCCCCCCCACCCCCGGGGACGTAGTCACGGAAAATAGGTAGGGCTGTACGGGTGCTCGAATGGGTGGTGCGGTTGTGGGGCTTTTCAGGGCCCGAAGAGCCACGCATCGCTTGATCCCCACCATTACCAGCAATGCAACTTACCTTAAAGGTGAAATTTCGGCAAGATTGTTCAATCTTACTAGGGCATTAACCGCCACCCAATTAGATGGAATCATTTCGGTTATCCCTACGGATAACCGACATAAATATATATAAGGCAGCTTACCTTTTTTGGGGGCTTTTCCAAGCCTCTTGTCCATGGTCATTCCTGAAAGATGATAATCTTGCCATGACATCAATTCAGCATCACCACGAGCTTCCGCGACCGAACAATGGATGGCACATATCTACCAACACACGCTGATCTTTCCGTGTGTTATCTTTGTACCCATTCATTTACCTAGCATCATTTCGGGTTGCTTGCACATCTGCAAGCCAGATTTTCAACGGCATGTCTAGGATCTATCTTTCCTACCAGTAAAGAAGATCAAATTAAACATTGGCCTTTCAGGCGCGCATATTTAATTGTATCTCAGCATGGCCGATTTTATGATCCGTTGCCATTTCTCGGAACGATCACCAGCATCGGTCATGACCACAAATTTTAGTTTACACAAAGTAAACACTCAAGCGGATACTTTCGCCTGACAGTCCCTTCAACGGGATTAACATATCCCTAAGACAACATACATCACCGAAATATGTTTATTTTAAATTATCTGGCAACGGCCATACCCAATGCTTGATTCATTATTCCAAGACAGATTCCTGCCTTCGGCAGGGGTTTTATTGACTCACGCCAATCAAAGAATCTATCCCTTGCGAATGGCGGCAGTTTATCTTGCCCAAACATGTAGCAGCAGATTCGATCTGCTACATGAGTTTTTCCCTGTTTCCTTTTGTTTTGGACCTTCGCCATTGGCGGCGAATCCTTTAGGTTCGTTTTTGTTGGATGTCTCTAAAGAGACATCCAATAGTCAGTCAGATATCATACACCAAACTTGTCGCACGCATCAGGAGTCGGAGTCGAATGTTAGTAGTCAGTGTAGGCCGTAATTGCTAACTTACTGTTTCACGGAGTGATCGCCGACTTAGTAATTTTTACCTGATTAAATTCATTCGTGAAGAGTGTCGTCCTCATCCAAAGACCGTGTATATTGTTATACCCTTAAGTGTAAGAAATTTGATAATACGTTTCGGAGAATTGTTAACAAGTGTTTCGAACTGAGTGATCACTGCCTTGGTCATGTATTTAAATAAATTCATTTATGAAAAGTGTCAGACTCTCCGTTAAAGCAGCCAAATAAAAAGTTTATAATATACCAACGTTCAAGATAAAGTGTTTTATTTTATTCAATCGTTTCGTTGTTTTCCTCGGTGCAGCATTGACAATTTTTTATCCGCGGTGTGGTGATTGCTTTCTCTGTCGCTGGAAAGTTGGTACAACCGGTGCCCGTGTTTTGGCACAATATCAGCTTACCCACACGGTGCTGGGAGGAGGGCTGAACGCTTGGAAGACAAGGTGGCGCTGCATACTTCGGGCGGCGCTGTAGTTAAGTTTGGGTCGCTTTGGTTAGGGGGCTTATGGTGGGTGGTTGATTGTGTCCAACCCCAGAGCGCCCTGGGGTTACTAGATGCGCGCTCCGAAGTATTATGCACCTGGTAAATGTGAGGCGGCGTAGAAGGGCGTGTATTGCCTTTAGTTGCCGCCAAAGGTGAGCCTGGTAGCTACAGATTAGGATACCTGCATGAGGTGGTCAGGTATATTGTCTCAGTTTGGTGGTATCGATTTGATTTGTCGACCGTTGTTGCTGAGACATTTGGGAGACGTTCAGAGACCTAACGACGAGAGTCCTGAAGTTTATGTAAGGAGGTAGGGCCGGGCGTCGTACTAAATGATTGCCACGCAGGGTAGCCGGTGGATAGTAAGGAGCCGGCTTGGGCATCGGGCGTCCTACTGGTCATAATGTTACGCGCAGTAGCTGTGCTTTAGTGAGGAGCCGCAGCTGTAGAAGAAGGTAAAGTAAGGACGAGCATTGTCGAGTGGGGTCGCGTGAAGGCTGTGGTTGGCGAGCATGAGCGCCAACCTCCAGAAAAGGGACAGAAAAAGTCGATTTATGACAAAACCGGACGTCCTATTGAGTGTTGCTACTCGTAGTAGCCGTTGTTAATTAAGGAGCCGGTTGGTAGAAGATGGGTGTTGAGCAATGGCGAGCGTGTGCGCCAATATTGGTAAAAGGGTCTTAAAAAAAAAGGTAGGCAGAGGCGAATTTCGCCTGTATTAAGGAAGACCAGAAATGGGCCGAACTGTTCGAGCGAGACGGAACCGGCGTCCTGTTGATTATGTGCTACGCGGAGTAGCTAAAGTGTGATGAGGAGCCGGTTTGAAGGAGTCAAATTGAGAGGGTTACGAAGCGACGAGGAAAGGTGAGCTGGGTCGCGTGATGTTGGGCGATGTCGACGGAGTCGAAAAGGTTGTACGGAGTTGTGTGAAGTCGAGTGGAGACGCAGAGGTGAAAAATGTCGAAAAGAATCGAAACGGAGTTCGATGGAGTCGAAAAGGTTGAAAGTGTCACGGGGAGTCAAGTGGAGTTGAGTGTGGGTGGCGTGTAGCCGAAAAACGTCGAATGTGCGAGCGCGGAGTCGTGCTGAACCTTACGACACAAGGTTGTGCGTAATTCAATACCCAGAAGGGGCTTACAAAATTTATTTTTTTTAAATATTTATTAAAAGAGTTTTTCTTATTTTGATTTTACAGTGGTTCTGGTTTTTTCTTCTTTTTATTCAACAACTGTATAAGTTTAAAAGTTTTTGTTGTTGGTTGGTTTTATGTTAATTGGAACTCTTTATTGTTATTTTATTTATTATCACGTTAATAATGTTGTACAGCGTCGAGGAGGCTCCTCGACGTGACAGCATAATGCCAACTCCATTAGTTAGTTTGGGAACAGCAATCCATTTTTTCACAACGATTGTGTCAAAAGAAAACTTGTAATTATTTTAATTTACAATAAGTTACTTTATTTTACTATATTTAATAATTGCCACTTAACATGATCACTTTAAACAATCCAGACACTAAAAACGATGATAACGAATTACATAGCACCGTATATACTACGGCACCGCACCAGTAACTTCCAAAACAAACTGTCCACGAAAAACAGTAAAACCAGCGCTGTGTGGAAACAGTACCACAGAAAACGTCACATGCATAGACCATTTTGCTTTTGTCTACTCAGCAATAGGTGGCGCTCCGTGTGGTATGTATTTTCCGACTGGTATAAGATAGAATGTATATGTTGCGGAACTGCAACATCTTCCCGGGCCGCGACGATGGATCCAGTAGTCCTCCTTAGTTGGCGTCACCACCTGGTGTCAGCGCCGTGGGAAGTGGCGGTTGGTATTTCGTTGAGCTCAGAGCCCTTAATGCTCGTGTTGCTCATAAAACGGTACGGTGCAGTGGTAGGGTGGCAATAATTAATTATGTTGACTAGAACTAACTATTAATTGAATTAATTTGTTATAAAATATACTTAGTTATTGTTTCAATTCCTAGTCAATTATCAGTGTCAGTGTGTGTGTGTGTGTGTGTGTGTGTATGTGTGTGTATGTGTGTGACCGAAGATCCTGTTGGCCATTGATTACTAACGTTGTAGCTTGTGATAAGGCCGTCGTTGTTTATTGTTTATAGTCTCCGACATGTTGTGGAGGGGTTGTCTGAGGCGATATTTGCCGCATCAGCTGCGGCAACGATTTGAATAAGCACTTACGTTATTCATAGTTTGTTGTTTGACTTAGGTGTTTAATGTTGAATGTTGGTTGGATCGTAAATCCCTGGTGTCATCGATGATCTTCTTGGACGTAGTCCTCCCCTTGGATCGTGGATCCTTCTGTGTCATCGATGACCTTCTTTGACGTAGTCCTCTCTTTGGATCGTGAATCCATTTGTATGTAAAATTTCAATACGTTGGACGTAGTCCCAAGTCGGATCGTAAATCCGTAGGTTTAGTTTATATAGTTTGGACGTAGTCCTATGTTGGATCGTGGATCCATGAATGGTCATTGAGCGATGTAATCGTCAATATGTTGAAGGTGATGGGTTGTAATTCCACCATCTTCTAAGTATGTCCAGCCTGTGCCGCTGCCAGAAATGTTAGGTATCCCGCCAACCGCATAGAATCATCTGCGACCCGAATCCAATTTGATTGCTCTGGCTGATGCTGTTGCAGTTGGGGATATGTCCCATCTACGCCGCTAAACCAATGCTCGGCGTTGGGCGAATTTCTTGATGGGAACTGAACCCTCTGTCGGCAGCGTTACCTTTGGTCGTATTTGATGAACTGATAGAATGATGGTGCTGGACATGGTGTCTGGTTTTAATGGTGTTGTGGTTGAACACCTTGTGACATATTCTGTTGAATTATACTGGCACTTGATTGAGCCAGAGAGGTTGCGCATCCAAGTTGCTATTTAGAAGATTACTCTGCTGATTATTAAAAGCTTACGTTCTATTGAGCCACATGATGAAATAATCCTAAAGCCAGGTACTTTCTTCTTTGACTGGTGGCTGGACCATGTGTTCACCGTTCGCCGTCCGTTGGTTGGATTTCCCGAAGGGTGCCGGCATCTTTCCTATTCTTCTCCTTTTATATTCCCTAATCTTGGAACCGAAAGCGTATCTTAGACACCGACTCCGTTGGAGTGGTGCCCCCGTGGCAGCAATGTGCAATGGGCGGTGTTAAGAGGGTGCCCCCAGAGCATTTCGTCCAGGCGGCGAAAGGCGAAGAACCCCAGACACGTGACAGCGATGTGCCTGAGTGGCGAGAGCGGCAAATTCAGGATGCTTGCACGATGAATCCAGGTGACGAGAAGCGGTGAACTCCAAATCCGCGACAGCTTTCCGACGACATGCTTCTCTGAAGGGTGTCGGCATCTTTCCTTGTTCTTCGTTTTCTTTGTCCCTTAATCCTACAACCGAAAGCCTATCTTCGACACCGACTCCGTTGGAGTGGTGCCCCCGTGGCAGCTACGTGCAATGGGCGGTGTTAAGAGGGTGCCCCCAGAGTATTTCGTCCAGGCGGCGAAAAGCGAAGAACCCCAGACACTTGACAGCGGCGAGAAGCGACAAATCCTGGATGCGTAAACGATGCGCCCAGGTTTCGAGAAGCGGTACCCGGGAACGGAAGTGGATGCGGCGGTGAAATCGCAATTCTCTGAGTTCTTGGTTTATTTCATCTGCAATTCGATTTTTGGGTTGATACTTGCTGGTATAGGACCGGATGTGCCTTCGTTGACAAAACTTTCTTGGTACTGACCGCTTCGATTTCATTGCATTGTCCTCTTCACTGTTTTGTCCAATGGGTCATCGTCCTCTTCTTGAGGTTCCTTTAATTTACGCGGGGCGTATCTGAGTTCTGTAGCGTGGTCGTGCCAAGTACCTGAAACTTCATTAAAAGAGGAGCCGAATGATGTCCTCAACCTGGTACTGGGAACGATCAGAATGTTCTTTGATTTACCCGCTGTGACCTGCAGAATTAAATAAATGAAACAACCTTGGATCTTGCAAAGTGGACTGTAATTTGGCTTTGTTAAAGTTGATTGTTATTTAAATTGCTAAATAACAGTAGTTTGTTAAAATTACTACCTTTTCGGTTACTAATATTGTTATTTAGGTTATTGTTCGACCTATGTGTTAAAGTTGGAGTAATGTTTGATGGATCGTAAATCCATCTATGTCATCGATGGCTACTCGGACGTCGTCCTCTTTTGGATCGTGAATCCTTCTATGTCTTCGATGACCCTTGAACGTAGTTCTAATTTGGATCGTAAATCCATATGCGTTCCACTCGTAAGAACGCAAAACATGTTTATTCTATTTATATTGGAGGTTTATAATATTGGTAAAATAGGAAATATCTATTAATTCATTCTATTTACCGTCGATTGCAATAGAAAAATTATTAAAATAAATAAGCAGGTGTTAGTTTGTTTTGCAAACCAATACGGCTGGTATATGTCAGTCCGATTTGAAACTCTGGCAATAGATATGTGGTAAGCATATTCCACTTGACCATGGTATATTCGTTTTTCAGAATCACATTTGCCAGAGTTCCAACCCTTTTGAATACATTCAGCGTTTGGTGATGTAATACCCTGCTTCATGCTTCCCATTGTTTTCGGTAGAATTCCTTTCTGCGTTCTACCTGATGTTGGAATATTTGTGTTGCAGAAACTGGACAATTAAAATCTGCACAAAGGTCAAATGTTGAAATTGACTGAATACATTCCTGTGGGTCGCTTTCCCAGAGGTCTTGGTCAGTTCTGTGAAGGAAGTTATTAGAAATATAACATCTTCAATATTGCAACCATGTGACGTTTAATTAACTTCTAGGAATAGACATGAACCACCGCATTTTTTTTAGGTACATTGAGAATGTGTTAAGACTCGTTGTGACAAAGCTCCGTGCTTACGAGTTTGGTCGAAATCCTTGAGTGAAATCGAGAACATTTGACGTGAACACAAGAAGATACTACTTCGCAAATCTCCGATAATTATTATCAACGGTTTCGGGACTTCTGTATCTTCCAAATATGCGTACGATTATGTCAGGAACATGCACAATTGCATCCACAATATTGTTCCGAATCACTGCACAGCGCTGTTCATTAATTGAGAAGGTGATTGTTTCGCCAGGTTTGTCTCCTTGTCGTACCAGCAGGACGAAGTGAGCTTCTTGAGGTAGATAGCTCCAGCTTGTCTAGCTGGTAGTTTTACATTGTTCTTCATAGCCTGTAGAATAGTTGGAGAAATTCTATGACTGGGATAGTTGTTTTTCGACGAACTCTCGTTGTTCAGGAACAACAGCTATTGTGGCACGTATCAATTCCTTCCGTTTGTTCAGGTTCATTTTTAATCGTTGTTGTCAGGTTCCAACTGAATAGCTTCGTATAAGCGTCTATGGCTTCATCGTACTTTCCTGTATTGAGATATACATCTCCCATTTGGCCATATGCTTGCTGTAATCTGGATTGTCGAACAACGCAGAGTCGCAGTCTTTAATCGCACAATCATTTTCTGCTACACGGATATATGCTACAGCCCGATTACAGTAGAATATTGGGTTTTTTCGGATCGAACTGATGGCCCGGTTGATTAAAGCACCACTTCTTGATGTTTGCATTCCTTCATCGGGCGGTTGCCTTCATTCTTAATCCGTTCGGCTGTTTCAAGGGATTGCGGATTGCGTTCGATAACATTGATTGACACTTCGAATATATCTAACTTTGCGGCCTTGTTTGTAATTGCCATTATTGATTCCAAATCAATGTCTTCACTCAGTTCACTTAGAAACCAGAACTGTCTCGAACAAATATCACTCCAATATTATTAATGTTAATTAAAGGAATGACAATTGCTACCCAGCGGTAGAATGTCGATGAAATTGAACACTTCGATGAACACACCACACAACACTTTGTAGTTAAGATCCATTCGGATCGCTAATTAATTTATGTATTAAATTATATGAATTGCCACCTACCTGGTTTCGGTGATATTTCCTTGTTGTAGTTTTCCAATTTTTAACGTTGTCCCTCGGATCGTAAGTCCAGCACGCTGCACGGGGAGTGCACCTTCGTTGTTTGATGTGGACTGTAAATGTTTCTTGAATTTTCATTTAATTGGACGTAATCCAGGGGTTGTGGCGCCGACTTCTTGCACGGATGTTGGACATCCGGCTCGAAGGACCATAATGTACAGCGTCGAGGAGGCTCCTCGACGTGACAGCATAATGCCAACTCCATTAGTTAGTTTGGGAACAGCAATCCATTTTTTCACAACGATTGTGTCAAAAGAAAACTTGTAATTATTTTAATTTACAATAAGTTACTTTATTTTACTATATTTAATAATTGCCACTTAACATGATCACTTTAAACAATCCAGACACTAAAAACGATGATAACGAATTACATAGCACCGTATATACTACGGCACCGCACCAGTAACTTCCAAAACAAACTGTCCACGAAAAACAGTAAAACCAGCGCTGTGTGGAAACAGTACCACAGAAAACGTCACATGCATAGACCATTTTGCTTTTGTCTACTCAGCAATAGGTGGCGCTCCGTGTGGTATGTATTTTCCGACTGGTATAAGATAGAATGTATATGTTGCGGAACTGCAACAAATGTTGTTTTAATAATTTTCCTTTGCCTTTTGTAGAATGACTTTTCGTCATAGGATATTAAGTTATAGCCAAACATATTTAAAAAGTTGGGTTTTAATTTCTTATCTACCGATATTTGCTTGTAGGAAATTGCTCTCACATATTTTATTAAATTCTACATTAAAGAACTGTTTGCTTTTGTAATTACGTTTTACTCTAGTATTTGTACTTGTTTGGATCTAAGTTCAGCTGTTAGTGATTTTTTATTTTTCCGTTGGATAATATTTGTTTTATTTTGCTGCTACTTTATATATATTTGGATGGATGGTGGAACCATTTGGTATAAACTTCGAAATGGTCTAATTTTGTTTATTAATATGTTGTTTGAATACAAATCGTTATTTGGAAAAAAATATTCTCTTTACAAATACATGTTTGATTAATAAAGGAAATGCAAGGGGAAAATCGAATTGTATGATTTATTACTATTCATTACCGTTCAGTAGGTACAGAATTCGTGTTTCCGTTTTTACTTCTTCTTAACAATATAAATGTTATGTGCCACAGAAAAACATTTCGAGTATTTTTATCTTGGAAGAAACAAAAACTATGGAACAATTCAAGGCAATAATGTATATGTAAAACGGCACTTTGTTAATATTAGATGTTCTTGTCTTGATTTTATCTATATATAACTTTTTAGTATAGGAATTAAAACATTCTTTGTTCTTTCAAAAAGTTTGAAATTTGGACAAGATTTAATTTAAAGTATTATTTTCACTGGGCTCCTCGATAGTATGGTGGTTAATATACCCGCCTGTCACCCGGGAAACCGGGGTTCGATTCCCCGTCGGGGAGCTTCTGGCCCAAGACTAATGACCTTGCCCAGAAAAAATAAATCATTATGGAAAATTTAACAAGCCTCAGGACTTGCTAAATAAGGCCGGTTCCCGGTTGTAGTGCCGATGATGATGATGATGATTATTTTCACTATTGCGTAGTCTATAGTTAAAATAGCCGATAATCACAAAAATACACTGTAATGGTTTATTTTGAAGGTGAATTTGTTGTTAAGTAAATTATTAAAAGAAAATAAAAGAAACGCACTCACACAAATGAACATATTTCCGGACATATGTCCATTCATATAAATATCGATATCTTTTATAGCTTTCCTTATTATACACTTTTCTTAGCCTGGCAGGATAACTGTTTCGAACCAGTTGTCTACTTTTACTATGAAAATCGTTTAATTAGAACTGTGTGTGGTAATTTGCACTTCAAACCGTTAATTAATTTCTGCTTAAAACAGAACCTTAATAATTAATTCTATGATCCATGCATTGGATATAACCCACTAATCAATTTTTAAAAGTATTATTGAAAATTTTAAATTTTGATTTTGCTCAGAAGGAGCTTACAATAAAAATGAAACATTTTAAAAAAGGTGAAAAAAAGGCAAACCTGTGATGTTGATGTTGTTGGATGAAGTGTTGAGTCAGGTGGTATCGCTGGGACGTTGGAGCGATGCCTTCCGCTTCATTGTCGTCTACATTTGTTGCTCCAAATTTCCCTTCAGTCATTTGGTAAGACGGACAAAGTAAGTTCGTTACCCTCCTGCGCTTAAAAATTTTGTTCCAGCTGCTAGTAATGTGCCTTTCAGTTTTGTTTCTAGTCGTCCGGTTATATTAACGTTGTAGCCTTCTTCGAGGAAGCTGTTGGCATGAAATTCCATACAGGTCAAATGTCACCAAGGGATATTATACACGCGTTTAGTCTGTGTGTCGTTAGTGGCGTGTCTTGTTTTTCGAGCATTTCCTTTGACAAAAAATCCAAGTGAATATGTATTATTTTACGGCAATTGTCGCCACAGATGCCCACTGAATTTAATATCATAACGAGGCTCGATTGTTCGAAACTCGCGGGTCGCCAAGGAATCACTGATGTCAATTTTGACTCCATATCAGTAGCCCGTGTTCACTCGCTGTAGTCACCAATGTGGGGACGAATAGTCTTTGCGTCGGCATGGACGCGGATTCCACGATCCGCCCACTACTTCCACTAAATGTTCCACCGAGTTCGGTCCAACGTTGATTAAAAGAACGAATCCAATTCAGTGACACCGCCACGTTTGGCCACAACCGAATGCAAAGGAAAAAAAACCGCCCGCAGTTGGCAACTAAAGCATACTATTATTTATTCTGGAGAGGTTTCTTTTTATTGTTATTTCGGGTTCACTGTTAGTTCTACGATTGTACAAAAACTGACGCGTATGTAGCGTACGTTCAATATAAATTGGACTCACTATGTCAAAATTAACGAAAATACAATAAAAATTGAGGAATCAATTAAAACTTCTTTATCCGATACGCGCTTTCTCGACTTAACTTCTCGATTCACACCGTACCGATGGCGGTACGGTGGATGGCGAGCGACCCGACCGCCTTGAAGATTGAATTACGACTCAGCGATAATCATCTCGTGCAGCGATGATTCGCATTTTTGGGGTGAGTTTATTGTGCCGTGGTAGATATCCTCTCCAATAAGGTTATCGTTTTTACCTACCACAAGAGAAACGTAAAGTCTCTCTTGGTGGTATGTGTGCGATCGTTCAGATCGATGCTATTCACACGTGCTCGACAGCAGTGGAACAACGAAACAGGCAGGCGGCAAAGACAAAAGGGAGAAATGACCAAATGCGCCGTTGGTAATGCGGGTCATTGTTTACGCGATGCCTCGTCGCTATTATCGACGTTGGGAGAAAAAAGGTGCTAAAAGCAAATTGGATGTTTATGGCATCTCTGGCTGCAGTAGAAACCGGGTTCATGTTTGCATTAGGAAATGCTGGAGAATTTGGTTTCAGCGTCTATTGCACTAATTATATGCAGCTACTTGGGTTGTCAGCCAATGTGTATGAAAAGGTACTTGACGCGGCTGGGAAAATAGACGGCGCAATATTTTGGTCCCTGTCGTGACGGTTACATTGAATGCAATCCGAATCATTTTGTTTACAGGAATTTGTCTGGTACTGAATTGGTTTAGAATACCAGATAAGCAAAGAAAGTAATCTTACGGAAAATTGTATGCGAAGGGATGCATGAAAAGGTAAGTTTTCTTTATAGGGATTTTAAGATTATAGATGGTGATCTATATAATGCGTGAAGCATTCACAGGTACTAATACTGTTGCATTAGCGAACTTAAGGAAGTTGGGTAGTAATTATGGGGGTTTTTTCAGGTAAGTGGACCGTAGGGTTTGGTGGAATCGCTACAATCCCTTCTCGAATTAGATGTTTAATGTCTTTTTCACTTTTTATTAAAACCCATTAAAAGTACGGAACTTTGTGTTCTGTCTCTTTATATCACTTATATATTTTTACTCCATTTAATTTACTTTACATTCAATTTTATTCTTAATTTTCATATAAGTTCTAGTTTGTTTTACATTCACTTGAATTCTTAGTTTTTACATAAGTTCTTTTTCTCTTCGTTTTTAAAGATCTACGCGCATAGACGGACGTCGCACCACGATTTTAACAACACCTGTCGACAACAGGTGACAAACAACCACTAACGAACAACAGGTACTCTCCCCATTCGTGCCTTTCTATCTGATCGCCCATTTGCGACCGCACACTCATCCTTATTTTCCCATGTGAGTAAAGTCTCGTGATTTTACTCAGCAGTCACTGAACCCAGGGAGAATGGGAAAGACAGCAGCTTGGTTTAGGAGTTGATTTGGTTTCGCTTGCAACGAAAAGCGGGCGACCAGGTGACCTCGTTTGGAAACTTGGGCATTTCTCGCAATTTAGAACTAAATACGCATTCCGAGAAGGGGAAATGGAGAGGGTTGAAAAGTATACTCACGTATACTTTTCACAGAATAGAAACTTTTCCCAAGCGGATTGCCTATACTTTTTAATTTTTTAAGGGAAATATCAGCTTGGGATCTTCTTTTGCATTGGAATGTGAAAAAGGAATTTGAAGATAGACTAAACAGTTTCGCTATGTAGAAACAGCGTCATCTACCCATGTTTTGCTGATGCTAAACAGAAGGATGGATTATGGTGTGTTCATGTAGAATAGTGTTATAGGGGTTTTAGGGTAAAAACGGGGGCGGTTTTTCTAGGTAAAAAGGATGCCAATCAGCTTCAAGATTCGGTGAATAATTATGTAATTATATAACACGTGATAGTGACTCTATTTCCGTTGACAATGCTGTGGCTTCGATTAGACGGATTGTCCATGTACTCTCATCTCAATATTTTATAACCCGTTGATTCCAATAAAAATATATGAACCAGGAATAGGATTGGGGCCACAACAGAGCCCCGGGGTACCCAGGAATTACGGGTGCACGTGGCTGAACGTTTTTTTTTTTTTGTTACCCCCCCAGTGTGGTTAGGGTCTCCGGGTGAGTGCTTACCGCAGTATCGACCTTACCAGGTCCCTTTGGCTTGGCTCCCCGATCGGCTACCTTACATTCAACCATTCCTGTCTCATTATGCGTAAAGCCAACGGAGAAAGGTTTGGGATTTACGGTCGTTCGGAGAAATCCCAAACAACCACCCGGTCCATTGACTCTGCAATGTCTTGACAGGAGGTCGTACCCCAGTAACCCGTCTTCTAACAAACCCGACAAGGAGTTCACTATTTGGAAACTGCAGGGAATCTCGTGGTGCAACATGAAATTCCCCTGACAGTATCCCCTCGACTTGCCTCTACCAAACAGCGGTTGGAGCGTTGTAGATTTATGAATATCCACCCCATATCTGGGATGGAGTGCCTTCAGCTTTAACAGGCTGATCTCCGCGCCTGTGTCCACGATAAGGCGCGAAGTGTTCCTGCGGCCAATGCCCAATGGAAGTTGGACAACTGGGACTAGGGTCGACGAAAAGTGAGAACAGCCTGAGCTGGGCTGCGATTCTACTGCGGTCGAGTTGGGGTTTCCCGACCCGACCTCTGGGAGTTTCCCGACCTCTCCCAGTTTGCCTTTTGTCGACATACCGCCGGCAAGTAGACAGAGTGACGGGAGCGAAAGCCCCACTCTTATTCTGACGGCTACTGTGAATTCCCGGGGTAGGCATGACAAACGATACAGACTGTGGCTTTAATCCTGAAAAATTCAGTGCTGACGTTGAGGGGTATTCTATAAATGCTGAGGGGTGGCCCGAGCCAAAGGCCGAAGTATTGGCCGACTAATCGCCGGCCCCGGCCCGATCCCCCACGATAGAGGGGCCGTCCTGCTGTAGCAAAGTGGGCCACCTGCCCATGAAACGGATCCTCACCCAACGTAAGGAGGAAGTGTCGGAGGCCGTCCTCCCTTACGCCCCTGATTATCACTGGCATCGCCATCCTTTTGTCGACATACCGCCGGCAGGTAGACAGAGTGAGCGGGAGCGAAAGCCCCACTCTCATTCTGACGGCTACTGTTAATTCCCGGGGTAGGCATGACAAACGGTACAGACTGTGGGTTTAATCCTGAAAAATTCAGTGCTGACGTTGAGGGGTGTTCTATAAATGCTGAGGAGTGGCCCGAGCCAAAGGCCGAAGTATTGGCCGACTAATCGCCAGTTATTGGCTATCAAAGAAGAAACTCTCGAAGGCATAATGTCGCAACTTCTCTGGATGGTAAGTAGACAAAAAGAACTTGAGGGAATGAGAGATGCCTACGATATGAGTGATATATCAAGGGCAATTGGATACTCCGAGTCACAGAGGGAAGAAAGTCACAGTCACCTACAATGTTACAGAGGAAGAGAAATAAAACCCGAAAGGTATACAAAGGACCCCTTTTCGGAGAAAGACCATTTAACACCGGACAGAAGAAGGGTTCGCAATGAACGAAATCCAGCTCGTCATTCACAGGGGTTAGAAAAATTAGATGACCACCCTGTGAATCGACCAGATGACTGTCCGGTACCAAGCAGGCGAAGTATAACATGGCGAAGCCCAACCCGTCATTCACAGGGAATGGAACATATAGATGACCACTCTGTGAATAGACAGGATGAATATGATCGCCCTGCACCAAGCAGGCGAAGTATAACATGGCAAACCCCGCCCCGTCATTCACAGGGATTGGAACATATAGAAGATCAACCTGTGAATAGACGAGATGAATGTGACCGCCCTGTACCGGCGAGACGACACATAAGATGGAGCAGCCCGCCTCGTCATGCAGAAAGAGACGACGAAATGGACGTACCCCCGTTGAACAAGCGAGGAGACTTCGACCATCCAGTGGCCAGTAGACGGGACCCAGCAAGACGGAGCCCAAATCGACACTCACAGGGCATGGACTATATGGAGGACCACCCGGTGAGTGAACGATATAGTTATAACCGACCAGGGAACCCGCCACGAACACAGGATGAAAGAAGCCACCGAGAACAGAGGTACAGGGAATATAGCCCGGATCCGCGGGAATCATTCAGTAGGCAACCTCAACGTGCGAATGACGCGTCTCGGAGAGATGGGGTTTACTATAGCAGGTCGACCGAAACACCTCGACACTATATGGAACAACCCCACCCCGTAAGCCGCTCCCAACCTGCGAGGAACCCGTTCTGCCAGTACGAACCAGCACGCGCACCACCACACGACTACCAACCACACAGCGGGACAAGGCCCAACTGACCTGGAGCTCGAAGATACCAACAGGGCGAGGATGATTATTATCATCAAGAAACGCGCATCCAGGTCCGTGAAGCACAACCACACCGAATAACTGCAGAAGTAGCATGCAGCTTTTGCCACGAAAGGGGGCACCTACGCGACGAATGCATTACTCGGCGTAACATGCCCATTTGCACCTCGTGTCTTAGGTGTGGACACGAAGTAGGAAATTGTCGGTTAAGGGTTGTACCACCAGCGTCACAAAATCCCGCACCACAAGCACAGAGGCCACAGCCTGCACAAAGGCCACAAAATGAACAGAGGGAGTCCCCGAGACAAACAAATCAGGGACAAGCCCAACCCAAAGAATTTCTTCATCTATTTCCAACCCGAAAAAAGATTCATATTTGATGATTAAAACTGGCTATAACTCAATGCCAGGTTTTCTTTTTTCAATAACTGCAAAATAAATTGCGCCCGCTACACAAAACTTAATAGAGGCTTTAACTAAAAGCAATTAATCGGCCACGCTGATGGTAATTACACGCCTTGTGTACTCGATATTGTTGCCATTCTACATCCAACCCACAGTGGGCTCCTCAATCA
Source organism: Microdon myrmicae (assembly GCA_963931805.1). Classification (NCBI taxonomy): domain Eukaryota; kingdom Metazoa; phylum Arthropoda; class Insecta; order Diptera; family Syrphidae; genus Microdon; species Microdon myrmicae. The sequence continues at coordinate 35,893,154 of OZ007498.1, read as the reverse complement.
AAGGATTATCTACAAATGGCAACTAATTGCTGAAATTACAATGGAATTAGTCCGAAACCGTATTGTTGGGCAACCGCAAAGCAACAAATGTAATGAAATTAAAAAATTGTTTTCCCCATCAATGCGATTGTGCAAGTACTATTCCTCTCTCGTCCGCTTTCGTCCTTTGGTAAGTGGTCTTAAAGTTTGGCGAGCTTGCCCACTATACCCCTAGCCACCTTTACACACCGCTGAACAAAGTGAATTGACAGGGCTGTGTGATGCAATTAGCCGTACAATCAAGGGCTGCATTTGGCGCCAGGGTTTACATTCGCTAAAAGGCAAACTCTAATGGACTGTGTAATGGAAACTGTGCTGATTTGGAGTTATCATCATCGTTACTATCACCGTTGCTATTATCACATCCTTTACCATCATTATCGTCATTATCAGCGTCAATATTGCGATATCACGGGGAAGACACCTGTTGGGCATGGCATTGATAAAACCATACCCTGATTGAAGACATCAAACCACACCCAACTCTACTCCTGCCACTTCCAAGCAGACACAAAACACAAAGTGAAACAACTTTTAATCGCTCATCCTACCATCGAGGTTTTAGACTTATCAAACTGAATCCACTACCTTCACTAAACTGACCGCAGTTATGAGTGCGCGTCCGAGGAATGGGCGCCCATAATGCGGGCAAAAGTATTCGATCAAACGACCAGAGGCCGGTGCAGTGCACTGATGCGGTTCAAATGAAATTAAATCCTTGCAGGTTGAAGGCATGCCGCTCCGCTTCCCTATCACCGGCATTTCAACTGTTTGAACAGCTAATCATGTCTTTCGCTAGATTTGATTCGGATAGAAAGCATAAGGGCTGCGTGACGTGTGATTGGCATTCCCTTGCGGATATATGGCGTACTGCAGCACAAGCCGCCTCGTATGGCATTCATACGAATGCGAGCCAAGGATAACACGACTAATTATAAATCGCTCAATTAAATCGAACAAAACATGAACGAATTAAATCGATTAAACATTAATCATGAATGATGAGCACTAACAAAGACCGCCCGACCCTTACGGCTGAATAAATGTGCAAAAAGCAAGTTAAAAAAAAAAGAAGACTACACAAAAAATATCGAGAAAGGAGATTTTTACTGTTTTCAAAAGTTTTCATCATTTTCACACTGAGGACGGGAATGAGGATGCGGACGCCATCGCCAGGTGATGCAATAAAGGTTCGAAATTAATGTGAATTCTATGAGTGGTAAGGATGCAGTCGGGGAGGGTTGGGAAGGGGTTGCTACGAAACCAGGTCAGCCAGTGTGCAAGGGGCGCGGAAAGAAAGAAATGAATGCGCATACTAATGAGAAACACAGGCGTTGAACCTGAAATTACATCAAAACTGATGGATTGGCATATTTCATACGGAACTCACTCAGGTGTTTTTGCTGGGTTCACTTTTGACACTTGCCTTAAAAAATTGATTAAGGGGGATTTGAAATTCATACCTAATCAAGTTTCTGTTGTAGCAATGAGGATCACAAACGTAGGTAATAAGTGGGTGAAGAAATACTTCTACAATAGGACTAAAGCTCAGACAAACGTCAGTCATACGAAGACCGGAAAAGAAAGAACCAATCAAGAAACTTAATTCATACTGGTGTTGCACTAAGCATCTGGGTGCCAACAACATCAATAAATCAATTAGTGAAGAGTACTCACGGTTGTTTATTCGATGTTTGTTTTATTGTTTTGTATGTTGTCTTTGTGTTGTATCCCTTGATCCTCAAAGGTGACAAGTTTCGGGGTTGTTTATTGGATGAGAGTACTTATTGTGCAATATTTCATCATCATCATCGGCACTACAACCGGGATCCGGTCTTGGCCTTATTTAACAAATCTCTCCACCGGTCCCGATTTCGAGCCGATGTCATCCAGTTTAGCACTCCCAGGCTCTGGGCGGCCTGGTCTACGCCATCCCTCCATCGCAGACAAGGTCTGCCGCGCTGTCTCCTTCCATACATCCTGCCACAAAGGACTTTCCGGGCAGGGTCCTCTTCGCTCATTCGAGCTAGGTGTCCCACCCACCGGAGTCTACCGAGCTTGATTTTTCTTACAATATGAGCTTCAAGGTAGATTGCGTACAACTCATGGTTGTAGCGTCTCCGGAATCGTCCTCCCTCACATACGGGGCCAACAATTCTCCTTAAGACCTTTCTCTCGAACGCGGCCAAGAGTTCAGAGTGCTTTTTATTAAGCACCCAGGTCTCGGATCCATACATGAGTACTGGTAAGACCATGGTCTTGTACAGTAGTAGCTTGGATGTTCTGGATAAATTTCGGGATTTAAAGAGCCTTGATAGACCATAGTAGGCTTTGTTGGATTTAATCAGCCGTTCGCGTATTTATTCTTCCGTATTGTTATCGGCTGATAATATTGACCCAAGGTAGTTAAAGGATTGCACTACTTCAAATTCGTGCTCCACTACCCTGATAGTTTGACAAACGTTACGTCTCCTCTTCGCAGAAGTTGCCACCATGTACTTGGTATTTCCCTCATTAATGCGCAGTCCCAGTTTTTGTGCCGCCTGCTCGATCTGGGTGAAGGATTCCTGTACCGCCGATTCGGTTCTACCGATGATGTCGATGTCATCTGCGTAGGCAAGTATCTGGCTGGACTTGGTGACAATAGTCCCTCTTGTTGTAACGCCAGAGTCACGGATTGCTTTCTCCAACGCCAGGTTGAAGAGGAGGCAGGCCAGACCGTCCCCTTGTCGGAGTCCATTATAGATGTTTATTGGTTTGGACAGCAATCCCGCTACTTTTACTTGACTAGTTACGTTGGTCATGGTCAACCTACAAAGTCGTATCAATTTATTTGGAATGCCGAATTCTCTCATGGCATTATATAGTTCTACCCTGGCTATGCTGTCGTAGGCGGCCTTGAAGTCTATAAACAGATGATATAGTGGAATCTTAAATTCCCGACATTTTTCCATCGCCTGCTTAAGAGTGAATATCTGATCAATTGCTGATTTGCCTGGGATGAAGCCACACTGATATTGACCAATGATGGCTTTAGCGTATGGGGATATCCGGTCTTGTAGGATAGTGGAGAGTATCTTATAGGCAGTACTCAGCAATGTTATACCCCTATAGTTGCTGCACAGTGTGATATCTCCCTTCTTATGTATGCGGCAAATTATACCACGACGCCAATCTTCCGGCATCTCCTCTTGCTCCCATACGTGCACCACGATCTCGTGAATTGCGTGATGTAACGCTGTCCCTCCTTGTTTGATCAGTTCAGCTGGTATGCCATCAGCTCCAGGGGCTTTATTTGATTTTAGCTGTCTAATGGCTTTTAGTGTTTCCTCAATGGTTGGTCGCGGCAACATTTGGTCTTGGTCTTGCATTGGTGGAGCCTCCAATTCTTCTGTGAGCTGCGCATTTAGCAATTCATTAAAGTGCACTTCCCATCGCTCCAGAATGCCTTCAGGATCGGTGATCAGATTACCCTCTTTATCCTTGCAGTAAGTGCAGCGTGGTGTATACCGCGTCATACTGCGGATTATTTGGTAGAACTTCCGCGCCTGGTGCGGTCCTCGCTCTCTACTTTTCTCTATTTCACAGACAAGATTTTTTTCCCAGGCACTTTTCTTTTGTCTGTGAAGTCTTTTTTCAGTTCTTCTGAGCTCTTTGTATTTCTCCTCGCGTACCCGCGTCCTATGAGACTGCTGCATTGCCCGGTATGCAGCATTCTTACGTTCAGTCACTAGTTTGCACTCATCATCAAACCAGTCATTCCGATCTCTACGACTACTGCCTAAGATGGAGTTGGCAGTACTAATGACAGTATTCTTAAGGCGTGTCCATTTCTCTTCTACGCCCGGCATTCTGGCCGCAGGACTTACTCTCCCTCCGTCGAGCTCTTCGAGGGCGAGTCTTAACGCATGACCAAAGGTGTTGCTGGTGTTCTCAGTGAGTAAGGCAGCCGTGTTGATTCGAACCTGATCCGTGGATGCAATACGTCTCCGTAAGGCAATCCGCGCTCGGAAAACTGTACCAACAAGATAGTGATCCGAGTCGACGTTGGCACCTCGGTACGTTCGTACCGTCATCAGGCTCGAAGAGTGGCGGCGATCTATCAACACGTGGTCAATTTGGTTGCGAGTGGCTCCATCAGGTGATACCCAGGTGGCTTTGTGGATATCTTTACGCGGAAACCTGATACTCGCAACGACCAAGTTTTTCGATGCTGCCAGTTCGATGACTCGTAGTCCATTGTCATTAGTGTTCTCATGCAAACTATGGGAACCTGCTGTTTTTTGCTGACTAGAAAGCCTACACCGAACACTTGGTGTTTTGCGTGACAGCTGTAATAAATGTCATACTCGTTTCTTTGAAAAACACCACGCAACGTCCATCTTATTTCTTGTAATGCTGTTATGTCACCCTTATATTCGGACAGGGCTTCGGCTAGTTGCTGTGCAGCTCGAGCTCTGTATTGTGAGCGTATGTTCCATGAAAAAATTCTTAAATCATTTAGCCTTGTTCGTTTCCGTGGTCGTCGTCGTGTATCCGGTCCATATCCGAGGCTTGTTAAATTTGCCATAATAATTCATTTTTACGGGCCTGGTTACGAGGGTTGCCTCTTATATTTCGGAATTTGGCAACCCTAATGTTGGAATCCGGCAATTGACTCTGTCGTAAAGTTGGACATTTTTGAGGTTATACGCACTCAGAACGTTTTGACATACGAGCGCTATTTGTGTTGTTTACAGTAACTTAAAAGATTCATCTCGGCCCAAAAATGGAATTAAATCGTCAACATTTTCGTGCGATTATTTTTTACAACTTTCGGCGTTGATTAACTCTGCAACAGTGCATGGATGAACTTAATTCAAATTTTGGCGATGAAGCTCCATCAAGGACCAGTGTTTATCGATGGTATGGTGAATTAAATCGTGGTCGTAGTTCACTCCAAGATGAATTTCGTGAAGGTCGTCCAAAATCAGTTGTTGTTCCGAAAACCATTGATGCTGTTCGCGAACTGATATTGGAAGATCGTCATGTGTGACTATCGTGAGATTGAGACAACCTTAGGCGTTAGTGGGACCAGCATACATTCAATATTGCATAAACATTTGACTGTCAAAAAAATTTGTTCGGGTTGGATCCCACACAATTTGTCAATCGCCCAAAAAACGGCTCGTGTCAATTGGTCGAAAGAAATGCTCAAAAAATACGGTCGCGGTGCTTCGAAACACGTCTATGACATCGTGACAGGTGATGAATCGTGGATTTACGCGTATGAGCCCGAAAGTAAACAGCAGTCGACTGTCTGGGTGTTTCAAGATGAGCCAAATCCAACAAAAGTTGTTCGCGCACGAAGCGCTTCCAAGCAAATGGTCGCCTGTTTTTTCGGAAAAACTGGACGTGACCGTACCACTAGAACAACGCAGAACAGTCAATTCTGAGTGGTACACAACCATTTGTTTGCCAGTTGTCTTCCAAGAAATCAGGAAAACCAACCGCCGAAGACGGATCACTCTTCACCACGACAATGCGAGCTCTCACACATCGGCTGCGACAACTCCATTTTTGAGCACCCAAAACATCGATTTGATGGGTCATCCGCCATATAGTCCTGACTTGGCACCGAATGACTTCTTTTTATTCCCGTACGTAAAAAACAAACTGAGAGGTCAACGTTTTTCGACACCTGAAGAGGCGGTTGCTGCATTCAGAATGCATGTGTTGGAGATACCTCAATCAGAGAGGCAAAAGTGCTTCGACAATTGGTTCAAACGCATGCAAAAGTGTATAGATCTTCATGGGGAATATCTTGAAAAACAATACAGTGTTTTGCGATGATCAATATTTGTTTTTGTTCTCTAATCCCGAAATATAAAAGGCAACCCTCGTATTAGCCTTGCGCCAACCTTTCTCAGGATGTCGCTGCACGCATTGGTTCACTACTTGGCGGGTGTCAAAGTAGCTATCCAGGGGTGTCACATGGAGACTGCATTTCGACTTGGATTGTACGGGGACAAGGATCGTCCTGGCCTTCGCCGGGTTGAAGGCAATCAGAGACTTTGCCCTGTATGTTCGCACCCATCCCCCCATTGTAAAATATTTGCCTTATTACAAAAACGCGAATTTGTTTTTTACTCTTTATTTCACTGGAGATGTTTATTGTCACTCCCTTGCCAGTAGTGTTGTAAATATTTATGCCATATGTCAAAAAAAAAAAGTGACAAACTTCAGTAAGGCTGGCTTCATATAAATATTCTACAAAGAAAAAAAATTCAAGCAAGTCACCTTGTTTTTGGTTCGCTAGATAAGAAGCTCCCCTTATGGAACTCCATACATTTGTTGTATTCCAGAATACTACCCTTTATTAAATTTAACACTGAATCTCCTTACACATCCTTAAAAGCTTCCCTTAACATATATTACATTCTCACTTAATACATACCATTCATAAACATTCACAATATTGCCAGTTACAGCACATTTAATAACATGCCCCTTTTCATAACTTGCCCCTTTTTATTTCAAAACAGAGCACTTTGATTTTCGTTCAAATTTTATTCAATTTAAGTCACAGAAACTAAAGGAATACTTTGAGAAAATTTGTTTTGTTCTTGTTTTATTATAATTTACAGTAAATTAGAACACAATGTTCTATAAGTGGAGAAAAAATTCAATTGTAAAATCAGTTCAGTTCAGTTAGTTTTGAGTTTGAATTCGGAAGCAGTTAGTTCAGTAGACTTTGAGTTTTAGTTTGAGTTTTTTTTTTGAGAGTTGAAGTTTGAGTTTTTTTGGCCTCCTCGATAGCATAGTGGTTAGTATACCCGCCTGTCACCCGGGAGACCGGGGTTCCATTCCCCGTCGGGGAGCCCCTGGCGCAAGACTAATGACCTTGCCCAGACAAAATAAATCATTATGGAAAATTTAACAAGCCTCAGGACTTGCTAAATAAGGCCAAGACCGGTTCCCGGTTGTAGTGCCAATGATGATGATGATGAAGTTTGAGTTTAGTTTGAATTGTGATATTAACGTAACAACCTACAGATTGTGGCGACTAACTTTTATTTCAAAAATAAACATAACTAAAATATCTATAAACGATAATATAAACAAATGTTTAAAATGGCTGGTAATATGAGCTCAGTGGAAAATACTTATTAAGAACAACCACTTAATCGGAAACAACGCTTTCAAATATCAAAGACCGATCTTTGATTAAATACTGGAAAGAAAGTTTGATTTGGAAAAGGCCTTCTGGATAAGCGTTATCTGATTCCAAAGCCATCACAACAAATCTAGAATCAAGATATCTAATAAGATAGTTGCGCGTACAGAAGTTCCTTAAAAGACGTAAAAGAAATAAATAAAAGGTCCCCGCTCTTCCCTCAACCGAGGAAGCACGGCGCCGGACTATAACACATTTGTCCCCACTTTTCGCAGCTTTAAATAACACATCGTTCAATAAGCCCCGAAATAAACTACTAAAAACAGGTTTATTTGGCAAAATTCTAACTTTTCATCAACTGCGATACAGTCATTCCAACACTTTTCCAACTTTTCTGTACTATGTGTATAGAACGATTTATACGCAACGACGCGCAGATGTATACTTTCCTTAGTTTTAATCCCCCTGACTGTCATCATCAGCTGTGGGACAGTCGTGCAGTTTTCCTTGTGAACATCGCATGTTGTGGCTTCATTGGATTGAAGCCAACGAGATTGGCCTTTCCCCTTGCAAGATTTTATCCACGTCCCAATATAGAATGTCGATTTTTTACACCTCAGCTGGAAAACTGAATATTTTGTTACCCGTTGATTCTAATAACAAGCCTCGGGACTTGCTAAATAAGACCAAGACCGGTTCCCGGTTGTAGTGCCGATGATATTGATGATGATGATTCTAATAAACCATTAATTGAAACAGAAATAGGGTTAGAGCCATAATAGAACCTTGAGGGATCCCGGAATTAGTAAAATAGGGATTCGAAGCCACGCCGTTTACAACACGCAGAATCAATTCGCCGACCAGCATCGATGGTTGAATTCGTGGAAATAAATTGGCGAAAGTATTGGATTTATCTTTTAAATCCGCAACCCATTACTAACGCAATAAAATAAGAGGATCCGAAGTTGTTGCTGATAGCCTTTGCCATTGACCAGAAGGGATGCGAACCAGTTAGGTATTCAAGGAGTATGTTGGTCACTTTGTCATTATGAACCTTCTTCGTGATATCTGTCGCATGTTTATATGCGTTTACTTCCTTACTCAATGAGGCTTTATAGCGTTTTAGATAATAGTGAAGAAGATCGTGTGATTCGAAATGACGCTATGACAGCTCGAATCACGAAAAAAATGTTACCTAAGCGTTACACACCAGGCTACTGACCGTGTTTTGACGTATTTTTCTTATTCGATTTTTTTTTTCGTTCGTGTTCTTCACTATTTTTGCCTGTGAATTGTGCGTATCTGTTGTTAGAGTTGCCACACCACCCCCTTCCCAGAAACTTCGTTACGATCAGATTCGGTGCGAGCGACGAGCGAGCGAACGGGAGGATGTCGGAGCAAGGCAAGCGAGTGTGCCTTGGTGCTCTATGCAGACGTCATGATTGCGTGTGTGAAATTCTGTTTACTACGGGGAGTGTGTGTGTGCTGCGTCGTGTACAGATCACGTCATAGTCACCAATTATAGCGTTTTAGATAATAGTGAAGAAGATCGTGTGATTCTATGAGAGCTCGAATCACGAAAAAAATTTTACCTAAGCGTTACACACTAAATCGAGCGTGGAGATTCAGCGTGAGTGACCAAGTTGGTCTAATAATACGTCCTGTATTCAAAGGAGAGGATACGCATATCCGATGGTCTTGTCGTTCAGTTTTCTGAATCGCCCACAACTCTCCATTGGTCTAAAGGAAGCACCAGCTACGTTCCAGAGACTCGTGAACTATGTTCTAACTGGGTTACAAGGTGTCAAATGCTTTGTCTATCTGGACGACATTGTCATCCATGGGAACCATAAGACAAACTCCGGAGAATATTCGAACTTTTGAGATACCACAATCTCAAATTGCAACCGGAGAAATATAGCTTCACACAGAAAGATATAGTTGACCTAGGACATGTTTGTTCCAAAAAAGGGACTATGCCAAATCCCGACCCGACTGCTAGTGTCAAGGTTTTACCCACTCCCAAGACGGCGAGGAACGTCCAATCGTTTCTAGGCCTAGCGAACTACTATCCGAAATTTGTTCCAAATTTTTTGAGGATAGTGCGTTCTTAACGAACTTATTAGGGAAGTACGTTAAATTCACGTGGTCAGACAAATATCAACAGGCATTTGATAAAATAAAGGAATTGTTGGTCTCAACACCACTATTAATGTATCCAGATTTTACCAAACCCTTTAATCTGACAACGGATGCAAGCAATGAAGAACTAGCTGCCGTGATATCGCAAGGGAAAATAGGTAAAGCTCAGCCTATCGCTTATGCCAGTTGAACCTTAAATAAGGAGGAAAAGAAATACTCCACCGTCGAGTAATAAAGGAGTTATAAGTCATTGTGTGGGCAGCTACAAATTTCTGCTGTTATTTGCAAGGGCGTAAATTCACCGTGTATACCGATCATAAGCCACTTAAGGAAGTTTTTTTTACGTAGAAGATCCACGTCACGGTTAACTAAATACCATCACAAATTATCGGATTTTGATTACCACATCGAGTACAAGTCCGGTAAATATAACACGAATGCGGATGCCTTGAGTCGCATACCGCAAAATTGTGTTGAAGCTCCCACAATATAAATGTGCAATGTACCAACATGCGCCCAAGTTAAGAAATTAAGGGAGAGTGAGGGAACCCAGGGAAGTCAAGAGGGCGACAAGTCCCCTTCCCATTCACAATCCAATTTTTTTGCATTATTGTGGGTGAAAATTCCCAGTCATGGGATAAGCAACCTCCAGAACCGGTGTACAACCATGAGAGCTACTATAAGCTATTAAGATACAAACTCCAACATACGAAATAGCAAGGCGTAACTTTTTGATTTGTAAAAGGAAATCCAAAGGGTACCATCACCGTATACTACCCCCTTTCACGTCCCATGTGAGCGATAGGGATGATCAATTATCGTTTCTTTTAATATTGGAAATAAAGAACCTTTTGTTTTGTGTTACCAGAGTAACCGAGTGTTTTTCTACAACGGCGAAAATTTACTGACTGCGGCCGGACTGGGTTGGCGTTCCGCTACGACCACTAAAAACATTAACGCAATACGGCGAACCAAACGTAAACCCCACAGTTCTAATACGGAACGCGCAGAAACAAGGGAAATTAGGTATGCCGAGTACGACACGGGATTCACTTCTTACCTCCAGCATTAATTCAGCACTGTGGGGTTTATAAATGTTAGGGTTAAAGGAAACAAATAAAACCCACTGGTTTGTGGAACATAGACTTTATTACAACTTCCTTTCTCTTTGGGAACATAAACTTATTGTCAATCTACACAGGTTACGCTACTATAGCTTATTTACACCAGACGTAAATTATAAAGGCACTGTAGTAGAATTTATTTTACACGACAAGTAAACTAATTAAATTAACTGTAGTACTCGTATAACTTATTCTATACCAAACGTAAACTAATTGAGTCCACTGCGACTATATTCAATTTTATACAAAACGTAAACTATCGAGTCGACTGTGGTTATAGTTTATTTAACACAACTAAAAATATCTTAATTTCACCGGGGAAAACTTCAAATGGATTTTTGCGCTGTTAAGAAACCACCGCTCTCTCGACGAAGGTTAAAAAGCGACTCTAATTGGTTGTTCAACGTGGAGGCACGACTTGCCTACGGAATCCACATCGCGATTAACTACTGCCACCGAAGCGACAGAATACCAAGAATTCCATCCATCGCTTCGGTGACCATATAAGGTATCATCCTCGCATTTAGTCCAGCAACAAAGGAGTGAAACACACACGGTGATTGCATCCGTTGCTCATGGTGTGTGTGTTCGCAAGTATGCGGAGAGTGGCTCGATCAAATCCACTAGGAGAACACTATAGCGTTAAGCAAGGATAGTGAAGAAGATCGTGTGATTCGAACTGACGCTATGACAGCTCGAATCACGAAAAAAATATTACCTAAGCGTTACACACCAGGCTACTGACCGTCTTTAGAATTTGAGTTCCAAACTCGACTATATTCCACTGGTGTGAATTATTTTTTTGTTATTTATCGCTTGGTATACGGTTCTGATGTATTTTTCTTATTCGATTTTTCGTTCGTGTCCTTCACTATTTCGCTTGTGAATCGTGTGTATCTGTTAGAATCGCTACAACACCACGAGCAACGATCCGCAGCTGGTAAGTCATCCCGCAAGGGCGGCAGCATGTTTACCTTAATGTATCGCAGCGTACAGCATTTCCGCCGTTTCGCTGTAGATGTCCGCAGACAGCCAATAATTCCAAACCAGCAATTACTGCCGAAAAGGGTTGCGACAGAGCGATATGGTGCATAGGGGAACGTTGGATGTTTATACGATTGTATATCCTTAATCAGCATCTCGTTGATGCTGCGTTTGTTTGGGTTTTTTGTGTCCCGTGGAAAGGTATGCTAATGCCGATCAATACGATCGACCGATGGCTCTGTGTACGTGACTTGCCATCCACATGCGTGGAAAATTTCTTTCTTCTTGTGTGCACGGTCAAGTTCAGGGATTATGTCGGTTACGTAATGTTGTACCGAGTTGGCTCTTAGGGATATGCTGTGTTGGTGCCCGGGCTTCGCTTGGTCGGGTGATTGGCGACTGATATTGTGGGGGACGTGGTAGATGTGCCAACGTATGACACTGGTTCACTGAGGTCCCACCGTACGCTATCGTCCACCACCAAATAATAAGACAACGCGCAAATGTATGATTTCACGTACAATTTATTTTAAGCAATGTTTAATACAAGTAATAATAATTGTTTCGAAAAAATGTTTTTGATTTGTTTCTGTTTGCTTGAGTCTGTTATTTGCCAATAAAAGAATGTAACGCCACGTTTCTTCGAAGAAAACACACGCTTAAAACAGAGAGGACATAATTACGTGCTTGCGTGCGCGGGGTGATCGTCCTGGTTTATCTTTAATTCAGCAAATCACTATTTGGGTCCACGTCTTGTTTATTTGTAAACAATATTATTTTTTTTCGCTACGATTTTCCCGAAAGGACTCGCTATTTGTCCCGTTACAATTTCCGATGTGTGCGCATTGGCGGTTGCAACTCGACTCTGTGCGTGCGGACGCGGCGGCGGGTGAATTTCGACTACTGACGGATGTCAGAAAAAGGGAGGATGCGCGCGTGATGGGGGTTAGGTGTCGACTGACTCATGGAATTGAAAATCCATTGCGTTGTGGTAGTGGCATCGTAAACTCATTGTCACTTCCTAAGAATCTAGTGGAAGAGTTGCTATGCCTATGCATATGAGTTTAGTTCCAGCGAATCCTTGTAGTATAAGCTAAGTTAGATTCGTTGGTTGTGTAAACCAGGAAATAGAAATTGCTTGGGTGCAAGAAAGGGGTATCGTTTAGATAGAAATGTTAACCGAGATAATTTCGGGGGAAATGTGCGCGGTTTAGTTGGTTGGTAATGTTCCGTTGAGGATTTGAATATACGCTTTGTTAAGGCATATGGACTTCGGAGAAATGTGTGCGGCTTGGTATACCTGCTAATGTTCCGTTGAGGATTTGGATATACGCCTTGTTAAGGCATATGGACTTCGGAGAAATGTGTGCGGCTTGGTATACCTGCTAATGTTCCGTTGAGGATTTGATTTTTGCATGTTTGCAGGATAGGGTTGTGGGTTGGTTCTCCGTGTGATGTAGAGAACCCGCACAATATGACTTGGTAATGTTGGTTTACGGATAGTGCAACCAAATTGCTTTTAGGGAAATTATTATTTGGCTCATATGCTTAATTCCCTAGCGCTAATCGTTAGCTCAGACTCTTAAAAACCTTTTATGTTGGCGATTGTAAAAGGTAAGTACCTGAATGGGTTTCTCTTTTAGGTGTTTTTGGTGGTCTATGGAGCAGTTACCCGGATAGTTGATGGGAAGGTAACTAGTAGCGTTCAGAAGAACCGCCACAGGTGTGCTTATAATGTGGTGGCAATCCCAGGCCCTGTGAACGTGGTCATTAAAATTAGCAAAAGAAACGTCGTGCTGCACGGGGACGGCCTGAGTTTGACTGCGTTCTATTAATTCCAAGAATTGTATCAAGGGGACGAGAACTGAACTACATATAAATAAAACCCACAGAAAATTTTCCGCACCATTAAATTAAATGTTAAACCACCAACAATAGCTATGAGATACGAAACACGTATGCCTATAAACAACTAAAATAATTATCAAAAAACAACATTTTTGTAAACAAACTATTTATATATTTACTAAATTCTCTAAAACTATATAAGACAAAATTTAGCAAAAACACTATATAAATATATAATAATTAGAGTTTTCTAAAACTATATAAAAGTAGTTATTATATATATATGTATATATATATAAATAAATATAAATATATATATATATATATATATATATATAAATATATACATATATATATATTATATATATATTTTTATATAAATTTTTTGATATTGTTAAACCATATGTATAAAAACAATTAAGATAGATATAAATATCGAAGCAAAACAAAATAAAAAAAATACAAAGATGTAATATAAATAGAACAGAAACAAAAAGATTATGAACAGTACGCTTCCGATATGTATATAAAATTCTTTTATATATGTATATTTTGTAAATATTGTAAAATTATTAAAAAAAATGTATATATGTAAAAAGAGAAACAAAGAGAACACTCAAATTATTGTAGGTATTCAAAAAATAGTAAATATCTATTGTACAACTATATTTATATAAAAAAAGAAAAAATATTGCAAATATTATAAGACACCAGCGACAACACATGTACGCCATTCCGTGAATTTAATTCTCCTTCTAAAAATGAAATTCCATTTTTAATAACAATGAGACATTGTTACATAATTAACGATTATAATTTCCATCCATCAGGAGTTTACTGACTGCGCACCAACTAGCGTGGCCCGAATGTAGTCTTTTATAATTTCCCCTTAATACTAGATATCTAAATAAGACTTACAATAGAAGAACACACAGCACCACTATGGCTTTTAATGTATTTCAAAAAAACGTCAGTCCGTGCCTATTTAATAAAGAACTCGTCATTGAGATGGGCCTGGATACTCAGAAGAACTTTGACATGACGTCGATTGGAATGTCTCGCATTCAAACCTTTCGGCACTAGTCTCAGTAGTATGCTGTGTAGGGTCATCTACCCATTCGTTCGAAACAAAACACTTCTAATTGGAAAATTATCCCAAATTGTACATGCCACTGCAGGCATACCACAAGGACCAATTTTGGGCCATAACCTATTTAATAGCCACACATCAAATATGCCCCGGACTGTGACTGAAGCACGGGTAGCTCTAAAAGATTAGCATCTTGGGTTGAATACATGGAAAATAAATTCGTGAAAACATTGGGTTTTGAGTTTGTGGCTAGTATCTCGTTGTGGGGAAGAAGATTTATTGCTAATAATATTAGCTATTGAGCAGAAAAGGCGTGAGCTATTTGCGAAGTCAACTACAATATTTTCCTGATTACTATACGGTTGTGAAACTTCGATGCGATCTTAACTGGATGCAAGTGGAGGACCCCCAGTTTTTTTTTGTCCTTTGGTGTAATTTCACTCATCATTTCTGGGAATGTATTGTTTTTCCCCGGGGCAGTCATTTTCGACAACTCCTATTCATACTTACTATTAATGATATAAACTCCACTCCTCTATCTCTCTATACGCAGACGACACTAAACTCTTCAAGACGATCCGCTCTTCTGTCGACTCCTCACTTCTCCAAATGGATCTCGATAGCTTTTCAACTTGGTGCCAAAATAACTGCCTCGAACTAAATATGACAATATGACAAATGTCACTCGATCACCTTCTCCCGTAAACTAACAACGCCCCCCCCCCCCCCCCCCCCCCCCGAGCTATGTTCCTGTGTTTTTTTCAACCAACAGATAACACCTGTACAAATGATTCGTGGCCTTGGCATCTTATGTGATAGGGAACTTAACTTCATCCTGTTAAAGATATATTAACAATTATTTAGTATATTTATATGTCACCAAACTCCCCCTAATTTTGTTTTATGAAAGGAAGGTTGCTGTCCGCGTTTATCTGTACGCTATTGATTATCCATTCAACTGAATCACTTTTTCCTTTCTATTTCCTATGAAAACTAGTTAACTTATTTGTACCTGGAAACTAACGGAAACTGCAGCTCAAACAGGACACGAATAGGGACACAAAAGAAAACTCCATTCAACTTAATCACTTTTTCCTTTCACCTGGAAGCTAACGGAAACGTAAGCACAACAGGACACGAATAGGGACAGAAAAGAACACTCGTCACTCTTATTTGATTTTTATTTTTTTAAATTTTTGTTTTCTTTTAATTCTATTGTTTTTACAATTTTACAACTTGATTTTTCTCCGGTTTTAAATCACGGAGAGCACAACCCCACGCATACACGGATTGATTCAGAAGAAGGTGTTATAGGTCCGGGACGCCGTGCTTCCTCGGTTGAAGGAAGAGCGTGGAGCTTTTATTTAGATTCAATTAAAACGCTTGGTTTTAATTCATTTTTTCTGTATTTTCTTCTTTTATATTTATTTTATTAAATTAGCTAAACTGCTCGACTATCTTATTTCTCAAACTCAACTTATTTCACACACTTACTTTTCTCAAATTAAAACTTCAACTGAACTTTAAATCTCAACCAACTCCAAACTGAACTAACTTTCTCAAACTCAAACTCAAACTCAAACTCGTCTGTATCTCAACTGACTTTACAATTCAATTTTCTCTCTTCTTATAGAACATTGTGTTCTAATTCACTGTAAATTATAATTTGAACAGAAACAATTTTATCAAAGTATTATTTACTCTACTGTGATTTTTAAATTTTGAAATAAACTTTGAACGAAAATCAAAGAGCTATGTTTCAATGAAAAAAAGGGGCATGTTATGAAATGTACTGGAACTGACTTGATATAGAATATTGAGGATGTTTATTTATGAGATGTATTAAATGAGAATGTTAGATATGTAAGGAGAATGTTTTAATGATGTGTTAGATAAATAATGAGACTCAGTATTAAACTTAATAGTTATAAGGACAGTAGTATTCTGGAATACTACAAAGGAAATCTCGTGTCGTTCTATTCAATATCCTTTTAGGCGATTGTTATTTTGTGGAAATGGAATTAGTCTCCATTAGGGAGACTATGGCTGTGTGCAGAATGTTAGTGATTTTGAAATAGGGGTTTTAATTTATTTTAATTATTTATCTATTGTATGTGGGAATATTCTAATGTATTTGTATGTGATGTGTTGATATTGGTAAAGGATAGTCATGTGCCGATACGAGATTGCAATATGGGGGTGATAATTAAATGAACTTAATTATATAACATTTCCACATATTGACGACATTATTCTCAAAGCCAAGTCTGTCCTTGGTTTTGTAAAAAGTTGGTCGAAAGAATTCTCTAATTTCTACGTTTCCAGATCGCCTTATACGAGGGTTGCCTCTTATGTTTCGGTATTTGGCAACCCTAGTGTTGCAATCCGGCAATTGACAGCTCTGTCGTAAAGTTGGACATTTTTGAGGTTATACGCACTCAGAACGTTTTGACATACGAGCGCTATTTGTGTTGTTTACAGTAACTTAAAAGATTCATCTCGGCCCAAAAATGGAATTAAATCGTCAACATTTTCGTGCGATTATTTTTTACAACTTTCGGCGTGGATTAACTCAGCAACAGTGCATGGATGAACTTAATTCAATTTTTGGCGATGAAGCTCCATCAAGGACCAGTGTTTATCGATGGTATGGTGCATTCAATCGTGGTCGTAGTTCACTCCAAGATGAATTTCGTGAAGGTCGTCCAAAATCAGTTGTTGTCCCGAAAACCATTGATGCTGTGCGCGAACTGATATTGGAAGATCGTCATGTGACCTATCGTGAGATTGAGACAACCTTGGGCGTTAGTGGGACCAGTATACATTCAATATTGCATAAACATTTGACTGTCAAAAAAATTTGTTCGCGTTGGATCCCACACAATTTGTCAATCGCCCAAAAAAAGGCTCGTGTCAATTGGTCGAAAGAAATGCTCAAAAAATACGGCCGCGGTGCTTCGAAACACGTCTATGACATCGTGACAGGTGATGAATCGTGGATTTACGCGTATGTGCCCGAAAGTAAACAGCAGTCGACTGTCTGGGTGTTTCAAGATGAGCCAAATCCAACAAAAGTTGTTCGCGCACGAAGCACTTCCAAGCAAATGGTCGCCCGCCTGTTTTTTCGGAAAAACTGGACATGTCGCAACCGTACCACTAGAACAACGTAGAACAGTCAATTCTGAGTGGTACACAACCATTTGTTTGCCAGTTGTCTTCCAAGAAATCAGGAAAACCAACCGCCGAAGACGGATCACTCTTCACCACGACAATGCGAGCTCTCACACATCGGCTGCGACAACTGCATTTTTGAGCACCCAAAACATACATCGATTTGATGGGTCATCCGCCGTATAGTCCTGACTTGGCACCGAATGACTTCTTTTTATTCCCGTACGTAAAAAACAAACTGAGAGGTCAACGTTTTTCGACACCTGAAGAAGCGGTTGCTGCATTCAGAATGCATGTGTTGGAGATACCTCAATCAGAGTGGCAAAAGTGCTTCGACAATTGGTTCAAACGCATGCAAAAGTGTATAGATCTTCATGGGGAATATTTTGAAAAACAATAAAGTGATTTTCGATGATCAATATTTGTTTTTGTTCTCTAATCCCGAAATATAAAAGGCAACCCTCGTATAGCCTTTGTCCGTCCCCTTCTTGGATATGCTAGTCAGGTTTGGTGTCCTCACTACTCGTCCCAAATTCGCAAAGGCGAAAGCGTGCAACGTCGTTTTTTGCGTTTTGCCCTCCGAGGATTGAATTGGGAAAATCCTCTGATTTTACCATACACGAGCCGTCTTCACCTAATTAACCTTAGCACACTTGAAGTGCGCAGAATTCATGCCGACACTTTCTTCATTCACCGTCTACTCTTAGGCTCAATCAGCCGCCCATGTCTGCTCTCCCTCCATCACATTTTCGACTAATCCCCGAAATCTGCGAAACCCTCGTCTGTTCTATTTACCCGCCCATCACACATCTTACGGCTCTAATGAACTCATTTCACGAATGCAGGGGTGGGAAAACTCTCACCCCACATTCTTTGACTTCAATCTCACCCCTCCCGCTCTCAAACGTCGTCTCCTCACTTACTCCTCCTGAACCTACCCCGTTAACCACCTACACTCTCCCGCACTCATACTCACACCCTAGCATCCGGCTTATCCTCGCCCTTCCCTGTCCTAACACTTAGACTATTATTGTATCCATCTTTGTTTAGTTCCCCATTCCATTTTTAAGTTATTTTAAAGTTAGTCCACCACCCTCAACCCACATGCTTTAGTTTTGAAGGTAGTTTGTAAGTCTATTTATAACTTTATATGTTTATCCAACTTGTACTAAGCGAAATAAACTGAGGATTCTGCCCTTTATTCATGCATCCATTCATTCATTCATTCATGCATTCATTCATTCACTTAAGTAGTCCAATCCTTTAGAATCAACGAAAATGGATTATCGTTTATTCTTCTACTGCCAGTATTTAATGACCGGCCAACACAGAGAATTATTCTTCAGCCGAACCACACAAATGTAGAATGATCCAGCTTTGCAGGATTTCAAAACCAAAATACAAAGCTTTCCTAACCTCTCTCTTGTCGTCCGGTCACACTGTGCTGAGAGTTAAGGTTACTCCGAAATAACTTTTGTGGACGCATTTGAATTTAACTAAATTGAATGTTATTTAAGTTAAATAAATTGAAGGAAAGGTCCGACTACATGCAATCAACGAACAACCATACCAAGTTTGATAGCATTTTATCATTGAGGGTGAACTTCGGATTAATTTCGGGAATTAGGTAGATTGAACTAAATTTTTTCAATAACACAAATAAAACTTTTTGTAAGATTGTTCGTCTCTTCATTCGGCATTTGGTCGTTGCACTGCATATTTCCATAAATCATGATTGCTCACAAAATCACTCACCACGCCAACATTCTGTAAAAGGCCAGTAAATTTTAGAGCATACGTTTTCGATGTGAATCTCCATTACATTTGACTCAACTTGAAAATGCTTTTTTTGTAACCGACGCCATCTAGTCGGACACAGACATCATCTGTTAGATGATAGCTACAATTTTTTAGAATAGCAATGTCACAAATCTGATTGATTACAAAGCTGACTGACCACATCTACAGTCCTCACTCTGGCATTGGCGGGTGTCTTTTTATTCCTGGAAAATATTTTACATACATTGATTTCATTTGATTTGATTTTTCCCCAAAACATTTATACAGAGATCTTGTGAATCCTGACTAAACGATATTTCCTTTTTTTGTTGAATGTTGAATGTTTGAATGCCATTGGAATTTTCATCCTTATCCCTCCTATCGTATTTGTCCCTTTGGCAAAATGTGAATTGTGGTTAAAATTGGCACACAGTTGCCAAAGTATCCTCCACGATGTTGCCACAGTTTGCACAGCATCTTTGGTGCCAGAATACACCTACATAACGTACAATCATGTGGAACGCATTCGAAACTAAATAAAAGAGAATTGTGAAAATTATTCAAACATAAAATTCCAATAAGGACACCAGCTACCGCATGAACTGTTTGGATCAAGATGCCAACCTTAAACGTTTACTTTTTGTGTGAATTTGGAATGTCGCCTCGTGGGTATCCTTCTCTTAGTGCCGGCGACATCCTGCTTGTGTGAAGAGACATATGCACCATTGAGGTCTCCGTTCCTTTTAGTTTGCTATTATAATTTATTTTATTATATATAGTTGTGTAACGGAAAGCTAGTGATTTATAGAGGAGTCGCATCCTGTCGAGGATTTACACTGAATGAACGACAACCAAACTAGGGAAGGAAATGGAGGTTTTCGGGGGTGTATTTTTGCATGTCATATCGAACATAGATAGTTAAACATCTATATAAAAACTAGTTACGTTGCCATACAGTCAGAGGACACTTTTTAACAATAAAAGGATTTGTATAAAAAATGAAGGATTCTCATTCATTCATGCGACAGTAACCAGAGAATAAAGGTCACCAAATAAGAGAGGAAGAAAAAACAAACAATACTGGAGGAGTGATACCTAACAGAAAAGACCAAAATAGCAGAAAATACACACAAATTGTGGCCAAAGGATCCCCGAGGAACAGAGAAACGCCAAATCAACACAAACACCGTTGTTGATGTGTCTGACTCTGAGGTTCGAATCACACCAAAGATATCGTATCCCACTGAGAGATTTGCGCATTCTTTTGTATCCAACTGATACCAGGATGCGCCAGTGGCAGAAACGCTCGGGAAAATTGCCACTTGGAAAAACATATTTTACCACTTTTATCGTTTTTGCCATAAATTCGGATTTCAGCTTCGTTCTCTATTTCCTTTTGCTACTTCATTTGTCAATATAGTTTAAGTATTCCAGTATGAAGCTTCCTAAGCAGGAGAGGACCGTAAAATCGCAATTACCACAAGTGAACTGTACAAATCGACCCATACAAAATGGTTGCATTTGCTACAACATACTTGTTGCAATGAGTTTTGAGTTATTTTAAACCTAAAAGAAAATTCTTCTCTGAAAAGATCCCGTATGACCAACTTTTTAAAGTTCAACTAATGAACCTGATCTCCGTTGAGTAGATTCGATAAACGCAACACATTTTTAACATCAATTTAGAAGATATATCCTTTATTATATATCGTAAATTAGAGCCAGAGTTACCAAGAAGGTTCCCCCGAAAACATGCCTGGGTTCAACTCAAGGTTGAATCCATTAGCCAGTACCCACTATTCGTCACGGTGGAATTATCGCGCAACGCGCAATTGGCTTTTTAAAAAAATACACACACAAAAACAGGATTATCAAATATCTCTAAATGTTAATGTAGTTTGAAATGCAAAAAAAAAAAGGGGGGGGGGGGGGGGGGCGTGGAAAAGAAGGCGATAGCTGAAGATTAATTCCCTCTGTATCTTCGCCTGTTTTAAATTGATCATTAGTATGAACCATATACGCGGCTGGTAGACGACTTTGGCTACCGAATGTCTCGGGGGAAACCACAGAACTTCCGAATTCACATGAAAGTTGTTTGTAGTATACAGGCACAGGCAGGATTCTAAAAAATGAATCGAAACTGCCTTCTCTTATCGTTTTCAAGCAATATTTCAGCTTTTGCCGCAATATAAACTCTGCTCCAACTTAGAACTTAATTTACTGTGATTAGAACTTCTTAGGTGCAAACGGAAAGGCTATTAGGGTTAAGGAGTTAAACTTCAGATTGTATAAATTAAACCACGTAAAGGAAAACCGGAGAATATTCAAGTGGACTTGAAATGAAAGAAGTAAGCACAATTAACGCGTAAGGTTCATGATCAGAAAATGGGTTAATTAAGTTTTTGGCGATAACAATAATACAGTGTTAAAGAAAGAAGCTCTCATTATACTATAGCGTCTCTAACACATACACACACAATACACAAGCAAATATCCGAAAATCGAATAAGAGAATACATCAGAACCGTATACCATATCGATAACATAACAATTCACATCAGTGGAATATAGTTGAGCTTAAAGATCGAATTCTAAACACGGCCAGTAGCCTAATGGGTTGCGCTTTCGTTCAATTTTTGATGATTCTAACTGTCATAGCGTCAGTTCAAATCACACGTTCTTCACTATCAATCCCATACGCTATAATACCGCACACTTTAATACAACAGAACGAATTTATTGAGTGTCCGAAGCCGACGAACGACATTCGCCCGAGAACCGACTAGTGCCGATACGCGTTGTACGAAGTATTTCTTCGCATGGGTGCATAGCGTTTTCGACGATAGTGAAGAACGTGTGATTCGAACTGATGCTATGACGGTTAGAATCACTAAAAATTTAACCAACGCTCAACATACCTGGCCACTGCCTCGTATACGTATTGAATTTCTAAACTCAAGTACACTCAGCTGATGTTGAACTGTTATGTTATCGCTATGGTATACGGCTCTGATGCTTTGCTTATTCGAATTTCCTTTCGGCGTTCTTCACTATTTGCTTGTATTTTGTGTGTGTTTCTGTTAGAAACGCCACACTACTCTCTCCTCAGCAACTTTGTTACGACCAACTTCGTGTGCGAACGACGGATCGAGAAGACGTTGGAGCAGGCGAGTGTACCGGTGCTCTATGCGGAAGTCGTGATCGAGCAATAAAGTTTTGTTTTACGTATGGGAGATTGTGTGTTGTGTGTAAACAGATCACGTCGGACGCCATCGGACTGTCACCCATTTAAAATTTGACCAACGGTTTTTGGTCTGTGTCTGCCAACTCTTCGCCGGGAGTGTGTAGCGGTACCGCCAAACCCTACGGTCTACTTACCTGAAAACCCCCGATAACTACTACCCAACCCCTTTAAATTTGCTAATGCAACAGTATTAGTACCTAAAAATGCTGCACGCATTTAAGAGATCAAATCTATGATCTTTAAGTCCCTGTAAAGAAAACTTACCTTCATGCATTCTCTTCGCATACCATTGCTCCTTAAGATTTCTTTATTAACTTACCAGGAATTTCCAATCAATTTCGGCATCTACGTCGCCAGTCAAAATTCCTTAGACAAATTCCCGTAAACAAAATACTTCGGATTGCATTCATTGTAACCGCCATGACAGGGACCATAAACATTGCGCCGTCTATTTCCCCAGCCGCGTCATGTATCTTTTCATACACATGCCTGGCAACCTTTTTGGTTTGTCTTATCAATAAACAACCCAAGCAGCTGCATATTAATTAGCGCAATAGATGCCGAAACCAAATTCTCTAGCATTTCCTAACGCAAATATGAACCCGGTTTCTACTGCAGCCAAAGATGCCATAAAAATCCAATTTGCTTTAGCACCTTTTTCTCCTAACGTCGAAAATAGCTACGAGGCATCGTGTAAACAATGACCCGCATTACCAACGGCGCATTTGATCATTTTCCCCTATTGTCTTTGCCGCCTGCCTGTTTCGTCGTTCCACTGCACGTGTGAATCGCATCTATCCGAACGATCCCACACATACCACCATGACCTTTATTACGAGATCTGGTTTTCTTGTTCCCACAAGAGAGACTCTACGTTACACTTGTGGGAGATAAAACATATCCTTGGCAAGGATATATTCACACCCTTAAGAGAAGAGTTTTTCTCTCTCTTCCTTTTTTCTTAGCGAAATCATCTCTGCTTGAGATGACGATCGCTGAGTCCTTTACCATTCGCAGACCGCCACGGTCATGCGTCACTCCAACTCGCCGTCACTGCGAAGACGCACAAATATATACTGGAGTCGTGTTCGCGTTGTTCAAGTAACTTTAGTTAAAGTCGGTGAAAGTATTGATTTAAATCTGTCATTTTATGTGTTGTTCGATTTGGATATACCTACAAAACTAAAAATAAATCTAAGTGAAAGTATTAAAGGTAACAAATAAAGTATTATTGTTTATCAAACCGGAGTGTTTTGTTTCTGTGTTGTGTCCGCTCGGTTGCGAAGGTCGACCATAGTTTGCTTCATCCTTGCGTAGTGAGCAGTTACCGCGCGAACAATTTATGATGGAGGAGGAAGTGAACGGGGTGCCCGTGTATTGGCACAATACTTCCTACCCCACAAGTGCACCAAACTCCCAAAAATAGGTTTAATTTATTTGCCTTACTAAGTTAAATGAAAAGAAAAGTTAGACATTCTTGACCAGTGTAGCTAGTTTGTTTGCATGTTCGCAAGTTCATAATTGACCAAGTTATTTGCCGAAGAGAGTTATGGCGCATCATCTTGGACTTAAACTCCCCAGGTCGCCTCACTTCCCTTGTGTCATTGGTGGCCGTCCGCTTGTCACCAGCTGACAATGTAACAAATAACATGTTTGCATGTTAGCGACTACCGAGACTGAGGACGAGGAGGAGGAAATCAGCGACCTTGAAGCAAGGCTATCCCGAGCAAGGTCACAATTAGCTGAGCAGCGTCGCAGAAAGAAGAAATTGGCTAAAAAGGAGCAGCTAGTTGTGAAACAACAGCAGCAGAAAAAACAGCAACAATGTGCACAGCAAAATACTAATAAGCAAAAAGGAGGTCCACCGCAACAGATGACGCAACAACAACCACAACAAGAGCAAGAGGCAACAAAAAGGAAAATGAAGATGCCACCCATCAAAACTACAGATATGGATTGTAACGAACTGGTAAGTCTATGTAAGCTTTCTATTGGGGAGGATTTTTCAATTAAAAGACTGACAGGAAGCAGGTTTGCCATACAGACAAATTCGGTTGAGGACTTTGAAAAAATGAAAAATGTGCTAAAAAGTCCTTCCGCGGAATTTTATACGTACACCCCGAAAGAAATAAAGAATACAACGGTTCGACTAAAGGGCACCGTCCCTGAAACGGAACCAGAAGTTCTATTACAAAAGCTAAGAGAACTTAATTGTAATGATATTGAGTTTATCGCAGTAAAACCCTTCAATGTAGCTAGGGCTAGATGAAAGAATCGTAAAATACAATTCTACCTGGTGCAGTTGGACCCCGGTAGCAAAATTGGTGGACTTAAGAAAATCACTATCCTGAACCATGAAATTGGCACATGGGACATATTGAAAAAAGGCAGAGATATAATCTCGTGTGTTCGCTGCCAAAGGTTCTGGCACTCAGCCGCACACTGCGAAATGCAGTATCGATGCGTAAAATGCGGACAGGACCACAGCGCAGAACAATGCACGTTAGGCATAGAAAGGGTAGACGACAGGTCTCTTCTAAAGTGTGCAATCTGTAAGAGAGATCGACACCCCGCTAATTACCGAGGTTGTCCTAAATTCCCCGAAATACAGGAAAAAAAGTTTCCATAACAACGAAAAATAGAAACCCCAATAGTTCAAGCTCGACCGGCACTAAACGTAACACCCCAGTTCTCGTAAGCTCAAGTAAGAGCCTACACACGGGTACCACGGCACCATACGTTGCCTCCAGAAACAGTAACACTAGTAGATGTGCTCACAAGCCTGCTCGCTATCCACACGCAGATGGCACAAATGGAAAAACATATAAAGGAGCAGGACACTAGACTGGACTGGGTCTATTCCCAGTTGTCTAGCCAGCCGTCAATATAAATCCCCGAACAGAAAGCACAATTAAGGCTCTAGTCGTGAATGTAAATTCACTTATCAGAATCGATAGAAGAGCTGCTCTCTTTAAATTGTTGCAAGATGAAAGTCCTGACGTGTTTCTGCCTAGCGAAACTAAGTTGAATCAAAGGCATAAACTATGTTATATACATTATACGAAGAGACCGGCCCAACTCCACTCAATGAGGAGGGGTGGTAATCTTTGTTTAAAAAGGACTTCAACATAAGATAATATATAGTGGTGAGGTGCGCAGATTTCGGGTGTTTGAAGCGTGCATCCGCATACCTCTTCAACAAGGTAGGGGGATGTATGTGATATCTGCCTACGCACTAGATGCAAATAAACAAACTGTACTTATAGTGGAGCTAGAGACTTTTTTCCGATGCTTACAACTTCACTCGGAAGGGAACTATTACATCGTAGGTGGCGACTTGAATGATAAACACTCAAATTGGGGAAATAGCATGTCCAACACGAGAGGAAATCAACTAGCTGGTTGGCTAGATCAACATCACATTGAATATAAGGTTGACCTGCTAGCTAAAGAAAATCCTTCCTTTCCCAGAGAGGGATCGTTCCTGGATATTATACTTATTGACACACGACTTAAACATACACATACTAACAGACAAAATATAAACTGCCTACGCACAATTGAGTATGACAGCGACCATTGTGCATTATCAATCGTGATAAAAGTAATTGCAAGCAAGCAATTCCAATTTCCCCCGGAAATCATTCCGGCCCACTTCCTGCTTAAACTATTTCCTCGCTTGTAACCAAGCAGCATTTAGTTTTCCCGAAAATCATTTCGGCTCCCACCCTACCCAATAGCAATTCTCCTTACTGGCAAGTCACCAGCACGATGCGTTGCGTTCCGCGAACAACCATCGGAACGACCAAGACCCACATTCCTAACCGACAACTCATGCCCATACTTGGTCGTATTTCCAAACCAATTTCCTCGTATACATAGCGACAGAGGAATTTAACTCAGCCTGTACGACAGCGATTCTTCGGAACCCAATCCCACATGGAAGCATAGCAACCTTTTTCAAAGATCCTAGTAAGTGGCAGTGAGTTTATTTAGCTATGACTCCACTGCCACGACGCGACGAACTTTTTCTCGCTTGTAATGAGTTAGTCGCTAATCATCCGCCAAACGGCGCACAAGCAACATTGTCGAGTCATAACCACCGCGGCGAAACCAAGAGTCGAGGGCGTAGCTTCCTCAGGGCGTCTCCTGTCGAGTTCGGATCAATACGGCCGCATGCCAATATCGTCATTTAAGGGTGATTTCGAGGTTTGACGGTTGAACTTAAGTGCACAGTGCATCCAAACTAATCAATAAATGCAGACATAGCTTTTAGAGCGCTTTGGTAACGCGGTCAGACTTCATTATTCTCTCTCAACTTATTGTTTGGTGACTAATGTATTTAATATATCTAAGTCCATCAATTTTACTATTGGGGCTTAGCGACACGGTTGCGATTTCTATAATTTGCTGTAGAAAATGGTTTTACACCCGTAAAGTTCCAATAATAAAAGCACTGATTAGAAGTTGTTTACTAACTTTATTTTAAATCGGAACAGAAGACACACTTAACAACGTAGTTTTACGGTTCGTATAATTCTTTCTTAATTTTAACAAATTCGTGGTAGCAAACTAAGGAGGCAATTTTACTTGTACAAACGAATGCATTTCTGAAGTTGTAGAATGCGACTCTCGACTTTTGAGTATATGAACGCCACTCTCGACTTTGAAATATCTGCATCCCCGTGCGCAC
Source organism: Microdon myrmicae (assembly GCA_963931805.1). NCBI lineage: Eukaryota > Metazoa > Arthropoda > Insecta > Diptera > Syrphidae > Microdon > Microdon myrmicae. Next base: position 35,865,884 of record OZ007498.1, on the reverse strand, counting down.
CGGGGAGCGGGAGTAAACCGCCCGTCGCGAAAGGTGGTTGTAATAGGGCTCAACGATATTCAATCGTTTGGGGAGAAGATCGTTGGTAGTACACATGTATGTGTGTACATGGGTTCTTTCATGGACACACAATGACAACGAATCTGAAACACGAAGAAGGGGCGTAATGTGCATCTATGAGAATTGATTTCGGCTAAGCAAACAAGCCGAATCTCATTGGATGCTAATTGGGCTTGGGTTTGCTTATACTGCTGCTGATGAGAAGCAGATCCCGAAATATGAAAAGACGAAGGAAACGTTTGGGTCTTTGTCTGAGATGTGCATTGCTGCTAAATAAATAGGCGGCAATGCAATGTGGAAATGTGCTAATGGGTTTCAGCTAGATTACCGTGAATTGGTGTTTATTGCATCGCTGACAAAGGTAAGTATACCATACCTATTTGCATTTGGTTATGCCGTAGGATTCAATTGGTCCCAAGAGACGCGATATGCGCATATTTGTTTTGGTCCCTTGGCTGCATGTCGCCAGCCAATGTGTATGTATGGTGATTTATGATACACTTGGTTAGGACGGGAAATAGGCGATGCAATGTGTATGGTCGCCGTTATGATGGTTACATTGTATGCAAACCAAATCATCTTGTTTTCAGGAATTCGTCTAGGTGAATTGGCTTGGCACTGAAGGTGCCGAATTTGTTTGAGATTCCTGATAAGGTAAGAAACATTTCTTACAGGAATTGTATACGAAGAGATGCATGAAAGGTAAGTTTTCTTTTCCAGGGACTTTTTAAATTATACCTTAGATAATCTTAGATGCGTAAAGCATTTAAGGTGCTAATGCGATTGATTATATGATTGGATGGAAGATATGGGCGTTTTTCAGGTAAGTGGGCCGTGGGGTTTGGCGGAACCCCCACATTGTTGTCAAGTTGGTTTTTAGTTTAACAACTTTTTCCATTTGTTTATCCAGTTCACACTAATCTCATGAATGAGTCTGTTGAGGACGTCGACCTGATTGCCGCATTTGTTTCGCTGACAGCTAGTTCTTGGAATTGGTTTCCAGCCCCTGAGTATGGGGCACCATGGGCGTTGTCTTCGTCGTCGCTCAACGTGCCTGTATCCTTGTTTTCATTGGCTTTGTCGGGCTTAGCCTTTAGATTTAGGTCTGTATTTTACCTTCTTCGAAGCACAATTTTGGCATCCATTTGAGTTACGTCCGTATTATGATTCTCACCTTTCTTTATTTTTTATTATTTTTCACTGCGCGAGTGACATATAGAAAATCACGTTCAAGAGTTTATTTATTATACTTTGCACATACACAAACAGGAACACTTCGTATGTCACGTAGCACCACTAATTGTTTTTTAATTATTTTGGGTGCAGAGAAGCCCGAAGCGAACCTGTACGCATTTAAGATGTGCATCGCGGTTTAATTTAAAAATGATTTTATTTTTATTATTTACTGGCCTGTAAAAACCCGGAAGTTCATGACCTCACCGACTCGGCTCCGCCATTGTTCCCTGTCCTGTGCGCTCTCCTTCCACGTTCGATCATCCGATTCGATCTCCTCGAGGTCCAATCTAACATTGTCCTCCCATCTCCGTCGCGGGCGTCCTGTCGTTCTCTTCCCCGTTAGTTTACCGTCAAGAATTCTATGCACGATCCTATCATTGCCCATTCGCGCTACGTGTCCGGCCCATCTTAATCTTCGCGACTTGATCACTCTCACAATTGTAGGTTTGCGGTATAGCTCTTCCAATTCCTGGTTGTGGAGTTTCCTCTATTGTCCTGACTCCTCGTCATATTTACCGCCAAATATACCCCTTAAAACTTTATTCTCGAATACGCGGAATTTGTTCTCTTCCCGTTTTGTGAGAGCCCATATTTCGCATCCGTATAGAACAATCGGTATGATTATGGTTCTATAGACACGGAGCTTTATATTACGTGATAGCAGTTTGGATTTTAATAGTTTACTGCCTGCATGCCAACTAGCGTTGCCGGAATGTAGTCTTTTATTAATTTCCTTTGACGTTTCGTTTCTGGTCGTCAGTATCGTTCCCAGATATTTAAATTCTTTGACATTTTCAAATATCTTGCCCCTGACGTTTATATATGTTCTCTGAGGTCCACCTGCTCTCGCCGTAATCATGTATTTCGTTTTGTCTTCGTTTATTTCTAGGCCCACCTCTTCTGCTGTTTGCATGATGATTTCACAGTTTATACTTATAGTTTCGAGATTATCGCCCAGAACGGCGATGTCATCCGCATACGCAAGCACTTGTGTGACCCCGTTCAGGGATGATCCGGCGTGTTGTCGTCTTGTACCTTTGTGATAACATACTCGAGGACAAGGTTAAAAAAGCATGGTGAGAGGCCATCGGGGTAGTGGAGCACGAATTCGAAGTAGTGCAATCCTTTAACTACCTTCGGTCCATAGTATCAGCCGATAACAATATGGAAGAAGAAATACGCGAACGGCTGATTAAATCCAACAAAGTCCTACTATGGTCTATCAAGGCTCTTTAAATCCCAAAATTTAGCCAGAACATCCAAGCTACTACTGTACAAGACCATGGTCTTACCAGTACTCATGTATGGATCCGAGACCTGGGTGCTTAATAAAAGGCACTCTGAGCTCTTGGCCGCGTTCGAGAGAAAGGTCTTAAGGAGAATTGTTGGCGCCGTATGTGAGGGAGGACGATTCCGGAGACGCTACAACCATGAGTTGTACGCAATCTACCTTGAAGCTCATATTGTAAGAAAAATCAAGCTCGGTAGACTCCGGTGGGCGGGACACCTAGCTCGAATGAGCGAAGAGGAGCCTGCCCGGAAAGTCCTTTGTGGCAGGATGTATGGAAGGAGACCGCGAGGCAGACCTTGTCTGCGATGGAGGGATGGCGTAGACCAGGACACCCAGAGTCTGGGAGTGCCAAACTGGATGACATCGGCTCGAAATCGGGACCGGTGGTGAGATTTGTTAAATAAGGCCAAGACCGGATCCCGGTTGTAGAGCCTATGATGGTGATGATGAGAGGCCATCCCCTTGTTTTAGTCCGCCCCGGATTTCAAATGGTTCTGAGAGGTGGTTTTCTATTCTAACTCGCCCTTTGTTTTCGTTCATGCAGATTTGAATGAGGGCGGCATATTTTTTCGGGATCCCCAGCTCAACCACAGTATGGTAGAGTCTTTGCCTTGCGACTGAGTCGTAGGCTTTTTTGAAGTCAACGAACAGTTGGTGAACCGTCTCTCCGTATTCCCACTTCTTTTCCAGCAGTTGCCTTATTGTGAACATCTGGTCGCTTGTTGACCGGTTCCGACGGAATCCGCATTGGTAGTCTCCCAATATTTCTTCTGCGTACGGTGTGATTCTTGCCAGAATGACATTTGTTAACAATATACCGTTCCGCTGAACGGTACATCAACTATCATTTGTCGATTGTCGATAAGTCTACACCGGATGGTGGTCAATTTGGTATTAGTTTAGTTTAGTTTAGTGGGGGCAAAACCCTCATTTATTTAGCTTAATGCAACTTACATTAACTTAAATTAAATTAACAAAAAAACCTTACAGACTATCTTAAATCTAGAGTAAGAAGGAGAAAAAAAGAAGAAAACCAGGAAGGTGAAGATGACTGTTTGATGGGGGAGGTAGGGGGCTAAGGAAGAGCGAGTGTATGTGGGGGTGGTAAATTCGGCAATTGTGAGACAGTGACAGTGAAGGGTATGTCTACGTATTTGGGGTGGGGGGGGGGGGGTGGTGAGCTGGGGGGAGAGGTTGAAATCGTGGGTGGGGCTGAGGGTAGGAGAGAAGAGGTAGGATTGCAGGGTAGAGGGGATTATTGGAGGGGAGGGGTGGATTTAGGACGGGTTTATTCTGAGACGTCGTTTAAGAGCGGGAGTGGAGATGTTGAAATCGAAGGAGGTGGGGAAAGAGTTAGCCTGTCGTAGCATACGCGACATGGTATCGTTAGCGCCGTAAGAAGTGTGATGAGCGGGCATGTAAAACTTTACGGGAGTTTGTATGCAATGTTAAAGTGGAGAGCAAGCTTGGGCAATTGATTCGGCCAGACAGAACGTGATGGATAAAGATGATGTCGGCATGAATTCTGCGCTCTTCAAGTGTGTTTAGATTGATTAGAGGGCGCCGGCTTGTGTATGGTGGTAGTATCAACGGATTTTCCCAGTTTAGTCCGCGGAGGGCAAAGCCCAAGAAACGACGTTGAACTCCCTCAATCCTGCGAATGTGAGTCACTTGATACGGGCACCAGACCTGACTAGCGTATTCGAGTAGTGGCCGGACAAAAGTTGTGTAGAGTGATCGGGTGACATAGGGGTTAAGGAATTCCTTCGACCAGCGTTTGACAAACCCAAGGGCGGCGTTGGCCTTGAGGATTATGTAATCAAAATGTGCGGTAAATTTGAGCTCCTTGTCGCATAGGACGCCCAGATCGCGAATCAATTCAACCGATGTTATTGGTTGGTTCAGTAAGAGATAGGAGCGTGGGTGAGTGGGGGAACTTTTCCGAGAGAAGGTGATTGTGTGACATTTGGCGATATTCATTTCTAGACAATTATTTTGGCACCAAGTCGAGAAGCTGTCAAGATCCGTTTTGAGAAGTGAGGAGTCCAGGGCAGAGCGGATTGTCTTGAAAATTTTGGAATCGTCCGCGTAAAGCGAGATGAAGGAGTGAATAATGCAAGACCCTGTGGGGATGGAGTATGGTGTGCAGGCGTACTGCACCGGTTCACTTCTTTCCCCCAGCATTAGTTCAAATCAAAAGGTAGGTCGCATTGTGTGTATGAGGAGAACCAAGAAACCAATTAGGATCGGTGAGGACAGTGTACTTCGGGTCGGCGCTCTCATGACGGCAGCAGTCGTGTTTCTATAATTTAAAGCACTTGAAGCAATTGTAACTGACGAATGAAACATTAAAAAAAACATCTTTTATTTCAGCATTTCAATAGTATCACTGGAAGGTAAGACCTTCGATTGACAAAAAACAAAATTATCCAAATCCTTTTCTCCGTCCTATTGACAACTATTAAACTAAATTTGAAATCATTCTTTCACTTGTTTGTTTGGATAATTGCCGAGTTTATTTGACATGACATATGTAATTTGAGATTTGTTATTTGAAAAAATGAACATTTGCGTTTAACTTCCTCATGCATTGCACTAATTGAACACTTTCACTTGTCAGTTAATTGTACACAAAATTTTGGAACTGTCTTGCGAAGTTCTTACACACAGCGCTAACGTTTGCGCGAGACAAATGAAAAAAAAACTAGTATCCGTATTTCATATATAAAGGATATCGCCTGTACATAAATTCACATAACAACTGTATAAATTAAGTTTGAAATCATTCTTTCTCAATTAACTGAAGATTAAACACTCTAATCGATTAAATGACAACACACGACGCTGTATCTCTTGGGACGCCCCACGAGAGATGTAAATTTTAACGTGAGGGCACGACCTGCCCTCACGGAATCCGAATCGCGATTAAAGATCGCCATCGAAGCAATAGAATTACGAAATATTCATTTATTGCCCCAATGACCATATAAGGGATGATCCTGATGCCGATCAACGAGAGGACGCGCACACACATAGATGAGGATCCATCGCACCCTCAAGCTGTGCATGAGCAATCGAACCGTGGGCATCAGGATTTCCTCAGGGGAACATAAACCGACATGGGTGCAGCTGGTGCCAATATCTTTGCATATGTATTGAGATGGTTCTACGCTCACTCGGACCGTGGATATTACATTTCCATAAAAGGAAATGTTAGCCTGATTGGTACCGCGTAGAAGTTGTATGCTGATCGGGCGCGCGTTGTTGACGTCAACAGAGTGTCGAGCCGTCGTGTGTGTATTTACACTAACGAGCTCTCGGTCCCTTTTTGCGGCCAGGTGCGAGTTACCATTTCATGTGGCTCGGTTTAGCGACCGATGTGATTGCAGCATTGAAGCCAAGCGGGAGTATCTCTTGCTTGTGTGCTGCAATTTCAATGGGTGTGGTGTGCACCGTGGTGGTCGTGTCAGTTGCTTCGTGTTGCAACTGAATTGGCCCTATGTAAATGGTGCGTTTTGGGAACTGTGCCTTTAGGGAAATATCTGTTTGGTGCTGATGGATTTCACATCAGCGAAAATGATATGTTTAGATATTTTAGGCGAAGGCTTTCGCAAACAATGGACAGGTAAGTACATGCTTTCTTTTTTGTGTGCCCTATGTGGGAGTTTGAAAAATGGGGTAAATGGGAGTTTAATTGGTGGCGCTCCAGTGAGCCGCCACAAGCCTATGTCGTTTATGGTTAGGATAAATAGGAGAGGGTCGAGATGACTGCCTTGGGGGACATCTGGGGTTGGGGAAAAAGGATCCGAGAGGGTGGATCTAAATCGCACACGACAGGTTCGACAACTGAGATAGAATGAGACCCACTTAATCAGCAGGGGTTCAAAACCGAGGGAGGATAGCTAGAAGAGAATGAGGTTATCGGAGATTTTGTCGAAGACCTTGCTAAAGTCGGTAGCGACTACATCGACCTCATCGCCGTTTTCTAGGGCAAGAAGTGTGTGGGATGTGAATTCGACAAGGTTAGTAGTAATGGACCTGTGGTGAGGAAGTATGTACCGGCAGGGGTACTCCGTTCCTTCCTCCGCCAACGTCTGATTACTGTAGTCCATTTCGCCGCCGTAAACTACACTGTTCGTCGAGAAAAAGGAAGCACACACAAACACTCAGGAACAAATAAAATGAAACACGGTTTGGTTTGATAGTTCGGGAACACTGTTTATTTAATTTAGTTATTAATAGATTGGCAAACCAAAAAAAAACAAACTGCTTTAAAAAAAATATGCGGGGTTATACGCTCCTCCGCAGCTTGCGGAGTGCGGGAGAAAAACCCGCCGTCACGAACGGTGGTTGTAATAAGACTCCGCGATAATTATCTCATGCAGAGATCACTCGCTAATCCTCATCATGGTGGTATGTGTGCATGGTCCTTTCATGGATGAAAAACGAACCTAGAACAAGGAAAGGGAATAAAGAGCATTCATGGGATACGATTTCGGTAAAGCAAACAAAACCGAAATCGTCGGATGTATGTGCGTCGCAGCCAAACAAAGAAAAAACGTTTAAGCTAGTTTACTGGGAAATGGTGTTTATGGCATCGCTAGTACGGGTACGTATTGAATTCCTATTTGCATTGTTTATGCAGTAGGATTTAATTAACGCCAAGAGACGCGGGATGCGTATTTGCTTTGGTTTGCACATTGTGCGATTCAGAGAATTTTATTGCTGGGAGAAAAACGTCGCCAGCTAAATGTATACATAGAGAAATTTATCGTATACATGAATGAAGCTGGGAATAGGCGACGCAATGATAATTATCCCTGGCTGGAATGGTTACATGATATGTGAACCGAGGGTTTTTCTTTTCAGGATAATTTATGATAAGAAAAGTAAGAACTCTTACAGGGGATTTGTAAGCGAAGGAATGCTTGAAAGGGTAAGAATTCTTTTGCAAGTACTTTTGGGTTATAATAATTGGATCTATTTGATGCGTGAAGCATTTAAGATGATAATGCGAATTTCATTAGGGAAAGCTTATGCAGACTGGGTTGTGGTTATGGGGGTTTTTTCAGGAAGGCGAGCCGTGGGATCTGGCGGAACCGCCACAGACCTGCCTGGGAGGAAGCCGTGCTGGTTCAGAGAGATGATGCGTGCGCAGCGAAAACATAACGCCTCATATAGTAGGCCTTCGAACAGTTTAGTATTGGCAGGCTCATGAATTTAAAAGAAAAAAAATTCACCCTTCATGAATAAAAATAGCAATATAATTTTTTTGTTCAGATAATCTAATAGTATAGCAAGGGGTCCTCGATAGTATAGTGGTTAGTATAACCGCCTGTCACCCGGGAGACCGGGGTTCGATTCCCCATCGGGGAGCCTCTGGCGCAAGACTAATGACCTTGCCCAGAAAAAATAAATCATTATGGAAAATTTAACAAGCCTCAGGACTTACTAAATAAGGCCAAGACCGGTTCCCGGTTGTAGTGCCGATGATGATGATGATGATGATGATAGCACCTTTCTAAAATCGTACAAAATTCCCTATGTTTTTGAATTAATTTCCCATCACAGTCCAGTAATGTTTTTGTTCACCACAATAGCTTAAAGTTGATCGATGAAAATTTGCCAAAGTAAAAGTTGAGAATTATTTTTTTTTACTTCACTAAACTTGAAATAAAGTCAAGTAAAAGATACCTATTTGTCATTTGGTGCTCGGTTTATTCAAGAATTTTTAGAAAAAAATTAAAATTTTCCAACAAGGTGTTGGTATTTCGAAACTTTGAAGAAAAAAAACCTAAATACGTCGAAAACGGTGCGGCCGAAAAGGCACGATTGGCCCACATAAGGTGGCATGGTATTAACGGGACACCCCGTATAAGAAGTAAATTGGATTTTAAGCAAAATTAACAAATTAATGTGAAGTTGAGGTGAAAACGCTTTTCATAATGGTCCAAATGGCTCGGGTATAATACTTTACCCTGTAGCGAACGGAATGATAGGAAGACTTACAAAAAGAATGGTGCACACTCTTTACCTTTTCGTCATTCCTTGACTACGGTAACCTCGTCCCTAGTTTGTCCCTAATCGAACCAGCCTCCTCAAACCTCTAAACTCAAATTTGAATAAGATGAATACTCAGCATCTCTTCAATAGGACGAATTTGATACATGCTGCAAAATTGTCGTCGAATAAATTAGAATTACTTTTAAACTCGCCCCTCTCCCAAAGGTAGCATTCAAATAGGGAGTTAAATAGACTGAAAACGACTATTAGGACACCCTATATAACAAAGAATATGCTTAAAGCAAATATCGTAAGTGAGGCCCTTTCCGTTTTACTTTCGCCTTGCAATCAAAAAACATTAAATGAGGTTTTACACATAACAAACTGAGTACGGAATTATAACAACCACTGGCAAGACTTACTTCTACGACCAAAGAAGAGGTCCTGTGCCATTTTGATGTGTTGAATTGCTTTATTCCCACAACTGGATGGGGATTCCAAACCTTAAACCAAGTTACTGGAACACAACGACGCTTATTTGTGTATGTAGATCAGATGACACTTGATAAATGTATTTTCATGGATTTGATATCGGAAAAAAATTAAAGAACCGAATAAATTACTTATGCAGACGAATTCCAAACATCTCCTGGTCAAATGATTATCAAGGATACGATCCTTTGCATTCACGATGTTTTGATTAATGATGTACCACTGCATAAATCCTATTTGGGATCGTCTAAGTGATGAACGATTTTATGTCTGGCCTTTTTTCGCCCGCACTTTTTTGCTGCTACCCGTATAGTTGAGAAACATTTGCAATTTTTCTGAATATTTTCTGTTTTTTAGTCCGGATTAATAAAGGGATGAAATTGTGGTAATAAACTGGACAAAAGGACATTTTCTAGTAGCTCTATACTCAATTCAAATTTGCATAAAACATTAATGAACGTAAAGTAAAAGTGTCTAACGGTATTAAGTGCTTTTAATCACGGCCAACAACAACCCCGGTAAAGACCAGTAAAAAGGGACTAAACAAAACTCTGAAGGGGCAAAAACAAAAACGAAAACCAAACAAAAAAAAAAAAAAAACAGAAGAATAACACAACACCTCCGACTATTAGCGACATTTTAAGTCCCTGCGTAAATGTCCTCATTACCTACAGTTTCTAGTGTATTCTTCGTAAGTCTTGCGGGCAATTCACATTAAGGAACTTAAATATCTTTTGCTGGCAGGATAACCTGCGGCCGAGCTTCCAAGGACCGTGTCACGAGGACAAAAAGAATTTTTAAGTGTTTTTGGTGTAATTAAGTTCTTAATAAACCAATTTGGAGCTTTACACAGAGCCAAACAGAATTGCCCGACACCGCCACCACTAATGCACCATGAAGTACAGTTATGGATAGTATTCCTAGGATCTAGGATTTTCGTACTGGTTGCTTGGATAGTTCCTGCCGCGATTCCACCACACGTTTAAACCGGCGAAAGTTTTCTTAATCCGCGACGATGAGTTGAATTAAGTGAATTGCAAAAGGGTAATGTTACTGTACCTCTACCCAGGAGGGAGGCATATAATGGAGGTGGAAGATAAACAGGATACTACTACTGAAACTTACAATTATATTAGGTTGAATTCAGTTTAGAACTTGGGGAGTATGCGAAGTCTCTACAAACACACTAAAGAACAAGGACGCTATTTGCGCTGGAAATAATTAACGTGAGGGAAATGTGGTTGAAACGTATTTCGAACAAAAGGATTACTACTTAGAAATGCGGTAAATAATTGTTAAAGGGTTTTGAGTTCAACTGCGCATCGAGTGAAAAGCTAGATTTTCATTAAAACCGCGTCAAGTTTGAGGCTTACTACGGCTTAAACTCGTAATGACTTTTTTAATGACACACTTACCATGATGATAAAGGTGGATTTGCCAAGGATACGACAGCAATGCTAAGCGATTGTGACTTAGAAAGAGAATTGATAATTTCTGTTATGTAGGTAATAGAAGTTACCTCGATTTTCCGGATAGAAAGTTTGACTTAATGATTATCCTGGTAATCACACAACCAAAACTTGCATTACTTAGCATGAACTCCTCAAAGTAATTTATTAAATTCTTTCTAATTGCTTATTATTTAATACTGCTCTCGAATAAGAGCTCATAAGAGTGCAGATCGATTATGCGAGGGGGTTTCATCCGTGTGGCATTATACGCAGATTACCTGTAGAAGAACGAGATATATTAGAACACTCAAAAAGATATCGAAGATTTGAAAAAATCTCACGTTTCCGACAGATGATGTTACTCATGTCGGACGCTAGCTGAACTTGCAATATTATTAGCAGTTGAACACGCAACAGTTTCGAAACGTTTAAAAGTATAAAGTGTTTTTTAGAGGTTTGATTTCCAATTTAGCGGCACTATTATAAGCGACAGACAATTTGACAGATGTGAGAGTATTGATGTTCAATTTGATTTGTTATTCCATTCACATGAATACCTTTACCCTGGAAGGACGCTTGTCAATTGTACGAATTTATTTCGAACACCATATTTCATAGTTCGGTTCACGAAACTTATCATGCGTTATATCAACATAATCATCCATCTGAAGAGTTTACTCTAATTGATAATAGGTATCCGCAGAAATATTGCAGAGTATCTCGCAGAAATCAAATCTGATGTAGAGCATAGTCTTGAGTGTGCCTCGAATGAGTGGCTTCATCAACGTGCACATCGACTGGAGTCCATAAACTTTATGATTTTGGGTAAGATATTGGATTAAAATCTTAGAAATACGTGTGAGAATTCTCACCGCATGACCATGGGCCCATCATATGTTTCGTGTATGTAACGAAAACAGTATTGTTCTGCGGGGCAGAAAGTCGTGGTGCCAGCACGGGCACAGGTTCACTAATATCCCCAACGATTGGGCCAAAAAAAGTTCACAAAAAATCCAGTGGTCAAGGACAGAGTAAAATAAAACGCACTGATGTTGTAAATTGTTCAAATGTTACTTCTTTATTCTTATATGTAATTTTGGTTATTTACACACAAAGGTCATTATAATCGGACTAATATGCTTTACTCGTTATAAAAAGGTTGAAAACGGAGCTTAATTAAACCACAAACACTAAACAAACGTTGGTTTTAATTTTGTTCGATTTATCTGTTGTAACATGGTCAGAAAAGGAAATAACACAAGCTCGACAAAATGGTTCGTTACTAAATTCTCTATAACTCATGTGCACGCGGTGGTGGTTAAAAGAACGACTCCTGTGATGTGTGGTGGTTGAATTGCGACTGACTCAAATGAGGGATGAAATTGTCTTCTGTCTCTAGCCACACGCCCAACCAATCTTTATCACACTCTCATCTGCATTCTCTCATTTCCCCGCCCATCGAGGTGAATAAACTCTTGTGAATTTACCCAGCAGTAAATGGACTTAGAGAAAATGGAGAACAGAAACGGAGAGCGTGATGATTTCGGGGTTGAATTTGCTTTGGCGTGCTACGAAAGCAAAACCAATGGTGACCGCATGACCCAGTTTGGTATTTGTATTGCTCTCAGAGTGCAATGCACTCCGAAAGGGGGGAAATGGGGTGGAATGGCAAGTATATTTTTCGTGCTATTCACCTGACTAAAGAGTTTATTGATCCCCAGCGAACAGCCGTGTCTGGGGGAGGTCGAAGGAAGCGCGATGGCTTGGGATAATATCAGCGTGAGAACAAAACTAAAAGAATTTGATATTACCCAAGCGGTTTCGCTATATAGCAACAGCGTCGCTTACCAAGACTTTGCTGTTGCTAACCAAGCATGAGATTTTTGATTTCCGGTAGAAATCTCATGTGACCAATGAATATTGATGCCATATGGCATAAAAGGGCTGAATTCAGTTATGCATTATCTGCATAGAAGAATGAATTCAGTTATGCATTATCTGCATAGAAGAATGAATTCAGTTATGCATTATCTGCATAGAAGAATGAATTCAGTTATGCGTCCTTTAGGTAGATACATTTTGCAGCTGAAATAGCCGACGGACGGGATTGGGGTTGAGGTGGCGCGGGTGGGTGAAATCGGGTTGTAATTATGGGTACCGGTTCTCGGCGTAACATACACAGTTCTAGGTGCGCATTTTCATCGCAAAATGCAATTCAGCGCAAGATCGCATTTTATTTGAACGTTTACGTTAATGAACAACATTTTTGGGGTTAAGAAAATCGAAAAGCAATTATTGAGATGCTGTTATCTCCGCAAATATCTTCTTTTGTAACATGATACCTTATGATCTGGTAGAGTCATTGGCTCATATTTCCTGTAAGATGATGCAGACCATACCTATAGATCATGATTACGGATTGTTCGCCTCCCAATTTGATTGACATTCATGTGGAATAGCTGATTTCAACAAGACAGTGCCACATGCCACACTACAAGTGAAACAGTCAACTGCCTTGTGAGTAGGGCGTTAGAATATAGTCACAGCTAGGCCGACTTGTCGTAATAGGCGACTAAAGGCCGAGTGGTTGGTGGGGTCCCAGCGCCCTGTCGCCCGGTGGAATACCACCCCATCAAGCTATAGGCTCTATGAAACGGTCGGGCGAAATCCCTGGCCATCCTTCGGAGCTTGGCTAATGGAGCGGTTTGAGGAAAGATTGGTTTAAGTGGTGTCACTCCCAAGGTGAGATACCACCCCGTCACGCTGTACATTCCCCGATATCATCGGCAGAAATTTTCGACTGTTTCGGATGTACGGTTGATGGCCCGGATCGAGACGCAGATAAGTCACGATGGTGCCTTCTGAGATAAAGGATTTCGGAGGTAAACTAGTTTCCCATTCGGATCTCCGGGGCGGACCACGTCAGGGGGAACATTATGCCAATATTTTGATAAATGGACGAACTTTAAGAAATCCGCCATGACATTAGCGGTTTCGTCCTCAAAACTCTGTCGATGTTCGACTGATAACGGAATTTTGTAACATCAGGGGCATCGGTTTCACCAATACGAAGGTAAACTCTGTCCACCAATATTTGCAAACAGCGAAACCTGATATTCTTGCCCTAACTCAGACCCAAGCCGATTCGTCAACTTCAGGATACGACTTATATTCGAGATGCCGTTTTAAGGGTGGAGTCTGTGTCTTCAGGCGGTTCGATCTGGCTTGCCAAAGGACGGAAGCGTTAGAATCCTATTACATAGACATTATGCGGTTGAGGGTCGTGCTGAGGAATTCTGTTAAATTTCTTTGTTGTCTTTACTGCTCTCCGAATGACGATGGACCGGTGACACTTTTCGAACATCTTTCAGGTACCGTTGACGGGATACAGATCAATGGCCGTTCCCCGAATGACGATCGACCGGCGATATTTTTCGAACATTTTTCATATACCGTCGACTGGATACAGATCAACCACCCACCTTCTAAAATTGTCGTCCTTGGCGATTTTAATGTGCACAGTTCCGTCTGGTTGGTGCATTCTAACAGAACCGACGAGGCTGGAAGGCTGGCGGAGGTGTTCGCTGTTAGTCGCAATTTGACTCAGCTTGTGGGGGAATCTACGCGAGTGCCAGATACCTGAGGTGAATATGCGAATACGCTGGATTTGTTATTGAAATCCTAGCCTAGCGTTTCAATCGGGCAGGTTGCTGTGCGGCTGGGAAACTCAGATCACTGCTTGGTATCGGTAGTGCAACTACTTGTATTTCAAGCGAACAACCGAACTAAGGACCTTCGCCAAGTATGGAGGTATGGGGCTGCCAACTGGGACGAGATTTCTTCGCATTCTGTCCGTGGTCGGAGGTGTGATTTGGAGACACCGATGTTAACACATGTGCGGAGTCGGTCACGGAGATTATTCTTCTCGGGATGGAGGTCTACATTCCGCATCCCATCAAACTAAATTCTTTTGATAAAAATTGGTATAATGAAAAACCCGAACTGATTACAACGGCTATAGAGATTTTGAAGAGTTCCAATCCCACGGAGGTTAATAAACGAATTTTGTAGGCATCAGAAACGCGCACAACCAGGCGATTGATATCGCGAAAAAGGCTTACAACGACGGAGTGACCAATATACTCCTTGAGTACCGAACTGGTTCGCGTCCCTTCTGATCAATGGCATGGGATATCAGCACTATTGTCGTTTCCTCTTCTTTTTCTCCGTTAGTGACGGGCAGCGGGATGTTAGTCACAACTTCAAAAGATAAAGCTAATGTGTTCGCGAATTTATTCGCCACGAATTCAAACCTTGATGCCGGTCTTCTGGAGCCACCCGTGATCGCGCCGGTACGGATTTCGATGCGGGATGTTAGGTTCCGCTCACGTACTGTTGAACGCATTCTACGTGAACTGGACTGTAGGAAGGCAACCGGTCTTCACCAGTAGTCCTTAAGAACCGTGCTCCAGAACTATCACCGATTCTTGGCAGACCCTTCGGCATATCTTATGCACGGAGGACATTTCCTACCTGCTGGAAGGTGGGTCGAGTTCAGTCAATCCCAAGGATTTTTTCAGTACTAGCATTTACTTTACACTTCATTGGGATGACTGTATATTTGGACACAACGAAATACCTAAGGTTGTGTAAAAGATACAATAAATACAAACAACCATATAAACCTTCAGCTTATAAGAGCCCGCTTTCGAACCAGAAGTTCAAGTTCAACAATTCTTACTGCAAAATCATAATCATTAAGTCTCACTTAAGGCGAATTTTTCTAAAGTATTGCGACATATGAATAATTGATTTATAGAAAATATTCATATATAAAGAGCATGCTTTCTGTTCAATAAAGTTTCTCAATCAAAACGGTAACTAGCTAGAATAGAAAGTGTATTCCTAAACATTGACATTTATCAACCGGTTGACTTGAGTAGATATGCTTTTGAAACGTCAATTCAGTGCAATTTTAATCACTTCTCATCGAAACAATGCGCCAATACAGACATTGATAATAGTCGTGCATATCGTTGAAAATATCGTGGCCAACAAACACCGTCTGACACTAATTCATCGTTTGATGTCGAATGTTGTTGAGCATACGATAATGGGAGATGGTTGATATCACATTCATCAACGCCCAGGGCGTTCCAATGAACTGGTTGAAGTGGTAGGAGAGAGTTTCCGAGATCTCGCATGTGTCGTACCGTCACCGCGCCCAGTATTTTGGCGTTAGAGGTACCACCTTCCGGCACACTTTGAAGGCTGATGAAGCATTTTTAAGAATATAGTACAATTAACTCAAAAATATTGGCGACAAACCGTACACGACCCTTGGAATACGACCAAACAGACACATACCGACATAAAAGATGGCGCACCAATACGAGTATAACAGGTCAATTGAAAAGTCCCCGGCCTTCCATAGTAAAACACATTTTTTTGGTAAAATTCGTTTTTTTTATTCAACATAATTCCCTTCGGGGGTGATACACTGATTATAGCGACCCTCCAACTTTTCGATACCTTTTTTGTAGTACGATTTGTCCTTTGCTTCAAAATAGGCCTCAGTATCGGCGATCACCTCTTCATTCGACGAAAATTTCCTCCCAGCGAGCATTCTTTTGAGATCTGAGAACAGGAAATAGTCGCTGGGGGCCAGATCTGGAGAATATGGTGGATGCGGAAGCGATTTGAAGCCCAATTCATGGATTTTTGCCATCGTTTTCACTGACTTGTGACACGGTGCATTGCCTTGGTGAAGCAGCACTTTCTTTTTCTTCAAATGCGGTCGTTTTTCGGCGATTTCGTCCTTCAAACGGTCCAATAACGCTGTGTAAGAGTCGCTGTTGATGGTCCTTCCTTTTTCAAGATAGTCAATGAAAATCATTCCGCGCGCATCCCAAAATACAGACGCCATAACCTTGCCAGCCGACTGTTGCGTTTTTCCACGCTTTGGGGCGGGTTCATCGTGTGCAGTCCACTCGGATGACGACGCAAAAACTCGGGTTTATTACACTTGATCATCTCCAAACACTGCTCCGAATCATCAACTCGTCGTTGTTTTTGGTCAAAAGTGAGCTCGCGCGGCACCCACTTTGCACAGAGCTTTCTCATACCCAAATATTCGTGAATGATATGATGTACACGTTCAGTTGATATCTTTAGAGTGCCTGCTATTTCATTCAATTTCAATTTACGGTCATTCAAAATCATTTTGTGGATTTTTCTAATGTTTTCGTCGGTAACAACCTCTTTTGGGCGTCCACTGCGTTCACCGTCTTCGGTGCTCATTTCACCACGTCTAAACTTAGCATACCAATCCTTGATGGTTGATTTTTCTGGGGCGATGTCTGGAAACTCGTCATCAAGCCAAGTTTTTGCTTCAACTGTATTTTTTCCCTTCAAAAAGCAATATTTTATCAATACGCGAAATTCCTTTTTATCCATTTTTTTCACAATAACAGAAGTTGCTTCACTCAAAATACTATAATTCACAAACTAATGATCCGACATCTGTCAAATTTATACACGCGTCTTTTAGGGCTAAGCATATGGATTTAATTCTAGTGGCCCCATCTATGCGTCAGGCCGGGGACTTTTCAATTGACCTGTTACATAAACAAATAAATAACCAAATACATAAATAAATAAACGAGA
Organism: Microdon myrmicae; assembly: GCA_963931805.1. NCBI lineage: Eukaryota > Metazoa > Arthropoda > Insecta > Diptera > Syrphidae > Microdon > Microdon myrmicae. The sequence goes on along the minus strand of OZ007498.1, from coordinate 35,848,685 downwards.
AAACTCACTAATCCACCAATGTTAATTAATATAATTTGATTAGAGAAATAACGTATTTGATCAAACTACATTGCAAAAGTAGTTAAAAAAGACATTCAACTAATTGATTGGAGATGCGGGGCATCGATCCCCGTACCTCTCACATGCTAAGCGAGCGCTCTACCATCTGAGCTACATCCCCACATTGTCGTTTTAATTTCCAAGTATTAATGTGCATTTAAATTCAGTCACAAATGTAATTTATACGGTGCGACAGCAAACCGATAATTCTACAGATAAATTTCAATTAACTACATATTATATTTGCAGACATAACATTTCACACCTCTCTGAATCGCAGTATGGGTTCCGGAAAGGTAGATCAATCGGTGAGGCACTATCTGTGGTGTACGACATCGCTCGCAATGCGATAGCTGGAGCACGATGGCTAGGTTGTACGAAAAACGATTGCGTGTGGTGAGGCTACATGTTAAAAAGACGTTTAACTGGGTGAATTAGAACCAGATTCTAGAAGCGTTGGGCGATCTACAAGTCTCATCCAATTTGGTGCGTATACTAGCAAACTACCTCTCGGATAGAAGACTGCTCTATGACGCAGATGAGGGACCACAGGAATATAAAATAACAGCGGGTGTACCTCAGGGATCTGTATTAGGTCCGCTGTTATGGAATATCATGTATTATGGTGTACTCAGGGTCAATGTACCAGAAGTTAGAATCATTGGGTACGCAGATGATTGGCAATAGTGACCGTTGCTAAACATCTAGATAACCTGGAGAATATTTGCTGGCCGCATATATGGACAGAGCTGCATAGTATAAGTCATACATGAGGGGAGTGAACTCAGCACATAGGCTGACATCATTAAGAGTATGCAGTGCATTCCGCACGGTATCCGAACATGGCATAAATGTTTTGGCCGGGAGGACGCCACTTGACATTGCAACTAAAGAAAACGCTGCGTTGCGTGAGGTCGCTTAAGAGAATCGTCGGAGAATGCGGCCACAATTAGAGCTCTCAAGCCTAAGAGAATGGCAACGAAGGTGGGATTCTTCCACCAAAGGAAGATGGACCCACACCATGATAACTGATATAGGAACATGGATGAAAAGAAAAAATGGCGAGCTGAATCACCACCTGACTCAGCTAATATCAGGACACGGATGCGTTCGGCAATACTTACACAAGTATAAACATGTGAATCACCCATACTGCTTGTATTTCGAAGGCAAAATAGCAAATGCGGAACACACACTCACAAAGTGCATGAGATTTAAGACCGCACGAACGATTTTGGAGAAACATATGAGACGGACAGTTACTCCGGGAGGAGTAAAAGTCCAGCATATCTATGGATTGGTCAGAGGTATCTTTTGAAGATTTCCACCTTCGTACCGAAAACAACAACAACAAAAAAAAACACATCAAGAAGACATATGAGACGTACAGTTACTCCGACACGAGTTATAGACTACATGCCAAGTTCCAAACAAGCATGGTCCGTAGCAAATGATATTGTAGCGAGCTCAGTAAGAAGTAAACTCCGCCCCGCCCCGCGATAGAATATCTAAAAGAAAGTTCTGCCCGAATCAACGGAAATATGGGCCTGTCGGGAGTTGTTTTAGTCGGTAAAAATCCGACATGCCTCTGGGTCGGTCCAGAGGTATCTTTTGAAGATTTGCGCCTTGCTACTGAAAACAACAACAAAAAACACCTCAGGAAAAAAATGTACACTATACCGGTTAACCATGAAAATGAATACGGAACGTAAGGTGCAACACAAAATTACGTTCTTCACTCGAACTACACGAGAGTACTACATCCGATCATGTATTTCATCACCATTACTATTGTGGAGGTCACAAGGAGGAGGGGTGGCAATCTTTATTAAAAAACAACTTCAACATAAGGTAATATATAGTGGTGAGATTCGCAGATTTCAGTTGCTTGAAGCGTGCATTATCCGCATACCCCTCCGACAAGGTAGGGGGATGTATGTGATATCTGCCTACGCACCAGAAGCACATCAACAAAATCAATTTATAGTGGAGCTAGAGACTCTTTTCCAATGCTTACAACTTTACTCGGAAGGGAACTATTACATCGTGGGTGGCGATTTGAATGCTAAACACCCAAACTGGGGAAATAGCATATCCAACACGAGAGGGAATCAACTAGCTAGTTGGCTAGATCAACATCACATTGAATATAAAGTTGACCTGCTAGCTACAGAATATCCTTCTTTCCCCAGAGGGGGCTCGTTCCTCGATATTATGCTTATTGACACACGCCTTAAACATACACATACTAACAGACAAAATATAAACTGCCTACGCACAATTGAGTATGACAGCGACCATTGTGCATTATCAATATTGATAAAAACACCAAGCGAAGTTGTGGAACTCGGTGAATGTATGATACCGCAACCCTATAACTATTGGGGTATGCGATGGACGCGTTTCACGAGAACCTTAACAAGAGAAATTCGCTTAAAAGACATTAACCCTCCTACCAACAGAAACATACCCAACGATGACATCGACAAATACATACAAAAAATGGACGAAACCATAAAACAAACGATGGACAAAACAATACCAAAAACCACACCTACGGACAACATGAACATGTACCGAAACGCCACAATCAACGCGCTCCACAGAAAAAAAAGTAGACTTCTGTCGCAACTAAAACTACGGTACAGACGATTTTTTGATAGGCACGACCAGGAGATAATATCACTGAAGTCCAGATTAAAAAATCTCCAACAGCTGATAAAAGCCAACTATAGGCTATCAGCAAATTTGTATTGGAACAACAAAGTTCGGGCGGTAAAATCCAACAACCCTAGTATGTTTCCGCAAATTAATAAAATATTTAGACGGAGTAATGAAAACGAGATTCAGTGTCTCCAAATACCACGAACTGACGAAAACCAACGAATGCTGGCAAATATAGGCATAGACACAAACAACGCCATCCTAAATGACGAAGTTTTTGTGTTTGAGGATCCCTTGGAAAAAGTGAATGTTGTAGGGGCCGTCTTTCAAGAACTGTACAAGGCAAATGAAGTAATTCGTCGCAACCATGGCTTGGAAGATAGAGTTTTACTGAATTATGATCATCTTCGAAATGATATTTCACAGTGGCGATCAGAAAACCATGGTTTTAACGAATTCAGTAATGAAAATACGGCAAACGCCGAGATTACTGTCGAAAGCGCCAACAGTCTTTTGATCACTAGTGAAGACATCCATGGCGTCTTTGCATCATTAAGAAACAAAAAATCAGTTGGAATCGATGGAGTACCCAATATCGTACTAAAACATCTTCCTCCAATCGCAATGGACATATATGCAGTATTGTTTAACAACGCTCTGAACAACGCACACTATCCAGTACGTTGGAAAACGGCCATCATCCAACCGTTACCAAAAAAAGGGAAAGATAGAACAAACCCAAAAAACCTGCGATCGATCAGTTTGTTACCGAGTATCAGTAAAGTATTCGAAAAGGTTCTAAACAAGGCTCTACTTAAATGGGTTGAGGACAATAATATTATTCCAAATAACCAGTTTGGTTTTAAAGCTGGTCATGAAACCACACATGCCGCAGCTAAACTGGTTTCAGACATTCAGTGGAATAAAAATCTGAAACAGTGTACAGGTGCCTGTTTGATTGACTTGGAGAGGGCCTTCGACACCGTTTGGTTAGAGGGGTTATATTACAAGCTAATGAGACTAGGCATTCATAGACCACTACTGTATATACTATACGACATGTTGAATGAAAGGAAATTCATCGTCAAAAGTGGCAATGTGACCTCTAACATTACTTACAATATAGAAAACGGTCTGCAACAGGGAGCGGTGTTATCTCCGATCCTTTTTAATATTTACACTAGCGACCTGGTAAGGTCTCTTCATCGGGCTATTGCGTATGCAGACGATCTGATAATATATAGAACAGCACCAAAAATTGAAATCATTAACGGATTATTACAAGGGGATTTCAATGATGTTCAGCGATACTGCAACAACTGGAAACTCAAAATCAATATCCAGAAGTGTGAAACCATCCTCTTTAGAACACCACTGGCTCAAGCTACCAGAGACACCAGGATAAACTGGCGAAAGCTAGCTATTATGGGACCACACCAACAAACACTGGAAACCAAAACCGTAGTCAAATACTTAGGCATCTGGCTGGATCAGTATCTATATTTTAACAAACATGTGGAAGCTGCCCTAGCCAGGGCAAAGAAAGCTTACGCTATGACAAGAAGACTGTTTCATAGTAGTCAACTTGACAGCAGAGTTAAAGTTATATGCTACATGGCTCTCATCAGACCGATGATCATATATGGATGCCCAGTGTGGTTTAATGTGGGACCTAGCTTAATGGAAAAGATTCGGATTTTTGAGAGGCAATGCCTCAGGACGTGCCTTAAGTTACATCGGACTCCTGAATCCGATCACAAAAAATATTATCCCAATGAAGCGTTGTACAGTGGGGCCAATATAAACAGAGTGGATAACTTTATGATCAAGCTGATCCGAGGGCATATTGCGAGATCAATGAGCTCACAGAACGATTTGATTTTTGGTGCATATTACCCAAACAATATGTATTATGAGGTGGTACGTCGCAATGGCTTTATTCCACCAGAAGCATTCCTTAGTCTTGACATGAACGGCCTCATACAAAATGAATCCGCTATACCGTTGATTTATCACGTGCGTCGGTCGGGTATAGATAAGCGAATATGTTTTAATCGGGAGGTTGCGCACACTAATGAAGAGAGCCTGCAGTTCAGTACGGCAGTAGCACAGAAAGACCGAAAAGACGCGAATAAGCAACACCAGAGATTTTGGTGGCTGAGTGGCACATAAAACCCTGTTTCCTTATAAAACTAAAGAAATAATAATAATAATAATTAAAAAAAAAAAAACCCGACAAACAACGGAAAGCTTACATAGATTTAGCATTTCGAAAATTTAGTTTTGATGTTAGGTTTAGACTAGAGTTAAGTTAAAAAAAAAAAAAAAAAAAAAAAAAAAAAAAAAAAAAAAAAAAATCTATAGATAGTTTAGTATTTAAGTTAGATATAAGGTAAAAACAATAACAAGAACAAAGTTTTTTCTTTTCTTCATTTTCTTTGTATCCAATTAAGTTCCCTAAAAATTCATGTAAACAAAATAAACCATAATGTCGAAAGACAAATTTTCATGCTTTAAGCGTATGCATGTAACTTAGAGAGTCCGCAAGGGACCAGTAAGTTAAGAAATAAGATAACATAAGCTAGAGTTTAATCATTTTTGTCTAGCAAGTAAGTAAATTATAATAATAAGAAGAAATAAAAAATGGTATCTATAAAAAAAAAAAAAAAAAAAAAAAACTATTGTGGAGGTTATATTTTTAAGTTAGTTGTTTTATCTTACCTCCTTTGCTGTGTCTAGGATTAAAAGTGATTTATTTTTTTATTTATTTAATTATTTTATTTAGTTATTTAGTTGTTATTTATTTAATTTATTTTCTTTGTATGTTTCTTTTTTTTGCCTCGGCCTCTGGATTCCGACTGATCATGAAATAAAAAAAAAAAAAAAATGGGTGGCCAATGGCCGACTTTGGCGAGACAAGGGCAGATGTGTCCTCACCTTGTCTCTGGCTGCTGGTCATCTCGGGATAACCAGAATCACTCACATCCGTGAGGATGTTGGGCTCGGTCTCGAGATATCTGAAAAAGAAAAAAAAGGGGGGGGGGGGGTGGTATCTAAGGATAGTGTGGACAGGGTTAGTTCAGGTGTTCTCTAACTACTTGGATGGAGGGATGGTGGGAAAGAAATCGTACAAGACCGATAGGTCTTCAGTGCGGTAGTAAACGCAGATCACGTCTTTGGCGTCTGATGATCTGCGCTTTGGTCGAGATTATGTAATCAAAATGTGCCGCCCCTTATACTCTGTGGCAACAGAGATTTGTCAACATTTTATTTAAAAATTCCAAGAAGCACAAACAAGGTTTTGTGTGCTTCAATTGGAGTAGGATTCCGGGAGGTTGTTAGAAATTTATTTGAATAAATTCCTGGAAGGAGAAATCATGAAATGCATTTAGAATTAGGCGTTTCATAATTTCAATGGTTATAGGGAATAGAATCAATGCATAACAAATGAACTTTTATTTAAATTTATCGTGCATATGATTCAATTGGATTGGCATTATGAGTACGGGTAAGGTACTTGGAAATTGAATCAGTGTGCGACAATTAACTTTTGGTTTAACTTGTCGCTTATATGAATTACTATGGGAATGAGGTTGGGATTATAGGTAATTGGAAAAGAGTAGTGAATTAGGATCACTACACTATTCTGAAAAGTGCATTGATATTTTATTTTTGTATCTTCTTTCTTGTCCTCCACCTGCAGTGAGCTTCAAAGATATCAAATAATCCTCTTTTTGCAAACAGAAAGTTGATATGCTCTGTTATTTAAGGAAATCTCAAAACTCCATTGTGTGCGTTTTATGGGAAAAAAAGTAATAATAAATGTCATAATATACGTTTAAAAGATGTTAATTTTGTTTAAAAAGTATATAACGTGCTTGATCATACTTAATTGCGGAAGTTGTAAAATTAAGGTGCTTCATCACCTTCATTGGAGATGCGGGGCATCGATCCCCGTACCTCTCACATGCTAAGCGAGCGCTCTACCATCTGAGCTACATCCCCTTGTGATCGCTGTGGTTCCATACTGAAGATTTAACTTTAAATTCTTTAACACATTTAGTTTATACAAATGCGACAGCGAACTGACATTTCTTTACATAAATTCAAATCAATTACAAGAGAACTTATTATACATTATTTCACAATTTCATTTATATGATTGTGCAGTGGGGTTTATGTAGCGACGTGCAACACCAGTTAATCAAAGGAGGGTACTCGATTCCATATATTTAGAACGATGACTGTTAATTAATGATTACTTATTATTTGTAAGAATGTAATGGTTGGTCTTTTAAAGAATTGGTTGCATTTTTTTACACAAACGCACCAACAAAACGGGATTTTGAGGATCTTAAATGTCACAGTGAAAACAAAAGACGAAGCAGCGAATAAGAAAAAGATATGTTTAAATACTGGACAATACTGTATCGATTATACTGACATAAAGGGAGCAGAGCATTACACATTCGTGCGGTTCGCCAAAGTATATGTACACCTGAAGTTTATTTTTAACATTAACTAATATACGCTCTCTGAAAGAAACTCTGAATGTAACGCCAGAGTTTAGACAGGTTGAAGTTAGGAAGTCGGTGGTTTAATTTGATGTTGCTCTTGGAAAATGGGTCGCAACAAATGCCTTAAATTATCTATACGGTATAATGATTTTTTTCGAATCTCTTGGGGTTGTTCTTTTTATTACGGCTGTCAATGCGTAATCTCTTGGATTCACCAAGTTCACTTCAGCAACGGGTAATATCTGTGAAAAAGAGATAGAAAGAATAGGCTGTAATTAAGTAAGAGAAATACTTCCGTTTGAAGTCCAAATATGGATCTTAGCTCCTGTACGTACAGTAGTGTTTTGGTTGGGCCCGAATAAGAGAATGGACACGTAGCCGACCTCTGTCTGTTTTACAGATATTATCACGGGTGCTGTTCTTCGGAGATTCTTGGCATAGTTCCACGCAATTCGGTTTATATGCGCTCCACAAGACAATCCGACGGATCGCACACGTTTGTGGTTCATCTCCCGACGGCGCGAACATCCCTGTATCAGAACTCGTTCCGTTACAGAGCGGGGAAGCTGTGGAACTGCCTTCCCACGCGAGTGTTCCCGAAGCGTTACAACCTGCAACTGTTCAAAAAGAACTGCAACAGTTATTTGATGGCATCTCGGGGCGCCCACTTGACGCTATAGGTTCGCCTCTCCCGAGAGAAGTCTAATAAAAAAAAAAAAAAAAAAAATAGAATTTAAGCCTAGGTCGACTTCTAAATTGTGGCCAGATTGGATGAAGTGACGTACTTCATGCATCATTTAAGACACATCTGTGGCCGTACTCTGAGTAGATTCAAATATGTGGGTACGCCTTTTTAAGAGTCTAATAATGCGGTGTCAAAAATTGGTAGGATCTTGAATTCTACGAAGCAAATGCCGTCCATCGCCAATGTATCGACAATGGGGCTCATTTTTGTCTAGAAGAGGTCGTGTAATAGTAAATCTTGGGGAGCGCGCCTCCTTGTCTTTAAAAAGACGAGGGTCTCTTTATTAGACCTCCCCTTACTTGCTCGTTGCGGTCTCCGCCGTGCTTCCGGGGCCTCTGGGAAGAGTAACGACCGATTGTTGAAGTCCAAGTTTCATTGAATTAAAGACGATTTAATTTAATCAATATTTTATTATAATTAGATATGTTTCGTTGGCGCCCTTCACTTCCGACATTATCATCATCGGCACTACAACCGGGATCCGGTCTTGGCCTTATTTAACAAATCTCTCCACCGGTCCCGATTTCGAGCCGATGTCATTCAGTTTAGCACTCCCAGGCTCTGGGCGTCCTGGTCAACGCCATCCCTCCATCGCAGACAAGGTCTGCCGCGCTGTCTCCTTCCATAGATCCTGCCACAAAGGACTTTCCGTGCAGGCTCCTCTTCGCTCATTCGTGTAGGTGTCCCGCCCACTGGAGTCTACCGAGTTTGATTTTTCTTACAACATTAGCTTCACGGTAGATTGCATACAACTCATGGTTGTAGCGTCTCCGGAATCATCCTTCACTTCCGACGCCAATCCAAAAAACTTAATCCTTTTATATATACTAATATTTGACGTCGTCAACCGTCGGACGCCTATCCAAGGACTGATCCGCGAATTTAAATCCATCGCCCTTTTATAGAATTCTTCATTGAGATTTGTATGTAAGAAATTGGAGAAAAGGAAGGGAAATTGAATATATTTTTAGAAAATAAGCATCTGGCTACGATTCATATGGAGATAAGGACTTGTGGAAATTTCGTGTATACCAACCAAATGAACATGTGGTACGTTTAACATGTGTTTGATTTAGTTGTAAAGCATTTTGTTTGTGCATTATAAACAAAGATTTGATTCGTTTATGCCGTATTTGTTTTAGCTTTTGCATTTTGGGAATTGCGTGTGTACGAACCAAATGAATATTTCATTCGTTTATCTGGTGGTAACTGAATTTGAAAGGATTTGTGATAATTGAACATTTGGTTAAATTTGTCGAACATTGGAGAGAATGTTAGTTTGGGGATATGGATTAGGAGGTAATGCATATGAGGATATTGATAAAATGAAATATTTGTGGGTTAGGGAAATTGAAGGGCTTTGTAGTGCACTATAGTCGCTCTTGGTTTTCGAGGGTTTGAGTTCAACTTGAGGAATCTTGTTGAGGTCGGAATTTGGTGAGTTTTGCATATTTTGCTGAAAGATAATATGTTTTGAAGAGGTTGGTACGCTGGTAACTTAAAAACTCAATGAGTTGAATATATCCAACTATTTGGTAAGGAGATACGAACAGATTAAGGTCCGAAAAACTCAGCGTGATATCATCACCATACGAAATAACGGGGTAGTGGACAAGTAGTGAACAAATAACGGTCAAGTAACGCACAAGTAGTGGGCAAGTAGTGAACAAGTAGTAGATAGTTTTTAAAAACCACGAATGGAGTAAGTGAGAAACACAGAGTTATGTGAAGCACAGCCACTTACTTGATAGAAGCAGGTTTCAGAGCCGCTTGGAATGAGCGGTCATGAAAGCCGTCTCTTACCCATTATATCAATATATGGTTATTTCAATAGGAATACAATTCAACAACAAGGCTGGATGTCAACATTTGTCAAACACTTTTAAAGTCTCAGTGGTGCTAGGTTGAATACAAAACAGTAGCACTCCAATGGGACCAAGACGCAAATCGTCCAATGCAACATATCTTGCCTGTACTTGTTCTATAGGTGCTATAAAAACCATTACTCAGCTGAAGTTTATGGCTCTATTCTACTTCTCAACAAAATTGTACGCAACGTCGGTTACCCTTGAAAATTAATGTCAGGTGTACAGTTCAACATAGGGTATCGTTCTTCAAACGAATGACACAAATGTAGAATGCTGCAACCGGCCACGCATTTCATTGTCATTACCATTCAAAGGTCCAATGTGCAAATTCTATCTCCGTATCGTCTTTCCCGTCTTCCACCCGCACTGTGTTTTAAAGGATGTCTATTTTGCAAGCAAATACAATGATATATATATATTTATATATATATATATATATATATATATATATATATATATGTATATATATGTATACATATATATATATATATATATATATATATATATATATATATATATATATATATATATATATATATGTAAAGAGATCGCAAAATGTCTTTGTGTGCGAGTTGTTTCAAAAAAATAATATTAATTTATTGGAAAATAAATAACGAGCTTATTCAGATTTACTTGCAAACGTAGTAAAAGGAATGTTGGTCAAAACTTCCATTGGAGATGCGGGGCATCGATCCCCGTACCTCTCACATGCTAAGCGAGCGCTCTACCATCTGAGCTACATCCCCATGGAACCATATCGATTTCACTACGTTAATGTAGGTAAAGTCGTTCACAAATTTAAGTAAATACAACAGTCAACAAGCATTCCTCATTATAAATTCACATCAGGTGCGCTGTGGTAAAAAGTGAAAGTTAACAAACGTCTTCACTACCAAACGATCAAAGTACCCACATGTAAACACTTGTTAACCCGACGTCGCAAGCAACTGGTTATTTGGGAGTTAATGTTCGCCGAAAACTGGTAACAAGACTCCAGTTTTTGTGGGTCTAAACGACTTATGTGCGGCTTCCAGTTGGAGAAGAAAATCTTAAACGTTAGAAGTATTAGACGGAAGACGGAACAATGATTCTCCAATAAAAAGGTTTACAGCATGTGCAACACGATTTAAATTATGAATGGGCTTCTCATTTAAAAGGTAATTTAAGAATGCCGTCACTGCTTTATATAGATCAGGCGAATGTCTTTTACTGGGTCTGGTGCCTCAATGAAGGGTAATTTTTGTCATGAGTTGTTCGCAGTCTCATTGGTCAAAAAATAAATCACACAACGCAATAAATATTATGCTATGAGGCGCTGTTAGCTTTTAAATAGAATATTTCGCAGTTTTCTCGAGAAAAACTCGTACAAGATGAGAGAAAGAATTTAGATAAGTAAAATAAAAATGTAGCCCTAAATCGTGCAAACCCTCATTGAGCGTAAGGTAGTTTATCCCAACGGATGAATACGTGATGGCAGACGAATACGTGATGGCAGAAAAAACATAATTAAGTTATCTATCAATTTTATTTTATAAGATTTGACATAGTTTCAATTCGAGTATTTAAATCTCCAAATCAATCCAAATTCCTCTTTATCCTTACTGAAGCAGATTTAGATACTGAATTCATACAATACCACCATCACTGACTCATATTGATCTAAATAGTGAATTGAATTTATTGGCACTGCCACCTTTTACCTAGTCAAGTCAAGAACGGTTTATCGTAGCAACACACAGAAGAAGTCGATATCCACAATGCCGGGGTGTGTTCATTCGCCAGACGACTTTTATCCTTCGCTGGTAAGTCTGACGGCGTCAAGTAGTGGCATTGTGGTGTTGTTATTTCTGCATGTCATACACTTTTGTTCTCACGTCTTTGATTCACTTTTCGATAAGAAAAACTGCTCAAAGAGCTTTCTAGTTACTTATTGAAGTTATTGGCTGTTGAAGGCACATGAGCACTTAGGACAGTCACTGTGCCCGAAACCACATCCATAACAAGTGTCATCGAGATATTCAACAAAGAATAAATTATTAAAAGGACACTTATGGCAATGCACCCAGACTAGGTCCTCTCTAGGGTGTGTGCATTGTACTAAGTTGGGAAAATAATTTCACTTCAAAATGCGCCAGTTATCTTCGGGTCCTTTCGAACAATTGACAACTACTTTCCATTAATAACTTTCCTTCAATCATATATCATCAGTCTTCTTCTAAGAGGGAGATAAAGAGGAGCCATAAGAAGTCCGAGTGGACGGAAAGCTGAAAAGGGTTTCCCTTCTTTCATCTTGTAAAAAGGATAGAACGCAACTACCCCAAACCTAAACTTAATAGGAAAATCTATTCAATGTCCTGTCCCTTTAATGACGATTTCTTTATTCGAATCCCTTGCTTTGCTGGTTCCTTGTGTTTGGTGTTTTTTTTTTTTTTCTTGTTCTTTTTTTAATGGATCCTTCGTTGACTTAATTCCGTCTTTGGTGTGGTCACTCACAGGCTGCCACATTGCGGTTAGTTAATGAAGAGTCGCCACATATATTGAAGGATGGATATTTTAAGAAAATCACTGTAGATATTGGACTGGGTTTGAGGATTCTTTTGTGCGTATGTGAATAAGGTGTTGGAATAAATTTCTGTTTTTGTGGGGTTCTGACATTGACACACACGTGAGGGTAAGTTGGTTAGTGTTTTATTCGGAAATGACATTGATTGATTACGAATCAGGATCACTGAATGCAAATGCTTTCCTCTGGAAAATCAATCGTGCTCCATTGCGGGTGTAATGTCTCCTTTGTGCAAAGGATACGTGGTGGAATGTGTGGAGGAACAATGAAGATATGGCCCAGCACTTTGGCTTAGTCATCTATTGTGTGGTGATGTCTGAGAGTCATCATTATTGGTAATGATGATGAGATGTGATGTTTGTAAATCAACACAACCAAGAAACTTGCAATAAAGTTGTATATGTTTTTATATTTTAACCATATGGCCCCCAACGTTATTGGTCACAAAGTTAGGTATAAAACAAATAACATGGCTTGGGGCAACTTATGAAGATATAAAGAAAACATCTCATATGGGCTTGGAATGCTATTGTAAACTCATTGCCGAAGATGTCAGTAGCGGCTGATTTTAAAAAGGAAACTCCTTTTTTATTGTATGCGAACACAACAAGGACTTTGTGACATCGGTAAATATCAAGATAATAGAAGAGATAATCACGCCAAACTTTTCATACTCGTGTCATTCCACGAAGAAACGGCTTATGGTGAATTATAGGTTTGAAGCTCGTTTATAAGGCATTACGATTATTCCATTACACTACAACACACAGCAAAAATAGTGATGAACGAAAACGAAAAAATAATCATTCACCTGAAATGACGAGCTGAGGTATCCTCATGTACACGTGGCCGTGAAGATGCCAAAGTTGCGGGACGAAACCAAACTTCGTTTGAAAAGCTGTTGAAAAATGTGATTGAAGCAACAATAATTAACGGCAAATGTAATGGGGAGCATGATTCTACCAATTCTAATGATTCCCACTTATTCGCGACTACAATTTCGTCAGTGTCATGAATTCGCGATGACAACCAACAAAGCTTATGGGGGTATTCTGGTCTAGACGCACGAATTTAACGCAATTTTTGAAGTCCTGTAAAAAAAAAGCAACCAATATTTTTACTATTCATTTTTTTATAGGATGTTTATTAATATTTCAAGAATACAACAAAAAAATTGAAAGTAAAAGATTCACAATTCAAAAAGTTAGCAGCTGATGAAGTGGGGGATCTCAAAAAGTTGGCACGCGACCATTCGCGCGATTCAACCCTCCTAGCAATCTGAAAAAAAAAGATTATTAATTGCCTCTATCGTTGGAACTAAAAAAAGTTGAAAAAACATTTTTTTTTTACAAAACGGCGACTGCTTGAAAAAAAAATTTAACATATAAATATAGTTAACATTGAAATTTGGGGTTGAGGATAGTTCATGCAGTAGAAAAGCCTATAAATTTGAAGTAAATCGGTTGAAAAATCGTGGGTATTGTTTTAAAAAAGACAGTTTCGAGAAAAACGTTGAACTTTTTGAATTTTGAATTTTTTACTTTCAATGTTTTTTATTGTATTCTTGAAATATTAATAAACATCCGTTCGTGCGGTTGTATCGACGAAATTGCCCCTTGCTCTTATCCTTATCCAGATCCCGATTCAGAGAGTCAATCTGACTATATCTCAGCTAATGTGACGTTGATGGACTAATCGGAAGAACGCTTGAAAACAAGGAAACAAGCGTACTATCATCTGGAAAACTGAACACTTGCTTATCCGTTAACTCCAACAAATCATTTATGTGAAGCAAAAACAAGGTTGGAGCCAAAATAGAACTTGGGGACCCCCTGGAATTAACAAGTTGCCGATTCGAAGGCCCGCCGTCTACAACAACCCCGATCGATCTATCCTCGAGGAAGCTCTTCGTCCAGCCGCAACGCTGCTGGGAAAGTCCGTATGAACGAAATTTGCTCAGCAATGCCCTGTGCCAGACGCGGTCTAAAGCATTCGAGATATCCAACATGAGCACCCTTGACTCACCATATCGCAATCGCAGATGTCCATATGTCGGTTATAAGGGTCAAAAGGTCTCCCATGAACCGCCTGCCACGGAATTCGTATTAACGATCATTTAGAATTCCGTTGCACTCCAAATACTTAATTAACTCGGCATTGATGACCTTAAGGACTATTGCTGGTATTACGTAGAATGCCTTGAATAGTACGCGAATGGAACCTAACATTCTGCATCGAAATCCGTACCGGCGCGAACACAGGAGGCTCCAGAAGATCGACATCAAGGTTTAAATACGCGGAGAATAAATTCGCGAAAACATTAGCTTTATCTTTTGAAATTGTGACTAACGTCCCGCTGCCCGTCACCAACGGAGGAAAAGAAGAGGAAACGAAATTACTGCTGACATCCCATTCCATTGACCAGAAGGAACGCGAACCAGTTGAGCACTCAAAGAGTTTATTGGTCACTCTGTTGTTGTAAGCCTTCTTCGCGTTAACAATCGCCTAGTTACATGCGCTTCTGACTCAAACTAAATTCGTTCTGTTAACATCGGTGGGATTGGAGGGCCATTGTTTAACAGGCCTATTTTTTGCCGCTGTAGTCTGTTCGGATTAATGGTTGAACGCTTTTCTGATTCTAACAAAATTCGTTCTGTTAACCTCGGTAGAATTGGAGCGCCACAGTTTAAAAGCTCTATTTTTTGCCGCTGTAATTTGCTCGCATTTTTTATCAAACCAAGGCTTATCGGATGAACTTCATTTGATGGAGTGCGGAATGTACATCTCCATCCCGAGAAGAATAATCTCCGTGACCGACTCCGCGCATGCGTTAACGTCGGAGTATCCAAAGCACACCTCCGACCACGGAAAGGATGAGAAGAAATCTCGCAAACTGTCCCAGTTAGCAGCCCCATACTTCCGTACATGGCGGAGCTACTTAAGTTATTCGCTAGAAATATAAATAGTTACGCAACCGATACCAAGCAGTGAACTAAGTGTCCCTGTGGAGCAGTCACTTCCATGGTAAGTTTGTCTGGCTACAAATGATTAAAAACCTTATAAATTAACCTCGACTTTGTATACTATGCCAACAGGTTCAAATGGGTGTCTTACTTCTGGAGGCCAAGCGTTCATAGCGACATCGCTTTTTGTTTCTTCGATTTCGGGTCTTTCTATGATTGTGAAACAAATTTATCCAGAAAATATATTAAAGGTAAATTAAAAAGAACATTTACGCCTTTGGGACACCGGAGCATAAAACTAAAAATTTTCCTCAGCTCCGTAAACATGTTTTATGCGTTAGGAGCATTTCACGCTTTCTTCAATCCTTCTACAATGAGAAGTTTCTCTTGTGCAATTCCCACGAAACATACAGGATCGCGATGTAGAAGAACATCTTCAAACAAAATCGATCGGCCACCATTGTGTCGCAAGACAAGATTATATCAAACCGTAATATACCAATCCTTAAATGGCCTTCTTTTGATGACTATATATTTATGTTAGCCTGATCAGTTTGGTGCCCACAAATCGATAAAGACCCAGAAAAGGATGTCGCCCAAGAAACTATAATTCCTCAGATTTATTGCAGAACAAGGATACTTTACGGACTCTCATGTCCGACTTAAGCCGCCACGAGCCAGCAGGAAAATATTCTAGCTTATGTTGGGACAACATTTCTCTATTTACTCTTACCATGTAACTGAATCCGTTGCCTTCCCTAAGTAAAAATGGAATTCGTTTGTGTGTTGTATTGTGCCACTTTGTTTATTCCTATTCGTGGTGTTATGCTAACGACATCCTATTGCGATTCTGTGGTGTCAACTGATTGGTTTAATGATGAAGGAGACCGCAAGAGACACAAGAGAGGAACAATACAACAAGCATCTACAGCAACGACACGCCACTGACAGCATCTTAATAATTAACGTTCAACCGGGATAATCACTTGGGGCAATATTGATTCAGGTTATTCGTAAGGATTTTCTTTTACGTTGTAAGACCAGTAATTTAGCAAGAGTATTTCCGACATCACCCCAAAAGGATAACGCTGCGGGAGGATATACCTCATAATTTGCATTTATTATCGCGCAAACTTCTGCATTGTTGGTGGGTACAAATCCGATAGGGCACCTACTCCATAGATTCCAAGACATCGGAATTAAGGATTAATTTGAAGATATAAATTATTCGAAAGTGTCTCGAATAAGAAATTCAATTATTTGAATTCGTTCCTTGAACAAGGACACGCTGGGCGTATAGGAGGGGACAATGAGAATCCCACTTCTGAAAGGCGAACATAAAATAAAATAAAAAAGAGATGGGATGGCGGAGCGACGAATAGCAACGACCAGCGCGCATCCATTTAAAACAAACTGCGCTGATATCCTGACACTCAGCGCTGAGAATGACATTTATCAAATTGTGCAATGTGCGAACTGTGAGTCCCGTTCTCTTTATTCCTGCTGTTTTCCACTACGTCCACGGTGTAAGCTCTTTAGTTCAGATAAATCAAACAGGATAAACGATATGTCGCTTCATTTCTGAAAATGAAAAATGTTTTTATGATATCACACCCTCGAAGGATTTTTTTTCCATTTTTGTTTGTTTGGAATGTATTCGCCCATGGAGTCTAGGGATGCCAGGCCATCGGTTGAAACATTCTTTAAGAACTTTTTAAGTATCTAATAGTGGCGTGTGTCGAATAGGAGTCGTTGGACCGCTTTCGACGAGGTTCCCATCGAGTGCATTACTTTCTCTCCCTCTCTTTTCGTCCTTCTATTTCTAAGGGGGTTGACGCCTGTCTTGTTGCTAGTGGCACTGCTGCCGGATTCTATTCGAATTATACAGCCATAGATAGCGTTTTCCATTAAAGCGTGTGCCAGTTAAATTGTAATTCGTCATTCATCTTGGAGAATGTTCATTTCCAAGGCGCCGTCTGCTGGTGCTTTGTTTTTCCGGACAGAGTTTTTTTTCTTCTGATTTGCTATTCTTTTCGTCGTCTTAATTTTATATATATTATCC
The DNA here is from genome assembly GCA_963931805.1 of Microdon myrmicae. NCBI lineage: Eukaryota > Metazoa > Arthropoda > Insecta > Diptera > Syrphidae > Microdon > Microdon myrmicae. The sequence goes on along the minus strand of OZ007498.1, from coordinate 35,831,243 downwards.
TTCACAAACATGACACTTCAAGGGACTTTATCAAAGACATCCTTTAGAAGTAAATCGTTTCCAATTCGAATGATTGAGAATTCCCCATCCTGTTTGGCCGTAGGCTGTAAAACCACACACTTCAGTAGATAAACGTTCCGATCGCTAATTCTTAGCAGGTTTACGAGATTCTCCTGTTGTAAGGACCTCCCCTTCCAGTTCCCTGTCATATCACTACAGAGCAAAAAAACAAAAAATGTTTTTTACGGGACATGTTTGAAGTGATAAGGATGTCACGATGGCATTATCTCATTCATATGCGGTGTGCATTTCGAAGAAGGCGCATGGCTCACATTTGTCGTTTAAATGTCTTCTGTCGCTATGAATATCCGCGAACGTGAGATTTGTTCATTGCCGCTGGGTTGTAAGCAAAATAAATCCGTCCCTCAAATTAAGGACCATAAAAATGGCAGCAGGGAACAAAGGACAAAAAAAGATTCTCAGAAGATGTACGCGTTCCAAAAAATGTCTTATCTGTAGAGAAAGGTGATTGCGTGCCGCATTCAAGAAAATGGCATATCTACGCTCCTCGGTGTCATTTTACAAGGCACGATGACACTGTCAGGATAAATGTGTACATTAACGAGCCACACCTGGCAAGATTTATACGAAATGCTTTGCAATAAGCTTTCGAACAATACGAACAAACTAGGTAGAAGGCAGGATTAGTCTTACAAGATATAGACCTGACAATGGAAAATTCTTTTCCAATTAATCTTCAAGTGCGTTCGGCGGCAGAATACCTAATAGCTTTGATGCAAATAATGGAACTGATTCTTTTACATATTTTAAACAGTTTTCCTGTGCGAATTTTGTGTGAAAAATTATTGAATTTGAAGGATACTGTCGAATTCTAAGAGGATGAAAAGGACATAACACAAGAGCTAATTATAAGCAAACACTTAAGAATAACTCTCAAAAATTGCAAGACTTACTAACGGATATATTTCGCTGGAAGAAAGTACTGAGTTTCTTCCCAGTTAACCAAAAACTGCTGTAAATTTAAGATTTAAGCCGCTGCCCAGAATAACAGAAATCACCTAAACTGAATTTTCCACTGTTGATTAATTCGTACTTATTTTTTTTTTTTTAGTTTTTAAACCACATTTATTTTCCTAATTCTTTTTACATGTATAATATTAGGGGTAAATGTTAAACCCTTTTCTACAATCACAGTCCTTAAATTAACTTACTGGCTCTATGCGAGCTCTCTAAATTACACATTACAACGTTCGGCGTACATCTTTTTTTTTTGTTTCTTATATATATATATATATATATATATATATATATATATATATATATATATATATATATATATATATATATATATATATGAAATATGTCATATATTAAAGGGACTCCTCGTTTATATCTATATGTATACATTATTATTACTATTACGAAACGAAAAGATAAATAAAAAATAAAATAAGAAATAAAAAATAAGATAGAATAGCTACAAAAAAGTAATGGGGAAAGGTGGACAGGGGTAGGGGGGACAAGATGAAGGAGAGCGTTGCTCTTGAGAGGCATACTATATCTGAGGAAGTGAAGTCCTCTCCTCCTTGAGAAGCCACCACCATTTGGGAGATGTTCGATCTTTGGCTGATTTATCTCTTTGACAGATCGCCGTGGTAAAATGCATGCGGTCCGGGGCATTGGAGATATCACTATCATAGAGAATTCGTTTGTCCCATTTCATTTCATTTTAATACATTTTTTATTTTTATTTTTATATTCTTAATTTCTAAATTAAAGGCTAGACAAAAAATGCTTAAATTCTAGCTTAATTATCTTATATAATAACTTACTGGTCCTCCGCAGACGCTCTAAGCTAAACATTACTTAACATTTGTATAATTTGCCTTTCGGCGACAGAACTTTGTGGCAGTACTGATAATTAGTTGAAATACAAAGAAAAATTTGAAAAACTTTGTCAATTTTTTTTTTGTTTTTTTTTCTTAAAATTTAACTTACTTAACTTACCTACTTTTTTTTTTTTTTGTTTTTTTTTAATGTAAAAGCACTTAACCTAACTTAACTTAAATCTTATACTACCCTAATTCTAGAAAAGCTAAGTCTATGTAAGCTAGCTGATGATACTATGATTCTATACCGACTTTGGTATCCAGGTCTTTATATGCCATTCAACCACCAGAACTGTTGACGCTATCTAATACTATCGTCCCGGTCTCTGTGGGAGATAGCCCTACTGAAGCGCAGGAGCTCTTCTTCGGTGCGCGTTACTTCCCGGTCGTAGCACAATCGCCCGTATACAGATGATCTACTTACATGATAGATCAGCGGAATTCCGGATCTATCCTGTATAAGCCCTTTCATATCCAAGTCAAGGAACGCCTCTGGTGGAACAAAGCCGTTGCGACGCACGCTCTCATAGTACAAGGTGTTTGGATAATAGGCCCCGAAAATTAGGTCATTGGACGAGCTTATTGCTCCCGCAATATGTCCTCTGATTAATTTAATCATAAAATTATCCACCCTATTTATGTACGCTTCATTATATAAAGTCTCATTTGAGTAATACTTTTTATAGTCCCATTCCGGTGTCCGATATAATCTGAGACAACTTCTGAGACACTTTCTTTCGAATACCCGAATCTTTTCCATCAAATTTGGACCTATGTTGAACCATACTGGGCAACCATATATGAGCATTGGCCTGATTAGCGTCATGTAGCATATGACTTTTACCCTGCTGTCAAGTTGGCTACTGTGAAATAGCCTCCTTGTCATAGCAAAAGTTCTCCTCGCTTTGAGCAAAGCAGCTTCTACATGTCTGTTGAAATACAGATATTGGTCTAGCCAGATGCCCAGGTATTTAACTAAACTCTTGGCTTCCAGTTTATCTCCATGCGGTCCCACGATAACTAGCTTTCGCCAGTTTTTCCTTGTGCCGTACGTGGCTTTATATAATGGAGTTCTAAATAGGATGGCTTTACATTTCTGGAAGTTGATCTTAAGTTTCCAGTCATCGCAATAGCGCTGCACGTTGTTGAAGTCTCGCTGTATTAACCTATTTATGATCGCAACTTTCGGAGCTGTTCTGTAAATTATGAGATCGTCTGCGTACGCAATAGCCTGCGGAAGTGCATCTAATAAGTCGCTAATGTAAATGTTAAAAAGAATCGGAGAGAGTACCGCGCCCTGTTGCAAGCCATTCTTGATATTATACGTTTTATTAGAGGTCACATTACCACTTTTGACCACGAACATCCTGTCCTTAACATATCGTAAAGTACATATAGTAAAGGCTTATGTATGCCATGTCTGACCAGTTTGTAATACAACCCTTCGATCCAGACGGTATCAAAGACTTTCTCCAAGTCGATCAGACAGGCACCTGTGCATTGGTTCCTACATTTATTCCATTGTATGTCGGAGACCAGTTTAGCTGCGGCATGTGTGGTTTCATGACTCGCCTTAAAGCCAAACTGGTTATTTGGAATAATGCTGTTGTCGTCTACCCATTTTACCAGAGCTTTGTTAATGGTTTTTTCAAATACTTTACTGATGCTTGGGAGTAAACTTATCGAACGCATGTTCATTGGGTTTGTGCAGTCTTTGCCCTATTTTGCGATGGGCTGAATGATAGCCGTTTTCCAACGCGCGGGATAATATGCATTATTCAACGCGTCGTTAAACAGGACCGTGTATATATCTATTGCCATTGGGGGCAGGTTCTTGAGTACGATGTTAGGTACTGGATCTATTCCCACTGACTTTTTGCTTCTTAATGAGTCGAAGATACTCTGGATTCCTTCCCTTGTGATTAAAAGGCTATTAGCCTCACCATTGGCATTAATGTCAATTGACAGATTATCTTCACTGAATTCGGTAAAACCCGGATTCCCCGATTGTCAAAGTGAAATTTCATTCTGGAGGTGCAGGTGATTGAGTAGAACTCTGTCCTCCAGGTCGGGATTTCGGTGAATGCTTTCATTCACCTTGTACATTTCCCGAAAGACAGCTCCCAAAGCGTTCACCTTTTCCAAAGGATCTTCGATCACGAAGAGCTCACTATTGAGGATAGCGTTCTCTGCATCTATGCCAATGTTGGTTAGCAGCTGCTTGTTTACCTCAGTACGTGGAATTTGGAGACACTGAATCTCGCTTTGATTATTTCTCCTGAATATTTTATTTATTTGTGGGAACATATTCGGGTTATTAGTTTTTATAGCTCGAATTCTGTTGTTCCAATACAAATTTGTTGCTAATCTATAATTAGCTTTAAGTAATTGTTGGAGGTTTTTTAATCGGGATTTCAGTGATATTATCTCCTGGTCTTGTCTGTCTGTAAACTGTCTGTGTAATTGTTTTAATTTTGATAGCAGTCTGCTCTTTTGCCTGTGGAGTGCGCTTATTGTTGCGTTTCTGTACATGTTAGTGTGATCTGTAACTGTTGTTTTGGGAATTGTTTTGTCCATTGTTCGTTTTACGGTTTCGTCCATTTGTTGAATGTATTTGTCGATTTCGACATTAGTCAGGTTTCTGTTTACTGGCAGATTAAAGTCATTCGAACGAAGTTCTCTTGTTAATGATCTGGTGAACCGCGGCCATCGCATTGCCCCGTAGTTATAGGGTTGCGGGATCACGAATTCCTCCAGATCTGCGAGCTCGTTCGGAAGCTCTATTACTGCCGTGAATGCACAGTGGTCGCTGTCGTATTCAATTGTCCGTAAACAGTTTGTGTTTCGTCTGTTGGTGTTAAGTAATCTCAGTCGTGAGTCGATTAGCAAGATATCTAAGAACGATCTACCTCTAGGGAACGATGGATATTCGGTAGCTAGCAGGTCAGTTCTATATTCAATATGAAACTGATCTAACCAGCCAGCCAACTGAATTCCTCTGGCATTAGATATATAATTTCCCCAATTTCTATGGTTGGTGTTCATATCTCCCCCTGGAATAAAGTAATTTTTGCCCAGGTGCAATTGTAAGCATCGGAAGAGAGTCTCGAGCTCTGCTATAAATAGATTATGTTGGTGCTCCTCAGGTGCGTAGACCGCAATCGCATACAAACCCCTTCCTTGCTGAAGGGGTATGCGTACGATACAGGCTTCCAGCACCCGGAACCTGCGCACTTCTCCACTATATATAACTTTATGAGGGATCCCTTTTCTAATAAAGATTGACATCAATCCTCATTTCTCAGTTGAAGTGCGGCTGCTACTCTCTGACTCATTTTCGATTCCCTCACTGCTTCTGTGGGGAGTAGGAGTATTGTGCCAAACACGGACACTTCGTTCACTCCTATCCTCATCCGATTGCCACTAAAGTTCCGCCGAGTAAGGGAACGAAATGCCACAAGGTTTGTCCACACCGGGAGTAAGGAAAAACACTAACACGATCACACAAGTAAAAATAAAACACTCGATTGTTGGTTAATTAATTAATGTTTTTTTAATTATAATAATTGGCGTCTCGATAGTATAGTGGTTAGTATATCCGCCCGTCACGCGGGAGACCGGGGTTCGATTCTCCGTCGGGGAGCCTATAGCGTTTGAAATAATAGTGAAGAAGATCGTGTGATTCGAACTGACTCTATGACAGCTCGAATCACGAAAAAAATTGTACCTAAGCGTTACACATCAGGCTACTGACCGTGTTTGGAATCTCATTTCCAAACTCGACTATATTTCACTGATGTGAATTATTTTTCTTATTCGATTTTTTCGTTCGTGTTCTTCACTATTTTTGTCATTGCGTCAGTTCGAATCACACGATCTTCTTCACTATTATTTCAAACGCTATAAGCCTCTGGCGCAAGACTTTAATGATCTTGCCAGAAAAAAAAACAAATCATTATGGAAAATTTAACAACCCTCAAGACTTGTAAAATAAGGCCAAGACCGGCCCCCAAAGAGTGCGAAGAGTGCACCGATCAACAGCAATTTGGAGTTCATTGTTTTAAAATAAAGTTACTTTTCTTACTTATAAATTCTTTTTCACTATCTCAAACGAACCGCGGCACAAACTCGCCAAACAATTGGAAACCGACAAGTTCGAAACACCTCCCACGACTCCGGATATTATCGCGGTTGAAATTCGCGTGTCGGCAGGGCTACGGACAGCGGGAGTGATGTGGCCAGCGTGGTCAACGGATGGAAAACGACTCAACGATATTCAGTCGTCGTCAAAAGAAATTCAGCCAGTGAAACTGGCTCTCTTAAATTAAGGATGCATTTCCTGTTCCAAGAGAGACGTAAAGTCTCTCTTTGGGGTAACCAACAGATCTCATACAGAAGATCGCCGCAGTACACATGTATGTGTGTACACTGGTTCTTTTATGGATCAAAGTCATCGGAAAGAATCTAAACAAAGAAAGGAAAAATGTGCATTCATGGGATGCGAGTCTGGTAAAGCAAACAAAACCGAAACTCATCGGATGATAATTGGATCTTTGTTTGAGATGTCCGTCGCGGCTAAATAAATAGACGCGGCCCATCGAAGAAATTGTGTTAATGGGTGTTGGCTAGATTACCAGGGATTGGTGTTTATGGCATCACTGGTAAGGGTAAGTATTAAATTCCTATTTGCATTTGCTTATGCTGTAGGATTTAATTGGTGCCAAGAGATGCGTGTATTTGTTTTGGCCCCTTGGGTGTAGGTCGCCAGCCAATGTGTTTATCTGGTGATTTGTGATACACATGATGAAGCTGGCATAAGCCAACTCAAGGGTAAGATTTCGTGATTATGCGGTTGTATTATACATGAACCAATGAATTTATGATAAGCTTGGAGAGAACTCTTATAGGGGATTTTAAATGCGAAGTTATGCATGCAGGTAAGAATTCTCTTTTCCAGAGGCTTTTTTGATTACAACCATGTTCTCTTTAATGCGTCATACTATTGCGTCAGCGAAAGCTTATGCAGACAGGGTGAACGTTATGGGGGTTTTTAGGAAGGCGAACCGTGGGGTTTGGCTGAACCGCCACACTTCCAATAGAAAGAATTTCAACCATTGGTTGTTCTCGATATGATTTCCGCTTTACAGGTAGTTTTATGGGGTTCGTAAAATCGCCATACATCCATCGATAATGCATTCTCATTGCAACGAGCAATAAAAAAATTCAAAATTACAAATCCACCTTCACGGTTAAAATCAAACAGCCTCGACCATAAACCGTCCAGAAAGACGGCCGATGTTGTTAATAATTATAATACAAAAGAGTCGAAGCCAAACACAGTCGGTTTGTGTGAAGTACTGTAGATGAATAAAGAGTGGGGGTTTGAACATCGACCAAGACGGTCGCGTCCTTGAAAGTCATAAGTCAACGTGCTCGTTCTTTAATTAAAACGTTATGTGTAGAGAGTCTATTAATATCCATCAACAAAGGCGGACGGCAGTTTTGGTAATAACGAACAACCAAAGATTCAAAGTTGTATTCGTAAGTTCACGGTGTTAGTGATGTTAGTGATTTGCTATCTAACGTTACGCTAAGTGTAGATTGAAGTGAGGGCAGGACCCTCTTTTGGTTTCCCTTAGTACAAGTGATATGAATATAGAGAAAAAAAGTTACCAAAAAACTTTATAACACAATAACTAAGGCATGGTGGGGGGGTCGTGGGGATTAACTAAAAATTAATTTAAAACTGGTGGAGAGGGAAACTAACAAAGGTGGCGAGAGGGTGGTGTAAGCAGCAAGACAGGGTAGGGGCAGGATAGGCCGGAAGCTTAGATGTGGGAATGGGGAAGAGTACAAGTTGTGCGTTAAGCGAGTTTATTGTTGAATTTATTTATTTATTTAGTTTAGTATAAGCGATTTATATAAATAACGAGCAAATTGCAAATCTAAGTTATAGAAAGAGAAAAAGAAAACTGGGCGAGCCGACGGATACAAGAGAGATAGGTGAGGTACGAGTGTCGTGGGGGGGGGGGGGGGGGGGTAATGTGGATAGATTATAGTATAATGTGGATAGATTATAGGACAGGAAAGGATATGCCGGAATCTAGGGTGTTGGTATGGGTGCGGCTTGTAAGACTGCAGGCGGTAAATGAGGCGTGTTCAGGAGGGGTAAGAGAGGGTAAAGCTATATTTTTTTTGGGAATTTTAAGCTTACCTCCGTTCGGTGGGTCCTTAATAGTCGGATTGGTCCTTTATGTAGGTGTCTGTCCCAGCTGGGAGTGAGCGGGCGGCGTAGAGGGTGTGCCCAACCTCTTCAGCAGGAGCCTTCTCAATGAGCTGATGGTGCGTTTCATGGGCTAGTCTCACGGTTGGTGGTGAACTTCCTTGTTGGCAGTGGTGCCAACAGCCTTGGCCGTCTTTAGGGAATGAATCTTTGGCGGTTCCGCCAAACCCCACGACCCACTTACCTGAAAAACTCCCATAACTACATTCCAATCGGCATAAGTTTTCACTAATGCAAGCGCATTAGCACCACAAGTGCTTTACGCATCTAGGTTATCAAATTTATAATCTAAAAGTCCCTGTAAAAGAAAACTTACCTTTCATGCATCTCTTCGCATACAAATTCCCTGCAAGAATTCTTTTCTACCTTTTCAGGAAACCCAAAACCTATTCGGAACCTTCGGTTGCCAGGCAAATTCCTCAGCATAACTCAGCATAAACATTTCCTACTACAAGGACATTAATGCTTTCAACGCATTACATGAAAACTCTTGAAAGATTCTGTTCACACATCTAATGCATCATTAGAATTCGCTGGAAAATAATTTGTCTGGATACATGTATTATAAGTAGGAAATCTATTCTGGCACCATTGTTTGCCAAGCAATTTTGTTCCTCATGTGCACCCTTATCTTCCCACATGCACGTATGTTATCTTGCAGACCCTTCGTCCAAGGGACAAAAGCAAATACGCGCATCTAGCGTCTAGTGCCATCAAACCGATTTCCTACGCATGTAAACATGCACAATATCCAACCGATGATTTGTTTTCCCCCTAACAAACCATCTCCAATTCCTTTCTCTGCCGCAGCGAATTACCCTGCATATACAAATGCAAGCAAGGGATTCGTTTAGTCCACTAACCCGTTAGCAACTTTTTCCAATGTCTATTCGTATATTTACACAAGGTCATCACTCATCTAGGACTTTTATGATGCCCTCGTCTCATCTTTTCTCTCACTACATTTCTTCGAAGCATCATCGTCTATTTATTTAGACGCGATGCACTTCATAGACAACGATCTTCTCGATCCCTTTGTCCTTTCCGCCTGCCTGCTTTGTTTTGCCAATGCCTTCGCGCATGGATAAACAACACAGATCTGAACGATCACACTCATACCACCATGATCTCCATTACGAGATCTGGTTTTCTATTCCACCAAGAGAGACGTTACGTTTCTCTGGTGGTAAGTAAATACATATCCTTCATCATCATCATCGGCACTACAACCGGGATCCGGTCTTGGCCTTATTTAGCAAGTGTCGAGGCTTGTTAAATTTTCCATAATAATTTATTTTTACGGGCAAGGTTATTAGCCTTGCGCCGATAAATACATATCCTTAGTGGAGAGGATATCTACCACCACACCACAAACTCACCCCAAACGAGGGTTAAATCTTTGAGTCTAATTAGAAGGAGAAGGTGATAGAATGACATTTGACTATATCAAGTTCGAGACAGTTGTTGCGGTAGCGAGTTGAAAAGCTATCGAGATCCATTTGGAGCAGTGAGGCCTCAAGAGGAGAGTAACGGGGGTATCGTGAGTAAAATAATGAAATGATAAAAATTAAAGTAAATAAAGGTCCTGGAATATTTATCGACTTTACTTTTTAACAAAGTACGATCCTTTCGCATTTACATTCTGTCCAAGGAGTACCGCGAATTGATAATTTAAGAAGCCCGATGTGGGGGTTCCTGTATACAGCGTGTTTCTCAATATTTTTTTTACGAAAAAACTGAAAGCATTTATTGCAATTTCTGAAGTTACATATTACATAGACGTTAAAATGTGTAGGAAAAAATTTTAATGAATAAAAGAAAAAACAAAATGGCGATGCTACAGCTGATCAAACTTGACTCCACGGATTTGCGCCTTGCCACGGCCAGGCCCTTATAGTTATCTGAAATGAACGAACAATTTTTTCCCATGAAAATATGGAATTCTTCTTTACATGGACCTAAAATTATCAAAAAAAGTAAAAAAATAAAAATGTGGGGACAAAAAGAAAAAAAAAATTTTTTTCCATAATCAAATTATTAAAAACAATACCTTATATTATAATTTTTATACGATTTTAGATTCACGAAAAAGCCAATGAGTTCTAGAATATCTGTGTAAATCAATCGGTTGAAAGTGTTGTATATTGCTATACAAGATTTAGTATTATCTATTTATGTGTGTTACCTACTTCAGCTTTTTCAATTAGTTTCTCCTTTCAGCCTTTCAAATTAGTTTCCTCTTGTCCCACGAAAAGTCCAATAGGACTTTGGTGTTTGCAGCTTATCCCAAAATAAAAGACGAACTATCTTTTTCTTATACCACGGCCGCGGAAATTTATTTTACTTTAGTTTATGCACTCGATGCAACTCTTGTGCCGTCGGATTCTAATTCAATTGTGCCTTAAACGGAGCTCCCCTTTTATACCTAAACTCTAAATCATAATTTGCATACCTTCCCACGGTTCATCGGTTACCTCCAGACAGTCAGCCGATGCCAGTCCCAGTCGAAGGCCATGCCAATGACGATGAGAATTGCAACGTTGCAATTTTGCCGCCATTCGCCCTGAGGCGGCAACCTTACGCCGACTCTGGCTGCAGCTCCACCACAAGGCCATGGGAAAATTTCGATTCAAGGTCATGCGAATCTGATTTGCTCATAGCAAATAGCATGCATGTGTATGGGTGGAATTACCTAGAAGGTGATGGGGTATTGGGTGACCATCAAGGTGATAAAAACTTTTTGTTTGCTTGTAGGGCATAGATGGAACGTGGGAATTGCAGAGTTGCAATTCTGGTTATGAGAACTGGAAATGCGTTAAGCAACAGGTAGGCATGTGATAAGGTTTCACAACTACACCGAATGGATTCCATCGGTTGCAGTAGGAAATTATATTTGATGCTACACCGAAAGAATTCTTTCGGTTTAAAGTTAATAAAAGATGTCCCATATGCATGCAACATTATTGTATTTGCAGAATTTTGCGTATAGCATACATGTAGAGTATATGAATTCTGCGTGTAACAGATTTATTAGATTATGGGCTACATGCGTATAGTATAGATGTTATATGGAATGTGTTGGCGACGTAACATACGAAGCCAAGGATGGAGCAGCACACGACTTCTGACTGGCACACCGTAGATCGGCAATTTATACCATTCGCTCTTTGGTTCTCGTGACAATACTCAAACAAGAGAACGGGGACAAAAAAGAGGATAAAAGCAGCAGCAGTTGGAGAGTGCAACCAGTTCAGTTCAGTTTAGTTCAGTTCAGTTCAGTGCAGAGGTAATAAGAGATCTTAACAGATTCTGGTTCTACCAAAACAATAAAAAAAATAATAATACAGTCCACTGATTGAATAAGGCGATCCGTGCTCGCAACATAATCGAGACGCCGCCTACCAGTAAAAGAATGTGTTGGCAATTTGCGTACAGCAAAGTGTATATGTAAATATATGTTGCATTATTGGAGTATTAGGTGTTGCATGTATGTTATTATTGGAGTATTGAATTACTGCGTGTGAAAAAAGCTTCGTGAGTTACCCTGCACGGTGCGGAATAAAAAACCTGTTTCGAGAAAGCCGCCATTTAAGTTTATGGTGTTGAAAAGTAGAGTTTGGAATGGTTTATAATTACCCATGCTCTTCGATAGTACAGTGGTTAGTATACCCGCCTGTCACGCGGGAGACCGGGGTTCGATTCCTCGCCGGGGAGCGTCTGGCGCAAGACTAATGACCTTGCCCGGAAAAAACAAATCATTATGGAATATTTAACATGCTTCAGGACTTGCTAAATAAGGCCAAAGACCGGCCCCCGCTTGTAGTGCCGATGATGATGATGAAGCTTAATCAGTGATACCAGGACCATAGACAAGCATTCTACTTCAAGGAAATCTGCCATATCGGCTGTTTTCTTATCACCTCTGGCCTCTTTGGATGAATTTAATGAGCGTCGATCTTGTCTACTCACTCGATTGTTGTCGTACGAATCGGTGAACAATTTACATTCCAGGCCGATTGTCAGTTTCAGATCATTCATGACTCTAAGACCAAATGTATATTCATCATTGAATATTCCTGCAGCTAAATAAATATGCCGCAATCTCAATTTTTTTTTTTTTGAGCCACAATTCAAACGTTTAAAAGCTCAACGCTATACAGCCGTATTAAAAGATTCGCTAGCGTTTTAAGTGAAATCCCCAATGCAATGCTCCAGTAGATCGTCTCGTGATAAATCTTCGTATGTCGGAAGAATATTCTTTTGTATTTCGGGGCTTAGAGGGGCTGCATGTTCCCCAACTTTTCAAAAAAGAAACTAGCAAACTTGTTTAATTTGGAAATTAAACGGTAGACGCCATAAAGAGCTCTCTTTCAATTACCTGATGTCGGTACTTTTGCGAATCACGTTGGTGATTTGCTAGGGACATTAAGGACTTTCTTCTGAGTCCCAAACTTTGCAAATACAGTCTTCAGGTGCTAAATTAAATTTGAATGCAAACAAATTACGGGAATTTCCACCCTTAAGAGATTGTCAAAATCATCTTTGTCGCTAAGTTGGCACAAATGTCCTCTATCCTAACGTGAAATTTGACCTGGATCTGTCAATTAGTGTGTTCACCGGAATCGACTTCAGTTCTCATGAATTCTCTTTTCCATCTTCTATCAATTGAAAATGGATTGTGGGGGTGGGTGATGTTGGGATGTCTGACAAGGGCACTGATTTACTCTCTCCCCAGCTAATGAGTTCACTAGATGGCACACCTGAGAAAACAGAACAGCCGTTGATTCCTATGATGAAGCGGACACAGAACAGCAAAGACAAATACTCTGGTATAGTTTATTCTCTTATTTTATTTTATTTTTAACGTTGAACATAGTTTTTATTTAAAATACAAACTCTTGAATGGTCTTTTACAATATGGGTCGTTTTGTTTGTTCTGTAGTCTTGATTTTAATTTTCACTGTGCACTTGTTATTTACTGTGTGGTACACGAACTCAATGAATCAACGTCGCACCCGTATTTGGCAACCATTATTTAAGTAAATTTATTCCTATAAAATATTAAATTCAATCCCACAGAACATATGTTTCTCGACAAAAACTCGACACGAAAACTAGCGTGCGAACGCTTAAGACCGATGGTTCAGCAGTGGTGAGGATGAACATGTTATGCACATGTATGAGAAAATGCTTTTTAGCATTGCCCATTTCGGGGACATGATGCGTTGGATGCAAGCCTGCCCCGAGGTGAAAGTTTGATGTCACGGCTAGATGCAAGTCTTGCCGTGGACTTATGTTTTCTGATGGGAGGTAATGCGGAGTAGCTCACGCTGCTCATTTGGTAAGTAGAAGACAGGTAATTTACGGAAATGGGTGGTTCTTAGGGAATACTTAAAGAACCCCCACAGTATGACGTGACAATTTGAGTTTTGAAAATGGAAAAAAATGCAGCCGAGACCATATCAGGTGAGTAAGGTGCTTGTTCAATGGCATTGATGGAGTTTTTGGCCAGAAATGTGTTCACAATGGCCTATTTAGGGGAATTTGCTTTCTCAAACGGAACATAACGCCCAAATAATATTGTGTCAGATCTTTATCGAAACAGAAAACCACAAACCAGCCCACCTAGCAGATACCTGGATCGTCCTAGGTCATTTATCTCTATGTGTACTTAGCCATTCCTTTTTCCTGTCTATGTTGATTTTTCCTTTATTAACAAGGCATGTGCCCCCCCCACCCATCTTCACCCCCCCCCCCCTCATTCTATTTCCTTGCCTACATATCGTTTCCTCTTGCTCGTTGGGCAATATTTGCTGCGATTCGCTCGACTTTCCTGTTCCGCTCTTACTCACTCTCACTTTTTCCCATTATCTCCCTTTATCTACCGTTTTACCATCTTCTAGCTGTCTCATTCCCGTTTTTCTCCTCTGCTTCCTTTCCTCCTCAATTGTATCTTATATTCCCGTGGCGGTTCCGCCAAATCCCATGGCCCACTTACCTGAGAAATCCCCATAACTGCTACCCAACCCAAATGCAATCACATTAGCATCTTAAATGCTTTACGCATTAAATAGAGCAATTTATAATCTAAAAGTCCCTGTAAAGAATCCTTACCTTTCATGCTTGTCTTCGCATACAAATTCCCTACAAGAATTCTTTCCATTATACAGGAGCATAAAACAAAACCTATTCGGTACCTTCGGTTGCCAAGGAAATTCTAACCTTCCCACACCTGCACCGCAATCTCCCCGCAGCAAAAACATTTTCCTTCCCAAGGATAATTAATGCTTTCAATGAATTACCTGGAAATGCCTGCAAAGAATTTTTCCTACAAGGGTATTCATACATGTATCAACGCATCTCTGCATTAGCGACCCAGAACCGAATTTCCAATTAGTGTAGATATTCAGACTAGAGTTCAATCCTGGCGTCGCCATGTACAATTGACACAGATGGTATATACAAACCGTCATTGTGTTTTCATCTGAATTGCTTCGCAATTACTTGCAACTATCGATACAGCTGCAAGCATTTTACGCAGAAATGCTCCTTTGTTTGAATCTCCAAACAATCATCGACTTCGCGCATGGCCGCCGGATTGAATTCAAAGTATAAACAATGCAAATATAGAATCCGTTTCCCACAAACGAATTTTCCTACATATACAAATGCAAGCAGGGGATTCGTTTCGTTCACCAACCCATTAGCACCTTTCCCAATGTCCATTCCTATATTTACACAAGGGTATCACTCAACTAAGACTTTTATGATGCCCTCGTCTCATCTTTTCTCTTACCACATTTCTTCGATGCATCGTCGTCTATTTATTTAGACACGATGCACTCCATAGACAACGATCTTCTCGATCCCTTCATCCTTGCCGCCTGCCCGCTTTGTTTTGCCATTGCCTTCGCGCATGGGTAAACAACACCGATCTAAACGATCACACACATACCACCATGACCATCATTACGAGATCTGGTTTTCTATCCCACCAAGAGAGACTTTACGCTTCTCTGGTTTCCTTGAAGTAGAATGCTTGCTCTATGGTCCTGGTATCACTGATTAAGCTTCATCATCATCATCGGCACTACAACCGGGGACCGGTCTTAGCCTTATTTAGCAAGTCCTGAGGCTTGTTAAATTTTCCATAATGATTTGTTTTTTCTGGGCAAGGTCATTAGTCTTGCGCCAAAACATACCCTTAGTGGAAAGGATATTTATCACCACAACTCACTCCATTAGCGAGTCGGCGCTGCACGGGCCGTTTATCGCTGAGTCTTATTACATCCGCCGACCACCACGGTCGTGTTGCTCCCGCTCTCCGCCGCGCGGCGGAGAAGCGTAGATATACCGAAGTCGTGTCGATAAAGAAGTGTTTCATCCTGTAAAAAATTTATAAAAATCAATTTAATATTAATAATAAGTTCTCAGTGAAGTATAAAAATACTAACATATTTAATAATGGCTGAGAACAAAGAGAATAAAACTGAACAAATAAATTCCGGTGTTTCATTCATTTGCCTTATTCCTTAATGGCTCGTGACGGTGCGAACGGTCTACTTGGTGTGCATTCTTTAGCGCAGTGACAATTCGGTTAGGCGGAACCTTTTAGAACTGGTGGAGATGAGGTAGAACCCCGTGTCGTGCGCCGGCACAATGACCTTGTACCCCACATTCCTACCCCTTAGTCTATCCTTCTCTATTGAAATGGTCCTTACTTGCTATGTTTCTGGCTTCCTTCCCATTACTAAATGCAAACAGGATCATATGGTTAGAGAAGCTCGGTAGAAATGTGTCCACCATTTCTTTATTAACACTCTCAAACAAAGTATTTCGGTTTAGCGTTTAATTTCTCCATTATCATATCTCGTCGCGATTTCAGTAATTATTTCTTTATTAGAAAAAATGTCCGATAACAATTGGGTACAATATACAAATATTGGAAAAACGTTCGCCACGGTTCCGTCGGTAATCCTCCTTCCACTTGTTTACATTTTCGATGACTTGGTCGCATAACTGATCATCCACGGTGTCAAAAACCTGCAAGGTCTAACGGGATCAAATCGTATGACCTTCGTGATGAGTTGAGATCTCTGTGTCGGGATATTATGCGACCATGGAACTTCTCACATAGAACGCAACTGGTACTGTCATGTCGAATCCGCATGGGGCCATCAATATCATCCAATTTTAGGCACAACAACATAATGTGTGAAACGTATACTTTTTTTGAAAATACTCTTTTCGTAAAACGCCTTGCTCGACCGATGAAAAATTTCCATACATCTCTACTACTCAGATGTCAAACAAATGTGAACAATATATTACACTTTAACACAATCCCCCCCTTACGCTCTTCCGGTATCTTGCCTTACCTACCTTTCCTAACGCTTCGATACCTCACACTCTTCATTCAGTTATACCCAGACCCCCTCAACGCGCTCACATATTTTCTTCCGCTCCTTTTTTCTCTATCGTTTTAATTTACTGCCCCCCCCCCCCCCCCCCCCCCCCCCCCAACCGCCCTCCCTCACCAACATTTTCCTTAACTTTTACCGCCGTTTCCTTCTTTCAATATTTTTAACTTGTGATCAATACAAATTATTCTCATATTAGTTTTACTATTTGATTATTAATTTATCCTCGTTTAGGGGACCATCTTCCTCTTCATCCTCTCGGCATCTTTGAGTTCTAAATAGCTTTTGTCAAATTCGATGCATGACCAGCAGATCACACTCCCACAAATTAATAGCCTGAGTGCAACAAATTAATTTTAGATCAGACCACCACATTTCCTTAAAAGACAATTGCACTCCACTCACGTACATAGACAGGACACTTCCGAGGGAATTAATCCAATCAATGAGTCCATTAATTATGGCGATTATACTAGTGTCTGGAGATATATTAGCTGCCACCACCCAATCAGCAAGGACACTGAATGGCAACAGATTAATTCATTGGCATCATTCCCAATGACAACTGTAGTGTCCTGCCCCATTGGCCTTGGACATTAAGCACTTGTACACATAGATGTTTTTGAAATATGTCCTGTAACATAGTTCCACCCAATTTTATCCATTCACCATCGTCACCGGCGACCTAGTTATTTACAAACCCAAAAGTATCTCAAAGGAGAAATATATTTGTTTGGCGAATTTATAGCGCAATAGCGTATAAGTCGTAAGTTGTCGTATCAACAATTTATAGCGTAAAGTTGATATAGTCGATCCCCAAGCTATTCACTCGCCTGTGTGTTGGACTTTTTGCTCAGTTTTCAGCTTCAGTTCGATTGTCGAACCTTGTTTGTTACTGTTGTTGTCGCCTAAAAACTTTCCGCCAAAATATCCTCATGCCACAAATGTGGAGAGAAAAGCAAAACAACAAAACAGGAATAATAATAAAAGTAAAAAAAAAGAGGAAAAAGAATTAGGACTCGCAAAAGGCTCCTCTTTACTCGTAGTTTCGACTGAAATTGTAGCAAAAAGACATTTAAGCGGCGCCACAAAAACATGGCTTGTCGTTTATCCGTTGATAAGGACATAGCTCTTTTGCTCTCACACGTTTTGCCGCTGCCCCCGTCTTTCTATCACTAACGCGGTTTAGTTTCGCCCTGTTGTTAGAGGATAAGAAGTATCCGGGGCTGTTTATGCCGACTCTTCTATTCTATGGCAAGCTTCCGTACAGAAAAAAGGACAATAACCATACAAACGAATTATATTATTGTGTATATAAAAATTACCATTGACAACGCCGCTACTTTCGAAGGAATTATTCTACAGCATTGGGGGGTAAACAAAATGTTATGTGGGAGGACATGTCAGGGTAGTTGTTGCTGGCAGATTCGCAGAGGATTTATTAAATTAAAATTTGCGCACAGAAAACAGGATTATGATTTAGTGTTCGAAATGTTACACTCTTCGAGGACGACCTTTATAAATTCAAGCTATTGATTATGAACAAGAGAAAAACCATGAAATATACTGCCTTAAGCGTAACAATTCCCATTAGACAATGTGCCTCAATTTTAAAGAAATAACTAAAAATGTTATTACCTAAACTTGTCAGTGGCCCCACCAGTAATTGAACCTGCACATATCACTAACAGATACCGATGGGTATTGACTAAGAGGATTATTACTTGACGGACTTAAGAATGGTAACATTTCAATATCAAATACCAAAACACTGAACAACTTGCCAGAAGGTGAGGAAAAGAGGAGGTTATGTTATAAATTCAGGATCACTACCTAAGTGCGTTTATAAATGAAGAAGAATTTGTCGGCGAAAACGTTCTCAATGTCGTTTCCTTTGCACTCAACGTAATTCATTTGAATTAACACCACTTTTTTTTCTTCAATTTTTAGAATAGCAAGATCTTGGGAAGGGGATTTTGGGAAATGTTTCAATAGCAATCTTCAGGATGAAAAACTGCGGACTTGGTCTATGAAATATGGTGGAACAGGGCCTAATTTATGAATTTTAGAAATAACTTAAAATGGGAATTTCAGCTTTGGTTAGTATTCATATGTTTGCCCATTGTCATGCTTAGACAAATAACTCAAGAAACGGATGTCGATCACTACAGCATTAAAAAAAATATAGACACCTATCCTGCCTATTTCTTTTCTACAGATATTGTCGAGCTTCACGAAGCCCTACTATTTCCCTCCTACACACATATTTCATTTTATTAATATCCCCATTCACATCCACCTACTACATCATTAATCCATATCCCCAAACTAATATTCAATCCAATGTTAGACAAATTGAATTATCCTATTCCCAGAAAGTCCTAAAAACTAAACACCACAATGCATATCTTCATATGCAAACAAACCCATGTTAAAAAATATCCATTCGGTTCCCATACACACAATTTTTAAAATCCTTATCTCCATCTGCATTGTAGCCAGATGTGTATATTCTAAAAATAGATATCCCATTCCTTTTCTCCAGTTTCTCACACACAAATCTCAATGAAGATTTGCATAAAAGTGCGATGCATTTTACATTCGAGGATCAGTCTCAATTGGCGTCCGATTGGAAAGGACGCCAAAAAATCGAATAAATTTAAAATAATAAAAACAGTCATTAATAAATGTAAACGTTTTCTTCTTGCACTAAACACCAACAATCGGTTGTCACTCTTCCCGGAGGCCCCGGAAGCACGGTGGCAACGGCAACGGGTCCCCTCAGGAGCGGTCTATAGAGATCACTCATCCTTTTCAGGACAAGGTGTTGGATTTAGGATTCGAGGATCAGTCTCTAGGTTGGCGTCTGACGTTTGAGGACGACAATCAAATAAACTAAATTAATAAAATTCTTAAATAAAGTTTATTTTTGATATTGTATTATTTATTGGGCCCCTAGTCGACAATCCGTCGTCAGTCGTCGCGGAGGCCCCGGAAGCAACGAGCCTTCTCTGGAGCGATCTATCAAAGATACCCTCGGCTGCCATTGCATTGAGAGTGCCATTTTACAGACTTTAGAAGGTAATTTCAGACGCACGATCAAAGCAAAATTACAACTCTTTAGGCGAACGCTGGTTGTGTGGAAAGCTCTACATAATCCTCAGTTTCCTCGTCATTATAACATCCCGACATATATGATTCCTTCTTCGGCCTGTTATATAAAAACAAAATGGTATATGAGCCCGTTTTTAGCAGAAAAAAAACCAACATCCCGTGTTTGAATTTGACACTCCGAGACTATATTGCCGCTGTGGTGACTCTAGAGCCACTTTACTAAGCGACTTCCAATTACTAGAAGTCGATCTCCACACGGGATTACTATTACTACTATTTATTGGCCTGTAAGAACCCGAAACTTCATCACCTCACCGACTCGACTCCGCCATTGTTCCCTGTCCCGTGCGCTCTCCTTCCACGTTCGACCATCCGATCCGATCTCCTCGAGGTCCAACCTAACATTGTTCTCCCATCTCCGTCGCAGCCATCCTACCGGTATCTTTCTCCTTGGTCTACCGTCAAGAATTCTACGCACGGTCCCATCGTTACCCATTCGCGCCACATGTCCGGCCCATCTTAATCGTCGCGACTTGATTACTCTCACTATTGTAGGTTTGCGGTATAGCTCTTCCAGTTCGTGGTTGTGGAGTTTCCTCCATTGTCCTGCCTCCTAGTCATATTTACCGCCAAAGATACCCCTTAAAACTTTATTCTCGAATACGCGGAGTTTGTTTTCTTCCCGTTTTGTGAGAGCCCATGTTTCACATCCGTATAGAACAATCGGTACGATTATGGTTCTATAGACACGGAGCTTTATGTTACGTGATAGCAGTTTGGATTTCAGCAGTTTATTGACTGCATGCCAACTAGCGTTGCCGGAGTGTTGTCTTTTGTTAATTTTCTTCGACATTTCGTTACTAGCCGTCAGTATCGTTCCCAGATATTTAAATTCTTTAACATTTTCAAATATCTTGCCCCTGATGTTTATGTGTGTTCTCTGAGGTCCACCTGCTCTCGCTGTAATCATGTATTTTGTTTTGTCTTCATTTATCTCTAGGCCCACCACTTCTGCCGCTTGCATGATGATTTCACAGTTTTTATGTACAATTTCTAGATTATCGCCCAAAACGGCGATGTCATCCGCATACGCGAGCACTTCGTGACTCAGTTCAGGGATGATCCGGCCATGTTGTCGTCTTGTGCCTCTCTGATGACATACTCGAGCACAAGGTTAAAAAGACACGGTGATAGGCCATCTCCTTGTTTTAGTCCGTCCCGGATTTCAAATTGTTCTGAGAGGTGGTTTTCTATTCTAACTCGCCCTTTGTTTTCGTTCATGCAAATTTGAATGAGGGCGGCATATTTTTTTGGGATTCCCAGCTCAACTACAATATGTGTAGTGCTCTAAAAAGCCCTACCACCTTTTTCCTCCATTCATACATCCTAATCCCAGTAATCCAACACCAAAACCTGAAATCTAATGAAAACCCTAAAAAACCTAAACTAAATCCAAAATTCACAATAAACGAATCAAATATTCGTTTATCGTTTTACATTTGCCCCACGGCATCATCAAAATTCAAAATGCGGAGATACGTTATCGCAATATGAAAAAATTGGTAATAAATTGAACAAACAAAAACCCGAATCCCTTTACACATCCACATCTGCGCAATAGCTTCATAAGAATTCAAGAAACTGAATTCTTATCTTAAATAAACACTGAGCATCGCACTCAGGATACCAAAATCGGGATTTTGGTATGAAATTGTGTATTTATGAGATACAAATCTCGATTTGTTTCCCTTTATAAAGAAACGGTAGAGTGATCTCCAGGCCGCAGTATCTAAATCGTCGTGCCGAAGAGCAGTAGTACACTGATTTAAAATCAAATTTATATCTGCATCTGTATCCAGGAGCAGTAGTACACTGTTTTAAAACCAAATTTATATCTGCATCTGTATCCGAGAGCAGTAGTATCGGAATATCCCTCTCGCCTTGGAGGCATCGGCCCCAGGAAAATCAAATCAACGTTTAATAAACCTGAATGCGTTTTATTATTATTTTGGAATTGTGCGTCGTCACAAAACGTTGGCTGTTTCTTTGAGTACCAGGACGACTCTCAAAATCGTAAAAGGAACCGGTGAGTAGAGTGGTGGCAAGCCCAAAGTTTTAATCCTTACAGCGTCCCTGACTACGGACATCAACAGAAGGCACCAGGTTGCACAGTACAGGGACGCTATTCCCAAAGTGACGTCCCACGAACGATCGGTTGTTGCTCTTCCCTCAAGGTTTGAGGAAGCACGGCGGTGACCGCAACGGGTCCCCTCAGGAGCGGTCTTAACGAGATCCATCATCCTTTTCAGGACAAGGAGACACGCTAGCTGGGAGCGAGGCCAGTAGTAACATCTACTACTACATATGGTAGAGTCTTTGCCTTGCGACTGAGTCGTAGGCTTTTTTGAAGTCAACGAACAGTTGGTGAACCGTCTCTCCGTATTCCCACTTCTTTCCCAGCAGTTGCCTTATTGTGAACATTTGGTCGCTTGTTGACTGGTTCCTACGGAATCCGCATTGGTAATCTCCCAGCATTTCTTCTGCGTACGGTGTGATTCTCGCCAAAATGACATTTGTTAATATTTTGTATGTGGTTGGGAGCAATGATATTCCTCTGTAGTTTTCGCAGTTAGAGCTGTCGCCTTTTTCTGAAAATGGGAACTACTATTGAGGTTTTCCATTCTTTCGGAGTGGCTTCCTTATCCCATATTGTTTGAATGAGCTGGTGGATCTTTCGAGCGGTTGCCTCTCCTCCATGCTTCAAGAGCTCTGCCGGTATGCAGTCGACTCCGGGAGCCTTGTTGTTTTTCAATCAGTTTATTGCGTCTACAAATTCGTTGAGAGAGGGCTCTGAGATCTGAGGCTCGGCTGTATGTACGCTTGGTGCGTTTATTTGTGTTTGATGGGTGCGTACATTGAGCAGGTTTTGAAAGTACTGCTTCCATCTTGTCACGATATTGTTTGTTTCTGTGATCAGATAACCGTTTGTGTCTCGAATTATTTTGGCTCTCCCTCGGCAGCCATTTCTAACTGAATTTATGCCGGCATACATACCTCTGATGTTCTTTGCTCTGGGATGTTCTAGGATTTTTTCGATCCGAGTCCTCTCCCATTCGCGTTTTTGCTTTTGAAAAGTCTCGTTGTCTCTTTTCGAATCGTCGCGTGTCTTTCTGCGTTGACTTCATCATATCTTTCTAAGTGGATCACTCTGAGGCGTTTACGTTCTTCGAACTTCGCTCTGCACTCATCGTCAAACCAAGGTTTGGACTTAATTGGTTTCTTAAATCCTAATACCTTTTGGGCTTTGGTTGATCGTGTCTCTGATCGATGTCCATTTAGTGTCGACATTATTGGCTTCCTCTTCCTCGCTGCTCCCATTCTCTAGAATGCTATAAAGGATAGATCCGGAATTCCGCTGATCTATCATGTAAGTAGATCATCCGTAGACGGGCGATTGTGCTATGACCAGGAAGTCACGCACACCGAAGAACAACTCTTGCGTTTCAGTAAGGCTATCTCCCAAAGAGACCGGGACGAAAATATTGAACACCACCAACAGTTCTGGTGGTTGAATGGCAAATAAGGACCTGAATGTCGGTAGAATAACTGTATTATCAGCCAGCTTACACAGATTTAGCACTTCTAGAGTGAGGGTAGTATAAGATTTAATTAAGTCTGTTGCGGATTCGCCCTGGACACAACCGGCGAATTCGCAATCGAATGCTACCCGTGGCACCAACCTGGAAAATGTCAACAATCAGCTGACATTAGAAATAAAATTCTGTTGGTTGTCAAACGACAACAATTCTTTTTCCCTTCTTCTTCATAACTCTTTGGCGACCGCGGTTCGCATTAATAATTAATCCCACAAAATCAAAGCAATCGTGTTAAATAAAGTAAAGATTGTGACTCAAAGTTGAGTCTTTAAATGTTCAATAGCTTGCGTTTAATTTATTTGTACAATCGCGGGTTTTCGAGGTGCATAGAAGTGATAACAAGGAACGTGCTAGTTGTTATCCTGGGGTACTTCGTTTTGAATACAACCCATCAACCAAACATCAAAGTAATCATCATTGCCTACGGCGGGACAAGCCAGTTCAACAAATACATCCATTCCCGTCTGGAGGAGAAATACATTGTGGACTGATACCAGCCCATTAGGTATTCTTTGCTTTTGTCCTAATTAACGTCATCAGTATTTCAGAACCATCAGTGCACGCCAGGCGACACCATCGTGTTCCTGACGCCAGCACCCAGCCCACAACAAAACAAGAACCCTTTGTTGGTGGAAGGTGTGTTCAACGCTCGTTTGAACATACAAAGTCCTTTAAAATAAAAAAAAATAAAAAAAAACTTAAAATGTGTATACATGTATATACAAAAAACAATTCGACACAAAGTTTTTCTAATTTTTCTTAGTCGTACAAATATCCATAATTAAAGCCACAAACAAAGTCCTGTTACCGAAAGGCAAACTACACAATAGTCATGTAATGTTTAGCTTAGAACGTCTGCCTACGAGCAGTAAGTTATAATATAAGATAATTAAGATAATTTTTTCTGTAGCCTATAATTTAGAATCTAAGAATATAAAACGAAAATAAAATAAAAAAAGAATAATAAAGTCGATAAACGGGTCCCACACGATTTAAATGAACGTCAAATGGAAAATCGCAGTCACTTGCGAAATGCTGGTTGAACGCCACGAAAGGAAATCATTTTTGCATCGAATTGTGGCAGGTAGAAAGAAAAGCTCATTGTCCTGCCTCCTGGTCATATTTACCTCCAAAGATACCCCTTAAAACTTTATTCTCGAATACCCGGAATTTGTTTTCTTCCCGTTTTATGAGAGTCCATGTTTCGCATCTGTATAGAACAATCGGCATGATTATGGTTCTGTGGGGCTTTTCCGGGGCCGAAGAGCCACGCATCGCTCGAACCCCACCATAATCAGCAAATACAGCTTACCTGAGAGTTGAATTTCCGGCAAGATTACATAATCTTGCCATGGCATTAATTGCCAACCCATTTGCTGAAAACAATTCGGTTATCCCCACGGATAACCGACATAAATACCCCATAGGCAGCTTACCTTTTTATGGGCTGTTCCAAGCCCGCTTCGAGCGGTCATACCTGAAAACATCCGCCATGAATCGACTGATCAATGGACGGCACATGTCCACCAACACACGCCAACCTTTCCGTGCGTTATCTTTTTACCCATCCATTGTTCGGGCTGCTGGCTGGCTTGCACATCTGCAAGCCAGATTTCCAACGGCATGCCCTACGATATATTTTTCACCAAAGGAAAAGAAAAATATCAAAGTAACCATTGGCCTTCATGTATGCATATTTGTTCGCATACCAGCATGACCAATTATATGACCCGTTGCCGCATCTGGGAACAATCACCAGCATCGGTCATGACAGGATGTGTTACTTAAACAACGAGTAGCCACGGCTATCGAACAACTTTTGTTTACACAAATAAACACCAAGGAAATGCTTTCGCCTTGTCGGCAACATCTTCCATAGCATGTTATCTAAAATCAACATGCACCCATGCAAGCCAAATTTCACATTAACGGCTGCCAACCGCTCGCGGACCCCGAATTGAACATGACCGAAATGTGTTTACTTTAAGCAAACTAGGAACGGTCACATCCCATGTTTAGTTCGCTAACCCAAACGATGCGCATATTGGCGTTTGCCTGTGGGATTGTTTATACATTATCCCAAAACCAATTCCTGCCTTCGGCAAGAGTTTTATTGACTCACTTCAATCAAGGAATCTATCCCTAGCGGATGGCGGCAGTATATCCTGCCCGTACATGGAGCAACAGATTTGACCTGCGACATGCGTTTTTCCTGTGTTTCTTTCTTCCCTTTCGTCTTACCTTCGCCATGGTACGTCATGCGCTTGCCTTCCAGGGTGGATCTTTCCAATTTTCTTGGACGATGTCCATGGAAACGGTCCAATGGAATCCAAGCGCTGATTGGCTACCCTTGGGCGGGGAATCCATTAGGATCGCGTTTGAAGGATGTCGATGGACAGACATCTGAGAGTCAGATTTTTATCGCCCAACAGCACACACATGCCCAAGGATTGCTTCGTCGGAGTCATGGAGTTGAATATCGTGTGAAGATCTTTTAATATTAAAGCCATCCAAAATAAAACTAAATTCATTAACAATCACGCGGGCACTTATTAAACGTGACCTCTGGTGGAAAACAAAAGTTCAATTAACATTCGATTAATTACCCGCAATCGGGGAGTCAAATTTCATCCGTCAAGGAGAGACGTCAAGTCTCACCATTTGTGTCGAGTTATTGTCGAGGAACATAAGTTAAACGGGAGCGAATTTAATATTGTGTAGTAATTAATTACTTAAAGAAAGCTCGCCATTTATGCGAACTCGGGATTACCAACAGTGCGTTCGTGTGCCACGTTTTCAAGTATTTATAACCTTTATAATTAGTGATCTCAAGGATTTTCCAAATATCAATAAAAGTCATCACCCTACAAACCACGATGTTTTATTTTCTGCTTTCTTGTGAACAATTACTCTCGCGACGTTTTGTGGGTGTGTTTCTGGACCCACGCCCGTGAAGGCGTATGAGCAACAGGACCTACAGTTCTATAAACACGGAGCTTTATATTACGTGAGCAGTTTCGATTTCAGCAGTTTACTTCTCTCCGGCGAAGCCAACATATAGCGCCGAGTCAGCGCCCTGAGATACAATTTTTCCTGTTACATATTGTGTCTTGGTTGCATTCAAGTCGACGAGATTGGCCATTCTCTATGAAAGAATTCAACCTTGATCCCGATTCAAAGAGTCGATCTAGCTACATATCAGCTGGTGTGACGTTTACGCATTAATCGGCCAATCATCCGAAAATGGGACAACAAGTGTACTATCATCCGGAAAACCCAATATTTGGTTACCAGTTGATTCTAATAAATCATTAATATGAAGAAAAACAAGATTGGAGACTAAATGGAACCCCGAGGCAGGCTGGAATTAATTCTAAGACACTTCTTCAATTCTCGAAGAAAATGTTCATTCAGTCGCAAAGCTGTTTGGAAAGTCTACATGAAAGAAACTCACTTAGTAGAGCTTTGTGCAGGATGCAGTCAAAATCGTTTAATATCTCTAATGCGACCGTCCTTGGTCCACCATCTTTTTCAATTGCAGAAGTCCAGATATCAGTTACAAAAATCAAAACGTCTCTGGTGTACCGCCTGCCACGGAATCCGTATTTGGGATCATTTACAAGTCCGTTGCATTCTAAATATTTAATCAAGTCGGTTCCATCACCTTGGATAACATAGAAAGTAATTTTATCGACCGGACATTTCGCGGGAAATACTTTTTGCCTTTCTTTGATATTGGTTGAAGTCGAGCATCTTTCCAGCAGATGGAAAACATCCTCCGTGGATAAGATAAACGAACGGATTTGCTAAGAACCGGTGTGGGGGATTAAGTTGTATGCCAAGACACGAGCACGGTTTCACTTAACTCCCCGACGTGAAGATCCACCGCAGAAGTCGTTCGCCAGAGAAGATAGAAGGGGAGGGTGGGGGGCGGGGCAGACACCCAGATAAAACACTGTCATTCACGGATTATTTGGCTTTATTGTCACTAAAATTAATGTCCGGGATTACAGTCGTTTCATTGTGTCCTTTCGTTTTCTCCGCTGACAAGCACTCCACCGACGCAATTGTACTGAGTACCGATTTTGAATAGAAATTAGGGGACGCGATAGACTTGACTATATACTCGGGGGTTTGTACCCCCCGAGTTCACGTTATGCAGGGCTGGTGTGCGCGCGTCGATGGTAGAATGATGACTAACTGATGAAGGAAAAAATGTATTCTACTTTCGAATATAATTGCTATGCTTGCATAGGAATTCAGTTCCAGCGAATCCTGGCCGTATAAGCCTAGTTGGATTCGTTGGTTGTGTATACCGGGAAATTGCTTTGGGAACGCGAGCAAGTATGCATTTTCGGGGGAAATTGGAGTTGCTTGGGTGCAAACAAAGGAATATCGTTTAGATAGAATGTTGGTCGAAGTCGTTTCGGGGAAATGTATGCGGCTTGGTTAGTTGTTGATGTTCCGTTGAGGATTTGAATATGCGTTAGTTACGGCATATGAATTTCGGGGAAGTTAAGTTTGCTTGGTCACGAAGAGGAACTGAAAATTCAGTAAAGGATTGACCGAAGCAATTTTGGGAAAATGTATGTGGGGTGATGTAATTGAGGGAAATGATTAATATTCCGTTGTAAATTGGAATATGCATTTATTTCAGCTTGGGAAATAGGTTCTTGGTAAGTATGGGATGTATGCAAATGCATATTTTGCACGGGGAGCTGGATTAAAGTGACGCGCTGTTAGCGGTCAAGATTGGTTGGCATTGTGGGTTGGTTCTCCATGTGGTATAGAGAACCCCCACACCGGCAACAGTATAGGACACCGTTCTTAAAGACAATTGCTGGTAATCCATTCGCCCGGATTGCTTTCTTACGATCCACTCCGCGGAAAATGTGTTGATTAACTCATGTCACATCATGGTCACATCTTGCATTGAAGATTGTACCGGAGCGGTAACAGGTGGCTCCAAAGGATTGGAATCAGGAGTTGAATTCGCGAAAAATAGATTCGTAAAAGCATTAGCTTTATCTTTTGAATTCGTAACTAGTGCCCCGTCGCTCGTCAGTAACGAAGGAAAAGAAGAAGGATCGGAATTATTGCTGATAACCTTTGCTATCGACCTGAATACACGGATGTGTTGCGGTTCACCCGGAGCTTTCGACTGCGTTTGACGTGTTCATCTCGGTCGCGAGTTCTCATTACAACCATTCCCAAACGCGATAGATCGCCTGATACCGGGGACAATTGCTTGTCCTCGGATAAAAAACTTCGTTCCACTATGCATCCAACGAGTGGGCTTGGTAAAAACCCCTACCGTAATAAATTCACTCCCCTACAATGCCATCCAGATACAGATAATTCTGAAATGGACGAAACTGATTCGCCAATAATCAGAAATATGTGCCACCAATCAAAGTGTTGCAAAAATCACCAGAATATGTGCATAGCCTCATGAAAAAGCTTAAAATATCCAGTTATTCAATAAAAAAATTAACAATTGGTATAAAAATAATGTTCGGAACTATTGAATCATATAATATTGTGTTAGAAAAACTAAAAGAGGATAACTGTCAATATTTTTCTCATGATATTAAAAGTGCTAAAACGTTCAAAGTTATTTTGTATGGACTGGATGATATAAAAACTAATGAACTCAAAGCTGAACTCATTTCGCTTGGCTTAAAATGTTCTGATGTTAAAAAAATTGAAAAAAAAACATGATAAATTTACTGACTTTTTTTATCTCATTCACTTTGAAAATGGAACAATTAAATTAAGTGAACTTAAAAAAAATTATCGCTCAATTTTTCATACCCAAGTGAGCTGGAACTTCCAAAGGAAAATCAAAGGTAAGGTGACACAATGCTTTAATTGTCAAATGTTTGGACATGGTGAGAGAAATTGTCACATAAAAACATATTGTGCTACTTGCGCTGGTTCACACAAAACAAGCGAATGTAATAACGCTTCGGTAAATAAATGTGCCAACTGCAACGGCAATCATAAAGCTACTGGCGTCACATGCACCAGTAGATCTAAATACTTAGAAATAAAAGAAAGATCATCTGGAAGATCCAAGATCCATCCAAGAACTCATTTCGCTGCACCAACTCAAATTTCAAATCATCAAGCTTGCCAAAAACCGATTTCGTTTGCCTCTATGAGTGATTTTCCTACGCTTCCACAGCTACAGCGACGACTGGGAGTAACCAATGCTCCGAGCAAAAGCTTTCCAAATTCAAGCCCGCAAATTCAAAGTTTACCACCAACAATTAATGCATGGGAAAATGACTCACGCGGCGCTTCTTCATCAAACAATAACAATAATTTACCCAACAACAGTTCAGCACTCTTCACAATCGAGGAACTAAATTCCTTGTGCATGGAAATGATCTCAAATTTATCAGTTTGTAAAACGAAAATAGAACAATTTAATGTGATCGCGCATTTAGCCACTAAGTTTTTATACACTAATAATGTTTAGTAAAATGGCAGATACACATATAAAAATAATTACTTGGAATGCTAAAGGCATACGTAATAAATTTCATGACTTTTTAAACTTTTTAAATAGCTATAAAGTTGATGTTGCTCTAGTAACAGAAACTTGGCTTAATTTTGATATAAGACTCCCATCATCTGACTTTAACTGCTATCGCATTGATAGAGTAGACCAAAGGGGTGGGGGAGTGGCGATTCTTATCAGGAAGTCAATTCAACATTCGCTTTTACCTGTAATTCCAACTAGGCTTGTGGAGAATGTAGGTGTAATGATTAAGTTAAGAAACCATAAGACAGTAAAAATCTATTCTGTTTATTTCCCTGGTGGATCTTCGTCGGATATTATAAGAAAATGGCTCAAGCAAGATTTAAAAAAGTTATTCCCAATGAATGGTGAATTTCTATTAGGTGGTGATTTTAACTGCCGGCATAGAGATTGGGGGTGTGTAAGAGCAAATGCTTGGGGCAATATATTGGCTGCCCTTCCATTGGCACTACCAATTAATATTTTTTATTCACCTTGTCCAACTTATTTTCCCGCTGGTTCTCGTGGCATCCCCTCTGTCCTTGACTTGTTTGTGTCAAATGTCCCTGGTCTTATAACAGAACCCGTTTCGTTAAGTGCTCTCAGTTCAGATCATAATCCTGTTTTTTGTAACCTTTCTTGGTTGGGTGAAAGAAAAATTCAATATTTCCTGGACATGAAGAATGCTAATTGGAATTCATTCAAATCAAAGATTAAAATGAGCCTTCAAAATAGTACTACAAATCTTGAAAGAGTGTCTTGTAAAGATGATGTTGACCTTATTGTACAAAACTTTACACAAGCTATAATTTCTTCGGTTGATGAAAGTATTCCCAAAAGAGTAAAAAAAGATATTTTTAAAAAACTTCCAATCCATATCTTAGAGCTTATTAAAGTGAGAAACATTCATCGAAGAAACTGGCAGAATTACCGTCAGCCCTTTTCTCGATCAATGGTTTCCCATTTTAATGAGCGCATTACTGACCAGATACAAATCCATCGTAATAGAGAATGGAACAAAAAACTGAGCGTTATGGATAAAAATGCTAAACCGTTCTGGAATGTAGTGAAGTTAATCAAGAATAAAAACCGTAAAATACCATTTCTGAAGGATTCTTCTACTACTTTTTTTACAGGTTTTGAACAAGCAAACCTATTTTGAACAAGTTTTTCAAAAAATCACTTGGTCTCTCAGCATTTGGGTGAATTTGAAACTAATGAACTTGTCGGTAACAGAATCGAAAGATTCGACACCACAAACGAATTAACTCCTCTAAATGCATTTGTAGAAGAAGAAAACGTAAGAAATGTAATCAAGTGCTTGCAAACACGAAAAATAGGAGGACTAGACAAAGTTAAGAATGCCTATCTAAAACAATTGCCTCATATTGGAATTAAATACTTAACATTTATAATCAATGCATGCCTTAAATGTCAATACTTTCCTCAATGTTGGAAGAAAGCAATGGTTGTACCTATCCTTAAGGCTGGAAAAGCCCCAGATAAACCTGAAAGTTACAGGCCAATTAGTTTACTTAGCAACATAAGTAAAGTTTTTGAAAAAATCCTGAAACAACATATTTTAAAAGTTGTTTCAGATAAAGATATTTTCCCCGATATCCAATTTGGATTTCGACGCGTTCACAGCACCTCGCACCAGGTTAAACGAATTTGCAGCCATGTTCTAGACCATCGTTTACGTGGTCAATCAACGGGCATGATATTGTTAGACATTGAAAAAGCTTTTGATTCCGTATGGCACAATGGGATAGTATATAAAATGATACAGTTCGACTTTCCTTTGTATTTGTGTAAGGTCGTCCAGAGTTTCTTATCCAATAGATGTTTTCAGGTTCATGTCAATTGTGATGTTTCTAGATTGATATTTTTTGATTGTGGCGTCCCCCAAGGCTCAGTACTTGGTCCAGCTTTGTACAATATCTACACTTCGGATTTTCCAAATCTACCGCAGTGTGAATCAGCAATCTTCGCTGACGACACTGCAGTATTTGCGTCGCATGAATTTTCTCTCAACGTTGAGACAAATCTAAAGCATGCGATCGAGATACTTGAAAAATATTATATGAAATGGAAAATCAAGCTAAATGTTGGGAAGACGCAAGCCATCTTTTTTACCCGAAAGAGAAAAGCTTGCTATCTTCCCAGCAGTCAGCTGCAAATAAATGGTACCTTGATTGCATGGGAGCAATCCGTAAAGTATCTCGGAGTTCATCTCGATACAAGACTCACATTTAAACAACATATTCAAAGTACTCTTAATAAAATGAGTATTGCTATTAAGATGCCTTACCCTTTTATTAATCGCAAGTCTTTACTCACAAATGAAAATAAGATTATTATTCATAAAGTTATTTTCCAAGCTATACTGTTATATGGGTGTCCAGTATGGGGTAACGCTGCAAGGTGCCATTTAAAGAAGTTACAGGTATCACAAAACAAAGTTTTGAAAATGATGCTAGACCTCCCTTGGCACTATTCAACCTTAAGTCTCCACGGAAGGGCGGATGTTGAATTGATTTCTGAAAGAATTCGTAAACTAGTATATAATTTTAACATCAGCTGTGAAAGTTCTGAAAATCCTCTCATAACCCAGCTTCTTGCTTAATTTGTCATAATTTCATGTAAATATTTACATTTTATATTATTTATTAGTGGTTTTATTTTTTTTTTATTATTTTTTTTTTTTTAAATGAAGGTTTTTCTTTTTCGTATTTTCTTTCGATTTATTCTTTTAATTATTAATTATACATATTTTTCTTTTCTTTATCCAAGATAATGTTTCAGTTGTAAGATATAACTTATCAAATCTCTGAATTGTAAAATGTGCGGTCACAGACTTTTTTTTTGAAAATATTATTACGAAATAAAAGATCTCTCTCACACGGATGTGTTGGATACTCAAGGAGTTTGTTGGTCACATTCATTGTGAACTTTCTACATGATATCAATTGCCTGGTTGCATGAATTTCTGATTCTGACAAAATTCGTTCTGTTAATACTCATGAAATTAGAGCGTTTAAAAACACTACTTTTTTGCAATCTTTTCACATTTTTTATCAAACCTAGGACTCTCAGATAAAGTGATTGAAGGAACGCGGAATGTGAAGCTCCATGCCGCGAAAAATAATTTCCGTAAATGAATCAAGAGAATGCGAAGAAATCTCGGTAATCGGCCCAATTACCAGCCCCCTAACTCCATATTTGGCGAGTTATTTATTCGCTTGAGATGTAATTGCACAAATGATATCAATCACTGATTTGATGTTCGAAAAGTATCGCTGGTCGATCGTCATTCAGGGAGCGGTAGAGACAACAAAGACATTTTTCAGAACTCTTTAGCGCGATTTTCATCCAAATGGGGTCCAAGTTATTGAGTTCTAATCTTCCTTCTCTTTGGCAAGCTAAGTGAGTCAGATCGGGTGAAGACACAGACTCCAGCCTTTAAACGATATCTCGAATGTAAGTCATATCCTGGGCAACGAAGAGTCGATCTGAGCCTCGGTTAGGGGTGGGGTAACAGGTTTCGCTCTTTGCAAATATTGGCGAGCGCCGTTTACATGCGTATTGGTGAAGCCGTTGCCTCTGATGTCACAAAGTTCTAGTTGAACGTTAGCAATGTTTTGCGAGCAGACCCGATTACGGGGAGATGAATTGTTTACAGTCCGGTTTATTATCAAAACATTTGCAAGATGTTCCTCCTGGCATAGTTCCCCGCGGATATTCAAATGGGGAACTACTTCACCTCTGGAATTCTTTGTCTCAGAATGTCTTCTCTCAACTTCATTTCGGACCGTCAGCCAAACGTCCGAACCATGATTAAAGATTTCTCCCGACGATATCGCGGAACACACAGGGTGACGGGGTGGAATATCACTTTGGGACCGAATTACTACCTCAACCAACTTTCTTTGAGAGAGAATTTTTCTGGCCCATTTCGCATAGCCTATAGATTGAGGAGGTGGTATTTCATTGGGTGACAGTATGTTCCCACCTACCGCACGGCTAGTAGTCGGCTTTTACGACAAACCAGCCTAGCTGTGAGTGTTTTCTAAGACCCTACTCATAATCCTCGTCTATTCTATATACGCCCACCACAGCCCATCCCACACAACCTCTCAAATGCTATGGAACGCCAACTCCAAGTTAACCTCTTTTGACTTTAACCTTAGCACTTCCACATTTCCTCGTCTTGTCACTAAACGGTGACATTTCCAGGTATCTCAAAATGTCTTTTGTGTGAATTTTTCGTTTAAAAACAAAAAAAAAAGCCTTTAATACTGATTGTATTGAGTTCGCCGTAGTGGAGCTGTTGGTAAGATGGTGAGTGATCTGTGTGAATGTATATATGCGTGCTCAATTCACCAATTTGCTTTCTGGTGGTGGTTGGGTAATATGTGTCAAGCTACATAATCTGAAATTAATTTAAAAATGTTTTATTCTATCTCTTTTATATGCAGAATACCTCACCTTGTGCAACGCTATCGGGTACACGAAATTAGAAGTAAGGGAGAATACAAAATTGTGTCAAGTTATGTAATCTGAAATTAATTTCAGGGAATTATTGAATTTTCTTTTTCTTATTGTGTATGTAGGATATCTCAGCCTGTACGATATTGTAAGACGCTCGAAGTAAGAAGAAAAGGAGAATGCTACAAAGTTTTCCTTTGGAATGAATCCAAGGTAAGCACATGAAATAAAGTACCACTGCGTCTCGGTGGCTACTTAACTAAGTGGGTAAGCTGTTGAAGATACGAAGACTATGTGTGTTTCTAAATTCTTGAATATAGTGGCACATGAATTCATGTGGTTGAATAGTGCATACGCAATTCGTATTTTAATCTCTTGAACAAGTGTGAATTGCAAGAATCGCCAACTATGTTCACTCAGTAAACTCCACATTAATATGAAGTTTCCTTTCCTCGAAAATCTTCGGGCTAAATATTTGCGCTGCAACACAGCCATTGTGTTCCCCGAAATCGCTTCTTTAGCGAATTCGCACCAAGATGCAACTAGTTGGAAAATTTGAAATATCCCGAAGTCATGTGTTCAGTTCCGGCAGACATTGTGTTGCAATTTCATCTTACATTGATGTACGGCCCCCCACGATACCTCTCTACAAATTACTGCTGTCTCTCATTAAAAATTCTTCAACACATCACCACTTCTTCGCCCGCAAACAATCTAACACATGGCTTTTGGGAAAAAAGTCAATACCTCTGTTTTCAAGTATCCTATACGTTTATTTTTAAACTATCGCACAGTTAGACCGCTCCACCTCCCATTCAACCGCAGTTAGTAAAACACATCCACACCGGTCTAAATGCAGAGAAATGCCAATCCCTACGGCATGATACTAGTACGCATTAGGAGCAACCGCTTGGTGAAAAGTTTATCTGGGAAAATAATGGAAATTTCTGCAACAAAAACGGATATAAGTTAGGTTTGCCTCCTTCCTAGATATCTCATGGACTCTACTATGGATTCTGGTCCTTTTGTATTACTATTCGGCAAAATTCCTGGTCGTTTTATTTGTGTCCTGCAACTAATACGACGAACGAAGTGAGAATGCGACAAAGTTTTTCTTTGGAATTAATCCAAGTAAATTTTACCGAGTTTTCCTTTCTACTTGGATAGGACAGGATACAAGTACAAGTGGGCGGTGTATTCCACCCATTGTACTTATACTATTCATATATACGATCCTATACGTGCATTCCCATTCTCCTATTCATCCTAATAAATGACCAAAGTTTCGTCTCATTTCTCGCATCCTTTTCTGTTCGAGGACATTCACTGGCGAACTACTAGATACGCAGCGCATCAACAAATAATTCGAATTGCTGGTGGTCATTTGCCAGACCAAAGTACGTCCTCGCACAAACAATACAATGTCCAAGAGTGGGTAACAATAATACGAAGAACTGTGTTGTATCGCTCGTAGTCCTTGTGTAACATGTCCTAGATGGGTGGCAAAGCGTCTGTACACCTTCTTGATCTTTTCTTTTGTATGCGACTTGCCGCGTTTCATTCCATTTTCGGATGGCCAACTCAGGATACTGTTAAACGCGTAACCTAAGGATATGATTTTAAACTTTTTCGATAAGGACTGAGGATTTAAGTGTGGGACAACGAAGACGCGCGGAGAGGTGAAGTTGGCCACTGTGGATGTTGTAGGTGGAAACACTGGCGTACAGAAATACTAAGAAAGTTTGGCGTGGTGCAAACGCCATACACGTGTCCTTAGTGGACTTCTTGAAAATTGTCTTCTACGTAGAGCATACTACAGAAAATTCACTCGAACAGAATCGATACGGAATTCATTTATTGGTCCATTCATTGATCCCCTTAAGAAGCGTGATGTGATTAAGATTATAAAGTCCTTTTGAAAACTGACTTAGTTTATCGTTTTGTTAGAAGATGTTGACAGTTATTACAGAACTTATGTGATTCGAAATTGGTTTCTTGGTAAATAATAACAACAGTAATTGAAAATGTAAGTAAGTTCACCATAAAAAAATTGCACGACGTGAGGGGTTCATATCAATATGATTCGAAGGGGTCATTCAAGATATGAGGAATGTGTTTTATTTGGATTAGAGAGTTTTCGACGAGAGTTTTCAGAAGTGTCACTTAAATAACAAACAGTTGTCAGCTTAAGGTTTTAAAATTCTTACTGTAACAGAAACAACAAAATATATATTTAACCAATTAAAAAAAATCTTATCCATATCGACAACTCTTTCATCCGAGAGGCCTTGTGGCGAGGTAAAGGTGTTGGCTTTTTAGAGAATCCAAGAATGATTACAGAGAACTTGCTATTTGATCATCTTTTCATTCCATTAGTTTAAGAGATCAGTATACGTCTATCGTTCATATACCGTATATCAAGTTGTGTATAAGTATATCGTAATATCGCAATATCGTAATGTAGTAATGTCGTCATATCACAATGTAGTAATATGGTAATATCGTAATATGGTAATGTCGTAATATCGTAATATTATAATAAAGCCATGTTGTAATATAATAATACAGTAACGTAATATCGTAATATGGTTATATGGTAATGTCGTAAAATCGTTATATCGTAATATGCCATGATAGCTATGTCGTAATAACGTAATATAGTGCTGTTATGTCGTAACGTTGTAATATCGTCATAACGTAATATGGTAATGTAATGTCTTAATATCGAAATATCGTAATATCATAATACCGTAATATCGTAATATCATAATATCGTAATATTATAATATAGTAATATCATAATACCGTAATGTCGTAATGTCGTAAGATCGTAATATCGCAATATCGCAATCTCGCAATCTCACAATCTTGTAATATTGTAATGTAATATAATATCGTAATATCGCAATATCACAATACCGTAATATCGTAATATCATAATATCGTAATATTATAATATAGTAATATCGTAATACCGTAATATCGTAATGTCGTAAGATCGTAATATCGCAATCTCGCAATCTCGCAATCTCACAATCTTGTAATATTGTAATGTAATATAATATCGTAATATCGCAATATCACAATATCGTAATACCGTAATATTATAATAAAGCCATGTTGTAATATCGTAATACAGTAACGTAATTTCGTAATATGGTAATATCGTAATATGGTAATATCGTAATATGGTAATATCGTAATATGGTAATATAGTAATATGGTAATATGGTAATGTCGTAAAATCGTTATATAGTAATATGATAAGATAGCTATGTCGTAATATCATAATATAGTGCTGTTATGTCGTAACGTTGTTATATCGTCATAACGTAATATGGTAATGTAATGTCGTAATATCGAAATGTCGTAATATCGGAATATCATAATATCGTAATATCATAATATAGTAATATGATAATATCATAATATCGTAATACCGTAATATCGTAATGTCGTAATATCGCAATATCGCAATCTCGCAATCTCGCAATCTCGCAATCTTGTAATATTGTAAGGTAATATAACATCATAATATCGCAATATCACAATATCGTAATATCGTAATAACGCAATGTCACAATATCCTATCGCAATGCGGTAATATCGCCGGGCAGATTTGTCGTACTGTGGAGATATTGTAATAGCATAATATTGCATTGTTGTACCTGGGGCTTATCGATCGATAGCGCTCTAGTACATATATCAATATAAAAACACTGATATGTGCTCTATACTGCCATGGAAATGGGTCAAGCCGATGTTTAAACGGTGCTACGGAGAAGGCTTTACCCAGAACTGAATCTCCAATCTAAGTGGGACAAATCCAACAGCGTAAAAGGTATGAAAAGTGGCATTTCCAACTCTGAGAATGGGGCCGTAAGAGACTAGTAA
Organism: Microdon myrmicae; assembly: GCA_963931805.1. Taxonomy (NCBI): domain Eukaryota; kingdom Metazoa; phylum Arthropoda; class Insecta; order Diptera; family Syrphidae; genus Microdon; species Microdon myrmicae. The sequence goes on along the minus strand of OZ007498.1, from coordinate 35,792,952 downwards.
AGGCTGTGTGATAGCTGAGGTCGCAATGCCTCGTTGCGCGGTGTAATGCCACCTTATCGAGTTACGAGGGTTGCCTCTTATGTTTCGGGATTTGGCAACCCTAGTGTTGCAATCCGGCAATTGACAGCTCTATCGTAAAGTTGGACATTTTTGAGGTTATACGCACTCAGAACGTTTTGACATACGAGCGCTATTTGTGTTGTTTACAGTAACTTAAAAGATTCATCTCGGCCCAAAAATGGAATTAAATCGTCAACATTTTCGTGCGATTATTTTTTACAATTTTCGGTGTGGATTAACTCAGCAACAGTGCATGGATGAACTTAATTTAATTTTTGGCGATGAAGCTCCATCAAGGACCAGTGTTTATCGATGGTATGGTGAATTCAATCGTAGTCGTAGTTCACTCCAAGATGAATTTCGTGAAGGTCGTCCAAAATCAGTTGTTGTTCCGAAAACCATTGATGCTGTGCGCGAACTGATATTGGAAGATCGTAATGTGACCTATCGTGAGATTGAGACAACCTTAGGCGTTAGTGGGACCAGCATACATTCAATATTGCATAAACATTTGAGTGTCAAAAAAATTTCTTCGCGTTGGATCCCACACAATTTGTCAATCGCCCAAAAAAAGGCTCGTGTCAATTGGTCGAAAGAAATGCTCAAAAAATACGGTCGCGGTGCTTCGAAACACGTCTATGACATCGTGACAGGTGATGAATCGTGGATTTACGCGTATGAGCCCGAAAGTAAACAGCAGTCGACTGTCTGGGTGTTTCAAGATGAGCCAAATCCAACAAAAATTGTTCGCGCACGAAGCACTTCCAAGCAAATGGTCGCCTGTTTTTTCGGAAAAACTGGACATGTCGCAACCGTACCACTAGAACAACGCAGAACAGTCAATTCTGAGTGGTACACAACCATTTGTTTGCCAGTTGTCTTCCAAGAAATCAGGAAAACCAACCGCCGAAGACGGATCACTCTTCTGACTTCTGACTTCTTTTTATTCCCGTACGTAAAAAACAAACTGAGAGGTCAACGTTTTTCGACACCTGAAGAAGCGGTTGCTGCATTCAGAATGCATGTGTTGGAGATACCTCAATCAGAGTGGCAAAAGTGCTTCGACAATTGGTTCAAACGCATGCAAAAGTGTATAGATCTTCATGGGGAATATTTTGAAAAACAATAAAGTGATTTTCGATGATCAATAGTTGTTTTTGTTCTCTAATCCCGAAATATAAAAGGCAACCCTCGTATAGGCTCCGTAAAGTGGTGTAGATGAGTACTCGGCCACCTTTCGGAGTTTGGCTGATGGGTCCGATCGAAGAAAAGGTGGGACGGGTGGTAAGATAAAATACCACTTTATCATGCGAGTCATGTTTCTTGATGTAGTTGAGAAAACGACTCGACGTTTGACTAATGGCCCGAGAAGAAGTTGAGAATAGGAGATGACGGTACCCTTTGAGATAAGGAACATCACAGCTATACTACTCATCTATACGGATCTGCAGCGGTGACTATCAAAGAAGAAACAACATCCAGATAACTTTTTAAGAAACCAACTCGTCTTCGTGGAGTCGGATCCATTCGCGAAACGCTGTCAACGTTCAACTAGCAACGGGATTTCGTAACATTGTGAAGAAAAATTGCACCATGCCGGATATGAATCATGGGTCAACCAGTCAGAGCTGGTTAGGGGGGAGTTGGAAATCCCGAATGGGGAAAAAAAAATCTGGTGTTAGTACAAGGTATGGTAATGCTTTCTCAAAGGTTACAGCGACCCAATTCAAGGATTGTGGTCGAGCTCCCATATTTCAGCGTTTCCAGACTGGCTGTCATCCCGGAGGACGTTTGATGATACGACGTCCAAACTCATCTAAGCGACAAAAATGGGTGCGTTTACGAAACTCTAGGGGAGAGTAAGAGAGGCGGATGAAGTCGAAGCTGCTTATAGACGAGAACCCAAAAGAGGTGATGTAAGGACTGTATGCGTGGTTTGCAAAACCGGGAACATTGTCATTGGGAGAATTCACAAAACTCAAAAATCACTCGCAAATATCGGAAGATGATGCATATTCGCTAGGAAAGGCGGAGGCCTTGAACTGACCGAAAATAAAGAAGAAAATGATCGGAATCATAACCGAGAAGAAGACAACCAGAATTTACAATTTCAGCAACTTTACTGAGAAAGAAGCTGAGAAGAGATCACCGGTGAAAAAAATATAGCTCAATAAGAAGGGCCGTACAGGCTATCCAAAAAATGCTCCGAGACGTACGCCGAAAGACCTGAAAACGGAGGAAGTCTTAGGTAGTGGCCACAGTGCAGATAGTGAAGCAATCTTTTAGTTTGCAACATCTACAAAGAACTACAGCACCTGTATTTGAGTTCATATATAACCAAGTAGACATCGATGACAAACGCGAGAAGTGGAAATACCAGGGACCTGAACTAAAGGAAAAGCTTCATACGCCTTCGACACTTAGGAAAGTTAAGAATAAGACTTTGATATACATAGTGGAAGACTATGTAAACTGTGGTTAGTATACTCGCCTGTCATATGGGAGACCGGGGTTCGATTCCCCGTCGGGGAGCCTCTGGCGCAAGACTAATGACTTTGCCCGAAAAAAAACAAATCATTATGGAAAATTTAACAAGCCTCAGGACTTGCTAAATAAGGCCAAGACCGGCTCCCGGTTGTAGTGCCGATGATGATGATGATGATGATATCTATATTTATAGATTCAGACCTGGTTGAATGTGGTAATTGAGGCTGGCGGAGATGGTTGCTGTAAGCCAAAACTTGACTCAACTCGTGTGGGAGCCAATGCGAGTGCCGGATGCCCGAGGCGATTATGCGAACACTCTGGATCTGTTTTTGACATCCGAACCGAGTATTTATACCGTAGAGGTTTCTGTGCCACTGGGAAACTCAGATCAGTGGTTGGTATCTGTCGCGCAACCACTTGCATTTCAAATGAATAACCGACCTAGGCAGCCTCGCAATGTATGGAAGTATGGGGCGGCTAACTGGGATGATTTGCGAGATTTCTTCGCATCCTTTCCATGGTCCGAGGTGTGCTTCGGAAACCCCGATGTTAACGCTTGCGCGAAGTCAGTATCAAAGATTATTCTTCTGGTGATGGAGATGTATATTCCACATTCCATCAAACGAAGTTGCTCTGATAAACCTTGGTTTGACAAAAATGGGAGCTGATTACAGCGACAAAAAATAGAGCTTTTAAGCAATGGCGCTCCAATCCCACCGATGTTAACAGAACGAATTTTGTAAGAATCAGAAACGCGTGCAACCAGGCGATTGATACCGCAAAGAATGCTCACAACGACAGGGTGATCAATAAACTCCTCCGGTGCCCAACTGGTTCGCGCTCCTTCTGGTCAATGGCAAAAGATGTCAGCGGTAACTTCGCATCCTCCTCTTTCCCTCCGTTAGTGACAGACAGCGGGACGTTAGTCACGAATCCAAAGGATAAAGCTAATGTGTTCGCGAATTTATTTTCCGCGAATTCAAACCTCGATCCCGGCCTTTTGGAGCCACCTGTGATCTCGCCGGTACAGTCTTTCATGAGGGATGTGAGATTTCGTCCGCGCACTATTCAACGCATTCTACGTGAACTGGATTGTAGGAAGGCAACCGGCCCGGACGGAATACCAGCAGACTCTTCCGCTTATCTTATGCACGGAGGACCTTTCCTGCCTGCTGGATGATCGCTCGTGTTCAGCCAATCCCAAAGACGGGAAAAAGTGTCTCCCACAAAATTACCGTCCTATAGCATTACTGTCTATTTTATCTAAGGTAATGGAAAAAGTCATCAATACAGAGTTGGTTAAGTATTTGGAGTGCAACGGACTTCTGAATGATCGTCAATACGGATTCCGTGGCAGGAGGTCCACAGGAGACCTTTTGACACTTATAACCGATATATGGACATCTGCGATTGAACGGCATGGTGAGTCAAGGGCGGTCGCATTGGATATCTCCAAGGCTTTTGACCACGTCTGGCATGGGGCATTGCTGAGGAAACTTCATTCATATGGACTTTCCCAACAGCTTTGCGACTGGACGAGGAGCTTCCTCGAGAATCGATCGATCCGGGTTGTTGTGGACGGCGAGTGTTCGGATTTGTATCCTGTTAATTCGGGGGTGCCCCAAGGTTCTATTTTGGCTCCAACCTTGTTCTTGCTTCACATAAATGATTTGTTGGAGACAACGGATAACAAAGTGTTCAGTTTTGCGGATGATAGTACGCTTGTTTCCTCCTTTCCGAGTGTTCGGCCGTTTGGTGCATGTGCGTCGCATCAGCTGAGATGTAGACAGATTGACTCTCTAAATCAGGATCTAGATAGGGTCCTGCAGTGGGGAACGGCCAATCTCGTCGACTTCAATGTAGCGAAAACACAATATACAACATTCACAAAGAAAAGTGGTGTTGTATATTATTTTTACAACAATTGTATATAATTATTTATTAAGGGTATACTAAACTTACCCCTAATCAACTGATGTCCGCTGTTAAGCTGCACGGCCGTGGTTTTGAAACTGATGTCATCTAATACAGAAGGAGCTCCGCACATGCATACACAGTAGCACTAAAACAGTAGCACTAAAATCACAGCCGTTCCAGCGATTCTGTCAATTTAAAGTTCGATAACAATCGAATTCAACACGATTAATTTAAATAAATAAGTTCCTTTATTTCACTTTTTATCTTCTTTGTAACAATCGAATTCCACACGATTAATTTACACGATTAATTTAAATAAATAAGTGCCTTTATTTTACTTTTTATCCTCTTTGTAACAATCGAATTCAACACGATTAATTTAAATAATTTACTTTTTATCTTCTTTGTCTACATACACAATTTATTTTAAATAATTGTCCGCACGCCTTTTCAGTTGCAATTCATGCCAACGCACCGCACGACCGCACTCGTCAATCACTGAATTAAGAAGAAGGACTATCTCGTGGCTTCACGACACATATCCTCTTTTGTTCCGCTTCCACAAGTTATTTCTATCTTGTTGGTTCCCGCCTACTGGTCACTGGATGTGCGAAGTCTCCTCGCCTGTTTACCGGGGGTTCGCCCCTTTCATCGTCTTTTTGTGAATGACGAGGCGGGCTGCTCCATTTGATGTTTCGTCTCGCTGGTACCGGGCGGTCAAATTCCTCTCGTCTATTCACAGGTTGGTCTTCTCTATTTTCCAGTCCCTGTGAATGACGGGGCGGGCTCTGCCATGTTATTGTTCGCCTTCTTGGTACTGGGCGATCACACTCATCTGGTCCATTTACAGGGTGGTCATCCTTATTTTCCAAACCCTGTGAATGACGAGTCGGGCTTCGTTCTTCGCGAACCTTTCTTCTTTCCGGTGCTACGAAATCCTCTTCCGAAAAAGGATCCCTGGTGTACCTTTCGGGTGTTATTTCCCTAATTCTGCAACATTGTGGGTGATTGTATCTTTCTTCCCTCTGTGACTGGAGGTATTCAATTGCCCTTGATATGTCTCTCATATCATAGGCATCCTTTTTTCCGTCTAGTTCTTTTTGTCAACTTAGGATATGGAAGGATGAAGGATATGTGCGTAAAGACACGAGATGTTAATAATTCAAGGAGGAGTGATAATTAATTGACATTAATTATATAACAGTGGATCATCGGTTCCACAGCTGATGATGAATGGCCGGGCCCTCGAGGCTGGGGAAAGTTTGAAATTGCTCGCCGTCATGGTCTGTGGGAATGTATCATGGCATAAACACGTGTCGAGTATAGCCAGGTCAGCCTCAGGAAAACTGAGTTATCTTTTTAGAGCCAAGAAATATTTTACCCCGGCCCAACTTCTTCTCCTATATAAATCCCAAATTAGACCCGCGCACGAATATTGCTCTCATGTTTGTAGCTCGGCTCCTAAACATACCCTCGACCTACTTGAGAGTATACAGAGACGAGCGATCCGCCTGATCGTGGACTCGGCGCTGACGTCGGGACTACAGTCGCACATCACATCGAAGGCGCGTAGCCGACCTCTGTCTGTTTGGCTTATATGCGCTCCAGAAGACAATCCGACGGATCGCACCAGTTTGTGGTTCATCTCCTGACGGCGCGAACATCCCTACATCAGAACTCGTTCCGTTACAGAGCGGGGAAGCTGTGGAACTCCCTTCCCACACGAGTGTTCCCGGAGCGTTACAACCTGCAACTGGTCAAAAAGAACTGCAACAGTTATTTGATGGCATCTCAGGGTGCCCACTCGGCGCTATAGTTTCGCCTCTCCCGAGAGAAGTCTAATAAAAAAAAAAAAAAAAAAATCGACAGAAGGCAAAGTTTGGCTATTGGGCGCTTCAATGTTGTAGTTGCTGTCTTGAAGTGTTCGAGTTGTTGTTGTCATCCACTTAATATCTGGCGGTTGCTGTTTAATATTCGTAATAAGCGTTTAAGTAATCTCCCGAGAAGACTGCGGCTCGTAAGAATAACTTGTTGCTGCCGCTCCTGATTTTGCTGCTGCTGACTCGAGTTTGGCTGTCCTACGTTAGTCGAAATCACTTGAGCCCGTTAAGGAAACATCTGAATCCTTGAATATTTTACGGCAACTGATGAACTTGAATTATGTGCACATTGCCAATTTCAGGGATATTTTGAAGTGGCAGCGCTTACAAACCTGGCAGGCTAGGTAAGTGAATTGGGTTACCAGAACCGGTTGGACCAGCAGGACGAAATTGCTGCAGGGCTTGAGTCGGGATCACAGTAATTTATTGTCCTTGAGCCTTGTTATTATTATTGGTTGTTGAGCTTGCTGTTGCTGCTGTTGTTGTTGTTGCTGAACTGCAGAACTGGCTTCTTGTTGCACGGATTGGCTCTGCTGTTGCTGTTGAGTATTACTGCCAATTCTTGAAAGATGTCATAAACGACAACGTGTCGAGTTCTTGAAGAATACCATTGCCGAAATACCGGAAGATGCCACAAGTCACAGCAGATCAATTTTCCGGAAATTTCTAGAAGATTCCACAAGCACCATACACAAATTCCACGAAGCGGACACAGCAGCACCACGCTCACAGCATCAGTGACAACACTGTGGACTTATAAAAGGAGATCGGAAATGCAAGGCGAATTCAGTGAGAGGAAATTGGAATTAAGAATAGTTTATGGGAATCGGTTATTCGAGTTTCTCGCCAATGAGGATCAGAATAGGCATTATAAAGTCAACAAAAAAATTTACAAAAGAGGTATTATGAAGTCACCAAATTGCAACAAATTGCACAATAAGACGACGCATATTTGACCCAAATCGGAAAATCCGACCCATATAAAGTGCATTCTTGAAACGTAAAAATAATCGATTTCTTTTTCCCCAAACTAATATTTAGAAAATTAATGTTTTCACTTCTTTACCAGTCTAACCACCAAGTTTAGAAATAGTAAATATGTTCAAAAGACTTATTTTCCTCTCATTCCTTTTTTAAAATTTTGTGTTCGAGTTTGCAAGTCCATCGAACGGTATTTCAAATAATAAGAACTTTTCCATAAAATATCTTTAATTTCACCTTTATCTGGCAAACGTTAAATGCCGCCTTTTTATCTTTCCTTTCAGTAGCTGCTTCAACGTCTGACATCAGCTTCACGATGTGAAAAGAAACTTACGGAAACTTTACATTAACTCACATTTTGTGGAGAAACAAGAAAAAAGAAGTCGCTCTTAGTAAAACGCCCCACGAGCCTTTGATAGTAATTCAATTTAAATTTCGTATTCTTTTTATTCAAATTTCCGATTCGTGTTGCACAACCTCAATGAGCTACTTCCGAGGAGTTCCAGACAGAGCAAGCAAACGGAAAATAAAAAAAATATGTATCTCGAAAAAACATTCCGACAAAAAGTGTTTCCTCATTCAACAGTGTTGCACATTTGAAGACGAAAAAGCAATTTACATTCCTTACCGTGCGTCACCCTTTTCTTCTGCCACACTTACGTTTCGCTAAGGACGCCTGAGACCAAGAAGACAGGATCTTCTGCTCTAGCAAGATAATAGAAAATGAGAAGAAGACCCGAGAAAGCCCAAAATATCTGTGCGGACACATTGAGAACAACCCGGCAACAGGTCCCATTACAATGAGAAGTTACTTTCAACATGTAACCGCACAATTCCCGTTCCAAGCTCCAGCCCTGGTGCTACAAAAGTGGCATTTCCAAGTTATATACGCAATAAGCTTAGTTCCTTTTGGGTGCTCTGTTCAAACAATCTGAGGGAAATTACATCCCAAACTACTAGCGTGATCGTTCGAAAGGAGTGCAATTCAGTTGCACCAACAACGTGAACGTAAAATAAAAAAAAACACAAAACCAAAGAAGAAAATGTTGAGGCAAGGCCTCGATACAATTTTCGTAATATCCCACTTGTAAATGCAGACAACAAGGATCCGGATTGCAAAGAAACAAAGAGCCAAAACACAGAGACCTGAGCACAAGCGAAAAGGGATTCAAATAAATTGTTGGATATTTTGCTGAATTGGTTGGCCTCTGCTGCACGTTTATGAATTCACAGCGTCCTCTGACCGTGGAATACAGAGACAATTGAAATCTGCCCCGTTCTACCTGCGAGGAAATTGTTAGGAATTTCCATATTAGTTTCAAGCTACAGGATGCAAGACACTTTGCATTGCAAATTGAAGATACCTGCATAGGTATACTACACAGAGGAGTCCTTTATGAATCGTTCTGTTTTCTGAGTGCTATTATGCGGTGAATGAAAGCCTGAAAATATCCTTAACACTGGATCGTAAGTAGTGAATGAAGAGCTGCTTTTCGATTTTGATCTTCAACACTGGGGTCATTATATGGTGCCTTTACCCACTTGCCCACTCATCAACTCGTCGTCCCATTCTCCAATTATTCCAAAAACGTCTCTACCTCCACTAACAAGTAACGTTTGTGGTTCTGTAACGTTTTTAGTGCTGCAATGTAAGATGAAATCTTGTATTCAACACCCAACGAAGTTATCCTTCGCAATTCCTTAGACAGTGTCTTACCGTTTTCCATTTCAAGCAATCCGATATTGTGGAGTTTTTGATATTCAAGCAGTCTTGACAGAGGTTAGTATGAGTACTCTTTAATGTTCGCTTTTGTTTCTTACCTACCTGTGTCTGTCAGGATTTGACTCCGGACTCCGTTTGCCACTATCAGAGTGGGCATGGGAATTTGTGGATACATTTTCTCTGCATTACTCTAGGTAGAAGCTTGTCAGTTTTGCTGGTCCGTTTTATGGAGGTTTCCATCTAATTGCGTTGTTTACCATTTTTTCTAAATTTTTTGATGACTTTCTTTTGGAGAACCTCAGGACTCTGGAGATCATTCCCACCGCAGTGAACGGTTATGTACGCAAATTCAAAATTTCGAAAGTCAAAGAGGCATTTGGAGGCATTTGGAGGCATTTACAATGGATACCACATAAATTAATTTCTATCGGAAATCATCCAACTCAATTCATGATCATTTATTTTAAATCATCATATATTGATCAGATAATAATTTTAACGGTATGGTATCAACTACTTCGACTACTTCCGACGACATCTTGGCGTACAGTTTGTTTAATACTGTTGTAGCAGGAAATGAAATGAACGGGCGACTACTCGTACGAAAGATATTATTTATTAAAAAGGAACTTAACAGTGATTAGTGTAAAAACAATTTAAGTGTTACGTCCTGTTGAAGCAAAAGGCGCACTCGGTCTGGTGCAACTATCAGATGTAGAGTGAGCGCATTAAGTGAATTCATTTGCCCTTTACTCGTAACGCCCGGTCCGGCGCTGCAATCGCATAGAGCACGCAGCTTAAGGCGGTTCCACAAAACTCCCCCTCGATTGTAGTACTAGTTCGATCCTCTGAAGAACCCCCGACGCCGATCAAATCTAGACACTTCCGATGTTTTTCTTTTGTCAATCCCTTCGTGAGAAAATCCGCGGGCATCTTATCCGAAGGAAGGTGTTTGATGTCCAGTCGACCTTCGCGCAAGACATCTCTGACAAAGAGGTGCCTAATGTCGATGTATTTCGATCTCGCGTGAAACGTGTGATACTGGGTCAGTAGTTGTGGCCCTCGGTTGTCGTTCATCACCAGAACTCTTTCACACTCGGACAGCTTGAGCTCCGACAAGAATCCCTGTATGTATAGGGCTTCTCTCGCCGCTTCAGTTAATGCCATGTACTCCGCCTCAGTGGACGAAAGTGCGACGGTGCGCTGTGTCCTCGACTCCCAGCTGATGGCGGCACCGCTCAGGTTAAAGACGTATCCGGTATACGACCTTCGATCCACCGGGCACCCAGCCCAATCGGCGTCAACAAAACCTTCCAAAGTTTTCAGGCTCTTCGTGTACGTGATTCCGAAGCCGGTGGTCCCCTTCAGATATCTCGGGACGCGTTTCGCCGCCTTCCAGTGTGCCTCGCCGTCAGAAGTGTTGAATTGACTGAGACAACTGACATTATGCGAAATTCAGAGCTCCGATAAGCTGGCGATAAGGCCGATTTCCTCCTGGTGATCCCTCTTCTTCGACGTCCTTTTCGAGCCTCGAACCCGATTCGACGGGAGTACTGACGGTGTTACAGTCCTCCATCCAAAATCGAGAGAGTAGTTCCCGAACGTAATTTGGTTGAGAAATGGTAATCTGATTTCTGCTCCTGGCGATTTCGATCCCCAAACAATAGCGAGCTGTTCCCAGGTCCCTCGCTACGAATTCCTGCGACAAACCTTTTCGGACGAAATCAAGATCCTTCTGGTCTCGTAGAATATCAAAATGTCGTCAACGTATTATCAACGGTTCTCCCCCTCGTTTGAGGCCATAAACGCACGGATCCGCGCTCGTCGGTGTCATATTAAATTCTTCGGGTTTCCTATTCAGTCTCTTATGCCATTGCCGACCGGCCTGTTTAAGCCCGTACAAAGCCTTTTTAAAACGACAAACCTTTTCGCCAACCTGAAGCTGTTTCAGCATTTCCTTGGCGCGGCTCTCGATGGCGGATTTGCCTTGTGTCGTGACGATTTTCTTCAAACATCCTGCGAGTAAATCGGGTAATTCCATATACGTTTCCTCTTCGATCGTACCGTTCAGGTAGGCGGTCGTGACGTCCATCTGATGCACCTTAAGGTCGTGCTTGACCGTCAGTGCACGTAGCATACGCGTCGATCCCAGGTGAGCGACCGTAGCGTAGGTATCGTGAAAATCGATCCCGGGTCGCTGCGCGAACCCCCTCGCCACGAGTCGTGCTTTTCTTCTCTCGACCTTGCCGCCCGAGACGTACTTGTTCTCGAGAACCATTCAGCATCCGACCACGTTGCGATTCTTGGGTCGATTCTCGATCAGCCATGTATCGTTCTTGATTAAGCATTTGAATTCTTCGACGATGGCGTCCAACGATTCTTCTTTGTCCGGTCCGTTCAATGCTTGCCGATACGAGACCACCGAGTGAAGACTGGCTAAATTTGCCTCCAGGCCGTCCGAGATGTACGACTCCTCGTCGTCGAGAGTTCGCTCGATCTCATCCCCGCTCGATCCGCGAGGATCCTCGTCTTCTTCCGTGGTTCGATACAATTTTCGCGGGCGACCGGGTCGTCCGGTATGAATCTTTCTAGGTCTCCCCGGAGCTCTTCTGATCGTTTCGGTGATCTCGTCCCTTTCTCCCGTTGGGTCGTCGTGTTCCTGCGATTCATTTCTCGATTCCTCGTCGTGGTCCCCAGTATGTGAGGTTCAAAGTAATTCGGCAGTGATACTGTGGCGACTCTAACAGATACACACACAACACAATTGACCAGCAACATAGTGAAGAGCACCGAACGAAAAAATCGAATAAGAAAATACATCAGAACCGTATACCTTAGCGATAACATAACAATTCACATCAGTGGAGTATAGTCGAGTTAACAAATCAAATTCAAAACACGGTCAGTAGCCTGATGGGTAACGCTTAGGTTCAATTTTTTTCGTGATTCAAACTGTCATAGCGTCAGTTCGAATAACACGATCTTCTTCACTATTATTTCAAACGCTATAATACTCCCTCGGGATTGTGATTCGTATCTCGATTCAGATTTGACGAGGACGATGACGATTCGTTGTGTTTCCGTTTTTGTATCGGTATCAGTAAATTTTATGTCTCGTGTCGTGGTTACCTTTCGCTTGTTTGATACCTATACTCGATAGCCTTGAGTCGATTCGTCGTATCCGACGAAAATGCATTTCATACCTCGCGGTTCCAGCTTCCCTTTTCCGGGAGTTTTATCCAACATGTATGCTGTCTCTCCGAAAGTTCGCACGTTCTTTACGTTGGGGCGTTTTCCGTGCCATAATTCGTAAGGAGTTTTACCTCCTAGCGTCTTCGTAATGAATCGATTTCTTACGAAGTTTGCCATGGCGATCGCTTCTGCCCAAAACGAGGTTGGGAGTTTCGATTGCGTCAACATGCAACGCGCCATTTCCAAGAGCGTGCGGTTTTTCCTTTCCACTACTCCATTTAACTGGGGAGTGTATGGCGTAGTGAGTTTTCGCGCAATTCCCTCTCCCTTCAAGAATCCGTCGAATTATTCGTTACAGAACTCTCGTCCGTTGTCGGATAGCATACATTTAATTCTTCGTCGTATTTTATTTTCGACGAGAGCCTTGAATTCCTTGAAAAACTTCAAGACGCCGCCTTTCTTTTGCAGAAACCTTACTTCTGTCCAACGAGAGTAGTCGTCGGTTAGCGTGAGGAAGTACCTAGCTTTGCCCCTTGATTCGTCGCTCAACGGTCCGCATACGTCGGCGTGGACGGTATCCAATACTTTTCCGCTTCGGTGCGATTTCTTTCCGAAGGGTAGCGTGGTAATCTTCGCTTCCGAACAAATCTCGCACGTGTTTGTGGTTCCGTCGTCTTCTAGGTCAAGTCCGGACACTATCCCCCTGTTGCTCATCTCCAAGAGATCGCGCCAGTTAAGGTGACCGAATCTCTCGTGCCAAACGGTTATTGAAGGCTTGCGCGTTCCCACCAACAGGGCGCAGATCGATTCTTTTGCGGATTCGCGGAGAAAATAGATCTGCTACTGCGATTGTGACTCCTTCGCGCGTGAACGTCACGCTGTTTTCGGCGTTCGTGATCTTCGCGGCCGAGACGAGATTGTTACGTAGGTCGGGTACGTGCAGTGCGTTTTCCAGACGTATGATCCGAGTCGTGTCTCCGTCAGATGCCGCGATTTTAACGGTTCCTTTCGCTTTTACGTCGGTGGAGCCATGATTTGTCAGATTAATCTTTAAATTTCCAGCACTTGCGATTTGTTCGAATACGTCCTCGTCGTGGCATAGGTGTGATGTGCATCCACTATCGAGACACCACGTATAGTTTTTCTGAACGTTCCCTGCAAAGCAAGAATCTGCGTCTGTGTGGGAGGTTAGGAAGGAAATGTCTTCGCCGATGGCGGCTTTTTCTTTGTTTTTGGGATGTTTCGCCTTTCGTTCGGCCCTCTCCGGACAATTCATGGCCTTGTGACCGATTTGGCGACATCTATGGCATTTGTATTTGAATGGTCCGCCGGTACGTTGATCATCTGATTTATCGACGGACTTGTTCGACGCTTTGTTCGTAGTCTTTTTTCAATTCGGCGTTCCTTTTCTCGCGAACATTGCTTGGTCTTCGGCTTGGCTGCGGGAGATTGAGGGTGTGTCTCTGTTGAGCAGGTAAAGTTGCGTAGGGGACATATGAGCTAATCGCAGTCTCATAAAGTTTGTGATTTTAGATTTAGTCAAATTCGTTGGTAAGCAAGGATGATATTTGAAAGGGTTTACGTTTTTATAGGTGTGGTGATAAGTATCCCAATTTATTTGGTATTTACTTCGTTTTGAATGGTTGGTCGTAGACTGATTCTCATATAAGTGTTAAATTTATAAACTGGAACTCTTCTCCGGTTAGTTGCACAGTCTGCATTTTCATGACCGCTGATGGAAACGTGGCTGGGAGTACACATTAGTTTTATTTTATTACAATGTTTAAAGATATTGTTTCGAATATTGGAAATGATATCGTCGGTTTTGTAGGTTTTCCTTATTGAATATATGGTGTTCCTTATTGAAATATTTTCCCGGTTCTTAGTGGCAATTATTACGGTGTGTATGGAGCAAAATTTGGGTAAAAGTCCGATTCTTTTACATCACCTTCTTCAGACGTAACAGCGAAAGACGTACTTTTCGTTGTTTTGCATTCATCTATGTATAGAAATCCCCATCCATCGGATTTATATTTCGAATCAATTGACCAAAATAGTGCACTGTATACTTCCTTTTTTGTGTTATCTTTTTTAAAATATTGCGAGTGTCGTTATAATAGCACTCTCATTTAGAAGCCATGGCGGATAGGTTAAAGAAAACTTAAAAGTTTGTTTAAATTGTAATTCCAATTGATTGGCCTTATATAATATCCTGGTTATTTCAGGTGGAATTCGGTTGCGGTTTTTGTACCCTAGCGTTAATTTAATATCTTTTTCGATGATGGAGTTTCTTGAAAACGCTAGTTTACCAGGTGTACCGGTATGAAGGGAGCCTTTTTTTCAAATAAAACACTACTTTTAAATGGGAAAGCAAAAACATTTTATTCGGCCATTGCTTTCGACACATTTCGACCATCTTTCTGGCAATTTGTGTATACCACGCCAATAAAACCGGTCGTCTTTTGAGGCAAACAATTCAGAGACCCAATTTTCGACTTCTTCGTAGGAAATGAAATGCTGCTCAGCCAATGCGTGTCCCATCGATGAAAACAAATGGTAGTCGAAAAGAGCCAAGTCTTGTGAATACGGTGGGTGGGGTAACAATTCCCAGCCGAGAGCTTTTATTGTTTCTTTGACGGGTTTTGCTGTATGACTCGGAGCATTATCATGCAACAAAATTACCTTTTCGTGTCTTGTGGCCCATTCTGGTCGTTTTTCGATCAATACATGGTTGAATTTGATCATTTGTTGTCGGTAGCGTTGCGCATCAACAGTTTCGCCAGGTTTTAGAAGTTCATGATACACCACCCCCTTCTAGTCTAACCAAACCAGGGCATTGTATTTTTTCCGAACCGATCAGGCTTTGCAGTCGATGTTGGCGCTTCTCCTGGATGTACCCATGATTTTTTGCGTTGAGGATTTGTAAAATAAATCCATTTTTCATCACCAGTCACAATTCGATGCAATACTGACTTCCTTTTGTGTCGTAGAAGCAACGCTTCACATGTGGTGTTTCGATTTTCCATCTGCCTGTCATTCAATTCAGTATACCCGCCTGTCACGCGGGAGACCGGGTTTCGATTCGCCGTCGGGGAGCCTCTGGCGCAAGACCAATGACCTTGCCGGAAAAAACAAATCATTATGGAAAATTTAACAAGCCTCAGGACTTGCTAAATAAGGCCAAGACCAGTTCCCGGTTGTAGTGCCGATGATGATGATGATGTCATTCAATTCATGTGGGACCCAGTGTCCACACTTTTGGAAATTTCCCATAGCTTTTAAACGGTCAGAAATTGTTTGTTGTGCAACATTTAACATTTGTGCCACTTGTTTTTGACTTAAAGTGTCATCTTAATCCAATATTGCTTGCAATTCGGCGTCTTAAAACTTTTTTGGTGGTCTTCCACGTTCTTCATTTCGCACATCAAAATCATTATCTCTAAACCGCTTAAACCATCTTTTGCATGTTGCTTCCGGTCGAGCATGATCACCATAAGCCTCGACAAGCATTCGATGCGACTCTGGAGCACTTTTGTTCAAATGAAAACAAAAAATTAATGCTTTCCGCAAATCATCATTTTCTGGTACAAAATTCGACATTTTTAACAGGCTTAAAAAAAAAGATGTTGTTTGTACAATGACTTGATGCACACTAAATATGTTTGACAGATGTCATACCAACCAAATAAAAAATATAAGGGCTCGTTCACACAAAACGTTCCCTATAGATACATTTGTATCTTGACGCTCACTTCACACAGGTACACCTGGTAGATATCAGTCTAGAGAATGTAGTGCTCCAGAAAGCCCTACCATTAATATCCCCCGCCACATACATATCCCATCATATCATATCATATCCTATCCATCATCCATATCATATCCTATCCATCATCCATATCATATCATATTCCATACATCATCCATATCATATCATATCCACCCAGCATCCTTATTTTATACAAACCATGAATCTAAACGATTCTAAAATCATATCGAGCAACCATATCAGCTGCCCAGAACACAACACTCCCATGCATCCCAAGCCAAAGAACATGACAGCTGATTAAATACCATCAGCAAAATCAATATCGAGCAACGATTGGCCAAACCAACTTTCATGTGTTTCAGGGTTCGAATATAAAAAGGGAAACGAAAAGGTTTTCGCTCTCTCACACTCAGCAGACCGATGATCATTGGGATGATTGTAATTTAATTTTTTATTTTTTTATTTACTATTTATTGGCCTGTAGGAACCCGAAAGTTTATGACCTCACCGACTGGACTGCGCCACTGTTCCCTGTCCCGTGCGTTCTCCTTCCACATTCGACGATCCGATCCGATCTCCTCGCGGTCCAACCTAACATTGACCTCCCATCTCCCATCCGTTCAGGAATGATCCGACCACGTTGTCGTCTTGTACTTTTCTGATAACATACTCGAGGACAAGGTTAAAGAGACATGGTGAGAGGCCGTTGCCCGGTTTTAGTCCGTCCCGGATTTCAAATTGTTCTGAGAGGTGGTTTTCTATTCTAAATCGCCCTTTGTATTCGTGCATGAAGATTTGAATGAGGGCGGCATATTTTTTCAGCTTTCCCAGCTCAACTACAATATAGTAGAGGCTTTGCCTTGCGACTGAGTCGTAGGCTTTTTTGAAGTCAACGAACAGTTGTTGAACCGCCTCTCCGTATTCCGACTTCTTTTCCAGTAGTTGCCTTATTGTAAACATTTGGTCGCTTGTTGACCGGTTCCTACGGAATCCGCATTGGTAGTCTCCAAATATTTCTTCTGCGTACGGTGTGATTCACGCCAGCATGATATTGTTAATATTGTGTATGTGGTTGGGAGCGAAGATATTCCTCTGTACTTTTTGCAGTCAGATCTGTCACCTTTTTTGTAAATGGGGACGACTATTGAGGATTTAGCTTCATAAAAAAAATCGAAACCATATTGGCTGAAGATCCTCCCTCAAGGCGACAGACCTGACAACTGAAGATCCTTCTACACCATAATGGTGAATAAGCCTCCTGAAACGAAGCTCTATATACTTGACTCCCAAATTTGCACCCACTCGGAGCAACCCACGCTTCAGAACGACCAAATCAGAACACCTTGCCTTTCTGTCCCAACCTTTACAGCCAAGTCCTAATAAGCACAATCTGTCACCTTTTTTCCTATCCATCTAGCAATCATTAAAATACATTTATATAAATATAAATAAAGTCAATAACATGAATAAATATAGAAAATACAATGTGCTTTTTATGTTTCGGGTCGATTTTATTTGATCTCCATTTAGGTTTGCATAAGATTTGTCACTGGGCATTTCACATCCGTATAGAATGATCGATCGCAAATTGATATAGAGCTGCTAACGTCCCAACCACATCTTGATATTAGTGGAATTAATGTTAATTAAATTATTGATAACCTTAGGTGGAGAAAATTAAATCCTTACGAGCGACAAGACATATCTCGACTTAGCTGGCTTTGTCAATAAAGGGAATATGTGATATTCGAACTTCTAAAATACTCAATTGATACACCAAAGGCCAAAGAGTACACTCCTTTGGAGTAACTGCTGATGCGCCACTACCACCGATCGCTTCAGTCGATCATACTTCTTTGAGGATGCTGTAGCGTCCTACGAACGTACAATTCCGCCCAGGTAAGGTTCCAAACCTTCAAAGAACTTACTTACCTTATCCATTACACGTGCCCACAGACACGTGTCCCCAAAGCTCTTAATCAGACCTGTAACAAGGGCATAGGAAGCTGAAACAATGTTGAACCCGACATCAAAAAAAACAAGGGACTTAACGTTCAAAAACTTTCAGTATCGAGTCAGCGCATCCATTCATAGTATGCAAAAACAATTCCAGATTACAGGCCATAAATCTTCAATCCAAAACATCTGCACGATGTTTCCAAGGAATTATATCTTCGGTAAATTAACCGAACCAGGGAGGCATACTCGGGTAGCTAAAGGCAATTAGCACCTCTAATTCTGTGCAAGATCCCAAAAATCCAACAGCTAAAGCATCGCATACAGATCTCTCATCTTAAACATCTGCACGATGTTTACCAGGAATTACCATTTTTGGTAGATAGATAACAACGGATGCATACGCTGGTAGCTAAACTCAAGAAACCATATCGCCTATCCGCTGCCAAAATTGTAAACAACCGTAATTATCGCAACAAGATAATTCGGAAGATTTACAAGTCCAACGCCAACAAAGGAAATACTCCGGTCCCACGATTCCTTTGTAAAAATTTCACACCCATTAGAGGATCTAATGGATTTCGGTTGTGTTTGCAAAAGGCAAGCAACCACAGCTAAAGCATCGCATACAGATCTCTCATCTTAAACATCTGCACGATGTTTACCAGGAATTACCATTTTGGTAGATAGATAACAACGGATGCATACGCTGGCAGCTAAACTCAAGAAAGCATATCGCCTATCCGCTGGCAAAATTGTAAACAACCGTAATTATCGCAACAAGATAATTCGGAAGATTTACAAGTCCAACGCCAACAAAGGAAATACTCCGGTCCCACGATTCCTTTGTAAAAATTTCACACCCATTAGAGGATCTAATGGATTTCGGTTGTGTTTGCAAAAGGCAAGCAACCACGGGCTGTACGCCCGAAAAATCATCTCCGTCCTGTGCGCCAGATGTTCTGTGCAAACAGAAGGCTGTGGAAAAGGAAATGCTATCACCAACGAATAATGTATGCAAGATGACTTTCTCTTTCTCAGGAATCTACGAAATATCCCCGGGGATGCGATAATATGCTGCTAACAGAAATTCGGAAATTCTGTTAGCAGGGGGAATAAGAAAATGTTTCGATACAGATACAGATACGATCTGTATCAGGGTATTTTTCAGGAGAATAGCGAGTCAGTCTGATTTTGATAGCCCTCGGGACGAGAAGTCTCTTTCGAAGGAGAGTCTATATCGAAGATTCGCATCGCATAGTCGAGCAGCAGGACAGTGAACCCCACCGAGGAGATCGAACCGCGAGACGAATACACTAGTAGAAGTAACCGCGACTTAAAAGTTAAAAATAAAGAGAAAGGCGAGTTAACGTGTGTCCAAAGTTCGTAAGTTAACTTACAGTAAAAGCGTCAGGAGTACTTAATACGGATAGTGACTTGATGTAAACTCGGAATTAAAAACAATGTTAATAAACAAAAGTGTACACTAAAAATAGTTCGTGTTTTATTTGTGTAAAATAAACAGACCTGGTTCACCTAAAGGTAGTTCGTCGCTTCCTTTGCCACCGTGTTTTGCTCCGCTTGTGTATTTTCCTCTGCGGTTAACAGTGTTCGGCGGAACACTGCATCATCAAACATTTGAAAACGACACACAAATCCGCTAAAATGCTAGAAACATTGATGTAACAGTTCTTGGTGTCTGGTATTTTGACGATAAATGACAATTTTAGTTATTTATCTGTAACAACTCGCTTTGTTACAGAACTGTAGAAGCCTGAAACTGTATTGCAAAATGATTTTTCCAGAATGCTACAATTTTCCACCGTAAGAGAAACAATTCTTTCTCATTAAATACGTATTTTTACGTTAAGGTGGTGTCTGAGTGTTATAGGTTCGCTTATTCTGTGGGAAGTATTTACGAAAAAAGAACAATAAATATTATAAATAAATAGATAAATAAACGAAGAATTAGATAAAGTCAACAACTAATCTGTCTTACGAGGGTTGCCTTTTATATTTCGGGATTAGAGAACAAAAACAAATATTGATCATCGAAAATCACTTTATTGTTTTTCAAAATATTCCCCATAAAGATCTATACACTTTTGCATGCGTTTGAACCAATTGTCGAAGCACTTTTGTCACTCTGATTGAGGTATCTCCAACACATGCATTCTGAATGCAGGAACTGCTTCTTCAGGTGTCGAAAAACGTTGACCTCTCAGTTTGTTTTTTACGTACGGGAATAAAAAGAAGTCATTCTGTTCTGCGTTGTTCTAGTGGTACGGTTGCGACATGTCCAGTTTTTCCGAAAAAACAGGCGACCATTTGCTTGGAAGTGCTTCGTGCGCGAACAACTTTTGTTGGATTTGGCTCATCTTGAAACACCCAGACAGTCGACTGCTGTTTACTTTCGGGCTCATACGCGTAAATCCACGATTCATCACCTGTCACGATGTCATAGACGTGTTTCGAAGCACCGCGACCGTATTTTTTGAGCATTTCTCGAGCCTCTTTTTGGGCGATTGACAAATTGTGTGGGATCCAACGCGAACAAATTTTTTTGACAGTCAAACGTTTATGCAATATTGAATGTATGCTGGTCCCACTAACGCCTAAGGTTGTCTCAATCTCACGATAGGTCACATGACGATCTTCCAATATCAGTTCGCGCACAGCATCAATGGTTTTCGGAACAACAACTGATTTTGGACGACCTTCACGAAATTCATCTGGGAGTGAACTACGACCACGATTGAATTCACTATACCATCGATAAACACTGGTCCTTGATGGAGCTTCATCGCCAAAAATTGAATTAAGTTCATCCATGCACTGTTGCTGAATTAATCCACGCCGAAAGTTGTAAAAACTAATCGCACGAAAATGTTGACAATTTAATTCCATTTTTGGGCCGAGATGAATCTTTTAAGTTACTGTAAACAACACAAATAGCGCTCGTATCTCATAACGTTCTGAGTGCGTATAACCTCAAAAATGTCCAACTTTACGACAGAGCTGTCAATTGCCGGATTGCAACACTAGGGTTGCCAAATCCCGAAACATAAGAGGCAACCCTCGTATAATATATTAGCTAGCTTCTATTGCCTTGAGTGCGATGCCGCACACACTTCCCGTTTACTTCGTTCAGTACTGCCCTGTTCTTCTTTGAAAAAATATAGAAAGTGCCTAAAATTAAATTGTACACCAGGTACACAATTTAATTTTATCCTTAAACGCACAACACCACTTAGATGAAAAGAGTATTTCGGGTAAATTCTCATTTGCTAGGTTCCACGTTAGTGCAGTCAAGTTGATCAGCAATTTATCAGAGACGTATTGGTTTACACGACTATTCTCCAGGTGAATTTGAAACACCAATTTCGATAGCCTTTATCGGTTGTCAATCGTTTATACTTGCTTGCGAGACCGGTACCAGTTCCTAACTGCCAATACAAACAAAAGGTCAAGTAACCTTCAGATACTTAAACTGATTTCTATCTGTATTCAATTCTCAAATCTCAATGTCATTGGGAGGCCATTTTCCAACAAGTTGAGAGGAACAAGTAATTGAAAAAGTGAGAAACAAAACAACAACAGTGACAAAGTTAAAGAAGAGCTGAGAAAATTGGAAAAACGTTTTTCAAATTCACCTCACGACTTGATGGCATAGTGCCCGTGTTTTGTATGTTCCTCTGCCAAATAATGAATCACTTTTTTCATTCCCTTCATCACTAGCAAGTGGCGGACCGACGACGCAGCTCCGAAAGACCAGAGTAAACATAAAAACGACCCAAAAACACAACAAAATAAAAGCAAAGAAAAAGAATAATTTGAAAAAGTTTGCTGGCCCCAGAACCTTCAGTATACAGTGATCCGTTTTCCGTAATTTGCAGGGGTCCTTTCGTTAGTGGTGTGCTTACCACAAACAGCCGGCCATCAGCAGTCGGCTAGGCTAACAAGTTTGGCCACCGACCAGCAATTTTTGGCATTCGATGTTGGGAGTGTTTTAAAAACTTCGCTCTGCTATCAGACAAATCACTGGAAATGGCGACGGCCGACGAACGCACGGTGCAATGCAGAGCCTCACAGACGAATTTCGCCCGCCTTCGATTAGTGGATTTTTTCCTTGTTTACCGAACAAGGAGCATACGATGAATCCTTCTCTCTGCATTTTCCTACATTTTTCCCATCGCCACTCAACACGTTACCGCGCCGGCCAAAGTTAACATTTGTTAGCTGTTCAAACATACAAATTCTATCTTGCGGGCCCATGGGAGGCTTTCGATCCACGCGTTTTGTTAAATCAATAACAACCCTGCCGACTACCTGACTAGCAACCAGGTGCCACCGAATGATATGGGGGCACCAAAAGAATAACTCACTAGCCAACTGAATAAGAACTACAGCACTGCAACAAGCAGGAATTCGAAATGCTTGCGCCCAATAGCCTATAGAAATCTAGATTAACACCAACAAGGACCATTGTATCAGATCTTATGGTACGAGCTGGCTAGCTGTAGTGTTGTTCTTCCATGTTGGACAGGGAAGCTCCATTGTTGGCTGCCTTCACCAGGACACCAAAAAGAGCATATTCAACCAGAATACAGGATGTTCTTTGGTCATTTGCCAAAATTGATTTTGCACGCTCACTACCGTTCCCCTGCATATCCTGAACAACCAACGGTGGCACCTTTAATTTCTGTTGCTGTTCTTAAATGTCACCCTCTCCCCTCCACACCGGCAGTTTGGTTGGGTTTTCATCTTACTATCCTGCCATTGTATCGTTCATGGAGAAAATTAATTTTCTTCCTGTTGCTAGTCCTTCACTGGGTAGCATGCTGTGTGCTAATCCTGATGCTTGGCAACGATGCAACACTGTGCCCCCAAAAATTTACCAAAATAAATTCACGTCTTTGGGCGATGTTGTGTTGCTCGATTTGAGACTGGGGATAAAAATAAAAACCAAACTTGACAAATGAGTTGGAAGAATCCTCTTAACCATTTCTCATTCCTATATGCTTGAATGAGGCCCATCCCTCTCTTTAGACCGGACCAAAATGTCCTGCTATCATCTGATGGTATCGGTATCGGTCGTTGCTTGTGTGAAAGACCTGCCTGTCGTAATAAATTCAATGTGCATTTCCGGATGCGGTGGATGACAATCACGTATATGAAGTTATTAGATACAAGTGCACTAGCGATGCGGCAAAGCATAATGATGCGGCAACTCATTTTTGATTTTAATAGGACTGCAGTCGGCTTAGGTGTGTACTGTAGTTCTACATTTAACTGAGGGGACTGGTTTAAAACCAGATGCAACAACACGAAGGTATTTTTGGGGTATATGTGACGATCGTAATGGGGCTTTTTCCATCACCGATTATATTTGCCAAACGATGTTAATAATTAATCGTCCTGATAGATTTTTGGTTTTTTTCTATGCAGGGTATTTGTATCTATATCAAGACCTCTCACCGAGATATGTGGTAGAATTGCAACGGATGCCAATAACACTTTGTAAATGAATGCCGATTATACTATTCTATATGTTATCTACTCCTTTAAAAAGGGTATTGTGTTTCAGGTCCTAAAACACTCGGATTCTGAGCTTTTGAAGGGGATGTACGAAATATACTAAAAGGAGCCCTAAACTTCAGAACTTCAGATTTAGATAACTGTTTATGGCTTACAAACGATATACATCATCATCATCATCGGCACTACAACCGGGAACTGGTCTTGGCCTTATTTAGCAAGTCCTGAGCCTTGTTAAATTTTTCCATAATGATTTGTTTTTTCCGGGCAAGGTCATTAGTCTTGCGCCAAACGACATACACCATACACCAATTTGTCCTTGTGCAATAAGAGGGGGCATAATTACTTAACATGCTTTAGAAACTCCAATTTTCAAAATCGTAGTACACAAGAGTTCGATGCAAAGGCTTAACGGCGCCAACGTAATTATTGGCAACCACTTAACCATTTTCAGGTGTAACGTAGGTCAAGATTTACAGAAACAAAATCTGCGTTCGAAGCATCACCATCATCATCATCGGCACTACAACCGGGATCCGGTCTTGGCCTCATTTAGCAAGTCTCTCCACCGGTATCCGATCCTTATCCGAGACTTGTTAAGTTGTCCATAATAATATGTTTTTCCGGGCAAGGTTATTAGCCTTGCGCCAAACTTTCTCAAGATGTTGCTGCATGCACTGGTTCATTACTTGGCGGGTGCCAAAGTGGCTATCCAGGGGTGTCACGTGGAGACCGCATGTCAAATTGGATTGGACAGGGACAGGATCGTCTTGGCCTTCGCCGGGTTGAAAGCAGAGACTTTGCCCTGTATGTGCCCCCCCTTCAATCTGGGCATAGCTGGGGAAATTCCGTTCTTGTTCATCCCTCAATGCGACAGACGACATAACACGCCCCTACATCCAAAACTGATAGCTAACCAACCAACTTCGATACCCATCAAAACCGCGTATGCGTGAGCGGGCCTTGCCGTCAAGAAGCTGGACCAAGATGGGGCAATATATTACTCGGGACTGCAAGAACCAATTTGATCAACGTCCACAGGCAGCCGATAGAATGCAGAGTTGGCTTGGATTCTGGCTCGCAATCACATATCATTAACAAACAGATGGCTAAAGGGTTACTCTTGTTGATGCTCCCAAAAAACACGAAAATCCTGGGTATTGGCCAGAGTAGACAACGCTCTTTCCGGGTAGAGGAAGCGTGGAGGTGAGATTGTGGGGTACGAAGTCGTGGCACCGGCATGGGTGCGAGTTCTACTTCGTCCCATGAACTGTTCGCTGATGAAACAATACCGAGAGAAGAAAAACCGTTCGATACACTTTCCATCCAGGGAGCAAAACTCCACAACAGATCGTCCACCAGAAATAAGTAAAAAGGAAAACGCACTTTTTATTTATTATAAAAGGTTCTTATATTTCACGATACCTTTTTCCTATTTTAGTTAGGTTACAGCACTTTTTCGTATTTTGGTCAGATTACTGGCTGCACTAGAAAAATTACTTCTTACTCGTAACGCGCTTACTCGACTCCACTTAATTATCACCGCGTCACCGTGCGCGCCGGGGAGCGGGAGCGGCACGATTGTGGTGGTCGGCGGATGTAATTGGACTCAGCGATAAACGGCTCGTGTAGAGCCGACCCGTTAATGGGGTGAGTTTCCCCAGGAGAAAAAGCTGTCGAGTATAACACCAAGATATTTATAATATAGGGACTGGACCTGGTTATTTGTCCTTCTATTTCCAAATCCAAGTGTTCAACTCTCTTGTGGCTGCTTATTAAAACTGCCTCCATCTTTTGTGCAGCTAGTTTCAGTCCGGCCATATCTAGCCAGGATTTAATGCTATGGATTTTATGGGAACAAATATTCTCCAGGTCACTTAGTTGTTTAGCTACGGCCACTATTGCCATATCATCTGCGTACCCAATGATTCTAACCCCTTCTGGTACATTGACCCTGAGAATGCCATCATACATGATATTCCATAACAGCGGATCTAAGGTACACCCGCTGTTATTTTATATTCCCGTAGTCGTTCATCTGTGTCATAGAGCAGTCTTCTATCTGAGAGATAGTTTGCTAGTATACCCACCAAGTAGGGTAAGACTTGCAGATCAACCAACGCTGTAGATCAACCGATTCCAGTTAACCGGTATATTTGTTCGTACCTTCTAGCTATCGTGCTCCAGCTATCACATTGCGAACGATGTCGCACACCACAGATAGTGTCTTACCGGTTGATATACCTTTCCAGAACCTACTACCATTCAGAGAGCCCCGGTGTCCCCTCAGTAAATTGTTTCAGGCGAGCGGCAATTACTCGGTCAAGCAACTTTCCTGCTGTGTCCAGCATGCACAGCGAGCGATAATCCGACGACGCTTCTGGATTCTTGACTCCTTTTGGTATAAGCACAAGCCGCTGTTTTTTTTCCATCGTTTATGAAATTGTCCTGTTTGAAGGCAAGTTGTGAGGAGACTGCTGAAGACTTCCGGCTTTTTTGTTAAAGCAGTCTTCACTACAGCGTTAGGGACACCATCCAGTCCCGGGGGTTTGTTTTTTTTAACAAGCCTTGCAGCCAAGACCACCTCTTCATTCGTCATGGGAGGAATCTCTCCTTCAGCGATACTATAGCGTATTGCGACGATAGTGAAGAACGTGTGATTCGAACTGACGCTATGACGATTAGAATCACCAAAAATGTAACCAATGCCCAACACATCAGGCCACTGCCGGGTGTATGAATTAAATTTCTAAACTCAAGTACACTCAACTGATGTGAAATTATTATATTATCGGTATGGCATACGGCTCTAAAACCTTTGCTTATTCGAATTTCCTTTCGGTGTTCTTCACTATTTGCTTGTATATTGTGTGTGCACCTGTTAGAAACGCCACCCTACTCCCCCCTCAGAAACTTTGTTACGATCAACTTCGTGTGCAAACGACGGAGCCAGGAACGAGCGAGCGAGAGGTCTAGTGTGCCGATGCTCTACGCGGAAGTCTTGATTGTAGTAGTGTAGTTCTGTTTACACGTGGGAGATTGTGTGTTGTGTATACAGATCACGTCGGGGTGACCAATTATAGCGTATTGCGACGATAGTGAAGAACGTGTGATTCGAACCGACGCTATGGCGGTTAGAATCACAAAGAATGTAACCAATTCTCAACACATTAGGCCACTGCCGCGTGTATGAATTCGATTTCTAAACCCAAGTACACTCACCTGATGTGAAATTATTATGTTATCGGTATGGTATACGGCTCTGATCCTTTTGCTTATTCGAATTTCCTTTCGGTTCTTCACTATTTGCTTGTATATTGTGTGTGTATCTGTTAGAAACAATACTCCAATCCTCTTGCACTCTCAACACCTCATCACATTGCGGGAAGAGGACAGCAACGATTTTTGCCATGTCAGTTTAACTTTTTTGCCTTTGACTACTGTTGTTGTGTAGTCCTTTCGTGACTATCCTGTAGGCGCTGCCCCATGGGTTGTTATTCAATTCATCCCTTAGGAAGCAGAACGCGTCATATTTACTTTTGGGGACTACATTCCTCAACTGCTTCCTGTTGACGAATCATCATCATCATCATAGGCACTACAACCGAGAACCGGTCTTGGCCTTATTTAGCAAGTCCTGAGGTTTGTTAAATTTTCCATAATGATTTGTTTTTTTCCGGGCAAGGTCATTAGTCTTGCGCCAGTTTGTTGACGAATACCGCATCTGAATGTGGGTAGGTGTTACGGTTTCTTGCTTTTTTTTGCAAGCGTCGTCACCTGATGCACTCCGATCGCGCATGGGCGATTTCTGGAACCCACCAATACACTAGTTTGATAGCCCCCGCTGGTTGCCTGTGGGGTACGAGTTGGTGGGCACGGATTCACTTGCATCCCCGACACTTGTTCCGCAGAACACACTTCGCAAAGATATCCAGAGAAGAGAAGGAGAAATAAAATATCCTTTGTCGTTTAGTTGTTCGTTTTTCTTTATTTGTTAATATGATCCTTTTGTTTTAATTCACTTAACTTAGAGCTTATTATTATTAAATTGTTTTTCTATAAATTTTATACAAGATAAAACACTTGTTTCTCGACACTGTGTCCGCAGTAATTAAAATTTGAACTTGACTTATTAAGCGGCGGGGTGACCGACCGCGTTGATTATTGAATAGCGACTGACTCTCGACGAAGAATGAAATTATAAACTAGCGCGGCGGCGTGACCGACCACGATGAGAAATGACAAGCGACTGACTTAAATTAGGGATGATTGGGTTATTCTCGATTTGAACAGCTATTAGCGAATCATCATCGTACTCTCTCATGAATCCCTTCAGTTGCACGTCTCAGTGAGGTGAATAATACTTGCACATCATTCGACAGTTCTGGAGCATGACTAATAACCTTGCCCGGAAAAAAAAATCATTACGGAAAATTTAACAAGCCTCAGGCCTTGCTAAATAAGGCCAAGACCCGGTGTAGTGCCGATGATGATGATGACGATGAGTCGACAGTCGCTGAACATGCGAAGGATGAAAAGGACAAAAGAGAAAGAGCAATGACGTGGGGGTTGGCAAAGCTTGTGTGCTCGTATCAATGCAACCACTGAGGATGACCTACTGCCCTAGTGCGATGGCTGGAGTGATCTCAGAGTGCATTGAACTGTAGGGAGACAGAATTATGGAGGAGAGGAAAATGTAGCTGGTGCTATTCACCTGCGAAAAGAGATCATTGGTCGCCAGCGAATGGCATGTCTGGGGAAAGGGAATAGGACGCCGAATTGGCTAGGGAAATCTGATCATGGGAACTAAATTAAATACTTTGATAATTTCCCAAACGGTTGCATCATTATGCAACCTCGTCATTTGATCAGACTATGGCGTTGCTAGCCGACATGATGCGATTTCCGGTGGAAATCTCATGGGTTGGCGAAATGGAGTGGCCGTATGGCAAAAAGGTAGTTGAATTCAATTATGCATTACTTGCATAGAATAATGAATTCAGTTACGCGTCCGTTATTGAAATATGTTTTACAGATGGAATAGCTTGTAAGGGGAATAGGGGTAGAAATGACTCGCTGAAAGCGGTCGAAATAAGGTATGAAATTGTGGGTTGCTTCTCCATGTGGTATAGAGAACCCCCACATGTCTTTGTCGTGGCATAGAAGCATCACATGCGGTAGTTAGCCACTTCATGGCTTTTCCAACCTGCCTGTTCGCATCGGCTTCTGTGTCCAACTGTTTGATTTGGTCTTCCAGTATATAATCGAGCAGTTCTGCATTGAGGTCCTTCTCTTTCCACCCATTTTTCTTGGCTTTCTTCGCCAATTTGACAGTGGTGAATCCCCTGGGTGGAAATATTTCGTACATCACGGCTTGGTGGTCACTATGCGTGTAGGTGTCCAAAACTTACCACTTCATACTTATTGCCAACATAGAGCTGGCAAATGTGATGTCGATTTTGGACCTGCCTCTCTCGATTATGGAGGTATTATCAGCACTATCATTAAGTAACACCACATTTAAGACTGCGAAGGCTTCGAGTAGTCCCTGGCCTCTACTGTCGGTCCTTGTGCTTCCCCACAAGCCGCTGGTCACACCTGCATTAAAGTTCATAATAGGTGACAAACTATTTGTTCAATAAAAGGTTCATTCTATCAGACGAAAATTAAAGCATAGTGCACACTTGACGGTTGATTGCAATCGTCCATAAACTTCTCAATCCACCTGGCTAACGCTCGACTACTCATCTACTTAACATTTATGATTCTCCATTAAAATCCGTTTTTAATATACAAAAGCATGAAATACCTTCCTAAATAAAATAAAGTAGGAACCTATCCCTCAAACGCGGCAATCTTTTTATAGTCGACGTCATTTGTCTTCTGTCCCACCTGTATGCCTGTATTACTCACCAACAAGTTAAGATCAACAATTGTGTTTTGTGAGCGCTTATTAAATAAAACCAAATTACGTTAACATCGTACTCATACAATATTAACAATCGTGTATAACGCTTCTCGTTGCAATAAACTGACGATCTGAAAAAATAATCGTGGTGGCAAATCGTGCATGTTCTGCCCACGCACAAGACAAACTTCCAAATCACGTCATAGCTTACAAAAATATTGTGACCGCTGGTTTCATTAGGTCCAGAAAAAAATCTGAGTCAAATTCATCCTAGCATGGCTCCACGTACACCAGATCACGTTCAAAATGAAATATCCTTTCGCTTCACTTATTGAATCGCAGTCCTTGTGTGCTGTCGGTAAGGACAGATTCAATTGGTTGATAGTGTTTTCTGATTGAAACTCCATGCATCCATTATGGCCATGGTTACAGCCCCCTGAAGCCGACATTTCTGTGAAGCCACATTTGTTGCTCACGTTTCGTTTTTGTTTTATACCCCCCCTCCCAATCGACCCGATTAGTTCTGTTATATTTTGGAAAAGAAAATACTGTTACTTGCTATCCATTTGGAAAATCAAATTCCATTAAACAAATTGGAAAAACATGCAAGCCTCGTGAAATTGCCGCCACTTAATATGACCCCTCCTCGCGGATCCACAGGATCTTTTAAAAAAAAAAAGTCCTGAAATAAGGCAATAAAACTCAGATGAAATAAAAATCAAAAACAAAGAAATGAATTCGAAGGGGGACGGGGACGCCGCAGAGAAAGGACGACAACAGCCAATGAAGCAATATATGGGCAGAACTGAGGAAAACAGAAAGACAAGGTGAGCCTCAACAATCCTTGTGGTTGAAACTGAAGGGATTACCAATTCTTAATGTTTGTACATCGAACGAGGAAAATTGGCGCGCATGAAGTGATTGCGGCTTCCAAGTTGCGGATGACGACTAAATTCCGGGCAAAAGGCTGTTCCTTTCGTCCTTATCAATCTAGGGTGTATCCTATGCTAGTGGCTTGGGGTACATTTCGGTTTTTTCCCCGCTCTGATTCGATTGGTAAGTGAAAAAAACAAGAATGGTATCCTGTTTTGCCATACTTTTTCTGGTGCTGCTTACTGATGATGCCTACAAGGACTGCCATTAATGGTGGCAGCAAACGAGATAAGGGTTCGATTAAGCAATATGTCTACCATTAGGGATCTAATTTGATTCTCATTTGCCTTTCGGAATGAATATTTGAGTATCGCTTGATTGGATCGATTTGGAGCTAGATAGTCTTTGCTTTTGGTTCGCAAATGTGTAGATGGAATCCGGTATAAAACGAACAGTAATGATGGGATTTGAGTTGCAAACAAAATGGTGGCAGTTATTGATGTCAATATTAACAGGCAATTATACGTTAGGCTGTTGAATTTTTTTTTAGTAACCGATAAAACAACAAATATTAATTATGTCGGTAAAGTTCATTTTAATAACGTAAATTGCTGGAGTTATATGGTTTTGAAAAATCATGTTTCGGAAAAAACGCAAACTTTTTTGATATGCCAATATGAAAGATTCTTCTTATCATCGGATTCAAGATAAAAATAGTGTAATTGAACGTCAATACCGCTATCAAAAAGTTTCGTAATTCCTTAAATGTGTTTGAGCGTTTCGCCGAAGTGATCATTATTTTGAGATCTTGTGGCGGTTCCGCCAAACCCCACTGTCTACTTACCGTAAAACCCCCATAACATTCAATTTCCTAACTTCACAAATGCAATCGCATTAGTACCTGAAAATGCTTCACGCATTATATAGATCAAATCTATAATCTTAAAGTCCCTGTAAAGAGAACTTACCTTTTCATGCATCTCTTCGCATACAATTTTCCGTAAGATTTCTTGCTACTTATCTGGAATTCCAAGCCAATTCGGCACCTTCGGTACCAGACGAATTCCTATAAACAAAATGATTCGGTTTGCATACAATGTAACCGTCATGACAGGAACCATAAATATTGCGCCGTCTATTTTCCCAGCCGCTCCATGTGTACAACAAATTTCCCTACATACACATTGGCTGGCGACTTACACCCAGGGAACCAAAGCAAATACGCATTCCGCGTCTCTTGTCATCAATTAAATCCTATAGCATAAACAAATACAAATAGGAATTCAATACGTACCCTTACTCGCGATGCCATAAACACCATTTCCCAGTAACCTAGCTAATACCCATTAGCATATTTCCACATCGCACCGTCGTCTCTTTGTTTACCCGCGACGCATATTTCCAACAAAGATCCCATTAGCATCCGACGAGTTCGGCTTTATTTGCTTTACCGAAATCGTATCCCATGAATGCACTTTATGCCCTTTCTTTGTTCTAGGTTCGTTCTCATCCATGAAAGAACTATGCACACAACCACCATGATCACGATTAGCAAGTGAGCTCTGCACGAGCATGATATCGCTGGGTCTTATTGCATCCATTGACCGAGACGGTCACATCGCCGCCCATCGTACCGTCCGTCGGTACGGTCCGTACATACAAAGTCGAGTGTGAGTCGAAAGTTTATTTCACCAGTCCTTCTTAATTGCCTTTTTCGAGAGCGCGTCTATTTGAGTGTTTGCAACCGCCATGTCGAATATTAATTCGCTGCAGTCTTCGAAGATTGTGTTTTCTTTATTGACTCCACATTGTAGCTTTCATGCAGTGCTACCGTAAAATGTTTGTATCCAATAAGAAAATAAAACAACAATAAAAGAACCCTTAATAATATAAGAAAAATGTGTTTCATATTTTTACGTGTCCTGTTTTGATGTTTGGCTTTTCCTTTTGTGTCGGCGGAACAACGGATGAACCTTCGCACGTGAATAATTTATGATGGAGGAGGAAGTGAACGGAGTGCCCGTGTGTTGGCACAATACTTCCTACCCCACAGCCTCAGCATTGAAGACTTATTAATATCAGAATCACACCATTTACAATATAAATTAGGTGTTATTGACACGACGTTTTCTGGGTTTTCTTTGTTATACAAATGCACAGATTAAACAAATTAAAAAGACAAACAAAGTTCTGTCGACGAATGGCAAAATACACAACGATATGTTTAGCTTAGAGCGCCCGCGACGGACCAGTACGGTATAAAGTAAGGTAATCAAGCTAGAATTTAAGCATTTTTTGCGTAGCCTATAATTTAGAATCTAAGAAAAAAAAAGGAAATAAAAAATCTTGGAAAAATGAGGCAAATTAGGTGTTGCGAAATGAAACTGGCAACAAACTAAAACTCTACAGTGAAATTTATAATTAACTTTAAAATCTTCATAAGAAACTTTAAATAACTTCTTTCGTTTCGGTGGCATTTTGTTCCAGTGCTGTTCTGAATACTAGAATGTTCTCGGCAATGTCTGACTGCCGGATCCACACTGGATCCCATACGTATCTTTCAATTGACATTGTAAAATCGATTCTTATACTTAATATCCAGTTTGGGAAATGAAAGACGTGTGGGGCGTTTCTAACAGATACACACACAATATACAAGCAAATTGTGAAGAATAGCGAAAGAAAAATCGAATAAGAAAATGCATCATCCGTATACCAAGCAATAACATAGCAATTCCACATCAGTTGAATGTACTTGAGTTTAGAAATCAAATTCATACACGCGGCCAGTAGCCTGATGATTCATGGCTTCGCTTCTCACCCAGTTCATCGTATGTTCAAATCAACGTCTTCACTATCCTTGCTTAACGCTACAATCGCAACGCTCGTTCCTCTGTCGTTCGCACACGAAGTTGATCGTAATAAAGTTACTGAGGAGGGAATAGTGTGACATTTCTAACAGATGCACACACAATATACAAGCAAATAGTGACGAACACTGAAAGGAAAATCCAATAAGCAAAAGCATCAGCGCCGTATGCCATAGCGATAATATAATAATTCCACATCAGTTGAGTATACTTGGAATTAGAAATCGTATTTGTACACGCGGCAGTGGCGTGATGTGGTAAGGATTGGTTCCATTTTTTACTGATTCTTACCGTGATAGCGTCGGTTCGAATCACACACGTTCTCCACTATCGTTGCAATACGCAATACGTGTTCTATAGAAATGAAGATGGAATAAAATGAACCAAACTTACGCTGGAATAATTACACTTTAATTGTTTCGACTCAGACTTCAAAATGTCTAAACTAATCTCCAAGTATCTAATTCTAAACTAATCTAAAAGTATCTAATAGTTTCAAAGAAGCTGCGTTTACTCATCTCCCTTGTTCCTGCATGCTACATCAGTTAGATTGCTTTCATAGTTTCGCAAATTGTTTCCGTTTAATTCGGCAGTTACCTTTTAATTCTACCCCCCGTACCAACTGCAGAAACATAAAAAAATGCCAAGTATTTTAACCATTACCTGCCCTATACTATATATTTAGTAGCACCTTTCACCACCGAAAATTCAAGCCACAATTGACACCTACCACACCCAGATTTAGGCGGTAACGGTAAGTAATACTATCCATAACAAACACCGGCGGGCGAAAATTCGATAGATAGCTATCAATACACTTAATAGAGAGTTGTCGATTTTATCTTCTCGCATTTTTTTGGTTTATAATTCACCGTTACTTCAAAATCCATTATATATTGGTGGGAATTTTTAGGTATCTTCTTATATAATGCATCTCATGACGCGTACACAAACATCAAAATAATCTCCGAGAATAAGTAGACTATAAACGGAGACATATTTGGAACCTCCGGGTGCAACGCAAAAAATATTTTGTGCCCCGAAAGAAGTTTTTTGAGCTCCGGACGGGGCAAAGAGTTGTTTATTCCCCGGAGAAAACTATTTTAAAAAGGACGCGTGCGACAACTCGATCTCCATTCGACAGGATTGGTGTTACTACACATCTTACCCTAATATGTTTTTTCAAAGATCTCATTCGCATTGCACCTATAATAGGCTTGACAGAGGCATTAAAACATCTAAATTAGCTCTTGATTTCAGGTATTTAATTTAAGGCATAGTGGAGCTACCCTTACTCCGTTATTTTGTTCCTCCATACTACTGTTAAGGATATTTTAACAATTATTTTATTATATTTTGTTTAAACAAAACTCATCCCTATTGGTTCTTGTTACATATTGTCCTAGATGTTATTCTCCTGATTGGGGCTTAGTGCAAGTGTACCTTCCGGTTTTTCCTTGATGGAAAAGTAGCTGGAAGCTAGGTAACTGCAGCACAAACAGGAAACGAATAAGAACACAAAAGAAGAATCGTCTTGTACGTTTGTCTAAACCATTTATTTTTCACCACGAACTTTACACACATGAAGTTTTCAATTATTTTTCTTTTTACTGTCTCTCTCATTTTAAAATGTCCGGAGACCGAACCGCACACGACTCACGTTTTACAAGAAAAAGCTAATTTTATTATTTGCGGAGCGACCTTCAACAAATTATTTAATAATATTTTGGCTATTTTAAATCCAACCGCGCACGCTTTCACTCCTTATTGAACGAAAATCTTTTTATCCTTTGTTGTACGGAGCGACCGTCTACACTCCTCAACGCACATTTAACCAAGCCAGAAATCTCGCGTGCTTCATATTCATATCATTTTGTGTTCCGCTTCCACGGTTGCTATTTCTAGGAAGCGGAATTGGCTAATAGGGGGCTGGGATATGGACGGTAGGGAGACTCTGGCTAATAGAGAGAAAATGGCTATGTACAATAGGAGTGAGGTTTTAAAATAGAGGTTTTACTTTATTTAAATTATTCTACAACCGGGAAGCGGTCTTGGCCTTATTTAGCAAGTTCTAAGGCGTTAAATTTTCCATAATGATTTGTTTTTTTCCGGGCAAGGTCATTAGTCTTGCGCCAGTAGCTCCCGGACGGGGAATCGAACCCCGGTCTCCCGCGTGACAGGCGGGTATGCTAACCACTACACTATCGAGGAGCCAACTATTGTGTTTGGGGATATTCTATTGTAATGGGAAATTGATGATTTGGAGGGAAGGGAAGGATATGCACGTGAAGACACGAGATGTTAATCATTCATAGGGGGGGGGGGGGGGGGGGGGGGGGGGGGGGGGGGGTGATAATTAATTGAACTTAATTATATAACACTACGACAATTTAGACTGCTTTCTTACTTTCACATATAAACGTCAGAGGCAAGATATTTGAAAAAGTTAAAGAATTTAAATATCTAGGAACAATACTGACGTTCAGTAACGAAATGTGGAAGGAAATTCACAAAAGACTACATTCCAGCAACGCTAGTTGGCACACAGTCAGTAAACTGCTGAAATCCAAACTGCTATCACGGAATATAAAGCTCTGCGCTTATAGAACCATAATCATGCCGATTGTTTTTGTATGGATGCGAAACATGGGCTCTCATAAAATGCGAAGAAAACACAATCCGCGTATTTGAGAATGAAGTTTTAAGGGGTATCTTCAGCGGCAAATATGATGAAGACACAGGACATTAATCAGGTCACGAAGATTAACATGGGCCGGACGGACATGTGGCGAGAATGGGCAATGATAGAATCGTGCGTTGAATTCTTGACGGAAGACTAACGGGAAAGAAATCGATAGGACGGTAGCGATGGAGATGGGAGGACAATGTCAGGTTTGACCATAAGGATATCCGATCAGATAATCAA
This sequence comes from Microdon myrmicae, assembly GCA_963931805.1. Taxonomy (NCBI): domain Eukaryota; kingdom Metazoa; phylum Arthropoda; class Insecta; order Diptera; family Syrphidae; genus Microdon; species Microdon myrmicae. Next base: position 35,756,872 of record OZ007498.1, on the reverse strand, counting down.
GCGTGGAAGGAGGGTGCACGGTAAAAGGAACGATGGAGTGAGGTCACAAACTTCTAGGTTCCTATAAGCCAATAAATAGTATAAATAATAAAAATAGTACTCAGCATGAATGCAGAATGCATCCACAAACCTCATAAAAACACCACACTTTCCAACTCCACCACACTGAGAGCACAACCTTTCTTTGTTGAAGTTCTGCATTTGGAGTCATCGGATGAGAATCATCACTACGATGGTCCTTCCTAACTGAGGAGCATCTTTGATAACGAATTTTCCAACGCGGAATTTCTTGAACCTGTGTTGGCACTGATGTTCTTGTAGAACATCCGCACAGTAAATTTTATGCAATTTTTCACAAGCTTGTCGCTCGCTATTTCCTTTACGGGAGTAAACAGTAAAATATAGCAAAAAGGCACATTTTGGTCTTTCATCTTCAACTTGTGAAATCTCTAAAACTCAGCCAAACAGCTGAACTTTTGATTAAAATTTCCTTTTAAATGGTCGTCTGTCAAGCATATGTGTTATTGGCTCCAGTAGTGTCCTAATTGTACTAACGCCAACTGGTGCATAAATAAACAATGATTTTTACCCAACCCAATATTTTCGTGACTCTGCACTAGAGTTATTATCGGAATTTCCAAAACGACTTTCCGACCAAAGAAAGGACATACAGGAATCTTGTAAGTCGCCGCAGGTGGTTGCCCTGTGCTTACTCCAAATTAAAGTGCTATACAATATTTTTACGCCCGAGTGAGATTGCAGAGGTCGCTCTCTGAACGGTGCCACTCGTATTTCTCGTCAGTTTACCAACATTCTCTAATGAACTGGGAGAATTAGAGCATGGGAACAACAACAACAACAGCTGGAGAGATCAACTCCAACTTACAATACCGGCGGCAGTAACAACAATAGCGACTGCAATGACAACACTATTCCTGATTTATACTATTTTAAACTACTGTTGGCCCAAATAGATGGAAGTCAGCGAGCATTCAGCCAATTCCCAAAACGGGCGACAAATCATCCCTCTCTTCTTGTTGACCCAAAGCATTTACTTTTATTCTCTCGAAGGTAATGGAACTACTGATTAACCGTCAACTTTCGAAATATCTGGAATCAAATGACCTCCTCAATGATCGCCAATATGGCTTTCGTAGCAATAGGTCCACAGGAGATTTAATGGCGTATCTTACCGAAAAGTGGAGCCATTCCATCCACTACTTCGGAAAAAGCAAGGTTGCTGAATTGGATATCTCGAAAGCCTTCGACAGAGTTTGGCATCCAGCCCTTTTATGAAAATTACATTCATATGAAGTGGACAATTCCCTGAGCCAATGTGATAAGAGACTACCTGTCTCCGCCGTTCAATCCAAGTGGTTCTTGACGGTGTCAAATCGGTCTCCCGTCAAATTTATGAAGGTGTTCCCCAAGGTTCGGTACTCTCGCCCGCTCTCTTCTTCGTCTTTATAAATGATCTCTTGTCCATTACCCACAACCCAATCCACTCGTTTGCCAATGATAGAACATTGAGTTTCTCGTACTCATAGGAACATTCCCGACCAAACTCTTCGAACATCAATACCAATCAGCAGGTTATGATTAATACATGGGTGGGCTGAAAAGTTTCCGACCTATCAAAGATACAAGATATTTTTTCTTACAATTAATATTTATTTTACATAGTCTCCTTGTAACTCTACACACTTCTCCTAGCGATGATCCCATCTATAGTTCAAATAGTACTCGGCGTTTTTCTCTGCAGAATAACTGTTCACGAAGGTGATTGTCTACTCATTTGACGAAAGTCTCTGTCCTTCGAGCGCAATTTTTAGATTAGGGAACAAAAAGGAGTCGCTAGGGGCTAGATCCGGGGAGTAAAGAGGGTGGTCAAGCAGTTCAAACCGTGATTCGTGGATTTTCGCCATGGCAACCGCTGAGGTGTGAGACGGCGCATTGGCTTGGTGAAACAGGATTTTCTTTTTCTGCAAATGTGGCCATTTTTCCGCAATTTCTGCCTTCAGTTGGTCAAGTAATGATGTGTAGTATGCTCTTGTAATGGTTTTTCCTTTTTGAAGATAATCGATTAAGATAACTCCACGGCTATCCCAAAAAACAGTCGTCATCACTTTACCAGCCGAAAAAACAGTTTTTACTTTTTTTGGAGCCGATTCCAAAAAAACGCGGCACCCAACGCGCGGACAGCTTTCTCGTGCCTAAATCTTGATTTAATATGTGACAAACACGTCCTTTGGACATTTTCATAGGCTCTGCTATCTCTCTCACTTTAATTCGGCGGTTGTCTAGCACCATTTACTGAACTTTTGCGGAGTTATCGTCAGTTGTTGCAGTTTTTGGGCATCCCGGACGTTCATCGTCTCCCAAGCTCTCACGGCCACGTTTAAATTCAGCTGCCCAAAATTTCACGATGGTAAATGAAGGTGTAGAGTGCCCATACACAGAGTCCAACTAATTTTTGATTTGCGTGGGCGTATTGCCTTTCAAAAACAAAAATTTAATGACAGCTCGATACTCAATTTTATCCATTTCCACAAAAACACTCACATCGATTCACTCAAATGACTGTCAAATAAAAACGACGCGACTTAAATGGCTGAAATCTTGGTGAGTAACTGCACAACTAGATTCACTAGCTTTTATTGACGAGTGGTGCTATCTTCACGTAAGGTCGCAAACTTTTCAGCGTGATATGTAGTTACTTACGTTGTGATGTTGTTGTTCTTACAGTAGTCGGGGTCCTAATACTCTGTGCCGCTATTTTCAGGTCAAATGTTGTGTATATTGCGTTGTACACGTTGTATGTTGTTGCCCCACGCTGTTTTGGTGTTTGCCCCAATGCAGGCCTAGGTCCTCCTCTTAGACGAAAAAGCTATTCCGTCCAGTTTATCGTCATCTAAAGTTCCTGGTGGAGATGCCAGGGATCGAACCCGGGGCCGTTCACATGCAAAGCGAAGCGAGGCGGGGAGTTAAAGACGTTTTTCTTCGTTTAAATTTTTAATACAATTTTATTGTTTATGACTTTTAACATTTATACTTTATATTTATTAAGTTATTTTGCAAAACGGCCCGCTGTACTTACGCGGAAGCCGCGACCTTTTTGCTTTGTCAATTTACTCTCGCTGAGAGTTAATTTACTCTGGCTCTGTGTCCATTCGCAACCACTATTTTATACCTGATCACTTCCCAATGATCATTTTCACTTAATTGCCCTGCTTAAGGTTCAGTGGCATTGGCTTGAGCAATCATTCAATTGATTGCTGCATATACCAAACCAATTAAAGTACGTTAGCCCGCGTTCAAATCGTATCATTCGATCGATTTGCGTTTCGTCGCTGTGTCTGTCCTTTCGTAGATCTCTGCAATTGATCAACGCTCAATTAAATCGTTGCTTATAGCCTTTGAAGGCACCGACCTTTTCATATAACTTATATGACACTTGTTTCTGGGCATGAAGCAAAAAACATGCATTCGAAATATGAGATCGTATAGGTCCGCGTTCAGGTGCTCGCTTGGTTTTTGAATGTGCAGCAGAATGCATTTAGCGAGTGGCCTTGGGAGGCGGGTTAATTGTTTGATTGCAATGATATACGATAAGCGCTCTGCTGTGGAAAGTGGGTATGAATGAATTATTATCGCAACGTATGCGATATGAATATTAATTGCCTGTGAGAATAAGGCGACAGTTAATTGTTTGTGAATTGCATTGTGTTCCATATGAGTGTTAGTTGTGGGGATGTTTGAGAGGGGTTGTGTAGTGAGGTATAACACCACCCTCGTACACTGGATTCTGACCTCAATAATATATATCGATGGGGATTATCTAACCGGGTAGAGTTCAATGCCCTAAAAACTCAATGCTATATCTTGTCGTCAAAGGTGAACCCCAAAGTAAATACACTGTCTATAAACGGCACTTCCATCCACGAAGCCAAGGAACTATCAATCCTCGGCACTCGAATACATTCGACTCTTAATTGGAGCGACTACATTTTTGAAGCTGCGACAAGTGCAGCCGAATGTATCGGTTTCGTTAAGAGTTGCAAAAAATACGTCACTTCATCCAAACTGGCCAATATTTACAAGGCGTATATTCGTCCCAAAATGGAGTACAACTCCAAAACTGCACTAGACGTGCAAAAACGAGCAGTGAGACTTATTGGGGCCCAGCTGTGAGTTGAGCAATTCCGTCGTTAGAACATAGGTACAACGTATCATGCCTATCTGTTTTCTATAGGTATTATCACGGTCGTTGCTCAACAGAACTTGCTGAATATGTTCTGCCTTCTCAGACATTTTCCCGCGATACCCACCAATCTCTGAATGCGCATCAGTTCACGTCGAAGGTGGACTTCAGGCGCACAAATAAATATAGAGAGTCATTCTTTAGCCGAACCACCCGAATGTGGAATACTCTACCTGATGTGTTTTCTCGTCATTGTAGTGTCCAGGCATTTAAGACCAATGTACATCGATACCTCCGTTCCTTATCCACTTCCGCTCGCACCGTGCTGTGACATTTTGGGTACCCCAAAATGGGATTTGTGCGCGCGTTTGTGTAAAAAAAAAAAAAGTCACCCATCTTCGAACGTTCGAATTCATTTTCATTTTTCAAATATCTTTTTTTATTTTCTTTTTATATTCTTAGTTTCTAAGTTACATGCTAGACAAAAAATGCTTAAATTCTAGCTTAAGGTCAGAACTGAGCAGACGTGTGTTCTGTGGCCATTAAAAAAAAGGAAACGGAATAAAAATACGAAATTCAACAGGGAACTGTGGTGTAAGATTAGTCAGTGCGTCGACACGGATGTGGGATTCGCTAACTTCCACTACTTCACAACTGCTGGTCCTCTGGAATCACATGCAATTCTGCGACGACGTCCCGAGCGGAAAAGGGAAATGAAACACTTTTGTTTTTTTATTTATTTATTTCCGCCACTTTCTATTTTCAGTAACACTGTTCTTTATTGTTCGTTAATCACTTATTTCAGTTACAAAGGAATATAACTTTCCGCGCACAACTTTTTAATTAAAAACAAAACAAAACGTCTCCACTCAAGAGAATTGAGCTTTCCGCGCACAGCTCCTTGTATAGAAAAATTGTATTTTCTTCGCGAACTCGTGTACGTCTTCGCTGGTGGTAACAATCTGACTCTCAGATGTCTGTTCACCGACATACAACAAAACCGATCCTAATGGATTCCCCGCCGAAGGGTAGCCAATCAACGCTTGGATTCCATTGGCTCGCTTCCATGGACGTCGTCCAAGAAAATTGGAAAGATCCACCCAAGAAGGCAAGCGCATGACGTACCATGGCGTAGGTAATAAGAAAGGGAAGAAAGAAACGCATGTCGCCGGTCAAATCTGCTGCTCCATGTATGGGCAAGATTTACTGCCGCCATCCACAAGGGATAGATTCCTTGATAGACGTGAGTCAATAAAACTCTTCCCGAAGGCAGAAATCTGTTTTGAGATAATGTGTAAGCAATCCCACAGGCAAACTCTAATATGTGCATCCGTTTGGGTTAGCGAACTAAACATGGGATATGTCCGTTGCTAGTTTGCTTAAAGTAAACATATTTCGGTCATGTTCAATTCAATGCATGGGTGCATATTGTTTTAGGGTATGTTAATCCCGTTGGTGGTGCCGTCAGGCGAAAGTATTTGCTTGGGTGTTTACTTTGTGTAAACGAAAGCAGCTTCGAAAGCCAGCGTGAGAATCGTGGCTACTCGTTGCTTAGGTACATATTCCTGGTCATGACCGATGCTGGTGATCGTTCCCAGATACGGCAACGGATCGTAAAATCGGTCATGCTGATAAGCAAACAAATATGCGCGCCTGAAGGCCAATGTTTAATTTGATCTTCTCTTCTTTTGGAAAGATAGATCATAGGACATGCCGTTGAAAATCTGGCTTGCCAGCAAGCAACCCGAAATGACTTCTTGGACAATGGATGGGTACAAAGATAACGCACGGAAAGGTTAGCGTGTGTTGGTGGACATGTGCCACCCATTGTTCGGTCGAGGAAGCTCGGTTGATGCTGGATTGATGTTATGGCAAGATGATAATCTTGTCATGAATTATGTTTCCAGGTATGACCGCTCGAAGAGGGCTTGGAACAGCCCTTAAAAAGGTAAGCGGCCTATGGGGTATTCATGTCGGTTATCCGTGAGGATAACCGAATTGATTTCACCAAATTGGTTAGCATTTAATGCCATGGCAAGATTGAGTAATCTTGCCGAAAATTCAACTCTCAGGTAAGCTGTATTTGCTGATTATGGTGGGGTTCGAGCGATGCGTGGCCTTTCGGGCCCTGAAAAGCCCCACAGAACAACAAAATCGCTCTACGTCTATAATTTACAACCCTCTAGAAATTTCGATAGCGTCGGTTTTCCAGTTGTTTTCGGCCAATAAAGCGCGGCACGTGCTGTTTTCTTACGTTCGGGGTAAGTGACATTTAATTCTTAATTGAAATCCCACCCGATGCGCAAACTTCTCTGTAAGTCTATAAAGATAAAAATATAGTGAAACCATAACTTTCTGTGATGTTGAATTCTTATTCCATGGTAAGCACCTAAAACCGGCAACATTTTATTTTCAGTCTTTTAATTTTAATGTTCCGATTTCAGTATTGTAATATTAGTATTTCAATGTTAGACTTTTCATTTAAATGCGTTAATGTTAGTGCTTAAGTTGTCTTCAATGTTAGTGTCTTGATTTCAGTGGTTTAAGTTTAGTGTTTAATTATTGTACTCAGTATTAGTGTTCTAATTTTGGTTTTTTATAAATTTTAGTTTCAACCAAACGATGCCAAGAGCAGAGCAAATTTATGTTTAATACTTTGCTGGTAACATTTTGCTTTCCCATGTTAATTAGGAGCGAGCATACCGTCATTTATACAGCGACAAAAGATAAATCTACGAGAATTGAATACTCTTTAGTAATTATTTCTTTTTTATAATCTGAACAAATTATTTGATAATGATGGGCAAATAGCTACCTTTCGTAGATTTGTAGTCAACCAAGTTTGCCTATGGAAATCATTTGCCTGAGCCCTCCCTAAGACCCCATTCCGAATAATACTAATTGAACTAGTTAACACAGTTGGAATACTCTACCACTGTACCAATGAAATCCGCCTATGTATTCTTCTGTGTTGGGAGAGTTCTTCTAGGCCCTGTCCAACGTAGACCGGCCAGTCAGTCTAATCGTGATTACTTTCCATGTAAACGAACATTTTAAGTAAAACACAAAGGCCTGAAATAGAAAATGTATCCTATCCAGAATATTCTAATTTATCTGACAACAGTAAGGACTACAGTAAATCGTCACTCACGTTAGAATGTCCTATTGTGCGAAATTACTTTGGACGGAACCCCTTTCACCTGAAATCCAGTGGAGCATTTCTTTAAGCCTAGTTGCCTATTCGTCATGCTGCTAGTTCCATCCTGGAGCGAGAGATCTTATCCTTGACCAGATTACTTCGCATTCGTTCTTGGATTTAATGAATTTAATTAAATTCTCTGGAGGATATTAGAATATTTAAGTTTTTCTTCTAGCAGATGGTAATCCAAAATGTCGCCATTATTCATGCTCTCCACAATGGGCGTTAAATTACACACAATTTCATCAGATAATGGTGTCCTTCTCAGGAGAAGCAGTATATCTTATTGTGAAAGGAGTATATGTCGGACTTAAATTGTCCTTAGCTCTTGTGTCTTTATTCTTCTCGTCGACGGATGTTGTTGCTCATACATCTGGTACTCCTGCTCGTATGCTTCTCGTGTCCTTTATTTCAGGATTTTATTTGTTTTATTCCCAACCCTCTCTTCTTGGGCCGTGTGGTGCAAGGATAGTCACTCGTTTGGTAATCTACTCCACAATACTTCTACACTTGTGAAGTGGAGGCTGCAGGAATCTATCCAGCCCCCAACAATGTAAAGGTGTACATTGTAGAGATCAGGTGCTGCTGGAGAGGTAGGACAGGCAGGGATTGCTGATGTTTTATTTGTAATAGCAAGCAAAAAGGGCGTTTGTTCAGCATGAACGTACGGCAAGCATAAGAGACTAGAAGAAGAACAGCCCCAATTTGGTTGTTGCGTCCACCGTTCCCTGGGACCTTCGTTAGTGAGTTGGCTGTTGCTGCTGGTGTTCGATTCCTCGAATTAGCTAACATATGTCACCGCAGTGATTTCATTTCTGCAGTATGGGAGACATGTCTGCTGTTGGCTTCGTCTTCTCAGCAGGACTTTTGCCTCTTGTATCCTGTGTGGACAACAGTTTTTCCACTTTGGCTATCGGGGAGGTGGCTGGCGAAGGCTATAGAGGTTGGTTTGCTTTAATTTAATTTGAACATAACTATTGCATTGAAATACCATTTATAAGGTGTGTGAGTGTGTACTTTGGAATCCGAGCAGCCTTACGATACCAAAATAGGGCGCAAGGACGTAGAAGGATAGATACTGCTGCGTCTGTTTCTGTTGAAGGGTATAATCTGGTTTCGGTAGTTTTTGGATCACATAGTCGACCAGAACATCGTCCGACAATTTATATTGTTTCCTTGGAAATTAACTCGATTGGTTCTATGGTTGTTGTTCTCGTAGAGCTTAAGAAATTGTCCACTTAGATACTTTCAGCATCGATGACACCCAAAGTAATGCCGATGAAATGGGTCATTATTGGCAACCATCAATTTTGCGATTATGGGTTACCATTACTCTTCGTATCGGATGTCGGATGTTTTTTGAGGTTAAATGCGTTTATCGTTGGACGACTTATAAGGAGTGGGTGCTAGAGTGGCTTCTCGCTATTCGGCTGTCGGGCTTAATGAAGACATTTGAAGGGGAAAGATAAAGCGGTAGCGCTATAGGCTCTGTGTAAACGGGCCGTTGTTCGGTCAATTGCAATTCTAACCTTGCGTATCAGAGTTGTTTTCGAAAATTAATGGATCAGTAGATTGCTTTTACTGTGTATAATGGTTAATATAATATCGAGACTATCAAGGCGTTGTGGTTTGTTGGAATTATATTAACCGATTTCGACGATGGTACTAATTTAGAAGTGAAAACGGTCTTGCCTTTAATTATCATATGACAATGAGGTTCAGTCTAAGGGCAAGATTGCCCAGAAGATGTGGCCTTGGAAAATTGCAGCTTTTTTCAACTAATTGTGTTTTGTTGTGTGTTCAGGATCCAGGTATTTATTAATGCTGATGTTTTAATCAGTGGTTGCGTCATGAGTGCTAAATACACAATTAAGGTGGGCCAGCGAAAATTGTCGTGGGAGCATGAGAATCTCGAGATGTTCACCTTCATATTTGCTTAATCGTGGTGAACGATTGTTTTATACGGTTGGTTTTTAGTGTAATGTTATCATTCGGTGGAGATATTCTAAATGTATCTTATATCACACCATCAAAATCTGCTTTTTCGAAAGACGGGCTTGTGACTCAAAACATGACTCCGCTCTCCTTTCTCCCGATCCTTTCTACCTCTTCCTTTCTTTAATGTTCGCGCCATATGTTCAATATAATTAAGGAATTAATAGGCACTCAAGAACGTGCGAATTACTTTTGAAAAGTGTTCTGTATATCATTTGTCCCAAGCACAGGCCCGACTTTGGCGGATTGTTTTGATTGCTGAGTTACGCCAAACACTGTCTGCGAATAAAAAAGTCACTTTTTATATTTATTTATTATTTTTATGTTTCGTGAACACTATTTATCAATTTAAAACTCGCTAGATGTATTTATTTATAATTATTTTGAAAAACTCGCCGCGACACACTTAGTTTTTCTCTGTCGCGGACCCTTCGACTAACTTATAAAAATTTTTTTTAAGGAAGGGAAACTCACCCGGTTGTTCCTTCTTTCTCTTCAATCCACCTTCCCTTCGTATCCACTCTTTTCTAAGGGATTTCTCCTGTCCAGGAGATCGCACCCTAACTTGTTCTACGATTCCCTTTTATTCGAAGAGATACTGTGTGGATGCACCCACACACACACACACATAGACGCAAACATTGCTGTGCATGTGGCCGGAGATATTTCGAGGATCGTTAGGTTTTTCTCACATCTGCGGCCTTGCTTTATGTAATTTACCCGCAAGTGGTTTATGACCTTGGTGATGTCTTCGGCCGAAGTCATTATCTTCGGCTGGGATATTTGTACAAGGTTTTTATGTCCTTGTAGGAACAGTGTCGGCTCGTTTATTATTTGCTTTCTGTTCCCACAATAGTCCTTTCGATAAGGGAAAACCAAATTGCGGTTGGCTTAAGAGAAGATCATAAATTTGTTTATTTCTTGGCCATACTTTTATCGCATGGGATTTTTTATGGCTGTTGGCGTCTGGCCCGGTCGCGCCGGGCCACTTGTGTTTACCCAGCTAAAAGGTCGTCAACCAACTTCGTTTCTGGTGTAGTGTCCTTCGATAACCGTGCAGGTATGAGAAATCGGTAGTGAAATTGGGCCTACGTGCCTGTGGATACGTGGGGTTGCGGACACCAGTATGTATGATTCCCTTAGCTGAGCGAAAAGGTATTTAACCCTACAGTGATTTGTGCAGTTCGCATTAACGCCACACGACCATATCGCGGAACCTATATCATGGTATAGTGCTACCTCAGCAGAGAACCAAAGTTTAAGCACAACCTACCACCTATTTCCAATTTGTTCATTCAGTTCATAAGTCAAGCTCCAAAAGATGGTCAAGGATTTCTCCCAACCATTTAATGAGGGCTTTATTGTGATGCAGAGATATCTAAGCGGACGACTGGGCGTTGAAATCCAGCCTACCACGAAACCACCTAGAACAAACATGCTGAGTCACTGAATTTATAACTCAACGAGATGTACAAATTAGGAATATCTAACTGACTGTAATTCAATACCACTAAGATCCAATACTTCCTCTTGTCGTCACTGAGAAACTCAAACAGAGAAATACTGTGACAACTTTACAAATCCCCGCACAAGTTTAGAAAACCCTGTGCCCAGCTATGGAATCAAACCCGCACATATCCCACGCACCAACGGCTACCTTGTGGTATATGCCGGACCATACATCACAAGTGCTATACCGTGACCCACCAATGGGCCACGTGCAACAATGTCAAATACTGGCGCCCTTCAAAATCCCAAGTAATAGAAAAATACTCAACAGCACATGAAATGTAAAAATATTTTACGACATCGTTTCAGCCACGCGCCGACTGGGTTTTCCTTCACGGAAATCTTGCCCATAGGAACAGAGGTAATAAGCAATTAAAAATAAGAAAATGCTGCCTGTACGTTGTGACACATCGCAAAATGCGCCTTTCCACCGTACAATGCATTGCAGGTTTGTCAGGTGCGGAAAATTGTTCCTAAAATGGGATACCGCCCGAATGTTAAAACAAAAGTGCCTGTGTACGTGAAATGTATTCGCATTCTGTGAATGTACGTCAGGTCAAATGCAATAGAGGCGAGAGTTTTCTTCGGACATGGTGCGAGAAGACGAACTTAATAGAGAAATAATAGTCAAAGAGTCTGGTGTCTACCGAATGAATGCATGTGGGAGTGAAGTCAAAGATGAAACAGCTTCATTTAAATCTAGGACATCGGTGTCATACGAAAAAGTCGTGAATTGTAATTGATGTACCAAAGAGGCATATTTTAACCCTAATTATAATGCTAATGTTGAGGATCAGGTTGATAAACAAATTATACATATATATGTATGATATGTTGATAAACATTATATACACTACCGCAACAAGACTGTCATCGAACCAAAAATTAATCCATTGGTCTTCAAGCGAACACTACTCTTAACTGTAGAACGGAATCGAATATGCGAAAACCTGCAATAAAATCCTGCCAAAGTCTTTCAAATTATTTACCGGATGCAAAAGTTTATATTTTTTCCATGTTTTTTTGTATTTTTTTTTTTTTTTTGTATTAATTTTTTTTTTAATGCGAAGCGTGTTCAATTAAGAAGAAGGAGATTACGCACCATGGATGCCATTTTGTGATATGCACCAAAAAGGCAAAACATTTTGATGTAAACATACCAAGTTTGGCGACGTTCACACGAACAGTTTCATGTGAATCACGAAATAAAGTACACGCATAAAAGCTGGTTAACATCTACCAACACTTATGAAGAGTTGCCTATGGCATTTAACTTTGTTAAAATAAGTAAAAGAACGTGTTTTCGGTGGCATAAGTCATTCTATAGAGGAAGGAAATCATGGGAATCGTGTAGTGCTCCAGGAAACCCTACTATTTTCCTCCCACGTACACACGTAGGCGGGTAACTACAAAAATCTACGGTATCCAAAGATGCCATAAATATTTTGGCCGGGAGGACACCACTTGACATTGCAGCTAAAGAAAACGCTGCATTGCATGAGGTCGCCCAAGGGAATCGTCGGAGAATGCGGCCACAGTTAGAGCTCTCAAGCCTATGAGAATGACAACGAAGGTGGGATTCTTCCACCAAAGGAAGATGGACCCACACCATGATACCTGATACAGAAACATGGGTGAAAAGAAAACATGGCGAATTACTACTTGACTCAGCTAATATCAGGACATGGATGCTTTCGGCAATACTTGTACAAGCATAAGCGCGTGAATCACCCATACTGCTTGTATTGCGAAGACAAAATAGAAAATGCGGAACACGTACTCACAGAGTGCGTGAGATCCGAGGCCGCACGAACGATGTTGGAGAGAAATATCAGACGGACAGTTACTCTGGCTGGAGTAATAGAATACATGCTGAGTTCAAAACAAGCATGGTCCGTAACAAATGGTATTCTCTGTGAAATGATGCAGCAGTTGCGCCGTGACGAGCATAGTAACAGGTAAACTTCGTCCCGCCCCGCGATGGAATGGCTAAAAGAAAGTTCCGCGGGGATCAAGGGGAATATGAGCCTGGCGTGGTTTTAGTCGGTAAAATCTCGGCATGCTTCTGGATCGGTCTAGACGTATCTTTTGAAGATTTCCACCTTCCTACCCAAACAAAAAAAAAATCTACAAAAATCCCATCCAAAAATTCCATTTATATCCTCAAATCAACATTGCATTCAGTGTCAAGCAAATTGAACAAAACCCTCAATTCTCGAACATTGTATTCAATTCCTTAAAATCCAAAAAGCACAATGCATATCTTCACATGAATGGTATGTGTGTGGCGGTGCCGCCAAACCCCACGGTACACTTACCTAAAAAACCCCATTACCTCATCCCAAGACGCATAAGTTTTCGCCAATGCAATGGCATTAGGCACCTGAATATGCTCCACCCATCAAAGAGATCAAATCTATGATCTTTAAGTCCCTGTAAAGAAAACTTACCTTTCATGCATTCCCTTCGCATACCAATTCTCTGTAAGATTTGTTTCTTACCTTATCAGGAATCTCAATCAATTCGGCACCTTCAGTGCCAAGCAAATCCCCCTAGACGAATTCCTGAAAACAAGATGATTTGGTTTACATATAATGTAACCATCATAACAGGGACCATACACATTGCGTCGCCTATTTCCCGTCCTCACAAAGCGTATCATAAATCACCAAATATACACATTGGCTGACGATCTCTTTAACCAACGATAAATGGTTCAACGCAGCTGCATGTAATTAGCACCATAGACGTTAAGACCAATTCCCTGTAAATAAGCTAGAACCAATTAGCACCATATGCATGGGCATTGCGGCTATCGTTACAGCTGCAATGTATAGCTTAGACAACGATCTTCTCGATCCCTTTGTCCTTGCCGCCTATTATAGCTACAATGCATAGGTTAAACAATGATCTATATGATCCTCTTGTTTTTCGAATTTTCAGCTTCATTCCCATGGTCTTGTGTATGAAAAAAAAACCAATGTGATCTTCACTCACACATACACATACATTGCCAAGTCTTTCTTCCTTGTTTCCACCGCAGAGAAACACTTTCTTCTTGGGCAAACTCAACCCAAAACGATAAAATATCGTTGAGTCGTATTACAACCATTGAAGCGGACGGGTCGTTCGCCATCCACCGTGTCGGCGCCGGTACGGTGTGAAACGAAAAGTAGACTCGAGCGCGTTATCACTAAAAAAATAATTTTTCTTGTACCCCCAGGTATAAGGCCATACTAGTAGAGTATACTGTCTTATATTGTGTTTGTGCGTCCGTTCATCGTCAGGGTAATTAGAGTCGGTCCTTAATATTCAATAAATAATAATAATAACTAAATCATTGTGTTTCCTTTTCCTGTCGTGTACGTTTTATCCTGGGTGTAGTTGCTCTTTTCGTTGTAGACAATGCGCGGATGAACCTTTAGTGGCGGTGGAACGAAGTAGAACCCCGTGTCGTACGCCGGCACAACGACTTCCTACCCCACATGTGCAATTAACACTTTTTAAAACCTAGAATCCTAAAGCTAAAATGAACACGTGTCTAAACAAAAACATGTCCATTTGATCCGCCCACACACAATTCCGGCAATCTAAACATCATAATGCATAAGCATTGTAACCAGATGTTTTATGACATGCAAATAGACAAATACTCCCAGATTCTAATTTCACACTAAAATTCCCACGGATCTTATGTTACCCATCTGAAGTGCACGCAAGCTCTTGTTTGCATTAGCCAGATGGATAACACACCCTAAAAAGGATCAGGGATAAGTGGTGATGCGTCCGGGTTTCAAAATGATAACAAAAAGATACAAGATACAAGTAGCAGACAGTTAGAAAGGCGAGTAGCGTGCGCAAGGAGAAGAGCTCCTCCAAAGTTGTAAAAATTGAATTATTAAATTGGTCCTTTTACAAAAGATAGACCAAACAGAGTTTTTTTCTCACGTGTGTAAGGACACTTACATCGCTAGTGAATCAGTGTAATCGTGCGGCAACACCTTCGGTATTTTGTTTGGAAGGACAAAATACACACGTTCGACACATCCATCAAGGACAACATCGGTAGCCCACAATTCCCGGGGAACCGGAAGCACAGTGGTGCACCAGAAACATTATAATCAGAAGGAGGTCGTGCGAAACCTCTCACTACTCTTACATTAAAAACAATGAATACGGACTGACATTCAATGATAAAACAATTCATTGTTTTACTTGGTATTTTGATAAGCAGCGTATATAAACTTTACACGATCATTTGCATGTCTCGCGTGTGTGTTTCAAAAACAGCGTCGTCTCGATATGTGAAGTCCGGTTTCAGTTGGAAACGAAAGCGCTTCCTGACGGAAAAATTGTATTACTGTGGGGTTTTTGGTATTTGGTGGTGTGTGGGAGCTTATTGGTCTGTTAGTTATGTGCCACAAGGACACAGCTTCACTAAAAGTCCCTTACGTGTTGTTGGGGCGGAACGCCAACCCCGTCCGACTTGGGTTACTCTGTAACAAAAAGGTTCTTTATTTCTTTATAATATGCTTTACTTAATAATCTGACTCCATTAGTGTCTACTTCTTTTACACTACGTAACTTAGAATATGATTTAAATACACGTACAACTTAGGTTATAGTTAGAATATAATTTGATTTAAAATAAACGCACAATATAATTTGATTTAGAATACACGTACAACTTAGTTCATAGCTAGAATGTAATTTGTGCTAGCTCGCCCGCAACTGAATCTCCACTCGAGGATCGCGTCCGCACACCACAGCGGATGGAAATCGACTCAACTAGTAAGGGAGTAAATTGCATTCTTCCCTCGCTCGGCGACCAATAGGAGAAGATCTTCGACACATTGGTCCCAGCAAGGGTGCGAACACACACACGATGATTACTTCGGTTGCTCATACTGTGTGTCCATGAGTACATGAACCGTGGATAAACCAATTCAATAAGGGGAAACACCATAAGTAATGCTTTGCAGCTGGGCAATACCTCATATCGACAGGGATTTGGATGTTTATACGATCGGCAATTGCGTACAGCATCTATGCCGCTCGTGCACACATCGCTGGCGTCTCACAGGATCTATCTGACGTGTGTGTATTTACATTATGCAGAACTCGATTTCCTTTTGTAGCCAGCGGAAGCTGTGATGTGCCTGCTGTTTAGACGACCGACCGGTGTGCCCGCAGACAAAACAAGGGAATATGCCATACACGTGTGCCGTAAAGAACGTTGGGAGAATTGTGCATTGGCATGTTTCGGTTTTTATGTCGGTTACATGATGTCGTAACCGAATTGTTATTTCAGGAATGCGATGCGTTGAATACAACCATGCCCCTGGGGAAAATGTTCGAAGATATTGATGCTATTGCATTAGCGAATGATAATGATTTTGGGTGTTTATAAGTTCATAGGTAATTAATGGAAAGGTAAGTAGTGGCGTTCAATGGCACCGCCACATTACTGCCTATGAAAGTTGGATTAATTGTTACGATCTCGAAACAAAACAGCAGAATACACAACGTGCTGAGCCGGGTGGAGAGATCATTTGATTATCACGATATAGTTTACATTCATACTATCATAAATGGTCACTTCCGCATATTACATCAGAGTATTGAAGCAGCTACTGATGGACCACATCTCGAAAACATGACCAGATCTCATTTACCGTTGAAAATTGCACGATAGTACAATCTTAAGGGGAGCTTTCTACACAATCCTCTCTAACCTGCCCCCATCTCTCGCCCCTAGACTTGCCTTCATAATATATCCTTCTTATCTTAGGTTAAGCTTAGTTAAGTTAGTTCTTACGTTCTTTAGTTTATTAAGTTATATATACTTTAGCTTATAAGTATTTATATTGCTTGAATAAGCTAATAAATGAGGAGGTAGCCCCACTAAACTTAAAACTTTAAACTTTCTTCAGTCGAGGGTGTAGATGGTAAATTGTTTTTTTATTATATGTTTTCACGTCATTTAATACTAACGTGTTTCGGTCCTTCGCTATCAATAATATGCAATAAACACTGTGCGAGTGTGTTATATAAAACCGAACATTCACAAAGTAATCTATGATATCAAATTTGCTTAGCAAAGCAAAAACCTAAATCGAATTTCAGTTCATAACTTTTATTTGCCTTGAATTCTTCGAAGCGTTAACTTTCGCTCTAGAGAAAATAAATTTAATAATAATTTTTAATAGAATATTCACTCTAAGGTAAGGACGGTTAACTTTTTTACTTTGTGCTTTTAATTTTTTTTTATTATACTTATTTGTGCGATAATTCATACGTTGATTTTTAGATACAATAACCAGAGATTTATGTTTATAAAAATATTTAACGAGATAAAAAAAATAAAGCATGATATGAACATTTTCAAATAGGCGGCTACAAATAAATATCTAAAAAGAAGGATCCAAGCGAGAGTTAAGTAATGTATCTTTAGTGACAGTTCGACATAGCCATCTGCATAATATTCCCGTGATAAGTTTCAACCAGAAGACAAACTGTAGACGTAGTACGTGGACCACGTTTAAGCCCGCATGGAATGTACTGCAATATTAAAAGCAATGTTCTCCATTCGCCCACAAGAATAAACTTCAAGTGCTATTGAGCCTTAATTAAATTAAATAAAAAATGACCGAAAAGCCCAAGAGGAAGGCAGTTCCGGGAAATTACACTTATTAAGAAAAACTTCATTTTAATAATATTTAGTAATGTATTAATATTGGAATTGTCATTGTCCTATAGACGCATTTGTTAACGTATACTTTGTGAAAATGTTAATTTAATGTGGTAGTACTTTGGTTAAAAACCGCCCAATAAAGACAATACGGCACTCCCTTAGTTGAAGCAGTTTTTGAGTTGCAAATAAAATATAAAATATGTTTGTGCTTACTATACCAGATGTATAAGTTTAAAGTCAGGAAAACACGTCTTTTTTCCAAAATACAGTAGACATAACCTTTCCAGCTGATTTCACCGTGTTTGTCTACTTTGGAGCCCGTTCGCCTTTAACAATCCACTGTTTTGACTGTTCTTTCGTCTTGCTAGTGTTTGTATCGCGAGTGGTGTATCCATGTTTCATCTACAGTTCTCAGCTGAGAGCAAATGCAGCACCCATCTCACAGATATTTTTTTCATAACCAATTTATCGCCCAAAATTGAAACATGAAACAAATTCAAAATTCACAGATACCTAGTGAGGAACGATGCTTACTAAAAACAGATCACTGGCGATACTACGAACGCTATCGTATGCGTTCTAAGGACTTATTGGTCAACTATCGTATTAAAACTATTGAAGAGTGTTGGAAAATACTATTTATGAGATTAGCGTGACACGGAAAATTCGTCCTTAAATCAAGGGTTATCGTCAGGTATTTAAAATCGTTAAATCTTCCATTTCGAGAAGATTTATCACTACAAGTAAAATGTAACAAAAAGAGGGCCAACTGCAACTAGTCAAACAACAGAAATTAGTGAGCCTGTATCTTAAGTGATGGAAATATAAATGAAAATATGCGTGTAACTATAAATTAACTTACCGATCGTATAAAGAAGACGAGTTAAAAAACATTTACTTAGTTTTAAAACTTGACACTAAGTCAAACTCAACAAGGCAATGTCCCAATAAATTCAGATTCCAGTTAATATCAAAATTAGGTCCAAGTACCTGCCTAAGTCATACAATACTATCAGCGAAAGCAGATGATAATCCCTGAAATCGAATTCATCTAACGAACTGCATACAAAATAGCGCCCTGTGGGGCTGTGGCGATGCTCCCGAACACCAGCACTCATCGTCCCACAATCTAGGAAAAAACCCCCAAATAGGGCATACAACAAAAAGAGAAACAAGTACCGCGGCAGTTGCATTGAACGCCGCTACTTACCTTACAGGTACAAAAGGTAACAGTTTCCTGAAATACATTAAAAGGCCTGTACTTGCCTTCTGTACTGTACCTGCAAAATACAAGAAAAACCCTGTGAAACATTAAGTCGCGCTGAAGTGAAATTCCAGCGGCATCAAATGCTATATTCTTCAAGGCAATTTGGTTTAACAACCAACCAACCAATATTGCCTGTGCAATATTTACGCGATATCCTCTTGCACGCCAGCTGCACACCAGCAGAAAAAGGTATTTGGCCTTAGCAAGCATGCCCACATCGAACGACCGATACATGAGGGCATCCGGCTGGCGCCCCGGCAATCGAATTCGCAAATGGAAAATTACCATTAGAGTTGGACTGCGAGGATACACCAACAACACGCACATGATCAGCATCACGCTACTCGTAGCTACTGATCGTGTAAACATTGCAACCCTTTTGCCGTCGAGATATACGCACCTGCTGCGAACTTGAAAAGGGGACTTATGCAATGTCTGCATACTTGCGGACGCACACGATGAGCAGCGAAAGCAATCATCGTGTGTGTATTTCAACCCCTTTTGAGTTGAACCTAACGCAAAAAGAATACATTACCGAATTTGGTCATCGAAGCGATGATGGGATTTTTGTATCCTATCGCTTCGATGAAATAATTTAAACTCGGTTCGGATTCCGTGAGGGCAGGTTACGCCCTCACGTTAATTTACATCCCCCTTGGGCCGACCCAAGGGATCAGTTAATTCATTGCATAGCAAGTGGGAATTGTCATTTTGAATGGTGCGCGTGTCGGGCGGATTCTTAAGATAGAACGAAAGCGAACATATGGTCTGGTGAAACGCGAGCTGCTGTAATTTAATTTCAATATATAGTGTATATCTAAAGAAAGTTGTATTCTATTGATTAAGACAAATTTAATTTCAAGATAAAGTGTGTATAGAAAGAAAGTTGAATTCTATTGATTAAGACGAATTTAATTCCAATATAACGTGTGAATTCTAATCAATAAGACAAACCGTACATGTGATCTTTTCAGTTATAATTACTTAGTGCATAGACAAACAATACACGTAACCTTTCAGCTAGAATTACTTAGTGGTTAAGCCAAGTGTGACTTGTTTATTAAAAATTCTTAGTGAAATAAGCGTACCATATATATCCTCTGTTTCGAACACTAGCTGTTATGTTTTAAGTTCAATTGGTGCGGCGTCTGAACTGTAGTATCCACAATAAACTTGTTAATAAAATGTTCGACAGTTTCTTTTAATTTCTCTCGTCACGACGTGGTAATAAGTTATAGACATTGATGGGGAATAAAACTTCAAACCCCATAGGGCAGCTAGGTTAGAAATTCCTTCACCGCCCATAATACATTTATCTTCACTCTCCTGGATTTCCAAGATAAGTCCTAAGTCGGTGAGCATAAAACTACGAACACCGACTCCTTCCAATTTTGTTATCAATTTCAGTAAACAGTAACAATCAACAATCCAGACATTTCTCTCATTAAAGGATGACATTTTTTGGGAACAAAAT
The DNA here is from genome assembly GCA_963931805.1 of Microdon myrmicae. Classification (NCBI taxonomy): domain Eukaryota; kingdom Metazoa; phylum Arthropoda; class Insecta; order Diptera; family Syrphidae; genus Microdon; species Microdon myrmicae. The sequence continues at coordinate 35,736,533 of OZ007498.1, read as the reverse complement.
GAGAGGAGAGCGTCCCCAATCGCAACCCAACCGAATCACGTCGTGGCTATTGAGAGTCCCACAGATATTGTACTTATACACACTGTCGATTGATAACACCGTGAGTGTAACTCGTACATCCAACGGGCAAATATTAGTGAAGCATGAGGAAAACGCACTTTTCTGAAATCATGTAATGTATTCACAACTAGCAGTAGGATTCCAATGAAAATTGGGGACCCAGTCGTAAGTCGATCAATTCGGTCGTTAGAACACAGGCGCAACCTATCTTTTCTATAAGTATTACCACGGTCGTTGCTCAACTGAACTTGCTGATTGTGTTCCGCCCCTCCAGACATTTTCCCGCGATACCCGTCAATCTGTGAATGCTCATCAGTTCACGTTGAAAGTGGCTTTAGGCGCACAAATAAACATAGAGAGTCATTCTTTAGCCGAACCAAACGAATGTGGAATACTCTATCTGATCATGTGTTTCCTCGTCATTGTAATGTCCAGATATTCAAAACCAATATACATCGACACCTCCTTTCTTTTTCCACTTCCTCTCCTTCCGCTCGCACTGTGCTCTGACATTTAGGAGTACTTCAAAATCCCCTTTTGTGCGCGCGTTAGTGTAAAAAAAATGAAATTTGGAAAACAGGTAATATTTTAATCGTATAGACATTTTTATTTTACTTTTCTGCAAGTTTATTTAATAGGCTGAAAAGTCCCGGGATTTTTGATGAAAACTAGCGTTTTTTGGGCAAAGTTATATTTATTCTTCAACATAGTTACCTCGAGGACGATATCTTTGGTATATCGATTTTCCAACATTTCGATGCCATTTCTGTAGTACGAAACGTCCAGGCCGTCGAAATACGCCTCGGTTTCAGGGTTGACTTCTTCTTTTGGCCTTTCAGAGTCTGTACGATCAATTTTAAATGAACTAAACCACCGATACAGAGACACATTAAGGACACATTTGCCCTTGTCTCGTTTAAATTGGCCTCCCGTCGCTCTTTTATTTTTGTTTCGATGATCAGTCTCAACTGGCGAGGCCACCAATAAACCAATTATAAATTTATTTCAGTGAATTAAAATATACATACAATTCTATAAATCTTCAAGTTAGGGTCAACCTTGGGCCCAAAAATCTCCAGGCCCCTTTCTCAACAATTGGTCGTCACTCTATCCTCCAGCCTGAGCAAGCACGGTGACGACCTCACCGGGCAACTAGGGAGCGGTCTAAACAAAAAGACCCTCGTCCTTTTAAGGACAAGGAGACTCGCTCCCCAAGGATTGCTACAGTGGCGTTGTAGGGTTATAAGTTATGTATGCCGGTACACGGGCACTTGGTTCACTTAAATCGCCGACACTTGTTACTCCGAACACACGTTGCCGAAAGAGAAGAAATAAAAGGCACTGGTTTAGTTGTGTTGCAGTTTCCCAACATGTATAATTTCAGATTATACCATTACGGCATAACATGCTGGCACTGAACGCCACCAATTGCTGAATAGACGAGCAATAATTGTCTATTCATTAACCGTTTATATCGTTACTGTTTTGACACAGTTTTTATTTTTGTTGTACTGTTTTTCTGACGTTGATTAATTAAAAGTGTATACGGTGCCTTCAGCACCTGTTTGATGAATGTGATCCGGTTAATGTAAAATAAAGTTAAATTTAGTGTATTAAAAATGTTTAAATTTTGCGTTTTTTGCTGGGATATAACGCCAAGATCTATTTGCTGGGCGACCTACGCCACATACATTTTGCTGTTCTCGCCGAGGATGACTCGATGCAGAACAAACATGGTCCTTCGAGCCGGATCGCTCGAAGTGTGCTCGAAACGGACGAACAAATTGGATTACGTCCGCCAACATTCTCCACGAGGAACAACATCGGATCACGCCCCACACACGTCAACCAGGTGGAACCTGGAATTCATCAACAACCTGTGACCAACGTGAGCAGCGCTCCTGCTACAAGGTAGGTGGTATTCATAATTTAATATATATAAATTAATTAAGCGATCCGAATGGATCTTAACTTGAAAAGGTGTTGTGTGGTGTGCGTGAAAATGACTGAATTTCGTCGACAGTGTCTATCGCCGGATAGTGATTGTCGTTTTTAACTAAAGAAGACATATTTGTTCGGGACTGTTCTAGTTTCTAATTGAACTGAGTGAAGACATTGATTTGGAATCAATAACGGCAATTACAAACAAGGCCGCAAAGTTAGATCTATTCGAAGTGCCAATCAATGTTTATCGAACGCAATCCGCAATCCCTTGAAACAACCGAACAGATTAAAAATGAAGGGAACCGCCTGATGAATGAACGCAAGTATCAAGAAGCGGTAGTCCAATACAACCCGGCCATCAGTTTCGATCCAAAAAACCCAATATTCTACTGTAATCGAGCTGCAGCATATATCCGTTTAACAGAAAATGATCGTGCGATTAAAGACTGCAATTCTGCATTGTTATACAATCCAAATTACAGCAAAGCATATGGCCGAATGGGAGATGCATATCTCAATACAGGAAAGTACGATGAAGCCATAGACGCCTATACGAAAGCTATTCAATTAGAACCTGATAACAACGATTAAAAATGGACCAGAACAAACGGACGGAATTGATACGGGCCACAATAGCTGTTATTCCTGAGCAGCGAAAGCAAGCCGAAGAACAACTATCACAGATCGACTAAGTTATGTGATTTGTTCAAACAATTTTCCAAATCGTTATGAAGAACGATGTTGAACTTATCTACCCCAAAGTTTCATTTTCTCCCTCTGGTCCGACAAGGAGACAAAAGCTAAGGAAGCAATTACTTTCTCAATTCTTGAACATGATCGTGCACTGATTCGGGGCAATATTGTGAATGCAATTGTGCATGCTCCCGACATAATGGTCCACATGTTTGAAAGATATGGAAGTCCCAAAAACGTTAATAATAACTATCGGACATTTGCGGAATAGTATCTTCCTACGTTCATGTCAGGTGTTCTGGATGTTTCAATTGGGGTTTTCGACCAATTTCATAACCACGTTGATGTGTCACCGCGAATCTTAACATATAGTCTAACGTACCTAAAAAATGCGGTGGCTCATGCGCATTCCTGGAAGTCAATTAAACTTCACATGGATGCAATTCTTCAAGATGTTATATGTCTAACAACGTCCTGCACAGAATCTGATCAGAATCTCTGGGAAAACGACCCACACGAATTTACTCAAATAAAATTCGAACCTACATCAGGTAGAACGCAGAAAGGAATTCTACCGAAAACAATAGGAATCTGATGCAAGTATTACATCACCAAACGCTGAATGTATTCAAAAGGATTGGAACTCTGGCAGATGGGATTCTGAAAAACGAATATACCGTGGTCACGTGGAATATGCTTACCACATATCTATTTCCAGAGTTTCAAATCGGACTGACATATACCAGCCGTACTGGTCGGATATTTCATTACGTTTGCAAAACAAACTAACACCTGCTTATTTACTTTAATAATTTTTCTTTTGTAATCGGCGGAAAATAAAATAAAATAATACATTTCCTGTTATTTCCCATATTACAACCTCCAATATAAGCAACTTACACTTCAACGTTAACATATAGGTCGAACAATAACCTGAATAATAATAATGATCTCATCAATAATAAACGAAAAGCTGGTAATTCTACCAAAAGACTATTATTTAGCAATTTAAATAATAACCAACTTTAACAAAGCCAAATTACAGTACACTTTTAATATCCGGGGTTGTTCATTTATTTAATTCTGCAGAATTCACCTTATCTGGGCCCTCCAAGTACCCGGATAGCGTCCGATATCGCAGCTAAAATCGCTTAGCAAGATTCTTGAATGTAAAATCTACAAAAATCTTCTCTCATTTGCCAGGGATAACTCCCTGATTCAGAACTCTCAATTTGGCTTCCGCTCACAACACTCCACTTGTCATGCTCTCTTAAAACTGACACATGATGTGACGACCCACCTCCAAAACCAATCCCCAACGGTATGTGTCTCCCTAGGCATAGCTAAAGCATTCGACTGTGTCTGGATCGCAGGACTGTTATACAAACTTCATTCAATGTATGGATTAAACATCCACTCCACAAAACTTCTCGCTTCTTACCTCTCTGATAGAAAGTTCATGGTGAAAATAAACTCAACTCTCTCGACACCTTATAGCATAACCGCAGGAGTTCCTCGAGGATCCATCCTCGGCCCACTACTATACCTTCTTTATACATCAGACGCACCGCAGCCACTGTTACCCAATACAACAATGCTCAACTATGCCGACGACACCTTAATTTATTCAAGCAACAAGCTTGTCAAGGAGGCAAGAAACTGTATTAACAGATATCTCCCAATCCTGTCAGCCTACTTTACCAAGTGGAGAATTCAACTAAATCCAACCAAAACTCAGCTCATAGTTTTTAAAGACAGAAACGTGAGTTGTACAAACAACACTATTCGCTGCCATAATAAAATCAGAATTAAAATAAATAACAATATAATTAAACCCTCCAAAACCTTAAAGTATCTAGGTATAACCTTTACCAACAATCTGTCATTCTCCGCCCACATTAAAAATACGATTCGTAAAGCCACAACCCAACTGAACCTCTGCAGAAAAGTCATGTACAAACCGAATGGTCTCTCTCCCAAAGTCAAATCACTTATCTACAAACAAATAATCAGACCGACTCTCACATATGCATGCCCGATATGGTACCATATCACACCCGCCCAAATGGAGAAGCTACGCATTTTCGAAAGGAAATGCTTCAGACTAATCACTGGCCTCAACCGTCATCCTAACTCCCACAAATATTACAACAGTAGTTCGCTCTACTATGCCGCCCATATTGAAGGTATAGATCGACGCTTCCTCGAGCTGTCCATCAAATTTATCGAAAATCTTCCCAATAATCCCAATCCGATAATAAATGCGCTCACATCGACTCTGTCAGACAACCGAACTGCCTACCAGAACTGTCTCCACACCAGAACCCTCTTCACCTCTGGCAGGTTGGTCAACAACTCCAATGAGATTGTATACCACAATACTGAACTCTCACCTCACCAGTTTAAATATTGTAATATACAACCCTTCTCTAATATCTTGCGTTTCAACGACCAATCGGAAAGTGTTCCCCCAACCCATATCCCCGACTGATAGTACCCACCCTAACCCAAATCCCACCCATCGACCACTATACCTCTCGCCCCACCCTACTCTAACTTATTGTAATAATAAGAGATTTAATAATTAGATAAGCTAGGCTAAGCTAAGTTAAGTTAAGTTAAGCAAATTAGTTATAGGTTAAGTAAATAATTATATCCTGGTTTTCTGACCTTTTCCAGGAAGCCCCACCTACTCCTATCTTGTCCACCCATGAAATATATAACTTTATAATAATGTTTGAAAAATGTACTAGCAAGTATGTGTAAACGATTAAAGCTAAGCTAATTATAAGTTATCTGTATTACTTATTGTAACAAATCATTTATGGTCAATAAATACAGAAATGTAAAAAAAAAAAGCAGAATTCACCGCAGGTAAATAAAGAAGTTTGATAATCGGTCCCAGTACCAGGTTGAGGACATCATTCGGCTCCTCTTTTATCGATGTTGTGGGTACTTTTCACGACCCACGCTAGAGAATTCGATACGCCGCGCATACAATAAAAGAACCTCAAGAAGAGGACGAGGAACCATCGGCCAAAACAGTCCAGAGGACAATTCAATCAAATCTAAGCGGTCAGTACCAAGAAAAGTTTTGTCAATAAAGGCACATCCGGTCCTATACTTGCAATGTCAACCCAAAAATCGAATTGGAGATGAATAATTCCAAGAACTCCGAGAATTGCGATTTCACCTTCTCATCCACATCCGTTCCTGGGCACCGCTTCTCAAAACCTGGGCGGATCGTTTACGCATCCAGGATTTGTCGCTTTTCGCCACCCAGACACGCTGTCAAGTGTCTGGGGTTCTTCGCTTTTCGCCGCCTGGACGAAATGCTCTGGGGACAACCTCTTAACACCGCCCATTGCACGTAGCTGCCACGGGGGCACCACTCCAACGGGGTCGGTGTCTAAGATAGGCTTTCGGTTGTAGGATTAAGGGACAAAGAAAACGAAGAACAAGGAAAGATGCCGGCACCCTTCAGAGAAGCATGTCATCGGAAAGCTGTCGCGGATTTGGAGTTCACCGCTTCTCGTCACCTGGAATCATCGTTCGAGCATCCTGAATTTGCCGCTCTCGCCACTCAGGCACATCGCTGTCACGTGTCTGGGGTAATTCGCCTTTCGCCGCCTGGACGAAATGCTCTGGGGGCACCCTCTTAACACCGCCCATTGCACATTGCCGCCACGGGGGCACCACTCCAACGGAGTCGGTGTCTAAGATAGGCTTTCGGTGCCAAGATTAGGGAATATAGAAGGAGAAGAACAGGAAAGTTGCCGGTACCCTTCGGGAAATCCAACCGACGGAAGGCGAATAGTGAACACATGGTCTAGCCACCAAACGAGGAAGAAAGGCAACTGGCTTTGGGACTATTTCATCCTTCGGCACAATGGAACGAAGGCTTTTATTGATCAGCAGAGTAATCTTACTAATAGCAACCCGGATGCACAAACTCTCTGGGTCAATCAAGTGCCAGTTGTAATTCAACAGGATATGCCGCAAGCATTCAACCACAACACTACAAAAAAGAAAAAGCCACCATGTCCAGCACCATCATTCAACCAGTTCATCAAATACGACCACAGGTAACGCTGCCGACAGAGTTCAGTTCCCATCAAGAAATTCGCCCAGCGCCGAGCATCGGTTTAGCGGCGTAGATGGGACATATCCCCAACTGCAACAGCATCAGCCAGAGCAATCAACTTGGATTCGAGACGCAGATGATCCTAGGCAGTTGGCGGTAACTCTAACACTTCTGGTAGCGGCACATGCTGGAATTACAACCCATCAATTTCAACACATTGACGACTACGTCGCTCAATTACAACATCGCTCAATTATCACTCATGGATTTACGATCCAACATGGTACTACGTCCAATATATTCTTATCCTGGGACTACGTCCAATATATTCTTATCCAGGGACTACGTCCAAGATATTCTTATTCATTTAAACGGATTTACGATCCGACATGGGACTACGTCCAACATATTGATACTTCATACAAATGGATTTACGATCCAGCTTAGGACTACGTCCAACTTATTGAAATTTTACATACGGATTCACGATCCAAAGAGAGGACTACTTCCAAGAAGGTCGTCGATGACACAGAGGTATCCACGATCCAAGGAGAGGACTATGTCCAAGAAGTTCTTCGATGACACTAGGGATTTACGATCCAACCAACATTTAACATTAAACGCACAAATCACACAACAAACTAAATAATAAGCATCAGTAAATGCATACGCGTATTTGGATTACTTTTTTTATCTTTATGCTAAGGGATCTAAAGTGAACAACCTGATGTCGCTTACAAAGAGTTGTGCATGACCAAATATTCATTAAATGGAAAAAAGCATTGGTAAATGCTTTACTAATACGTAGTGTGCGACCTGCACAACAGGCATTAATACCTGACCCGCTCATCGGTTCCAATTTGTGAAAAGGGTATTAATACACTTAATACTTATGTAAACTTCATAGATGTTTTTCTTCAACCTGCTCACAAAACTTATCATTCACTCTAAAGATCAACTTTAGGCAAACGTTCTTCAGTCGAAGGTGTAGACCGTGGATTTTTTCTTGTTGTTCATATGGTTCCTCGTCACTGGAACCTTCGGCATTTAATACTTACCTGTTTCTCTATTAATAATATGCAATAAACACTGTGCGCATGTGATATATAAAAAATAATATTCCCAAAGTAATCTACAATCTCTGTACACAAATTCAGCTGCTGGAAGCTTGCATTATAGATATACCTTTGAAAAGCCAAAGGCATCTATACGTGGTATCCGTGTATGCACCTGAAGCTCCTCAGTGTTCGCAATTTATCAGCGAACTGGATACCCTTTTTCGTAATCTCAAGTTAGACTCGGAAAACAATTATTTTCTTCTGGCGGGAGATTTCAACTCCAAACACAGTGCTTGGGGTGATATCACGCCGAACACAAGAGGTAATGCACTATTCAACTGGTGGCAAACAAATGCAACAGAATATAAATTAGAATTGTACGCTACAAGTACACCATCTTATCCCAGAGGAAACTCCTTTCTGGACTTACTTATGATTGACGAGAGACTACAATTATTAGGCACGGACCTAAATACTCGAAATTGCCTTCGCACAATCGGGTATGATAGTGACCATTACGGCCTCGGCGCCGTTTTACATGTTCCAAACGAACATGCAATACTTTAGCAGTACGACCAGATACATTCGTTCGTTTTCCGAAAAGCACATTGGTCGCGCTTTGATCGCATAATAAAAAGAGAACTATGCTCTAATGGCGTATACCCTCCAACTAATAGAAACCTTCGAAATGAGGAAATAGATCATTATCTCTTAACGATGGACAACATTGTCATCAAAACAATGCACCGTTCCATTCCAAAAGCGGCGCACATGGAGGAGAATTTAAATAGATACAGAAACTCAACTATTGATGCCCTGTATAGACAAAAAAGCGCTCTGCTCTCCCAGCTCAAACTGCTCTAAAGACAGTTCAGCCATCCTTGTAGCCAGATATTTAATTTATTTAGTTGAAAATTGTTCAAGGTCATTTTCGATGTTTTAGATTAGGGAGATCTTACATCAAATATGAAAGGAAATTTTTTCCGATCATTCAGTGCTATCATAACACTTTTACTGTTTGTTGCAATTTTTCTAATAAAGTTTCAAAATTTAAGAAGATCCTTCATTCATTTATTTAAAATGCGTTTTGAAAACATCATAAATAATTTATCAATACATTCGGGTGAATATGATTTGTCAATATTTAGTGAAAGTTTACTTGTAGGTATTTCGAAAGCATCATACATTAGACAAATATTAGGGCGAATAGAATTACTACGAGGGTTGCCTCTTATGTTTCGGGATTTGGCAACCCTAGTGTTGCAATCCGGCAATTGACAGCTCTGTCGTAAAGTTGGACATTTTTGAAGTTATACGCACTCAGAACGTTTTGACATACGAGCGCTATTTGTGTTGTTTACAGTAACTTAAAAGATTCATCTCGGTCCAAAAATGGAATTAAATCGTCAACATTTTCGTGCGATTATTTTTTACAACTTTCGGCGTGGATTAACTCAGCAACAGTGCATGGATGAACTTAATTCAATTTTTGGCGATGAAGCTCCATCAAGGACCAGTGTTTATCGATGGTATGGTGAATTCAATCGTGGTCGTAGTTCACTCCAACACGTCTATGACATCGTGACAGGTGATGAATCGTGGATTTACGCGTATGAGCCCGAAAGTAAACAGCAGTCGGCTGTCTGGGTGTTTCAAGATGAGCCAAATCCAACAAAAGTTGTTCGCGCACGATGCACTTCCAAGCAAATGGTCGCCTGTTTTTTCGGAAAAACTGGACATGTCGCAACCGTACCACTAGAACAACGCAGAACAGTCAATTCTGAGTGGTACACAACCATTTGTTTGCCAAATCAGGAAAACCAACCGCCGAAGACGGATCACTCTTCACCACGACAATGCGAGCTCTCACACATCGGCTGCGACAACTGCATTTTTGAGCACCCAAAACATCGATTTGATGGGTCATCCGCCGTATAGTCCTGACTTGGCACCGAATGACTTCTTTTTATTCCCGTACGTAAAAAACAAACTGAGAGGTCAACGTTTTTCGACACCTTAAGAAGCGGTTGCTGCATTCAGAATGCATGTGTTGGAGATACCTCAATCAGAGAGGCAAAAGTGCTTCGACAATTGGTTCAAACGCATGCAAAAGTGTATAGATCTTCATGGGGAATATTTTGAAAAACAATAAAGTGATTTTCGATGATCAATATTTGTTTTTGTTCTCTAATCCCGAAATATAACAGGCAACCCTCGTGTTTAGCAAACTGAACAATAAATTATTATTATGCTTTTCTCTTACTGGGTGAACTCTTAGAATTTTCAAAAGTTAGTAATTATTCTCCGTGTTGTAGTAGTAGTTTTATTTCTTATATGGTTTGTACATTAAATTTTACAATACAATTGACAAATATTATCAACTATAATGATATATAAGAAAACTAGAAGGCATTCAGTGTTTTTATACGATTAACGTAACAAAACAGAGTTGAATGCCTCTTTACAATGGCAATCAAGTAAAATATCAATTTTTTAAGGTGGGGTGAGTATTACCGGTTCAGGAATAGTTGTGGAATACATTCAAGAACCACATAACTTGCATAAACATTGAACATTAATTCAAAACGTGATAAATGTAGGTACAATTTGTTGAGTCGGTTGAAGGCAAATTCAAGGATACAAACTATGATTAAACCAGAATACCAGAAATACAAGAATCTAAAGCAGCATAGTCCAGGCTGAAGAGCCACATCCTCAGTCCTTTTAGAAATGCACCAGGTCTTGCTAGAGCCCTGACTGATGTAGGTAACTCATTGAACAATCGAAGTGACAACACAGTAAAGAAATCACGATATGCTGTACTACGGAATTTGGGAACAGTTAACATAAATAAATAATTACCCCTTAGATTATAACGGGAGATTAAATGAAAATTAAGATTTCCAGATGCCAAGAAGAACACTTTAAAACAATACAAGTGTCTTACAGGAAGAACATTCGGGATCCTGAACAAATGAAAAAGGCGGGTGCCTGGTGTGGAAAGTTCTGGGATTTTTCCATAGCAATTACTGTTTACTACATGTTGTACTAATGGGGTGAAAAGTTCCGGAATTTTTCAATAGGGGGCGCTGTGAGTGTTCCCTATATTACATGGAGAACCAATCCACAATTCAACCCTATTTTGACCACTAACACGCGTCACCTCAACCCCAAATCACCCTACAAGTTATTTCACCTGAAAATCATGTTTTCGAAAAGGACGCATAGCTGAATTCATTGTTCTATGCAATTAATGCATCATTGAATTCAGCTCCCTTTTGCCATACGGCAACTCCATTCCCCTAACCCATGAGATTTCCAAAATTGCAATTCATTTCGGTTAGCAACGGAAAAGTCTGACCAAGCGACGCGGGGAAATTATCGATTATTTAATTTGGTTCCCACGGTCATAATTCCCTAGCTGATGTAGCGTTACTTTGACTTCCCCCAGACACTCTATTCGCTGGGGATCAATGATCTCTTTTGTCGGTGAATGGCACAAACCATTTTTCTCTCCAATCCATTTTCATCTTCTCAGAGTACATTGCACTCTGAGACCACCACAGTCACCGAACTAGGTCACTGGGTCTCCGTTGATTTTGCTTCGATGCATGGGAAGTAGAATCATCCCCCGGGCCACTTCGCTTTACGTTTCGGTTCTCACATTCTCTCTAGTCCATTGACTATCGAATTAACCCACGAGAGTTATTCACCTCGATGTCTCCGCCCATGAGAGAATACAGAAGACAGTATAATCTCGATTGGTTGATCGAAATGCAAATCAGAAAAGACAATTTTCATCCCTGATTGGGATTAGTCACATCTCAACCACCAAAGTGCGCACACGCCCAGGGGTCATTGTTCAACTTCCACGACAATCGGTCACGCCGCATTAGAGTCAAATTTCATCAGGTGGAGTAAACTCGAGTGTAGATTCCTTAGGTGTGTGGTGTAAAACGCCACAAAAATATTGATGCAAATATTAATGGGGTTACCTTTTCTTAATCCGTGTGTCCTGCAGCTCACACGATGGCGCCCAGCCTGCCGCGGCTCAATGCGAGCGTAATGAATACTCCAGCTTCTAGTCGTTTTGGTATTTATTGGTTACAACTTTACTTTTCTTAATCCGTGTGTCCAGCAGCTCACACGATGCCGCCCAGCTTGCCGCGGCTCAATGTGATTGTAATCAATACTCCAGCCTCTAGTTGCTTTGGTATTTATTTGTTACAACTTTACTTTTCTTTAATTAACAATTTAAGTGTGTACACGTTTACTGACTACAACTTTACTTTTTTTTTCTTCTAACAATTTTCTCCTTTTCAATCTTAAATTAATCCATTACTTTAAACGATCTTTCTTGTTCACTTTACGGGACAACTCTTCTGCCGTTTTTTTCCTTTTCTTTCTTTTTTCTTCGACCGTTAACACCGACAACTCCAAAAACTGCATGCCAAAGCAACGTCGACAACGGAATCAAAACAAAACCGAATTTAAGGTTCCTCCTGCTCTCTCGCTCTCCCTCAACGTCCACTCCGAAAATCGAATTCGAACTCGAAGAGCCGCACGATCCACACCCGAATCGGGGCGTGTTCGAAAACCCCAAATCAACAAATCAACAAATAAATAAACAAATAAATAAATTAACAATTAGGTGCTAGGTATTTGAGATCCAACCCTCAGCATAGGGGTTTGCCTCTGCAGTCTGCGCTGGGACTGCGCCTGCAGCATTAGGCCTGACCTTAAAGGCCTTTTCGTCAGACTCCATTTGGTATCCCTGCGACGAAGGTCCTTTACAAGGACGAAGATTCCGGTGGGAAACCAGAGTCTGGCCAGCTGGGATCAGGGTCTCCAAGTTACCGGAAGGCTTATATTTTCCGTAATTGTTTTTTTTTTATAAAAAAATGTTGTCTATAACTATGTGTTATCAACGTCCGCTGTTCGGGGCTTATCCGGATGACCACGTGGGTAGCAGGTGGTTGAACAGCTTTTCGCAGCGCTCCCCTGTATGGGTAGGGTCTCCGGGCGAGTACCTGCCGCCGTATCGACCTTAACAGGTCCCTTTGGCACGTCTCCCCGTTCGGCTGCCACATAATCAACCCTTCCCGTCCCATAGTTGACAAATTGAATGGAGAACGGCACGGGATTTACGGTCGTTCGGGGAAAAACCAAACAACCACCCGGCCCGTCTACCTTACAATTCCGAGACAGGAAGTCGTACCCCAACAATCCGTCTTCCTCCAAACCCGGCAAGGAGTCTACTATTTGGAAACTGCAGGGAATCTCGGGGTGCCACTTGAAACTCCCAGTGCAGCATCCCCTCGACTTGCCTTTGACAAACAGCGCTTGGAGCGTTGTAGATCTATGCACATCCATGCCATATCTAGGATGGAGTGCCTTCAGCTTCAACAGGCTGATCTCAGCGCCGGTGTCCACGATTAGGCGCGTAGAGTTTCTACGGCCAATGTCTAAAGGAAGAGCGACAATCCGGACCTGAGTCGAGTCGAGCGAAAACTGAGAACAGCTGTAACTGGGTTGCGTTTCTTGTGCGGTCGGGTTGGATCTTGCCGACCCGACCTTTGGGAGTTTCCCGAACTCTCCCATTTTGCCTTATGTCGACACTCTGCCGCCTTGTGAGTGTGTCGACCGCAAAACTCGCACAATGATCCGCTCCTCCGTTCAGGAATGTTCCGCTCGGGAGTCCCACTGGACTCCGAACTAGCGGAACTGGAGCTATTCTTTCTGCCCACTTTGGGCCCAATGCGCCGGGGTCGCCATTCCCGGTTCCCCGCGCTGCCTGATGCGGCGTCATGCCTTGCATCCGTTTTCGGGGACTTCGAATCCATGGAGTCGGGTCGCGTTCCGCCACCGCTCGACACGGAGGACCGTCGCCTACCATCCTCACTCACCTCCCGGGAGTCCACCGCGCGACTACTACCGGCCCCTCGGTTACGCCGCCGCTGTCTCCGACGCCTACCGCGCCTATCTCTCGCCCTTCCTCCAGTCTCCACATGGGTGTCCTGCTCTCGGCTCGCAACAGGTGCTGTTCCGCCGTGCTGCTTGTGGGGAGTGCCCTGGGAACCCTGTTGTTGTTCCCACCTTTGTCTGTATTCGCACCCGCGCAAGCTGTGACCTTGTCGGCCACAAAACTCGCAACAGCACCAGACGCTGAATACTCTGGGACCTGGTGTTGCCGTCCCGCCACCCGTAGACGGGGCTTGCGGCTCCGGTAGGGCTCTCCGCTGAGCCTGCGGCCGCTGATGGTGCGGCCCACGCCGCGCGATTCCGCCCTGCTGACTTCTACCCCTGTATGGAGTTTGGGGTCCGCGCGTCCTCGCCGGGCGATCCGGGCAGTCCACTATGTCGTGGCCATACCGCCAACACTCCCATCAGAAGGGAGTGTTTCGTCTTTGTAGACACTCGTCGTATACGTGACCCCTCAGATGGCAAAAATTGCATATGGTCTGGGATTCCAGGGGGTGCGCCGATCGACCAACCGGATCCCTGAACGGATTGTCCCGACCCGATCGATCCTGAGGCGCATACGTCCCCTGAGCCAAGGTCTGTGACCCTCCACTCTGGCTCGAGGAAGGCACGGTATTTGACCACGCTCCCTCGCCAGAGGAGGCCGGAGCATAGGCACCAGCATCCGTGCGATAATCATGGGGTCCGCACGACCGCTCCCGAACGAAACTATCCTCCTCCCGCCGACGACTATCAGACTCTTCGGCCGGCAACACGAATGACACCGCCCGGGGATTAAAATTCGACAAAACCGGCGCCGGCGCCGCGGTGCAATCCCTAAAAGTGAATGAAGGGTCATCTAAAAAGGTTGGGGAGCTTCCCGGTCCTACATCTAACGTTTCCGACGCTCGATCGGCGATCCCTTCGAGCTCGCTCAAATCCGTTTAGGTGGTCCACCAGGCTTTGAAATGGGACATTACCCAACGTGAGGAGGAAGTGCTTTAGTCCTTCCTCCATCAGACCCCTCACCAACACCGGCTTGGCCATGCCCTCAAGCTGGCTTGCGAAGGCGGACCCACCCTGGCGACCATAGTAACGCTCAGCGGCCTCCTCGCGCCGTACCACGGCCCGCTTCACTCGGGAAACGAAACTTGTGGCATCCTCGGAAGGAAGTTGTCGCATTTTGGAGAGTTGTGCACACAACTCCTCATACGACACTCGGGGTTCGTAGGCCTCTCTGAGACGCTGTTCCGCTTCGAGGAAGGTCGTGGGTGGTCTCTCCTCGAACATTCGATAGGCCTCGCCGCTCAGCCTAGAGGGCAGCCACCGGAGGAAGGTATGTTCCTCTTCCACCGCCAGCTCATCCAAGGTCCTTCTACAGCCTTTGAGAAACGAAGAGAGTCTCTCGGCTGTATCCGGGCCTTCCTGTCCCGAAAACATGGGGACCGCCTTCGACACAAGGTCGAAAACCCTATCTGTGCCCAACATGGTCCGTACAGGACATGGCTGCGGGCCCAGCTTAAAATACGGACGCATCGGTGTGTTTCTCATGCTTTCAACAGCTTGTTTGCTGACGGTGTGAGGCGGGCGCGTTGGCGATCGCTCGTCCACAAATTCGTTCCGCGAATCGTGGAATGCCTCCGGATCCACCTCGTCAACCGGCGGCTCGGGAAATGCCTCGGGCCGTGCCCGGGCAGGGGTGCCCTCTCGGACATCTCTTTGCCGCTGCCTTGTTTGCATCTATAACCAAACTCAAAATTCCCGATGCTAGGACCAAACCCAGAAACCCGAAACAAAACAACATCCGGGATCCTACAAGAAACACAGCAATAAACGCAATATCCCCAACGACAGAACCAACCCGAACGCGACAGAACCAATCCGCACACCAGCCGGCCGTATTTTGTTCCCAAAGCGTCCGAGCCGATAGTGTTCTATCTCGAAATCTCAGATCGCTAAAAGCCACTCACGAATCGAGGGGGCGCGAAAAACAACCCACCAATAAAACAACAAGCAACACAATCACCAAACGAACACTCCCAAAGGGACACTCACACCAACCGGAGCAACAGAACGGCAGACCACGCCAGGAGCGCGACAGGACAAACAACAACGACACCGCCCGAGAAGAGAGAGAGAGAAAGGGGGAAGCAAATGTAATAACCACTTTCTGGTCACTCTTGTAACACAACAAAAACAAACGAAATCTAAACTCGCAGCCGAAAGGGAAGAAAAGTAGAATCACTATTCCAAACAACAACAAAAATTTTGAGACCGGTCAAGGTCAACAATAAATAACAATAAACAATTCAAATATCACTGTTTGTTCGAGCAAAGCAAAAAAAAAAAACATTCCATTGGCATCTGTTACACAGGATGAACCAATAAATCAATAAATAAATAAATAAATAAGCTAGATATTAGGAAATTAAACGTAGTAACAAGTGATCCAAACAACCGCTTAAAACTAACACCAAAACAATCCTACCATAATTAATTAAAAAATTCCAAGATGGTAAATCCGAACAGCAAGAAATTATCACAATATTCACAAAAACAAAAAAAAAATGTTTTTCCTTGTCTTTCCCCCCATCTGCCAGTCACCGCTCACGAACGCATGGCCACCTCTAATTCCGCACAACCGCCACCAATCTGCCAAAGCCTTCTCTTCCTTTTCTTCTTGAAATGAGGTAATGCCTGTATAGCTGGTCACAGATGTTTCAACTGTTTTTTTTTTTTTTTTTTTTTTTTATTAGACTTCTCTCGGGAGAGGCGAACCTATAGCGTCGAGTGGGCGCCCCGAGATGCCATCAAATAACTGTTGCAGTTATTTTTGAACAGTTGCAGGTTGTAACGCTCCGGGAACACTCCCGTGGGGAGGGAGTTCCACAGCTTCCCCGCTCTGTAACGGAACGAGTTCTAATACAGGGATGTTCGCGCTGTCGGGAGATGAACTACAAACGGGTGCGATCCGTCGGATTGTCTTGTGGAGCGCATATAGACCGAATTGCGTGGAACAATGCCAAGAATCTCCGAAGAACAGCACCCGTGATAATATCTGTAAAACAGACAGAGGTCGGCCACGCGCCTTCGATGTGATAGCGACTGTAGTCGCGACGTCAGCGCCGAGTCCCCGATCAGGCGGATCGCTCGTCTTTGTATTCTCTCAAGTAGGTCGAGGGTATGTTACGGAGCCGATCTCCAAACATGAGAGCAATATTCGAGCGCGGGTCTAATTTGAGATTTATATAGGAGAAGAAGTTCGGCCGGAGTAAAGTATTTCTTGGCTCTAAAAAGATAACTCAGTTTTCCTGAGGCTGATCTGGCGATACCCGATACGTGTTTCTGCCATGATACATTCCCACAGACCGTGACGCCCAGCAATTTCAAACTTTCCCCAGCCTCGAGGGCCCGGCCACCCATCATCAGCTGTGGAACCGATGATCCAGTTTTCTTTGTGAATGTTGTATACTGGGTCTTCGTTACGTTGAAGTCGACAATCCAAATATGTAATCCAAATCCTTTGTTATTAGGAATTCATCTAGGGGAATTTGCCTGGCACCGAAGGTGCCAAATCGGTTTGGGATCCTGATAAGTTAAAAGAGAAATCTTACGGTGAATTGTATGCGAAGAGATGCATGAAAGGTAAGTTTTCTTTTACAAGGACTTTTTCGTTAAAGATTTGATCTATTCAATGCTAATGCGATTACATTAGTGAAGTTATGAGATTGGGTGGAAGTTATAGGGGTTTTTCAGGTAAGCTAACTGTGGGGTTTGGCGGAACCGCCACACACCTGGTATAGTAAGCACAAACACATTTTTTATTTTATTTGCAAATCAAAAACTGCTTCAACTAAGGGGGTGGTGTATTGTCTTTATTGATCGGTTCTTAACCAAACTACAACATTAAGTTAACATTTTTACAACGTATAAGTTAATAATTTTCTATTGGAACAATGAGAATATATTAATACGCAAATTATGAAATTTAAGTTTTTTCTTTTGATTAATAATTGCAATTTCCCGGAACTGCCTGGTTCTTGGGCTTTTCGGTCATTTTTTATTTTATTTAATTATGGCTCAATAGGACTTCAAGTTTGTTCTTGTGGACGAATGGAGAACATTGCTTTTAATATTGCGGTAAATTCGATGCGGAGTTAGACGTGGTCCATGTACTACGTCTACATTTTGTCTTCTGGTTGAAACTTATCACGGGAACATTATGCAGATGGCTATGCCGAACTGTCACTAAAGATATATTATTTAACTCTCGCTTGGAGCCTTTCCTTTTTCTTAGATTTTTATTTGCAGCCGCCTATTTAAAAATGTCCATATCAGTTTTTTTTTTAATGTCGGGCTTATATTTGATCTCGTTGCAAAATATTTTTATAAACACAAATCTCTGGTTATTGTATCTAAAAAAATCAACGTATGAATTATCACACAAATAAGTACAATAAAAAGAATTAAAAGCAAAAAGTAAAAGAGTTAACCGTCCTTACCTTGGAGTGAATATTCTATTAAAAATTGTTATTAAATCTATTTTCTCTAGAGCAGAAGTAAACGCCTCGAAGTATTCAAGGCAAATAGAAGTTATGAACTGAAAATCGATTTAGGTTTTTGCTTACCTAAGCAATATTGATATCATAGATTACTTTGTGAATGTTCTTTTTTATATATCAAACGGACACGGTGTTTGTTGCATATTATTGATAGAGAAGCAGGTAGGTATTAAATGTTGTTGTTGTTGAATAACGCATTTATTGTACAATAATTTAACAAATGTTGACTTAAGACTAAAATGCTAAATCCTATTTTACAATCTTTTCTTATTCTTAAAATAATTTACTGGCTCTACACGAGCACTCTAAATTACACGATACAATTTTGTGTAATGCCTTTCGGCGTACAATAATATTTTTATATTTTTATATTTTTATATATTTTCTATTACTCGAATATTTTAGAAGAAGTTCTCTCTCTGTGTTGTATTTGTTTTTTTATTAATTTTGTTTTTTTTTTATAATATATTGTAAAAAAGTTTACAAAAAAAAATTAATAACAAAAAAACAAAAAATGTTAACATAAAGACATTTTAAAACGAAAAGGAATCTAAATGAAAAATGGAAATGAAAAGGAAGAATAAATAAATATGAAAAGGGAAATGAGGAATGGGAAGGGAAGGCGTAGCGTCTGAAGATCTTACTATATTTGGGGATATTAAATCCTTTCTTCATTGTCAATCCACCACCAGTTGGGATGGGATCGGTCATTTATAGATTTATCTCGATCGCCTATTGCCATGCTAAATCGCAAGTGAACTGCAGCATTTGATATATGACTGTTATAAAGAATCCGTTTGTCCCTGGCACCACGAAAAGCGTGGTAAATAATAGGGACTCCGTGCTTGTTTTGGATAAGACTTTTTCTATCCAAGAGAGGCAACGCTTCTGGTGGGATAAACCCATTTTGGACTGTAATTTCCAGGTACATGTCATATGGGTAGTATGCTCCCGAGATAAGATTATTTTCGCTGCACAAGCGCCCTTGCAGTGTGACCATGAATAATTTTGATAATGAAATTGTCTATCCTATTCACTCCTGATTTGTCATACAGTGTCTTATTAGGATAGAATTTCTTGTATTGAAACTCAGGTGTTCTATGTAATCCGAGGCAGGAACGCAAGCACTGCCTCTCGAACATGCGAAACTTTTCCATGTAGGATGGGGAAACCTTGAACCATACCGGGCAACCATACACTAATATTGGACGAATAAATGCTGAGTACGTAATTATTTAAACTTTGTGATCTAGGAGACTATTCCGAAACAGACTTCTTGTCATTGCATATGCACTTTTAGTTGCAGAGAGGGCAGCTGCTATGTGCTTATCAAAGTATAGGTATTGGTACATCCAGATACCAAGGTACCTGACAACAGTTTTCATTTGCAGCGGAAGATTATTGCTTCCTACAATGGAAACTTTTTTTCAATTATTCTTTGTATCTCTTGAAGCTGTAGAAAGAGGTGTTCTGAAAAGGATGGTTTCTGTTTTTCGGAAGTTAATTTTCAATTTCCAATCGTCACAAAAGCGTTTGATTTTATTGAAGTCTTCATGAAGAAGTCTGTTAATGGCATCGATATTTTTTGCTGATCTGTACACTACAATATCGTCGGCATATGCAATAGCATGATTAGGAGACCCAGCTAGATCCCTAGTATAAATATTGAAGAGAATGGGAGAATTCACGGCTCCCCGCTGTAACCCATTTTTAATATAGGAAGTTTTAGTGGAGATTTTGTCCCCACATTTTACCATAAATTGTTTATCCATTATCATGTCGTAAATGATGTATAACAGATATTCAGGCAAACAGATATTCCAAAAAACAGAAACCATCCTTTTCAGAACACCTCTTTCTACAGCTTCAAGAGATACAAGGATAAATCCCTTAACGTACACATTGGCCGGCCACCTTTTTCTCCCAGCAATAAAATACCCAAGCAGCTGCATTCAATTAGCGCAATCGACGCTGAAGCCAATTTCCCTAACTCGCACGAAGTGGAGGGGAACACTTTCTCAAGGAAGATGCAACCAAAAATTTCCCTTGTTAGCGAATTAGCTCCGCACACGCTGATTATCGCTGAGTCAAATTATATCCGCCGACCACGCTGGTCGCGCGATCACCCGCTTTCCGTCGCACGGCGGAGAAGCGTATATATATAGAAGTTGGGTCGTGAAAGAAGTGTTTCATCATGATTAAAACTCATAAAAAATCAATTTAATATTAATAATAACTTTAAGTGAAGTATAAAAACAATAACAAATTTAATAAGTTCTAAATAACGAAATAAAAACGGTGATCACCAATAGACAGTGAGTTTAATTTCCCGCAGTTCCTGGATGCATTTATATCTTTTGTTTGTGACTTTCTTTCTCGCGGAACTTTGTCTTCGTTAAGCTGGTGGAAGGAAGTGAACCGAGTGCCCATGCCGGGCACAATACTTCCTAAACCCCACAGGTGTATAAGTCTAAAGCCAGGAAAACACGTTTTTTAGTAGAAAGCGAAAAAATTATTTATTCAAAGTACTGGTCCTCGCTTGCGATACAGTTTTCCCATTCCTCGGACAATTTGTGGGCACCACGCCAAAAAATTCCTTCTTTTTTGAGACGAACCACTTGTCAAGCCATTTTCGGGTGTCTTCGGAAGAAGCCAGTCTGTGAGAACAGAAGTAGTGTGGAGGAGCCCAATCTGTTGAATAACTGGGAAGGGTTAATACCTTCCAGTTGAATGTCTTCAAATTTTTCAGACCATTGTTGGCATGTGCAGTGGTGAAGTGGTGCGATGCCGTGGATGAGAATAAGGATGCTGTGTCCTTGCTGATAATACGGGCTGTTGGTTGGTGGTAGTGGTGGCCGTTGTCTGTATCATCAGGTTTCAACAGCTCACGATAGACGATGCCCTGCTGATACGAGGGTTGCCTCTTATGTTTCGGGATTTGGCAACCCTAGTGTTGCAATCCGGCAATTGACAGCTCTGTCGTAAAGTTGGACATTTTTGAGGTTATACGCACTCAGAACGTTTTGACATACGAGCGCTATATGTGTTGACTACAGTAACTTAAAAGATTCATCTCGGTCCAAAAATGGAATTAAATCGTCAACATTTTCGTGCGATTATTTTTTACAACTTTCGGCGTGGATTAACTCAGCAACAGTGCATGGATGAACTTAATTCAATTTTTGGCGATGAAGCTCCATCAAGGACCAGTGTTTATCGATGGTATGGTGAATTCAATCGTGGTCGTAGTTCACACCAAGATGAATTTCGTGAAGGTCGTCCAAAATCAGTTGTTGTTCCGAAAACCATTGATGCTGTGCGCGAACTGATATTGGAAGATCGTCATGTGACCTATCGTGAGATTGAGACAACCTTGGGCGTTAGTGGGACCAGCATACATTCAATATTGCATAAACATTTGACTGTCAAAAAAATTTGTTCGCGTTGGATCCCACACAATTTGTCAATCGCGCAAAAAAAGGCTCGTGTCAATTGGTCGAAAGAAATGCTCAAAAAATACGGTCGCGGTGCTTCGAAACACGTCTATGACATCGTGACAGGTGATGAATCGTGGGTTTACGCGTATGAGCCCGAAAGTAAACAGCAGTCGACTGTCTGGGTGTTTCAAGATGAGCCAAATCCAACAAAAATTGTTCGCGCACGAAGCACTTCAAAGCAAATGGTCGCCTGTTTTTTCGGAAAAACTGGACATGTCGCAACCGTACCACTAGAACAACGCAGAACAGTCAATTCTGAGTGGTACACAACCATTTGTTTGCCAAATCAGGAAAACCAACCGCCGAAGACGGATCACTCTTCACCACGACAATGCGAGCTCTCACACATCGGCTGCGACAACTGCATTTTTGAGCACCCAAAACATCGATTTGATGGGTCATCCGCCGTATAGTCCCGACTTGGCACCGAATGACTTCTTTTTATTCCCGTACGTAAAAAACAAACTGAGAGGTCAACGTTTTTCGACACCTTAAGAAGCGGTTGCTGCATTCAGAATGCATGTGTTGGAGATACCTCAATCAGAGAGGCAAAAGTGCTTCGACAATTGGTTCAAACGCATGCAAAAGTGTATAGATCTTCATGGGGAATATTTTGAAAAACAATAAAGTGATTTTCGATGATCAATATTTGTTTTTGTTCTCTAATCCCGAAATATAAAAGGCAACCCTCGTACCACAAAACGCACAACATAGTCTTCCGTCCGAAGCAAATTGATCTTGCCGGCGCTGCTGATGATTGGGAGGGATCAACCCACGATTTCTTATGATTATGATTCTTGAAACCACTTTTCACCGAAAGTCAAAATCCGATGAAGCAACAATTTTCTTTTTGTCTGGTGGAAATAGCTGGTTGAGGAACGCCCAATTAGTTGGGAAGCATATATTATTGGTATTGTCCTCGACCAAAAGTGCATGCAATTTATGATCCTCGACCTTCCTACTCCGATTTTCAAGTCGCTTAAGTTCAATAAATGGACGTCTTTGAACCCAGGTTCTTTCCTATAAAGGGCTGTCACCATACGCTTCCACAGGGAGTTACATGGAATTCCAAAATGGGTGAAAACCTTCCACAACTTCTCAAGAGGTAACGATTTTTCTCGTTCGAAATTAGACCAAGACAATGATATAAAAACCCTAATCATGCTGAATATGTAATAGCAGTTGAAAATATTATTCCAGTTCCATATAAAAATTTAGCCATATCACAAGTAATACTTTACCGAATTAATTTACAAAATAATTCCAGCTCGTTTACCTTTTTTATCTTCCATAAACTGTATTCAGAATTTCATAAAAAACTCTTTCTAATCAATCAGATGTATTTTTATTTTTACGAAATTATGAGTATACAGAATCAACGCATTTGAGACTCAGATAATAAAAGAAGAATGATTGAAAAAGTTCTTTCCGTATTTGGTTGGCGCGGTTCAACAATTTTTAGAACAATGATCAATGCGTTTTTTGTGCGCTGGAAGACCTATTTCTATAAAGCTGACGCTTATGAATGATTCAACTACAGATATTTTGAATGATTCCCTCCAAGATCCTAATGTTATTAATTCAAGACACATTCCAATATTACATTAAATATGAACAAGTTTAATAATTGTGGAGCAATATATAAGAAAACTACAAGACATTCAGTGTCTTTATATAGTTAAAGAAAAAGAAGTGTTGAATGCCTCTTTAACAAGCCGGATGTAATAACAACAACGTTTTTAAGGTCGGGTGACCACTAGATATTGGTTTGGGTAAAAAACCACTGCGTATTTTTTGTTTATTATTCAAAATCAGTTATTTATATAAATGATAGGCGTCATTCAAAACTATTGTTTCCGTTTTATACGATGACTGATGCTATATTTCGGTGAACTTTATAATTCCCTGTCCGTAGAAAGAACTGTCTTTATTGGTAAAAAATAAATTAACAAGGTGCTGTAATGTTTTTCCTCAGCACCACCCACTTTGCACACACCACACACACAGTTTGGAAATAAAACACTGTTTTTTTTTAGTTTTGTTCTTCAGTTATTAAAGTATATATTTATATTCCCTTGGAGTCACACACTTTTCATGTTACAAATACTTAATAATACTTATGCTTGCTGGTAGCAAATACTGATTGAACACTGTACTATTTTATATCAACATGTAGTAGACATTATCCTTGATGCCAGCAAATAATAATTGAACACTGTACTATTTTATATTAACATGTAGTAGACATTATCCTTGATGGCAGCAAATAATAATTGAACACTGTACTATTTTATATTAACATGTAGTAGATTTTATCCTCCCTTGGTTTATTGTGATCACCGCCCAACACTTATTGGTTATTTTACAAAACTCATTTCGTTTTGAAATTTAAAAACAAAATGCTTATTGTTTAGTTTTAAATTGATTCAAAAACCTATTAAATTTAACTATACTCCGTACAAAGTCGAGAACCCACCTTCACGTTTGTATGGCCAATGCCAACTCTATTATCTGACCGTCTCGGTCGGGATTCAAAAACCAACTCCCGTCTCGTCGTCTCGGCCAAAAATCTCCAAAACCAACCATCTCTAGTGGTTTTCTCATTTTTTTCTTTGGATTCGATCGGAAATCTTTTTTCTTTCCGCCTGCAGATAAAAAGGATATCTCCTTTACGCTGCCTGCTATTTTCTTTAGCCGAACACAAAATGTGTTAATGCACATTTCCGATTCCCTTTTTGTTGTGTTGTTAGCTGCTTGAGTGAACGTGTAGTCCGTATTGCGCCTGTTGTTTTCTTTAACCGCATGGGCCAGGATCTCTTCCGTGAGAAGTCGGTACACAGGAAAAGATCAATAGCGCCTAGGTGAACATGCAGTTCGTTTTATTGGGGCTGTTGTTTTCTCTAACCGCATGGGCCAGAATCTCTTCGGTGGGAATCGATAAGAAATACAAAGGGAAAATGGGCAAGGATGTTCCTTGTGGGAAATGGTTTGAGTAAACAAACCTTTGAAGCGTCATAAAAGTGCAGACATGCAATTCATGATTCTCAACAACTTTACTTGAAAGTTGGTCATCTGGTCCACAGATTTGGATCCAGGGGATTCTGCGTGTTGAACATATGGTTCGTTCTTTCAAGTCTTGGATGTAACTTAAATTCAATATGGGCAAATTGAACGTGCAGTTCAATTTGTTTGATATTGAATTGATATCGCGATATTTACTGTATGCGCGATTAATGGTGGTGCTTTAGCTCCAAAAAGGTAGGTTTTATGGGATGGGTGGTTGTGGCCGCAACAGTGCTGATTTAGGGTATTCAAATGCTTAATCAAGTTTCTCAGCCAAACTTCCGAAAATCTTATAAAACCCATAAAAAACGGGTTGAAAACCTAATTGTCTCTAAAGCCACATCAATAAAACGGACATAGAACAGTATATTAATAATGCGATTCGTGATCTTAGGGCAGTTCTTGGAACGCAAATCAAGGCCGCAGATCATTCAAAAGACATATCAGGAAGCATAAATGCCTTATCAAAAAATAGTCACCAATCTCAAAAATGACCCCAACATCTTCTTCCGGTTCGTCGATCATAAACGTAGATCCGATGGTTACGCTTACCTTAAACTCTCATACCGCATCTGATCCTGTTACTATTGCTAACCTCTTCGCACTAACTACCTACCTAAATTTTCCCCCGGGCCCCTTCTCCACAACTCCTCTGACCCACGCTTAATTGAATCTATGGTAATGCAACCCAAAGACGAGTTTACACCGGCCCTGATGGTATCCCTGCAATCCTTCTCAAGAAATACTCATCCGTCCTCCTGCTCCTGTCTCACTGATGTTCAATCATTCACTCTCTCAAGGCGTATTCCCCTACATTTGGAAAACCTCCTTTACAACCCCCTCAACAAGATGGGTCCCAAAAGCGACTTCGCGAACTATCGCCCTATCGCCAAACTATTCGCCCTAATATAGGTCTAATGTGTGATACTTTTGAAATACGTACCAGCAAACTTTCACTAAATATTGAAAAATCATATTCACGCGAATGTATTGTTAGGTTAACGAAGAAGACGTCATTATCACTCTCGAAGTTTTCAAAACCCATTTTAAATAAATGAATGAAGGATATCTATAAACTTTGAAATTTTATTAGAAAAATTGCAACAAACAGTAAAAGTGTTATGATAACACTGAACGATCGGAAAGAATTTCCTTTCATATTTGATAATAAATTCTGCCTAATCTAAAACAATTTTCGAATTCTCGCACAATTATCAAGTAAATAAATTAAATATCTGGGTTCTTTTCTCTTTCAAAACTCATTCAGTGCTTCAGTAAATGCATTCGCGTATTTGGATTACTTTTTTTAGTATGAAGAGCAAGAAAGGGATATGAAGTGGACAACATGAAGGTTGCTTACAAAGAGTTGTGCAAGATCAAATATTTATTAAATGGAAAAAGGCATTGATAAACGCTTTACTAATACTTAGTGTGTTTCTTGCACAAAAAGCATTAATAGCTGAAACTCTCATCGGTTCCAATTTGTGAAAAGGGTATTAATACATTTAATACTTATGTAAACTTCATAGATGTTTTTCTTCAACCTGCTCACAAAACTTATCAATCACTCTAAAGTTCAACTTTAGGCAAACGTTCTTCAGTCGAAGGTGTAGACCGTAGATTTTTTTCTTGTTGATCATATGGTTCCTCGTCACTGGAACCTTCGGCATTTAACACTTAACTGTTTCTCTATTAATAATATGCAATAAACACTGTGCGCGTGTGATATATAAAAAATAACATTCACAAAGTAATCTATGATATAAAAAATGCTTAGCAAAGCGAAAACCTAAATCGAATTTCAGTTCATAACTTCTATTTGCCTTGAATACTTCGAGGCGTTTACTTCTGCTCTAGAGAAAATAGATTCAATAATAATTTTTAATAGAATATTCACTCCAAGGTAAGGACGGTTAACTCTTTTACTTTTTGCTTTTAATTCTTTTTATTGTACTTATTTGTGTGATAATTCATACGTTGATTTTTTTAGATACAATAACCAGAGATTTGTGTTTATAAAAATATTTTGCAACGAGATCAAATATAAGCCCGACATTAAAAAAAAAACTGATATGGACATTTTTAAATAGGCGGCTGCAAATAAAAATCTAAGAAAAAGGAAAGGCTCCAAGCGAGAGTTAAATAATATATCTTTAGTGACAGTTCGGCATAGCCATCTGCATAATGTTCCCGTGATAAGTTTCAACCAGAAGACAAAATGTAGACGTAGTACATGGACCACGTCTAACCCCGCATCGAATTTACCGCAATATTAAAAGCAATGTTCTCCATTCGTCCACAAGAACAAACTTGAAGTCCTATTGAGCCATAATTAAATAAAATAAAAAATGACCGAAAAGCCCAAGAACCAGGCAGTTCCAGGAAATTGCAATTATTAATCAAAAGAAAAAACTTAAATTTCATAATTTGCGTATTAATATATTCTCATTGTTCCAATAGAAAATTATTAACTTATACGTTGTAAAAATGTTAACTTAATGTTGTAGTTTGGTTAAGAACCGATCAATAAAGACAATACACCACCCCCTTAGTTGAAGCAGTTTTTGATTTGCAAATAAAATAAAAAATGTGTTTGTGCTTACTATACCAGGTGTGTGGCGGTTCCGCCAAACCCCACAGTTAGCTTACCTGAAAAACCCCTATAACTTCCACCCAATCTCATAACTTCACTAATGTAATCGCATTAGCATTGAATAGATCAAATCTTTAACGAAAAAGTCCTTGTAAAAGAAAACTTACCTTTCATGCATCTCTTCGCATACAATTCCCCGTAAGATTTCTTTCTTAACTTATCAGGATCCCAAACCAATTTGGCACCTTCGGTGCCAGGCAAATTCCCCTAGACGAATTCCTAATAACAAAGGATTTGGATTACATACTATGTAAACTTCAACAGGGACCATAAACATTGTGCCGCCTATTTTTCAGCTTCGCCATAGTATGATAAATCTCTTAACGTACACATTGGCCGGCGACCTTTTTCTCCCAGCAATAAAATACCCAAGCAGCTACATTCAATTAGCGCAATCGACGCTGAAGCGAATTTCACTAACTCGCACGAAGTGCAAACAAAAGAACGCTGTTCCTCCATAGTTTTCCTGGCGATACCATAAACAATCCATATCGTTTGTGGGATCCTAAATGCATTTTTCATTTAATGAGTGCTATTAACCCAGCTGGCCCTCATTGCCGAACGATGCATTAGTTCGCTTCTTCATTTGCCCTTGCCGTCTGCTTGCATCGTTGTTCCATTGCCTTCGCGCACGTGTAAACAACACAGATCTGAACGATCACACACGCCACCATGACCTCCATTACGAGATCAGCTTTTTCGTTCCACCAAGAGAGACTTTACGTTTCTCTTGTGGTAGGTAAAGCATTTCCCTAGTGGAGGGGAACACTTTTTCTCAAGGAAGATGCAACCAAAAATTTCCCTTGTTAGCGAATCAGCTCCGCACACGCTGATTATCGCTGACTCAAATTACATCCGCCGACCACGCTGATCGCGCGATCTCCCGCTTTCCGTCGCACGGCGGAGAAGCGTATGTATACAGAAGTCGGGTCGTGAAAGAAGTGTTTCATCATGATTAAAACTCATAAAAAATCAATTTAATATTAATAATAACTTTAAGTGAAGTATAAAAACAATAACAAATTTAATAAGTTCTAAATAACGAAATAAAAACGGTGATCACCAATAGACAGTGAGTTTAATTTTCCGCAGTTCCTGGATGCATTTATATCTTTTGTTTGTGACTTTCTTTCTCGCGGAACTTTGTCTTCGTTAAGCTGGTGGAAGGAAGTGAACCGAGTGCCCATGCCGGGCACAATACTTCCTAAACTCCACAGGTGTATAAGTCTAAAGCCAGGAAAACACGTTTTTTAGTAGAAAGCGAAAAAATTATTTATTCAAAGTACTGGTCCTCGCTTGCGATACAGTTTTCCCATTCCTCGGACAATTTGTGGGCACCACGCCAAAAAATTCCTTCTTTTTTGAGACGAACCACTTGTCAAGCCATTTTCGGGTGTCTTCGGAAGAAGCCAGTCAGTGAGAACAGAAATAGTGTGAAGGAGCCGAATCTGTTGGATAACTGGGAAGGGTTAATACCTTCCAGTTGAATGTCTTCAAATTTTTCAGACCATTGTTGGCATGTGCAGTGGTGAAGTGGTGCGATGCCGTGGATGAGAATAAGGATGCTGTGTCCTTGCTGATAATACGAGCTGTTGGTTGGTGGTAGTGGTGGCCGTTGTCTGTATCATCAGGTTTCAACAGCTCACGATAGACGATGCCCTGCTGATACCACAAAACGCACAACATAATCTTCCGTCCGAAGCAAATTGATCTTGCCGGCGATGCTGATGATTGGGAGGGATCAACCCACGATTTCTTACGATTATGATTCTTGAAACCACTTTTCACCGAATGTCATAATCCGATGAAGCAACAATTTTCTCTTTGTCTGGTGGAAATAGCTGGTTGAGGAACGCCCAATTAGTTGGGAAGCATATATTATTGGTATTGTCCTCGACCAAAAGTGCATGCAATTTATGATCCTCGACCTTCCTACTACGATTCTCAAGTCGCTTAAGTTCAATAAATGGACGTCTTTGAACCCAGGTTCTTTCCTATAAAGGCCTGTCACCATACGCTTCCACAGGGAGTTACATGGAATTCCAAAATGGGTGAAAACCTTCCACAACTTCTCAAGAGGTAACGATTTTTCTCGTTCGAAATTAGACCAAGACAATGATATAAAAACCCTAATCATGCTGAATATGTAATAGCAGTTGAAAATATTATTCCAGTTCCATATCAGGATTTAGCCATATCACAAGTAATACTTTACCGAATTAATTTACAAAATTCCAGCTCGTTTACCTTTTTTATCTTCCATAAACTGTATTCAGAGTTTCATAAAAAACTCTTTCTAATCAATCAGATGTATTTTTATTTTTACGAAATTATGAGTATACAGAATCAACGCATTTGAGACTCAGATAATAAAAGAAGAATGATTGAAAAAGTTCTTTCCGTATTTGGTTGGCGCGGTTCAACAATTTTTAGAACAATGATCAATGCGTTTTTTGTGCACTGGAAGACCTATTTCTATAAAGCGGACGCTTATGAATGATTCAACTACAGATATTTGGAATGATTCCCTCCAAGATCCTAATGTTATTAATTCAAAACACATTCCAATATTACATTAAATATGAACAAGTTTAATAATTGTGGATCAATATATAAGAAAACTACAAGACATTCAGTCTCTTTATATAGTTAAAGAAAAAGAAGTGTTGAATGCCTCTTTAACAAGCCGGATGTAATAACAACAACGTTTTTAAGGTCGGGTGACCACTAGATATTGGTTTGGGTAAAAAACCACTGCGTATTTTTTGTTTATAATTCAAAATCAGTTATTTATATAAATGATAGGCGTCATTCAAAACTATTGTTTCCGTTTTATACGATGACTGATGCTATATTTCGGTGAACTTTATAATTCCCTGTCCGTAGAAAGAACTGTCTTTATTGGTAAAAAATAAATTAACAAGGTGCTGTAATGTTTTTCCTCAGCACCACCCACTTTGCACACACCACACACACAGTTTGGAAATAAAACACTGTTTTTTTTTTAGTTTTGTTCTTCAGTTATTAAAGTATATATTTATATTCCCTTGGAGTCACACTTTTCATGTTACAAATACTTAATAATCCTTATGCTTGCTGGTAGCAAATACTGATTGAACACTGCACTATTTTATATCAACATGTACTAGACATTATCCTTGATGCCAGCAAATAATAATTGAACACTGTACTATTTTATATTAACATGTAGTAGACATTATCCTTGATGGCAGCAAATAATAATTGAACACTGTACTATTTTATATTAACATGTAGTAGACTGTATCCTCTCTTG
This sequence comes from Microdon myrmicae, assembly GCA_963931805.1. Lineage (NCBI taxonomy): Eukaryota > Metazoa > Arthropoda > Insecta > Diptera > Syrphidae > Microdon > Microdon myrmicae. The sequence continues at coordinate 35,705,663 of OZ007498.1, read as the reverse complement.
GTTTATTGTGATCACCGTCCAACACTTATTGGTTATTTTACAAAACTCATTTCGTTTTGAAATTTAAAAACAAAATGCTTCTTGTTTAGTTTTAAATTGATTCAAAAACCTATTAAATTTAACTATACTCCGTACAAAGTCGAGAACCCACCTTCACGTTTGTATGGCCAATGCCAACTCTATTATCTGACCGTCTCGGTCGGGATTCAAAAACCAACTCCCGTCTCGTCGTCTCGGCCAAAAATCTCCAAAACCAACCATCTCTAGTGGTTTTCTCATTTTTTTCTTTGGATTCGATCGGAAATCTTTTTTCTTTCCGCCTGCAGATAAAAAGGATATCTCCTTTGCGCCGCCTGCTATTTTCTTTAGCCGAACACAAAATGTGTTAATGCACATTTCCGATTCCCTTTTTTTTGTGTTGTTAGCTGCTTGAGTGAACGTGTAGTCTGTATTGCGCCTGTTGTTTTCTTTAACCGCATGGGCCAGGATCTCTTCCGTGAGAAGTCGGTACACAGGAAAAGATCAATAGCGCCTAGGTGAACATGCAGTTCGTTTTATTGCGGCTGTTGTTTTCTTTAACGGCATGAGCCAGAATCTCTTCCGTGGGAATCGATAAGAAATACAAAGAGAAAAATCAATAGTGAATCGTGCTAATGCACCTTTGTGATTCTCTATGTCGTTATTGTTTGGGCGAACGTGCAATTCATTTTATTGTGCCTGTTTATTTCTTCTAGGAGAATGGGCAAGGATGTTCCTTGTGGGAAATGGTTTGAGTAAACAAACCTTTGAAGGGTCATAAAAGTGCAGACATGCAATTCATGATTCTCAACAACTTTACTTGAAAGTTGGTCATCTGGTCCACAGATTTGGATCCAGGGGATTCTGCGTGTTGAACATATGGTTCGTTCTTTCAAGTCTTGGATTTAACTTAAATTCAATATGGGCAAATTGAACGTGCAGTTCAATTTGTTTGATATTGAATTGATATCGCGATATTTACTGTATGCGCGATTAATGATGGTGCTTTAGCTCCAAAAAGGTAGGTTTTATGGGATGGGTGGTTGTGGCCGCAACAGTGCTGATTTAGGGTATTCAAATGCTTAATCAAGTTTCTCAGCCAAACTGCCGAAAATCTTTTAAAACCCATAAAAAACGGGTTGAAAACCTAATTGTCTCTAAAGCCAAATCATTAAAACCGACATAGAACAGTATATTAATAATGGGATTCGTGATCTTAGGGCAGTTCTTGGAACGCAAATCAAGGCCTCAGATCATTCAAAAGACATATCAGGAAGCATAAATGCTTTATCAAGAAATAGTTACCAATCTCAAAAATGACCCCAACATCTTCTTCCAGTTCGTCCATCATAAACGTAGATCTAATGGTTACGCTTACCTTAAACTCTCATACCGCATCTGATCCTGTTACTATTGCTAACCTCTTCGCACTAACTACCTACCTAAATTTTCCCTCGGGCCCCTTCTCCACAACTCCTCTGACCCACGCTTAATTGAATCTATGGTAATGCAACCCATAGACGAGTTTACACTGGCCCTGATGGTATTTTGGCGGATGTTAGTCTATCTGGATCGTAAGTGTTCCGCCGAACACTGCTGCTACAAGGACTTACACGAAGCGGAAAACTGCGCACACGCAAAACACTGTGAAAATAGTCACGAATGAAACTCAAAAAATATTAACTTTCCTTTATTCGCACAAGTTTTTGTAAGTTCATGAGTATACAATTCCCGGTGTTGTAACTACAAGCTATCGAAAGTCGGTAACAATATCACATTTATTAGTTACTTGCTCGTGGCAAGACAAAATACTATCTACATTTTTTTTCTGGTCGCGACCGTTCGTTTGCACACTGACGTTACTTTCCGGCTGTCTGGTTAATACGCGGATCAACTCCCTCGTTTGGTTCTCGTTGTTCGGCTCGTCGCGATGACTATCACTATCTGACTGTCTGTCTGCCCACACAGATATCCAGATTCCAAACTGGTATCTGTATCTACACGGAAAAATTTCCCTAATTGCTCTGCTAACAGAACTTCCGAATTTCTGTTAGCAGCATGTTATCACGTCCCAGGGGTGATTTTTCATTCCTGAAAGAAGAAACTCGCTCATCATCGAACATCATTATCACCATCCGTGGTGGTGGTCGAAATTAAGTTCGACGGTTGTCGATTGTATGCCGCCTTATTTACATAACCCATCTGGCGCGAAAGCCGAAAGATATCCTGCAATTTGCATGGATGCATGGTTCATGGGTTTTGTTTGACTTTTGTCAATACACCCGAAATCCATTAGATCTTTCTAATGGGTGTGAAATACAAACAGACACCGTGGGATCGGAGTAGTTTCCTTGTAGGTTTTCAACCTCATACAATTTGAATTATCTCGTTGAGATAATTACGGTTGCCGTTTCTTTATGTTTGCCGATAGACTTGGTGGTCTTTATGGCAGCTACCCGCACGTGCGTCGTTGGTCGGCTACTTTGCATTGCATAGACGTTTGAAATTGCCGATTCAATGGAATGTTCCTGGGCGCAGGCAGATTGAATGTTTCTTTTTTTGTTTCAGGTATGATGAGTTACGAATGTTGAGCTTGGCATTAAAAGCTTTGGGGACGTTCAGTTCCTTGCTTTTTGGTGTCGGTCTCAACGTTGGCTGCGAGTTGCAGGCCCTATGGTGGGACTTTGGGGGCACGCGTCTGTGGGAGCGTGCAACGCTCTCAGGTAAGTAAGTTCTTTGAAGGTAGGAACCTTACCTGCGCGGAATTGTGCGTTCGTAGAACGCTACAGTATCCCAGCAATCCTTCTCAAGAAATGCTCATCCGTTCTCTCTGCTCCCGTCTCACTGATCTTCAATCATTCACTCTCTCAAGGCGTATTCCCCTACATTTGGAAAACCTCCTTTACAACCCCCTCCACAAGATGGGTCTCAAAAGCGACTTCGCTCACTATCGCGCTATCGCCAAACTATTCGCCCTAATATAGGTCTAATGTGTGATACTTTTGAAATACGTAGCAGCAAACTTTCACTAAATATTGGAAAATCATATTCACGCGAATGTATTGTTAGGTTAACGAAGAAGACGTCATTATCACTCTCGAAGTTTTCAAAACCCATTTTAAATAAATGAATGAAGGATATCTATAAACTTTGAAATTTTATTAGAAAAATTGCAACAAACAGTAAAAGTGTTATGATAACACTGAACGATTGGAAAGAATTTCCTTTCATATTTGATAATAAATTCTGCCTAATCTAAAACAATTTTCGAATTCTCGCACAATTATCAAGTAAATAAATTAAATATCTGGGTTCTTTTCTCTTTCAAAACTCATTCAGTGCTTCAGTAAATGCATTCGCGTATTTGGATTACTTTTTTTAGTATGAAGAGCAAGAAAGGGATATGAAGTGGACAACATGAAGGTTGCTTACAAAGAGTTGTGCAAGATCAAATATTTATTAAATGGAAAAAGGCATTGATAAACGCTTTACTAATACTTAGTGTGTTTCTTGCACAAAAAGCATTAATAGCTGAAACTCTCATCGGTTCCAATTCGTGAAAAGGGTATTAATACATTTAATACTTATGTAAACTTCATAGATGTTTTTCTTCAACCTGCTCACAAAACTTATCAATCACTCTAAAGTTCAACTTTAGGCAAACGTTCTTCAGTCGAAGGTGTAGACCGTAGATTTTCTTTCTTGTTGATCATATGGTTCCTCGTCACTGGAACTTTAATACTTAACTGTTTCTCTATTAATAATATGCAATAAACACTGTGCGCGTGTGATATATAAAAAAGAACATTCACAAAGTAATCTATGATATCAATATTGCTTAGGTAAGCAAAAACCTAAATCGATTTTCAGTTCATAACTTCTATTTGCCTTGAATACTTCGAGGCGTTTACTTCTGCTCTAGAGAAAATAGATTTAATAACAATTTTTAATAGAATATTCACTCCAAGGTAAGGACGGTTAACTCTTTTACTTTTTGCTTTTAATTCTTTTTATTGTACTTATTTGTGTGATAATTCATACGTTGATTTTTTTAGATACAATAACCAGAGATTTGTGTTTATAAAAATATTTTGCAACGAGATCAAATATAAGCCCGACATTAAAAAAAAAACTGATATGGACATTTTTAAATAGGCGGCTGCAAATAAAAATCTAAGAAAAAGGAAAGGCTCCAAGCGAGAGTTAAATAATATATCTTTAGTGACAGTTCGGCATAGCCATCTGCATAATGTTCCCGTGATAAGTTTCAACCAGAAGACAAAATGTAGACGTAGTACATGGACCACGTCTAACCCCGCATCGAATTTACCGCAATATTAAAAGCAATGTTCTCCATTCGTCCACAAGAACAAACTTGAAGTCCTATTGAGCCATAATTAAATAAAATAAAAAATGACCGAAAAGCCCAAGAACCAGGCAGTTCCGGGAAATTGCAATTATTAATCAAAAGAAAAAACTTAAATTTCATAATTTGCGTATTAATATATTCTCATTGTTCCAATAGAAAATTATTAACTTATACGTTGTAAAAATGTTAACTTAATGTTGTAGTTTGGTTAAGAACCGATCAATAAAGACAATACACCACCCCCTTAGTTGAAGCAGTTTTTGATTTGCAAATAAAATAAAAAATGTGTTTGTGCTTACTATACCAGGTGTGTGGCGGTTCCGCCAAACCCCACAGTTAGCTTACCTGAAAAACCCCTATAACTTCCACCCAATCTCATAACTTCACTAATGTAATCGCATTAGCATTGAATAGATCAAATCTTTAACGAAAAAGTCCTTGTAAAAGAAAACTTACCTTTCATGCATCTCTTCGCATACAATTCCCCGTAAGATTTCTTTCTTAACTTATCAGGATCCCAAACCAATTTGGCACCTTCGGTGCCAGGCAAATTCCCCTAGACGAATTCCTAATAACAAAGGATTTGGATTACATACTATGTAAACTTCAACAGGGACCATAAACATTGTGCCGCCTATTTTTCAGCTTCGCCATAGTATGATAAATCTCTTAACGTACACATTGGCCGGCGACCTTTTTCTCCCAGCAATAAAATACCGAAGCAGCTGCATTCAATTAGCGCAATCGACGCTGAAACCAATTTCCCTAACTCGCACGAAGTGCAAACAAAAGAACGCTGTTCCTTCATAGGCTTCCTGGCGATACCATAAACAATCCATATCGTTTGTGGGATCCTAAATGCATTTTTCATTTAATGAGTGGCTGCTATTAACCCAGCTGGCCTTCATTGCCGAACGATGCATTAGGTCGCTTCTTCCTTTGCCCTTGCCGTCTGCCTGCATCGTTGTTCCATTGCCTTCGCGCACGTGTAAACAACACAGATCTGAACGATCACACACACCACCATGACCTCCATTACGAGATCAGCTTTTCCGTTCCACCAAGAGAGACTTTACGTTTCTCTTGTGGTAGGTAAGGCATTTCCCTAGTGGAGGGGAACACTTTTTCTCAAGGAAGATGCAACCAAAAATTTCCCTTGTTAGCGAATCAGCTCCGCACACGCTGATTATCGCTGAGTCAAATTACATCCGCCGACCACGCTGGTCGCGCGATCTCCCGCTTTCCGTCGCACGGCGGAGAAGCGTATGTATACAGAAGTCGGGTCGTGAAAGAAGTGTTTCATCATGATTAAAACTCATAAAAAATCAATTTAATATTAATAATAACTTTAAGTGAAGTATAAAAACAATAACAAATTTAATAAGTTCTAAATAACGAAATAAAAACGGTGATCACCAATAGACAGTGAGTTTAATTTTCCGCAGGTCCTGGATGCATTTATATCTTTTGTTTGTGACTTTCTTTCTCGCGGAACTTTGTCTTCGTTAAGCTGGTGGAAGGAAGTGAACCGAGTGCCCATGCCGGGCACAATACTTCCTAAACCACACAGGTGTATAAGTCTAAAGCCAGTAAAACACGTTTTTTAGTAGAAAGCGAAAAAATTATTTATTCAAAGTACTGGTCCTCGCTTGCGATACAGTTTTCCCATTCCTCGGACAATTTGTGGGCACCACGCCAAAAAATTCCTTCTTTTTTGAGACGAACCACTTGTCAAGCCATTTTCGGGTGTCTTCGGAAGAAGCCAGTCAGTGAGAACAGAAATAGTGTGAAGGAGCCGAATCTGTTGGATAGCTGGGAAGGGTTAATACCTTCCAGTTGAATGTCTTCAAATTTTTCAGACCATTGTTGGCATGTGCAGTGGTGAAGTGGTGCGATGCCGTGGATGAGAATAAGGATGATGTGTCCTTGCTGATAATACGGGCTGTTGGTTGGTGGTAGTGGTGGCCGTTGTCTGTATCATCAGGTTTCAACAGCTCACGATAGACGATGCCCTGCTGATACCACAAAACGCACAACATAATCTTCCGTCCGAAGCAAATTGATCTTGCCGGCGATGCTGATGATTGGGAGGGATCAACCCACGATTTCTTACGATTATGATTCTTGAAACCAATTTTCACCGAAAGTCAAAATCCGATGAAGCAACAATTTTCTTTTTGTCTGGTGGAAATAGCTGGTTGAGGAACGCCCAATTAGTTGGGAAGCATATATTATTGGTATTGTCCTCGACCAAAAGTGCATGCAATTTATGATCCTCGACCTTCCTACTCCGATTTTCAAGTCGCTTAAGTTCAATAAATGGACGTCTTTGAACCCAGGTTCTTTCCTATAAAGGGCTGTCACCATACGCTTCCACAGGGAGTTACATGGAATTCCAAAATGGGTGAAAACCTTCCACAACTTCTCAAGAGGTAACGATTTTTCTCGTTCGAAATTAGACCAAGACAATGATATAAAAACCCTAATCATGCTGAATATGTAATAGCAGTTGAAAATATTATTCCAGTTCCATATAAAAATTTAGCCATATCACAAGTAATACTTTACCGAATTAATTTACAAAATAATTCCAGCTCGTTTACCTTTTTTATCTTCCATAAACTGTATTCAGAATTTCATAAAAAACTCTTTCTAATCAATCAGATGTATTTTTATTTTTACGAAATTATGAGTATACAGAATCAACGCATTTGAGACTCAGATAATAAAAGAAGAATGATTGAAAAAGTTCTTTCCGTATTTGGTTGGCGCGGTTCAACAATTTTTAGAACAATGATCAATGCGTTTTTTGTGCGCTGGAAGACCTATTTCTATAAAGCTGACGCTTATGAATGATTCAACTACAGATATTTTGAATGATTCCCTCCAAGATCCTAATGTTATTAATTCAAGACACATTCCAATATTACATTAAATATGAACAAGTTTAATAATTGTGGAGCAATATATAAGAAAACTACAAGACATTCAGTGTCTTTATATAGTTAAAGAAAAAGAAGTGTTGAATGCCTCTTTAACAAGCCGGATGTAATAACAACAACGTTTTTAAGGTCGGGTGACCACTAGATATTGGTTTGGGTAAAAAACCACTGCGTATTTTTTGTTTATTATTCAAAATCAGTTATTTATATAAGTGATAGGCGTCATTCAAAACTATTGTTTCCGTTTTATACGATGACTGATGCTATATTTCGGTGAACTTTATAATTCCCTGTCCGTAGAAAGAACTGTCTTTATTGGTAAAAAATAAATTAACAAGGTGCTGTAATGTTTTTCCTCAGCACCACCCACTTTGCACACACCACACACACAGTTTGGAAATAAAACACTGTTTTTTTTTAGTTTTGTTCTTCAGTTATTAAAGTATATATTTATATTCCCTTGGAGTCACACACTTTTCATGTTACAAATACTTAATAATACTTATGCTTGCTGGTAGCAAATACTGATTGAACACTGTACTATTTTATATCAACATGTAGTAGACATTATCCTTGATGCCAGCAAATAATAATTGAACACTGTACTATTTTATATTAACATGTAGTAGACATTATCCTTGATGGCAGCAAATAATAATTGAACACTGTACTATTTTATATTAACATGTAGTAGATTTTATCCTCCCTTGGTTTATTGTGATCACCGCCCAACACTTATTGGTTATTTTACAAAACTCATTTCGTTTTGAAATTTAAAAACAAAATGCTTATTGTTTAGTTTTAAATTGATTCAAAAACCTATTAAATTTAACTATACTCCGTACAAAGTCGAGAACCCACCTTCACGTTTGTATGGCCAATGCCAACTCTATTATCTGACCGTCTCGGTCGGGATTCAAAAACCAACTCCCGTCTCGTCGTCTCGGCCAAAAATCTCCAAAACCAACCATCTCTAGTGGTTTTCTCATTTTTTTCTTTGGATTCGATCGGAAATCTTTTTTCTTTCCGCCTGCAGATAAAAAGGATATCTCCTTTACGCTGCCTGCTATTTTCTTTAGCCGAACACAAAATGTGTTAATGCACATTTCCGATTCCCTTTTTGTTGTGTTGTTAGCTGCTTGAGTGAACGTGTAGTCCGTATTGCGCCTGTTGTTTTCTTTAACCGCATGGGCCAGGATCTCTTCCGTGAGAAGTCGGTACACAGGAAAAGATCAATAGCGCCTAGGTGAACATGCAGTTCGTTTTATTGGGGCTGTTGTTTTCTCTAACCGCATGGGCCAGAATCTCTTCGGTGGGAATCGATAAGAAATACAAAGGGAAAATGGGCAAGGATGTTCCTTGTGGGAAATGGTTTGAGTAAACAAACGTTTGAAGCGTCATAAAAGTGCAGACATGCAATTCATGATTCTCAACAACTTTACTTGAAAGTTGGTCATCTGGTCCACAGATTTGGATCCAGGGGATTCTGCGTGTTGAACATATGGTTCGTTCTTTCAAGTCTTGGATGTAACTTAAATTCAATATGGGCAAATTGAACGTGCAGTTCAATTTGTTTGATATTGAATTGATATCGCGATATTTACTGTATGCGCGATTAATGGTGGTGCTTTAGCTCCAAAAAAGTAGGTTTTATGGGATGGGTGGTTGTGGCCGCAACAGTGCTGATTTAGGGTATTCAAATGCTTAATCAAGTTTCTCAGCCAAACTTCCGAAAATCTTATAAAACCCATAAAAAACGGGTTGAAAACCTAATTGTCTCTAAAGCCACATCAATAAAACGGACATAGAACAGTATATTAATAATGCGATTCGTGATCTTAGGGCAGTTCTTGGAACGCAAATCAAGGCCGCAGATCATTCAAAAGACATATCAGGAAGCATAAATGCCTTATCAAAAAATAGTCACCAATCTCAAAAATGACCCCAACATATTCTTCCGGTTCGTCGATCATAAACGTAGATCCGATGGTTACGCTTACCTTAAACTCTCATACCGCATCTGATCCTGTTACTATTGCTAACCTCTTCGCACTAACTACCTACCTAAATTTTCCCCCGGGCCCCTTCTCCACAACTCCTCTGACCCACGCTTAATTGAATCTATGGTAATGCAACCCAAAGACGAGTTTACACCGGCCCTGATGGTATCCCTGCAATCCTTCTCAAGAAATACTCATCCGTCCTCCTGCTCCTGTCTCACTGATGTTCAATCATTCACTCTCTCAAGGCGTATTCCCCTACATTTGGAAAACCTCCTTTACAACCCCCTCAACAAGATGGGTCCCAAAAGCGACTTCGCGAACTATCGCCCTATCGCCAAACTATTCGCCCTAATATAGGTCTAATGTGTGATACTTTTGAAATACGTACCAGCAAACTTTCACTAAATATTGAAAAATCATATTCACGCGAATGTATTGTTAGGTTAACGAAGAAGACGTCATTATCACTCTCGAAGTTTTCAAAACCCATTTTAAATAAATGAATGAAGGATATCTATAAACTTTGAAATTTTATTAGAAAAATTGCAACAAACAGTAAAAGTGTTATGATAACACTGAACGATCGGAAAGAATTTCCTTTCATATTTGATAATAAATTCTGCCTAATCTAAAACAATTTTCGAATTCTCGCACAATTATCAAGTAAATAAATTAAATATCTGGGTTCTTTTCTCTTCCAAAACTCATTCAGTGCTTCAGTAAATGCATTCGCGTATTTGGATTACTTTTTTTAGTATGAAGAGCAAGAAAGGGATATGAAGTGGACAACGTGAAGGTTGCTTACAAAGAGTTGTGCAAGATCAAATATTTATTAAATGGAAAAAGGCATTGATAAACGCTTTACTAATACTTAGTGTGTTTCTTGCACAAAAAGCATTAATAGCTGAAACTCTCATCAGTTCCAATTCGTGAAAAGGGTATTAATACATTTAATACTTATGTAAACTTCATAGATGTTTTTCTTCAACCTGCTCACAAAACTTATCAATCACTCTAAAGTTCAACTTTAGGCAAACGTTCTTCAGTCGAAGGTGTAGACCGTAGATTTTTTTCTTGTTGATCATATGGTTCCTCGTCACTGGCACCTTCGGCATTTAACACTTAACTGTTTCTCTATTAATAATATGCAATAAACACTGTGCGCCATTGATATATAAAAAATAACATTCACAAAGTAATCTATGATATAAACAATGCTTAGCAAAGCGAAAACCTAAATCGATTTTCAGTTCATAACTTCTATTTGCCTTGAATACTTCGAGGCGTTTACTTCTGCTCTAGAGAAAATAGATTTAATAATAATTTTTAATAGAATATTCACTCCAAGGTAAGGACGGTTAACTCTTTTACTTTTTGCTTTTAATTCTTTTTATTGTACTTATTTGTGTGATAATTCATACGTTGATTTTTTAGATACAATAACCAGAGATTTGTGTTTATAAAAATATTTTGCAACGAGACCAAATATAAGCCCGACATTAAAAAAAAAACTGATATGGACATTTTTAAATAGGCGGCTGCAAATAAAAATCTAAGAAAAAGGAAAGGCTCCAAGCGAGAGTTAAGTAATATATCTTTAGTGACAGTTCGGCATAGCCATCTGCATAATGTTCCCGTGATAAGTTTCAACCAAAAGACAAAACGTAGACGTAGTACATGGACCACGTCTAACCCCGCATCGAATTTGCCGCAATATTAAAAGCAATGTTCTCCATTCGTCCACAAGAACAAACGTAGTCCTATTGACCGAAAAGCCCAAGAAGAAAGCAGTTCCAAGAAATTTCACTTATTAGTTCTAAGAGAAACTTTATTTTCATCATTTGTGTATTAATACGGGAATTCTGATTGTTCCAATAGAAATCTATTAACTTATACTTTGTGAAAATGTTACTTTAATGTTGTAGTACATTGGCTAAGAACCAGTCAATAAAGACAATACGCCACTCCTTTAGTTGAAGCAGTTTTTGAGTTGAGAAAAAATACAAAATATGTTTGTGCTTACTATACCAGATGTGTAAGTTTAAACTCAGGAAAACCCGTATTTTCCCCGAAACAGTAGCCATAACTTTTCCAGCTGATTTCACCGTCTTTGTCTACTTTGGAGTCCATTCGCCTTTAACAATCCACTGTTTTGACTGTTTTTTTTTTTTCATCTCGCGAGTGTAATGGTGTATCAATGTTTCATCTACTGTTCTCAGCTGAGAAGAAGCATCTCACAGAAATTTTTTTTCATATCCAATTTATCACGCAAAATTGAAACGTGAAGCAAATTCAAAATTCACAGATGCCTAGAGAGGAATGATGCTTACTAAAAATGGACCATTAGCGATGCTACGAGCGCTATTGTAGGCGTTTCTAAGGACTTATTGATGAACTCTCAAATTAAAAATATTGAGTGTTCGGAAATACTATTTAGGATATTGTGTGACAGGTAAAGTTCGTCGTTAAGTCAAGGGTTATCGTCAGGTATTTAAAATCGTTAAATCTTCCATTTCGAGAAGATTTATCACTACAAGTTAGAATGTAACAAAAAGAGGGCCAAGTGCAACTAGTCAAACAACAGAAATTAGTGAGCCTGTATCTAAGGCTCTTAAGTGATGGAAATATAAATGAAAATATGCATGTAAATATAAATTAACTTACAGATCGTATAAGGAAGACGACTTAAAAAACATTTACTTAGTTGTAAAACTTGGCACTAAGTCAAACTCAACAAAACAATGTCCCAATAAATTCAGATTCCAGTTAATATCAAAGATTAGGTCCAAGTACCTGCCTAAGTCATACAATACTATCAGCGAAAGCAGCAATTTATCTAGCGAAAATATAGAACTGTATACAAAACAGCGCCCTGTGGGTTAGAAATTCTTTTACCGCTCATAATATATTAATCTTCACTCTCCTACGATCGGTTTCCAAGATAGGTCCTAAGTCGCTGAGCATAAAACTACGAACACCGACTCCTTCCAATTCTTGTATCAATTCCAATAAACAGTAAATCAACAATCCAGACATTTCTCTCATTAAAGGATGACATTTTTTGGAAACAAAATTAGAGAAGAGCGTCCCCAATCGCAACCCAGCCGAAAAACGTCGTGGCTATAGGGAGCCCCACAGCTCCTGTACATACACACACTATCAGTGGGTAACACTGTGAGTGTAACTCGTACATCCAGCGGGCAAAAATTAGTGAAGCATGAAAACGCACTTTTCAGAAATCATGTATGTATTTACAACTAATAGTATGATTCAAATAAAATTTGGACGTCACATAGTCTCTTTTGGTTACGTTCCGATCCCTTGGTATCATCTTCTGGACTTCATGCTTCCACAATCTTGGACGTCACATCGTCTCTTTTGATTACTTTCCGATCGCTTGGTGTCTTCTTCTGGACTTCGTGCTTCCACCATCTTGGACGTCACAATCTCTTGTGGTTACGTTCCGATAGGTTGGCGTCTTCTTCTGGACTTCCTACTTCCATCATCTTGGGCGCCACATCATATATTTTAGTTACGTTCTGATCGGTTGGCGTTTCCTTCTGGAGTTCCTGATTCCATCATCTCTTTTGGTTACGTTCCGATCGCTTGGTGTCTGTGGGGATTCTTTAAAGTCTTCTCCAAGAACCACCCACTTCCTCAACATAACCTGTCTTTTCCCTCACACACAAGACACCATACCTACCTGCAATTTTGGGCAGCGTAAGCTCCCAGCAGCATTTTTCATACCTGAAAGGAAATCTCTCCGACGGCATACATAATTCCGGACTTTTCTGGTTCATACTCCATGAACCAGTTTACATCTCCTATCGGCTCACCTTGTCAGCAATTAACGATAAACAAACACTGGCCAGCGTATTGCGGACACAGCTGCAACCGATATTCCCTTCTACCGTACATAATTGTATATCTTATCTATCCCCTAAGGTTCACTGAGTTGCGACCAATTTATACAACCGAGCATTTGATTTGGGCATGAACATGATAGTTAGTTTACCCACGTCCATGCCCCATGAATTCCCATCATCTCACCCAAACAATGAACCCATAGCCACCGTCGCTAAGTTGTCTGTGGACTTAACGTCCAGGAACAATTTTCCCTATTCTGCTATAGAGCCATTCGGCTAAAGCAAATAGATTCCCAATCTCTGGTGGAACTATCGTCACCAGCAGATATCGCCTACAACGGCATTTCCCTGGAATCTTATATAAATACAATGATGACCCTTTGCAACATAGGCACATCATGAACAGTGTGCATCCCATCATAGGTCCTGTGAAATAGCGTTTTTGTTTACTTTGAAGCAAAAACCTATTTTCGTTCCCAGGCGTACATCATCAACGATCTATGGCCACATCGCCGCGGCCCCTGATGATCGGGCATTGTTTGATCAGGTGTTCGCTGATCATTGTCCGCATTGCAGAGCATCGAACTTGCCTATACGGCCTATGGACATTTTTACATGCTCGGTCACGATTGGCCGTCGCCAAGTTGGTCGTTTCGCTCCTCCTTCATTGAGGCAATTCACCACCATTGAATCTGATGGATGTAAGTTGCATCGAGGAGTCAAATATCATCGTCATAAGAGTGCACACGCACTATACGCGCCTATTGAGGTTTTTTTTTAATATACAGAGTCGAGTCAAAACGGAATATCTTTTTGTCTTGTGCTTGATCCTGTGTCAAGCGTGTGTGGAAGTCCGTCCTTGCGCGAGTCGCTTAATATACCGCGAAACTCTTGTTTGTCAAAGAGAACACTAAATGAATGGACCTAAAATTGGGGAACTAAATATATGTGAAAGAAACTTGTGTAAAATGAAACAAAAAAAGAAATTATTAACAATAAAGCAGTGATCACCAGCAATCTCCAAGCATTTTAATTGTTCCTGTTCTCCCTGGTGTGTACTGATCCTTTGACATTCTTCTGTGACGACGAAATAAGTTGACTTCAATCGCAAGGACCACAGTCAATAGTAGTGCCTCAATTTTAAGTGGAAGTTTGGCGAACTTAGCGACCATGCCGGTGCCCTGACTAAACATTACCCACATGTCTTCTTCTGGACTTTGTGCTCACATCATCTTGGACGTCACACCGTCTCTTTTGGTTACGTTCCGATCGCTTGGCGACTTCTTCTGGATTTCCTACTTCCATCATCTTGGGCGTCATATCGTCTCTTTTGGACGTTACTCACGGACGCGCCGTCCCCAGCCCATCGGTTAGACTCTCGGTGGCGTAGTATTTGATTCCCGAACACAGTGAGAAAATAACTTTTCATACAACTTGCTTTCAAAAAGTTTAGGAATGTAGGAATCTTTGGCTTTAGGACGTTGGTGCGAGACCCACATTTGGGGCCCTTTTTATGTACAGGGAGGATGAAAGAAGTTATCCATATATTAAGGAATCATCATCATCGGCACTACAACCCGGAACCGGTCTTGGCCTTATTTAGCAAGTCCTGAGGCTTGTTAAATTTTCCATAATGATTTGCTTTTTTATTTTTTGGGCAAGGTCATTAGTCTTGCGCCAGAGGCTCCCCGACGGAGAATCGAACCCCGGTCTCCCGGGTGACAGACCGGTATACTAACCACTATACTATCGAGGAGCCATATTAAGGAATACGCCCTAGGAAAGTGACAGAGAGAAGATTAGCGAAAGTGGGCAAGAAAGAATGGAGGCTCAGTTTTTAAGGAAAATAGTGGGGAGACCATCTGGGCCGAGAGTGAATTCATCTTTAAGTTAGGTTAGCTTCCTTCAATTGAGGGTGGATCAATAAGATGAGATACATTGGACGAAGGGATAAATTAGGTGAGTATTTGAAATAGGAAGAGTCGGGAACGAAAGATTCGTCAGAGAAGAGGCTTTCTTGAAGGAGGAGGCAAAGAAGTTTTTGGCGGATATGGTCTATTAGGTCGTAAGTGTTCCGCCGAACATTGATAACACAAAGAACACTACGGAGCGAATCAGCACAAATAAAACACGGAGAATTGCTTTTACTTTAATTTTTATTTTATTGTTGTTTTGTGTTTTAACGTTACATGTAGGAGGTTAAATTATACATAGTCTGTCACTTAACTTAATTATTCCGGAGCACAAGGTAGTTAATAATTAATTACACTTAATTCTCGTTTTGCTTCTATTGTTACAGTACATAATCGAACACAAATGTCTTTCGGATTTGAATCGCACTGTTTTGTTTCTATTGTTAACAGATACACGAAAACGAATATTGTTCGTACACACGCGCGACGTTCGTCGTTGCCTCTACCTATCCAACTCCCCTGTTGGGATTCTCTGTGACGACTGTCTTAAACAACTTCCTTCAAGGGATGCAAAAACGACAAACTCGAAGGTTCTCATTCATTTCTCTTTTCTTTCTCGAGCTTCCCTCTTACCCGAGGATCGCTCCACTAGGGAGGATTATACTCTTTTTTGTCCTGCGGTTTCCTGTTTCGTCGCAGGCCAGATGTGCGGTTGCAGCCACACACACGGACGCGGTGGTTGCTGCTTGTGTGGCCGAAGATCTTCCTGGGTCTCCGGAGTTCACACCTTCTGTGTATCTTTGGTGCGGTTTATTATTCCTAGCGATACCTTTTTGGCCACAATAATTATCTTCGGTTGCGATAATTATATTTGCTTTGCCCTATGGGAACAGCGTTTTAGTTAATTGCTGTTTCTCCGCAATGGCTTTGTTTGGTGAAGTGCTTTGCGGTAGGGGCAAAGGTTTGGTCGGCGGATTGGATTTCCGACAATTCCCTTATCGCCGGAAAAGTGGTGTTTGTGCATCTGTGCCAACCGTTTGTGTATATCCAGTTAATGGATCGTTACACAATTTCTGCTGGTGAGTCTGTCCTTCGATCACCGTGCAGGCGTAGAACAATTGGTCGGACTTGTGACCCACGTATCTGTGGATACGTGGGGTTGTTGCCTCCCAGATGCATGTTACCTTTGTTTCAGGTGGAAAGGGGGACATTTGAGGACACGATTCTGTGGGACACGTGTAATTTAGCTATAGGCGAGTGTGTTGTGGGGAGGAAGTATGGCAACACTGGCACGGTTAACTGCCTCCGCCATCATATATATGTTCCATCGTCGTTTCGCCGGACACAAAAAGGCAAAGCACCAACAGAAATCGACAACGCAGCGTACACAACAGAAAAAGAAGTAAAACACACGCGAGGCTTAATAGTTCAAACTGTTTGTTTTTATTTAATTCTAGATTTATTTATGAACGGAGAACTTGACAGAAAATATTTTAATGCACAAGTAATAAGCCTTATACCTTGTAAATTATTTAATATAGGTAAATTTTAACCGACTTCAACTTTTAAATCAATTTAAATTCCTTATGCTTAATCCGCACTGTTAATTCAGTTTATTAGGACTCGACACTCGCCACGACTCGGGGAATATTTTATTACGCTTCTCCGCTGCCGGCGGAGAGCGGGAGTGCTGCGCATGCGACCAGCGTGGTCGACGGCTGGAATAAGACTCCTCGATATCCTCTTTACCTACCACCAGGGAAACGTAAAGTCTCTCTTGGTGGTATAGGAAACCAGATCTTGTAATAAAGGTCACGGTGGTATGTGTGGGATCGTTCAGATCGATGCTATTCACGCGTGCCTGACAGCAGTGGAACAACGAAACAGGCAGGCGGCAAAGACAAAACGGAAAAATGACCAAATGCGCCGTTGGTAATGCGGGTCATTGTTTACACGATGCCTCGTCGCTATTTTCGACGATGGGAGAAAAAGGTGCTACAAGCAAATTGGATGTTTATGGCATCTCTGGCTGCAGTAGAAACCGGGGTCATGTTTGCATTAGGAAATGCTGGAGAATTTGGTTTCAGCGTCTATTGCGCTAATTATATGCAGCTGCTTGGGTTGTTTATTGATAAGACAAACAAAAAAGGTTGCCAGGCAATGTGTATGAAAAGGTACATGACGCGGCTGGGAAAATATACGGCGCAATCTTTATGGTCTCTGTCATGACGGTTACATTGAATGCAATCCGAATTATTTTGTTTACAGATATTCATCTAAGGAAATTTGACTGGCGACGTCGATGCCGATATTGATTGGAAATTCCAGGTAAGCTAATAAAGAAATCTTAAGGAGCAATGGTATGCGAAGAGAATGCATGAAGGTAAGTTTTCTTTACAGGGACTTAAAGATCATAGATTTGATCTCTTAAATGCGTGCAGCATTTACAGGTACTAATACTGTTGCATTAGCAAACTTAAGGGAGTAGGGTAGTAGTTAGGTTTTTCAAGTAAGTAGACCGTAGGGTTTGGCGGAACCGCTACAGTGTTCCTTGGTGGAACGACGATATCTCAACCGATAGTGGATTGTGTGGTTCGTAGAACCGCCACAAGTTTGCAAAGACATTTGTATCCGACGAGGTTTCCGAATTAAAGCAAAAGGAAGGGGTATAACCATCGGATTTACCATGGCGATTAACGAACTAAAAGAAAGACTTCGGGTCGTTTATCAAGCTGGCTTGATAGATTTTTCATAGAGGCAGTTATAAAGTTCTGTAAAGTGGAGGTAGGACCCTAGATAGTTGGAGTAGTCGTAGATACAGCGACTCCAAAGGAAAGTAGCCCATAACTTATTCTTTAATGTCGTAATGAGCGAAGCTATGGTTATACCAAGGAAGTAAGGATGTCTAGAATAGTGAACAAGAGAGGAACTGATTTGAAATCTGCTTTGTAGAGATTAAAAATAGCTTTTTCTACTGTCACGTGCTTATGAAAATCAAATGAGATTCTACTAAGGTAGACATTAATACGGCGAAAGTTCGCTTTGTGGAAATCATTTGCCTGTAACGGAGATTTATGAAAAAGGACAGAATAGGGGAGTGTGGTTGCGGGAGATTAGAGGAGAGGAAGTTACTGAAGATTGAGATGGGTCAGATGTGAAGATTATGTCTAGCTGCCTGCCTATATGGTTACACATATTGCTTACTTGAAAGAAGCTTGAGTGGTTACTTGGTCGATGTAGAAACATCCCTTGGCAATGGTGAGGAACTGATGTAGTAGGATAATCTTGTTTTAAATGATTCACAATTACAAATCCTTTATTAGGAAAGTAATCTCGAAAGAGCTCATTGCGGAAACAATCGCCGGACAACACAAGAAGAAGACGGTTTGCAGAGAGTCAAATAATGATTGAAAGAGTCCAAAGTAGAGGCAAC
This sequence comes from Microdon myrmicae, assembly GCA_963931805.1. Classification (NCBI taxonomy): domain Eukaryota; kingdom Metazoa; phylum Arthropoda; class Insecta; order Diptera; family Syrphidae; genus Microdon; species Microdon myrmicae. The sequence goes on along the minus strand of OZ007498.1, from coordinate 35,687,119 downwards.
AGACCTCGGAATAAGTACAATTAAGAATGTTAACGTTTAAAAATAGTAAACCAAAAAAAAAAAAAGACAACTAGAAAATCAGTACACCTGTAGAATATTAAAGAACAAACAATGGAAAGAGAGCAGCTGCACTAATAGTTGCAAGAAAACTAAGCAATGTCTCCAACCCAAAAACGGTCTTGGTGACAAGAAGAGAAATATCAGATAAAATAACAACAGGAGCGTGTGAGTAAAGGTATTCGTACTGTCCAAGGTAACAAGATAGTGAGATAACAAAAGGAAACCGTGCGAAAAGCAGTCCTTAAGACTAAAGGCAAGTTTCTGATGAGAGTAAAAAGAAGGCTATGCTAAAGCATATAGTATGCGTACCATATCAAAATTTGATAAGAAGTTTAATGTATCTTGTATTACTAACTAGACCTGACATTAGATACTCAGAAGTCATTTTAATAATTATTACAACCAGTTTCATTGGAAATATGCAAAAAAAATTGAAATACTTAACGGCAGGTTCTTGTCCCGGCACCCAAAAAAAGGTCATTTTCTCGTCTTTTTTCTCACAGAAGGAAATGAATTAAAGAGTCAAACCTTTTGTCACTTATTTATTGACTTTTAGGGTACAAAAAAAATTGTTTTATTACAACATAATGTCACAACAATTTTTGACGAGCCCGGTTTTGTGACCGTCTCAAAAAAAAAAGTAGTCGCACTATGATCACTCCAACACCTGTAAAAATTATCGGAAAAGAAAAATCAAAGAATTTTTAGAAAATATATGAACGTAGTTGGATCCCGAAGTAGAATCTTTAACTTAAATTGAAAATTATATTAATGATAAACATATACATTTTTGTTACCAAAAAGCAAAGAGTCCGTAACCTTTTGTATAAAATAAATTTTTTTTCGGCAAATAAGCACTTCATTTCACAATATTCTCTCCTTGTGACTCGGTACATTTAGTCCAGCGTTTTTCCAAATTTTTTATTCCTTCCGATAATAAGTTTCCTCAGGGCCCTCAAATAGGCAAGTCCATCCGATGGGCGGTAAAGCCATTCCTTCAGGTTTGGAAACAGAAAATTTTGTCTTTATTTCGTAGTTCAGTTTATCCAATAACGTTGCATAATACTCTCATGTGACTGCCCTTTCCTACCACATGTAATCGATGAAAATTATGCCATGCGCATCCCAAAAAAACGAAGGCCATGACCTTCCGCCCCAGCGTTGGTCTTTTGGGCGCCTTGATCGGCTTTCGGGGCTCTCCAGCCATTCTGTTATCTGTCTATTGGATTTAGGCATATGGAAATGGACCCACGTTTCATTCATCATCACAAAATGTCGAAAAAAGTCCGCTCGATTACGTTGCAACCACGTCAAACCGGCCGTTGAATCATCAACGTGCTCATGGTTTTGGTCGACGATGAGAACCATCGCACCGAGAGCTTTATCCTCTGTTAAAGATTGCACAAAATGCATCCTGTCCGTTCATTTGAGATACCCATTGCCTCAGCAAACTCGCGCAACTTCACTTTACGATCACTTAAAACGGTTCTATGAACTTTGCTCTACTATCTCCGCAGTCGTAGCCTCTTTCTGCCTTCCAGAGCGAGGTGCGTCTTCGGTGCTGATATGTCCCATTTTAAATTCACTAAACCACCGAGGAACTGTTGTCGAAGGAGCAGATATGGGACAACATGTCAATCCAATAATTGCTCAGAAATGTTCCCCATCAAAAACAATGTTTGATGAAGATGCGATATTCCTGTTTATCCATTTTTTTTTTTACGAAGGCGAAAGTAGCGTCACTCGAACGACTGGGGCTTGTAAAGGAATAGACCAATTTTTTTTTTTTTTTTTTTTTTTTTTTTATTAGACTTCTCTCGGGAGAGGCGAACCTATAGTGCCGAGTGGGCGCCCCGAGATGCCATCAAATAACTGTTGCGGTTATTTTTGAACAGTTGCAGGTTGTAACGCTCCGGGAACACTCGCGTGGGAAGGGAGTTCCACAGCTTCCCCGCTCTGTAGCGGAACGAGTTCTGATGTAGGGAAGTTCGCGCCATCGGGAGATGAACCACAAACGGGTGCGATCCGTCGGATTGTCTTGTGGAGCGCATATAAGCCGAATTGTGCGGAACAATACCACGAATCTCCGAAGAACAGCACCCGTGATAATATCTGTAAAACAGACAGAGGTCGGCTACGCGCCTTCGATGTGATAGCGACTGTAGTCCCGACGTCAACGCCGAGTCCCCGATCAGGCGATCGCTCGTCTCTGTATACTCTCAAGTAGGTCGAGGGTATGTTACGGAGCCGAGCTCCAAACATGAGAGCAATATTCGAGCGCGGGTCTAATTTGGGATTTATATAGGAGAAGAAGTTGGGCCGGAGTAAAATATTTCTTGCCTCTAAAAAGATAACTCAGTTTTCCTGAGGCTGACCTGGCGATGTTCGACACGTGTTTATGCCATGATACATTCCCACAGACCGTGACGCCGAGCAATCTCAAACTTTGCCCAGCCTTGAGGGCCCGGCCATTCATCATCAGCTGTGGAACCGATGATCCAGTTTTCTTTGTGAATGTTGTATACTGAGTCTTCGTTGCATTGAAGTCGACAAGATTGGCCTTTCCCCACTGCAGGACTTTATCCAGATCCCGATTCAGAGAATCAATCTGTCTACATCTCAGCTGGTGTGACGCAGATGCACCAATCGGCCGATCACTCGAAAAGGAGGAAACAAGCGTACTATCATCTGCAAAACTGAACACTTTGTTGTCTCCAACAAATCATTTATGTGAAGCAAGAACAAGGTTGGAGCCAAAATAGAACCTTGGGGCACCCCCGAATTAACAGGATACAGATCAGAACACTCGCCGTCCACAACAACCCGGATCGATCGTTTCTCGAGGAAGCTCCTCGTCCAGTCGCAAAGCTGTTGGGAAAGTCCATATGAACGAAGTTTGCTCAGCAATGCCCCGTGCCAGACGCGGTCAAAAGCCTTAGAAATATCCAATGCGACCGCCCTTGACTCACCATGCCGTTCAATCGCAGATGTCCATATATCGGTTATAAGTGTCAAAAGGTCTCCTGTGGACCGCCTACCACGGAATCCGTATTGACGATCATTCAGGAGTCCGTTGCACTCCAAATACTTAACCAACTCTGTATTGATGAAACTTCAAACATAAACTAGTGACAGATGAGCCTTTGGCAGATTATTTATCTGTCTATAATTGGTGCAGTGTTTCGCCGAACACTGTTCAATACTTAACACAAACAAAACACCAAAGAATTTCGGCACCCAAATGAAACACTGATAAGTTGTTTTCTCAAGCGTTTATTTATAACTTTTTCTTCTTGCTTTATTAAATACTGTTTTTATTAACACATAAACTGCTGTAAAAAAATGTTCGCTTAATATCACGCTTAATTAATTCACATGACACATATTAAACGTGTCCGTTTTTACACACGTTAAACTCGACACACGACAAAGACTCCTTTTTCTAAATGGAGGATCTGACCTCCGCGATTATAAGTTATCGACCTGATATCCGGCACGCAAGCACTTTCGACCGACAAGAAAAGTATTGTCTATCTTGCGTTATTAAGTGTTGATTGTGTTCGCGATCGTTTTTCTTGAGTGCGAAGTCAGGGGTTTAGATTAATTGCGGGGCGCGGACTAGCTACCTTTCTCGTTCGGGTTCTCTGTGACGACCTGATTCGAATATCTTTATTAGACTCATTGTCTCTATCTTTAAAATTCAATTCGAACTTCTCATCCTCGCATCTGCAAAAGAAAATTTCCCGTCCAATCTGCAGAATTGCAGAATGGCAGAATTTGCCATGGTATCCGTTAATAGAATTTCCCATCGTATCTGTAAAGAAAATGTTCCCATCATCAATCCAGCATTCTAATCACCGTCTTCCTTATTGGAATCTTGTTCCTTTGTTTGACGATCGATCGTACCGCCACTTATTTTCCGATCTTTTCGTGGGATTTGTTTAGGTTACCCATCTGGCTTAAGCCAACAATGTTCTTGTGCGCTTCAGAGGAACCGTGGGATTGGTATAGTTTCTTTGTTAGCATTTCCAAACCATAAACATTTAGCGAGTGATCTACGTTAAGATGTTTATGATTGCATGACTATTGGTCGGCAGCGAAACGATATGCTTTGTTTGCACAAGTGTGCCTTTTGCGTTAGGGTCATGCAGGGGATTTAGGTGCTAATTGCTATTAGCTACCAGAGTAGGCATCCGTTGTTCGGTTTATTTACCGACAATGGTGTTTCATGGGAAGCATCGCGTTGATGCTTAGAATGGGTGCTTGACTTACATGCGATGCCTAGCTGCATTTGGAGCATTGGTTTGGATACCCTGTATGGATGCGTTCAACTCGATATTGGAAGCTTTTGAACGTTTAGCTCCTTGATTTCTGATATCGACCTCAACGTCGTTGCATGTCATATTACCTTTTGTTTCAGATGTGATTAATGACTATTGGGGACACGTGTCTGTGGGCACGTGTAATGGATAAAGGTGAGTATGCTCCTTGACGGAAAGGACATCTCAACCTATATTGGGTTGTGTGGTTCGTAGAACCGCCACAAGCCTGTGGAAGTGAGTCATGTTCATGTTCATTTTTTTCTGGCGCCACCTATTAAGTGATTCCGCGACATTTCAGCCCATTTGGGATGACTATTTCAGAAGAATTTTTACCGGCAGTGTATATACTCTTGAGATGTTTAATCATAGCCAAAGTATTCAAAAATTATAATCAAATCAATCTTTACATAAGATTTTAAACATATTTATGTTCGTTATCATTTTGTCGAAAATTGATTGTCTAATATTGTTGTTAAAATTATATTCTTACCTCCAGAAGATATGCCGGAGATATTCTAACAAAATTACTATTACCCACGACTCCAAAAAGTATAAGTTAAAGTAACTGACTCTCGTGTCAACTGCGTTTATTGTGTTCGTCACTATACGTGAGAATTAAACCATCGAACATACCGCAATTTATATTTGAAAATAGAAAGAATGTTAATCTCTTCGACGCGTTGTAATGATGTATATCGCTCATTCCTCTTCAGTAGAATTACGACCGTCTAATGGAGTACTTCACACTTTGGAATTATAATCCACCTTCACAATCCGCAGACACTTTACACATAAAAGGTGTGAACCCTAATTAAATTGAGATTCCCCGAAGGAGTTTAAGCAAAAACCCAGCATCTGTAATTAACTACTCCCCACAGGATTTAAATTACTTAAACACCAAGTGATTTAACAACAAGGACTCAAAATTAATATCGATATAATAAAGACGGTCGACACACGCCTTTGCTTGGCTGTTTACCCGATGGAGTTGCTTTGATCTTATCGACTGTATACCCCTGAATTGCTTCGTGTTAAAATAATATGGAAAAACTGGTTACCAAAGACAAGGATCCGAGGGATTTATTACAGTCGTAAGATACTCTTGTTTTATGTTATTCGAATAATAAATTCCACGTTTGCCTCTCTCCTGCGGCACACATTTTAGATCAGGTTTAATAAAGTACGAAAGGTGTTAATAGGGTGTAGTCTCACCGAATCATTTCACACTTATCCAAGCTATGCAATGATTTGATAGCATTTTCTAATGCCACACAACACGGGTTTTCATTCCAGCACGTCGTTTGGTATCTATTTTGAATATTTTGAGAACTTCACTACTAATTATCGAGCACAAGTGGCATCGGTCCTATTTGGTTTTACCCCGATTCAGGAGTCAGCCGCGATCTTTCCACTGGTTGACTAAAAGGTGGGAGTTGATGTCAAAATTGAAATTTAAATTCAGCTGGCACTTTGAGGGCCAAATTGCCCCCATTGTAAGGCAGATACTTTTTCCCCTTGAATTTTGCCTGCATCTTTCACACTCACTCCATTAAGTACTTCAGTTTAAGGATATAATTTCATGCCTTTCAAGGACAAAGTTTCTTGGCGGCAGGCTATACCATGCAACAGAACGCTATGAGTGTGCGGGATTTCGAAAATGAGCCATGGCTTTCATAATGACATACCCCCGGTTCAACACCCACTCACCAGTGCATTTTCAGACCGGAAGATTCCCAAAAACGGAGAAAGTTCAAGAAGTTCGTGCCTCTTTTTTTTTTCTCCTGCTTGTATGTCTTGCTGCTTGGCCTGCGATGTCCCCGAGCCTTTGCCTTGTTGACACTAATGTCTTTTTGAAAATTTTTCAATTTGAATAATTGTAAAACTTTACGAAAATTTTCTCACATCTCTTTTGGCAGGAGGAGGCCGCCATAATGGGAAGGAGTGTTTTTGGTGGCAATTTTCGTTAGCAATGAACGTCATGCACGACGATATTCTGGTGTTGACTCGAAGGCTTTAAATGACGGCGGTATGTTCAACTTTGAGATTAAGATATTTACACACGTTTTACCTATCGTCGATGAGCACAACGAGAAGTATGTTCATGAACTTGTTTTCATTTTAAGAAAAGCTTGTAATTTCAACACTTTCCGGGGTTATAAGAGAATCATTCAAAATGAACGGCTTTTCAGGTTGAAAGTGAATTGAAGATAGGCGAATGGAGGTAAAATTGTCATCGAAAATTACATTGCAGAAAATAAAAGATGTTGCTTCATTCTATACTGGGTCTCACATGGGTTTTCAAAAAGAGTTTACGTTATATAGCGATTTTCATGGGATGAATTTTACAAGGATATATTCTCATTCGAAGAATTTTCTCATAGAACCCTCAAGTGATTCAGAGAGAAGTTGTTTCAGCCCACTCTTTCTTGGTTTTTTAAGCACCCCAGAGTACTTCCCCCCAACGAATAGTAAGGGACGCTTTGCAAAGGAAAGAAAAAGAAATAGATACCACCGCTCATCGTCCCGGTGATATGTCCTAGAGGGCAGGCCCTCCTCTATATTCGGGTACTGGTGTTTTTTTTTTTTTTGCGGTTGCTCCTAAGGATGTAAAATCTTCTAAACCTTCGATTCATAGAGTTGTACAATATGTCACAACACTGCGCTAACACACTACCTTCTACCAGGGAATTAAGGAAAATTCCCTGGGTCTGGCAACTCCACTACTCAATCATCCTTCGTGAGCGCCCTGGTTTGCCCCTATAATTTGCGCCTATAGTTTTATGCCTATAGTTTTGTCCCTTTATTTTTGTGCCTAAAGTTTTGTGCCTATAGTTTTGTCCCTTTATTTTTGTGCCTATAGTTTTCGACCCGGGCTTAAAAAATGTCTGTTTTGACTCGTTTAATAGGTCCTCTCGACGAAAGTCCTTAAAAGAAGGAGAGAAACCTGAGTCTGACCGGTCTGCTCAGGAGGATTTCGAGCTCCGAAGGGTTGGTTAATGGTTCTATTGGGGCTTTCCCTTCTTTGGCGCCTTTTTGGTCTTCGGAGTACGGCCTTGTTGGTATAACGGGGTCCAGCATTGTTTCGCAACCTCCCCCTATGTGTGTAGGGTCTCCAGGAGAATACCGACAGCGTTCTGTACCCTTTGCTCCGGTTCCCCGTTCGGCTGCCTTGTGTTCAACCCTCCCCCTCTCATTATTTACAAAGTCAATGAAAAAGCTTTCGAGGTTTATGGTTGTTTTGGGAAACTCCAGACAACCAATCGTTACCCAACAACCAGTCTTCCGATAATGCCAGCAAGGAGTCCGTTACTTGGAAACTGTGGGGAATCTCCTGGTACAACTTGAAATTTCCCCGTCAGCATCCCCACGACTTGGCTTTGCCATAAAGCGCCTAGAATATCCTGGATTTTTGGACATCCATAACATGTGTCCGGTGGAGTGCTTTCAGCTTTAAGAGGCCGATCTCAGGCCCAATATTTACGATTAGGCGCGTAGTGTTTCAACGACCAATGTCCAAAGGGAGTTATACTATCGGGACTTTGGTTGGCGAAAGCTGATAACAGCTTTTGCTGAGTTGTGAGTTTAGTACGGTCGGGTTGGAGTTTCCCGATCCGACCTCTGGGAGCTTTCCGACCGCTTCCATTTTGCTTTTTGTCGACAAACTGCCGCCGTGTGTGTATGTCGACGGCAAAAATCCGCCCGTTGTCAGCTCTTGATCGAACGATTGCTCTGCTTTGGAGCCTTTTTACACTCCGGGCTTTGACATGCTTTGGGCCGACGGTTCTTACAACTCTTGGATGCCATAGGCACACTTGTGGTCTGCTTTTGCACCTTAACATAGTAGGCTCAGAACTAGCAGAACTGCAGCGACCTTTGTGTTATGGCCGGACATCTGTCGTTTGCCGCCCTCAGTCTCGTCTACTCTGCTCTGCTTTTGAATCTTCGAGGACTCGGAACTGGCAGAGCTGGAGCTGTTATGGCATTCATTGTGCCAACGGTGTTGTTGCCCGGGTTTCCGGCGTTTGAGGCCTTTATCGGGTTTGCCTCATTGGCCCTTGGATTTTTTTTTTTTTTGTGACCTCTTGCCACCAACAATTGACCGTACAGGACTGCAGGTTTTGACGTTGATGTTTAGTCGTGTCCACTGGGATGCGTTTTAGAGTGGATGTGGTTCGGGAATTTGATGTTTTTTCCCACCTCACCCTGTATCTACACCTCTCCCATGTCCCACCTTTACGGCCACAAAATTCGCAGCAACACCAGACGCTATAAACCGGTCGATTCGATGTTGCTGGCTTCTTTGAGACAGAGAGTTGGTGTGGTCCGTGGGATTGCATTGTGGTGGTACACGGTGGGCAAGGCAGTCCTTCATATCGTCCCCATATGCCGACAGAAAGGAGTATTACGCCTTTTCAGGGGCTCGTAGTATAGGTGCCCCCTTTGTTGCAAAAACTGCAGGCCATATGAGCAGCGAAAGGGTGCACCGACTGAGTGCCTTGGGCCTGGGTAGACTGGCTGTCGTGGAACTGGTCACCGGCAGCCTGTTGTGCAAATGGGGCCCCAGGCCCTGTTGGTGGAAACCCCCCACGTGGTTGGGGCTGGGCTGCAGCCGTCACATTCTGGGGTTTCTGTATATAGCCGCCCAGAGCATAGTGGGGTTAGCCTGTTAAGGTCTGGGTGGGGTCGAATGACCTACCAAACAAGTCCCCAGCAGCCTGACTCGCTCATTCACCGACAAGTATTGCCTGTGAAGCGAGTCCTGTGCGAACTGACTTCAAGTTGCGGAAGGCATTGCGGTGTCCAATGGTCTTCTGCTGAGCCAAGACGAAACTTTGGCTTATGTACTCATAGGATGGGAGTACCCATAATATACTTCCTGCGAATACACTGGTGAATTTATTGAGTGGGCAGGATCGGCAGCCCTGCCATCACTCTGTGGTCTTGTGGGAATACTGGAGCGAAAGGTGGAACCTGTATGGCCTGAGTAAATGGAATGACCAGCAGGTTTAGAGCTGATTTGTTCAGTCTATTGAGAGTCGCCTGAGATGCGAGCGTTGAGGAATGGCTGAGGTTGAACGCCGATAAATCGGCTGAAAAATTACCAACCCCGGCCGAACTTCCCAACAAAAGGGAGTCTCACTGTCCCAACATCTCCTTTTAGGAACGTTCCATCTGGAGGAGCCTGTTTAATATGTCTTCGAGAGGACCATCGCTAACTGTCAGCAAATAGTGCCGTAAATGGTCCTACCTAATACTACCTATTATAATATAACGGACTTCGCCACCCTGTTTATCTGGATATGAGCATCCTGTCGTCTCCCTGCAACGCACAATGGCCTGCTTCACGCGGGAAACAAAGTTGGTGGTATCTTCCGCAGGGAGTTGTCTCATTACGGAGAGCCGTTCACACAACTCTTCGTATGACACTTGCGACTAGAGAGCGTTCCTAAGGCGCTACTACAGCTCCAAGAACGGGTGGGGGCTCAGTTATCAAGCGGTATGCTTCACCGCATAGACTCGTGCGCAATGACCTAGCTCTCTTTCTCCTCCTTCGCCAAACAACTAAGGCTTCTTTTAGTTTTATGTTTTCTTGGTGGGACAAAGGTGATGGGGGAGTTGCTATGTAACATACAGTCCCGGAGGACTGACTTTGGGTGTTCCTTCGCGGGGCTGGTTAGGTCTTTAGCCTGATGTCGTGTACCTTTCCGCGACTTCTTATCTTACATTTTCGAGATCTCGCAGCTTATTCTGTATTAGAGTCAGAAAAGTGCAGGCCTCGCGTGACCATTCTTCTGATCGCATCATATGGACAATGAGATGCATTTGCCCGGAGAGATTATTTATCCATTGAAAAAAACGGCTACATACAAAAATGGCATGTCCATGATCTTCCTCTCGCTCTTCACATTGTGGACAGGTGAACTGCCATGTCCAAAACGGGTTGGGTATATACTATACCCACAGTGCCCTGGCACATATCGTGGTGGTTGTAGTTCCCACTTTGTATAAACTTCTACGGATGGTATGAATTTAAAGGCCCATCTGCCTTTTAAGCTCATGTTCCATCCGCCCTGCCATAAAGCAATAGAAACTTCTCTTTCTTTTAGTTTTATCCTCGTATTTCCGATAGAAACTTCATCGCTTATAACTGGCTATAACAAATGCTAGTTCGTCAGAGATAGTCCTGAAACCGCATATGGTCCTTAATGCACAAAGCCTGTGTGTTTTTCTTGTTGGCGATCCATCACGTCGACACGAATTCCCGGGAAAGGCGTGACAAGCACCAGCACACAAGTTCCTGGGAGACAACGATCAGCGGCCTACCGATTCCATGAAGCCACTAAGGAAATCACCACCCAGGAAACGGGCGAACGAGAGGACAGCTGCGTGCCGATATAAGGCGGGCACATCGGCAGAGCAGCCACGGGAGCTCCGAGTTGCAAAGAGACTTGACAGAGTAATAAAGATTAAATAATTGTATCAGCGGTGTTTTATTTGCAGAATACAAGAACCGTACTGGCCAAGACTATAACGCCCATCGTTCGGAGCAGAGTCCGGCTCTGGAAGTAGGCTACGCTAACCAAGTAAATCGTTTGGCCTGCTAGCACCGGAATATAGTCCACACGAAGATAGGGAAGCTGAGACGTCGCCAAAAAAGGCACCGTCCCCAGAGCAGTAACAGTTTTTGGTCCTTCGAGCTGGATCTCGACGATAAACGATGATGGCGATAACTAGATTGGCTAAAGCCAAGAGGACGCTGCCATCTCCTACGGGAGGACTGTTTACTCAACCTGGAGTGGACAGCACCGGACCAGATGCAAGCGCAACAGGAGAAGGATCTCCCACGCGGCTTGGAGGAGATTACGACGGACCTGTCGGAGCGCTCGCCAGAAGAAGGGAATCAGCACACGTCAGCAAAGCGAAGGAAAGACACTCTGAACCCCACACCTGTTGGCGGGGGACCGAACCAACGTACTAAGACCAAAGGGCTGACCAGAGGAAGAGTGTCGCCGGGGGGGGGGGCAGAGCCCAGGACAGAGCCCAGGACACCAGCCCCAAGATCGAAGCGCGGCACGGATCACGAGGCATAATCTCAAGAGACAGCTCGGTAAGGTCATCGGGGAGGGCCGAGATCAAGGCTAAATTGGAAGTCGCCAAGCGAGAGCTAGAAATTGCCGAGCGAAGGCGAAATTGGCAAGAGCGAGACTCGAATAGTTGGGAGCAACTTCCGGGAACGAGACTAGCCAAAGCGGGGCTACCGAAGATGAATACCAGCAAGATCTGGTCCAAGCCAGGCTCTCGCGACCATCCCCACGGAACAATTACCTCGAGGCAATTGATCGAATTACCCCACTTCAACGGAGCCAGCGAAGAGTGGGTGGCTTTCGGGGGGTCGCTCCAAGATACAGTCGTCGGATTCACACACACGTAGAACTTAGCGCGTCTTCAGAGAGCTCTGCGGGGAAAGGCGGGAGAAGCCGTTAGAAGTCTCCTATTTATTGCTGCGGACCCACAACAGGTAATGAAGGGACTGGAGAGTCGCTTTGGTAAGCCGGGAGCGTTGTCCCTGGTGGAGCTAACGAAGTTAAAGAGACTACCTCGATTCACAGAGGACCCGAACGGGATTAGAGTCTTCGCTGGCCGGGTGACGAACTCCGTGGCCACCATCAGGGCGCTGGGGAAGGAGCAATATTTGACCTCACCTCAGACGGTAAAGGAACAAACTGCCAAGATACCGTCATCCATCAGGTACAGGTGGTTCATGTGCCACCACAACCATCGAAGGGAGAACTAGCCGGAACTGAGGTTCTTCAGCGACTTCGTGAGACAAGAGGCAGACAAGTTTGGCGATTTCGCCCAACCCGAAGTATCTTGGGAGCTAAGGGGAGGCTACTAACCACATGCATTATCCCAAGGGGAGCGCGAGTCGGGAGAGTGGCGCACTTTATTTGGGCAAATTAGAATATCCAGTTTGCCTCAAATAACACGACGTCTCCATATAGCATGTGTGAAGGGGGCAGCATTAGCGAGAAATGGGATCCGGCGAAAAAGGCAATGCTTTGCTTTAAATGCCTTCGCTCCAAATACCGGAGATCGAATTACAAGGCACCACCGTGTGATAAGTGCGCAATAGAGCACCACGCCATCCTCTACCCAAGCGAATTTTCACCGAGGGTGGCACCAAGGAGAGATGGAAGGCCACTCCATTACACCTCTCCATAAAACAGCAATCCCAAGCAAACCAGAGGAGATGTGGTTACTTCCATGCGCACGGTCAGCGGCACCAAATCATACCTAAAGATGGTTCCAGCCGATCTGTACGGGCCTAAGGCATCGGCCCGGATTTTGGCTCTGCTTTATGAGGGACCCACCATTTCGTAGCAGAACTCGTCAATCTCCGAAAAGATCGGTGTGAGAGGCAAACAGGAAGCGCTCGTTCTCAAGACAGTCGGTGAACTGGCCATCAGGAGGAACGGCTCGCAAAGAGTCTAAGTACGAATCAGGCGTGCTCTGTTGTATTCCAGAATACTACCCTTTATTAAATTTAACACTGAATCTTACACATCCCTAAAAACTTCTCTTAACATATATTACATTCTCACTTAATACATACCATTCATAAACATTCACAATATTGCCAGTTACAGCACATTTAATAACCTGCACCATTTTATTTCATTCAAAACATAGTAACTTTGATTTTCGTCCAAATTTTATTCAATTTAAAAGTCACAGAGTCTTTGATAAATTTTGTTTTGTTCATGTTAGAATTTCCAGTAAATTAGAACACTATGTTCTATAAGTAGAGAAAAAATTCCTTTGTAAAATCGGTTTGAGTTTAGCAATTGAAGTGTGAGATTACACTTTGAGTTCAGTTGAGAAAAAGAGGAAGTTTCAGTTAAAGGAGGAAGTTTCAGTTTTCAGTTAAATTGAAGTTTTGAATTCTGAGAAGTAGTTGAGTTTAAGTTTTGAAGTTTGTGGAGAAGAAGATACAAAATTTAAATAATATCGAAGATACAAAAATTAAATAATAACTAAGAGACTGAATAATTTTTTTCTTTGATAATTGATTTCCGCACAAACATATTTTCAATCGGAGCGAATATTGAAAGAATACTAAAAAAAGGAAAAATAAAAGGTCCACGCTCTTCCCTCATACCGAGGAAGCACGGCGCCGGATCATTACAGCTCATAGCCAAACTGGAAGTTTGATCGAGGTAAGAACTATCCCAATTTTAAACTTTCGAACCAGGAGGTGAGAAAAGAGACGATTGGAGGATGCAAGGACCTACGAGACCTCAGAGACCAGTTCACCTACACCCAGCAAAAGCCTAAATTACTTAGTGGTCAGGACCACTGGGGCCTGATAGTTACAAGGAGGCTGAGGAAAGGAAGAAGCACGAACCAGTTGCTTCAGTTACCAGTTTGGGATGAGTCGTGCACGGGTGCGAGGCGCGCCAGTGAGATTTGTCAAGTGTCAGAATCAGAGCAATAAGCAGTGTTTACCATATCAAAGAGGGGCTCTGATATGGCGGACTATTTGAAACCCCAAGACTGTTCCCACGAAATCAATAATCAATAAATTTCGGACAGTACGCAAACTCCTCTTTTATTCTTTCTTCTACAATCCCCTCTCTGGTTGGTTCCCTGGTTAAATAATCTCCTCTCCACAATAAAATCTATTCGATTATGATTCTCGGTGTTCTTTTGACGGAACCCCGATGTATGGTTTATTCAATCCTCTGCTAATCCTCTTCACCAAGAAATCTATTTCGCTCCAATAATGTTATACTTAACTTGCTGATACACGGCACTCGCGACCACTTATCGTTGTATCCTGATTTTTTATCTCTCCTTTTAGCTCGTCGTGAAATTTGTAATTGATCAACTAACTAGTCTTGCGCACGAACGACGTTCTCCTCTTCTAGTCCTTTTCTGACTTACCGTGCCCCCTCTTTCTTTTTTCCTTTGTTCGAATGTGTTTTTCTCATCGCTCTCCACTAATCTTCTTTATTCTCGACCAAACGTTATCGTCGCTCCTCTTCTCTCCAAGGCTTTTGTGTTGTTTACGATAAAGAACAGTACTACTGTACTATTCTCTTGAATTCGTCTCGTTATTCCTTGTACCACAGCTCAACATGATCAAAACTGAGCTAATCGGTTGTGACACAAACTAACACCTGCATGGTAGAGAGTGGAAAGTTATTTAAAAACACGTTATTATGACGCACCCTCATCACCACTAGTTGCATCGTGCAACAGACAGCTTTTATATAAACAAAGTTAATTTAAATACATGAGATACATTATTTTACAATCCATATTCCTTACAGATATTAAAAATATGTAACAAAAAACTTTTTATCTAAATAAAAACAACCAAAAAGCCTAAATTTCAGCAACGGCTTTAACAATTATTTATGCATTTATGTATTTATTTATTTGACACTAATATGCATTTCTTATTTATTTATTTATTTGTTTATTTAGTTATTTATTTATTATTAATATATATTTCTTATTTATTTATTTTGTATATGTTTATTTGTGTATTTGGTTATTTATTTATTATTAATGTCTATTATTTATTTATTTATTTAGTTATTTGTTTATTTATATATGTATAATTAATATTTATTTCTTATTTATTTATCGTTGTTTATTTATTTATTATTGTTGTAGCAGGATATGAAATGAACGGGCGACTCCTCGTACGAATGATATTATTTATTCAACGAAGCACCCGTGAACTTGGTTTTAACAAATATGTATTAGTCTGACGCGGCAATATGAAAGAGACGCATGAAGCAAAAGGCGCGCTCGGTCTGGTGTAACTGTCAGAAGTAGAGCGAGCGCATTAAGGCGTGAATTCATTTGCCTTTTACTCGTGACGCCCGGTCCGGCGCTACAATCTCATAGAACACGCAGCTTAGGGCGGGTCCACAACACGTCCCCTCGATTGTAGTGCTAGGTCGATCCTCTGAAGAACCCCCGGCCGATAAATCCAGACACTTCCGATGTTTTTCTTCTGTCAATCCCTTCGTGAGAAAATCAGCGGGCATCTTATCCGAAGGAAGGTGCTTAATATCCAGTTGACTTTCTCATCTGACGAAATGATGCCTGATGTCGATGTGTTTCGACCTCGCGTGAAACGTGTGATTCTGGGTCAGTAGTTGTGCCCCTCTGTTGTCGTTCATCACCAGAACTCTTTCACACTCGAAAAGCTTGAGCTCCGACATGAGTCCCGGTATGTATAGGGCTTCTCGCGGCTTCAGTTAATACCATGTACTCCGCTTCAGTGGACGAAAGCGCGGCGGTGCGCTGTTTCCTCGACTCCCAGCTGGTGGCGGCACCGCTCAGGTTAAAGACGTATCCGATATACGACCTTCGATCTACCGGTATCCCAGCCAAATCGGCGTCAACAAACCCTTCCAAGTTTTTCATGCTCTTCGTGTACGTGATTTCGAAGTCGGTGGTGCCCTTCAGATATCTCAGGACGCGTTTCGTCGCCATCCAGTGTGCCTCGCCGTGACAAGTGCTGAATTGACTGAGACAACTGACAATATGCGAAATGTCCGGTCTTGTGGCAATCGCCAAGTAATTCAGAGCTCCGATAAGCTCGCGATAAGGCCGATTTCCTCCTGGTGATCCTTCTTCTTCAACGTCCTTTTCAAGCCTCGAACCCGACTCAACGGGAGTACTGACGGTGTTACAGTCCACCATCCGAAATCGAGAGAAGAGTTCCCGAACGTAATTTGGTTGAGAAATAGTAATTTGATTTCCGCTCCTGGCGACCTCGATCCCCAAACAATAGCGAGCTGTTCCCAGATCTCTCGCCTCGAATTCCTGCGACAAACCTTTTCGGACGAAATCAAGATCCTTCTGGTCTCGATAAAGTATCAAAATGTCGTCAACGTAGACCAGTCTTATCAACGGTTCTCCCCCTCGTTTGAGGCGATAAACGCACGGATCCGTGCTCGTCGGTGTCATATTTAATTCTTCCATTTTCCCATTTAGTTTCTTATGCCATTGCCGATCGGCCTGTTTAAGGCCGTACAAAGCCCTTTTCAAACGACAAACCTTTTGGCCACCCTGAAGCTGTTTCGGCATTTCCTTGGCGCGGCTCTCGATGGCGGATTTGCCTTGTGTCGTGACAATTTTCTTCAAACATCCTGCGAGTAAATCGGGTAATTCCATGTATGTTTCCTCTTCGATCGTACCGTTTAGGTAGGCGGTCGTGATGTCCATCTGATGCACCTTAAGGTCGTGCTTGACCGCCAGTGCACGTAGCATACGCGTCGATCCCAGGTGAGCGACCGGAGCGTAGGGATCGTGAAAATCGATCCCGGGTCGGTGCGCGAACCCCCTCGCCACGAGTCGTGCTTTTCTTCTCTCGACCTTGCCGCCCGAGACGTACTTTTTCCCGAGAACCATTCGGCATCCGACCACGTTGCGATTCTTGGGTCGATTCACGATCAGCCGTGTATTGTTCTTGATTAAGCATTTGAATTCTTCGACGATGGCGTCCAACGATTCTTCTTTGTCCGGTCCGTTCAATGCTTGCCGATACGGGACCTCCGAGTGAAGACTGGCTAAATTTGCCTCCAAGCCGTCCGAGATGTACGACTCCTTGTCGTCGAGAGTTCGGTCGACCCCATCCCCACTCGATCCGCGAGGATCCTCGTCTTCTTCCGCGGTTCGATACAATTTTCGCGGGCGACCGGGTCGTCCGGTGAGAATCTTTCTAAGTCTACCCGGAGCTCTTCTGATCGTTTCGGTGATCTCGTCCCTTTCTCCCGTCGGGTCGTCGTGTTCCTGCGATTCATTTTTCGATTCCTCGTCGTGGTCTCCACCTATGTGATGTTCAAAGGAATTCGGCAGTGATACTGTGGCGACTCTAACAGATACACCCACAACACAATTCACAAGCAAAATAGTGAAGAGCACCGAACGAAAAAATCGAATAAGAAAATACACCAGAACCGTATACCTTAGCGATAACATAACAATTCACATCAGTGGAGTATAGTCGAGTTTAATAACCAAATTCAAAACACGGTCATTAGCCTGATGGGTAACGCTTAGGTTCAATTTTTTTCGTGATTCAAACTGTCATAGCGTCAGTTCGAATCACACGATGTTCTTCACTACTATTTCAAACGCTATAATACTCCCTCGGGATTGTGATTCGAGTCTCGATTCAGATTTGACGAGGACGATGACGATTCGTTATGTGTTTCCGTTTTTGTATCGGTATCATTAAATTTTATGTCTCGTGTCGTGGTTACCTTTGGCTTGTTTGATACCCATACTAGATACCCTTGAGTCGATTTGTCGTATCCGAGGAAAATGCATTTCATACCTCGCGGTTCCAGCTTCCCTTTTCCGGGAGTTTTATCCAACATGTATGCTCTCTCTCCGAAAGTTCGCACGTTCTTTACGTTGGGGCGTTTTCCGTGCCATAATTCGTAAGGAGTTTTATCTCCTAGCGTCTTCGTAATGAATCGATTTCTTACGAAGTTTGCCATGGCGATCGCTTCTGCCCAAAACGAGGTTGAGAGTTTCGATTGCGCCAATATGCAACGCACCATTTCCAAGAGCGTGCGGTTCTTCCTTTCCGCTACTCCATTTAACTGGGGAGTGCATTGCGTAGTGAGTTTTCGCGCAAATCACTCTCCCTTCAAGAATCTGTCGAATTCTTCGTTACAGAATTCTCGTCCGTAGGCGGATTGCATACATTTGATTTTTCGTCCTGATTGATTTTCGACGAGAGTCTTGAATTCCTTGAAAAACTTCAAGACGCCGCCTTTCTTTTGCAAAAGCCTTACTTCTGTCCAACGAGAGTAGTCGTCGGTTAGCGTGGGGAAGTACCTAGCTTTGCCCCTTGATTCGTCTCTCATCGGTCCACATACGTCGGCATGGCCGATATCCAATAATTTTCCACCTCGGTGCGATTTCTTTCCGAAGGGCAGCGCGGTAATCTTCGCTTCCGATCAAATCTCGCACGTATTTGTGGTTCCGTCGTCTTCTAGGTCAAGTCCCGACTCTATCCCCCTTTTGCTCATCTCCAAGAGGTCGGGCCAGGTAAGGTGGCCGAATATCTCGTGCCAAACGGTTATTAAAGGCTTACGCGTTCCTGTCGACAGGGCGCAGATCGATTCTTTTGCGGATTCGGGGAGAAAATAGAGATCTCCTTTCCGATCTGCTACTGCGATCGTAGATCCTTCGCGCGTGAACGTCACGCTATTTCCGGCGTTCGTGATCTTCGCGACCAAGACGAGATTGTTACGCAGGTCGGGTACGTGCAGTGCGGTTTCCAGACGTATGAGCCGAGTCGTGTTTCCGTCAAATACCGCGATTTTTACGGTTCCTTTCGCTTTTACGTCGGTGGAGCCATGATTTGCCAGATTAATCTTTAAATTTCCAGCACTTGCGGTTTGTTCGAATACGTCCTCGTCGTGGCATAGGTGTGATGTGCATCCACTATCGAGACACCACATATCGTTTTTTTGAACGTTCCCTGCAAAGCAAGAATCTGTGTCTGTGTGGGAGGTTAGGAAGGAAATGTCTTCGTCGATGGGGGCTTTTTCTTTGTTTTCGGGATGTTTCGCGTTTCGTTTGGCCCTCTCCGGACATTGCCTTGTGGCCGATTTGGCGACATATATGGCATTTGTATTTGAATGGTCCGCCGGTTTGTTGATCATCCGATTTATCGAGGGACGTGTGCGACGCTTTGTTCGTAGTCTTTTTTCAATTCGGCGTTCCTTTTCTCCCGAACACTGCTTGGTCTTCGGCTTGGCTGCGTTGTCTTCTCGTCGCGCTTTCGTCGAGGATTTTAATTTTCAGATGTTCCGACGAAGGTAACTCGTCTCTCGACTCGATGGCGCATCTAAAATTCTCGTAGCTCTCCGGCAGACTGTGTAAAAGCATGATAGATTGTAATTCAATGCTGACTTGTACGGATAATTCGGACATGTTGTCGACCATATCGGAGAATTCGTCTACGTGTCGTTGTACATCTCCGCCTTCGTTGAGTCGATGATTCTTTAGCCGTTTCCACAATGATGCCTTTTTCGCCGATCCTTTCGATTCGAAAAGTGCCTCCAGTTTCAACCAAATTTCTCGGGCTGTTTCACAGTATCTAATTTGCCTGAGTTCGGCGTCGCCAACAGCGAGATACAAGTCGGCTTTCGCCTTTTCGTCCTCGTCTTTCACGGCTTGCATATTTTCGGCTGCTTCCGGTTTCGGTTTTTCACCGCTTGCATGAGCCCAATTTTCTCTGGTTAGCATTTGTATGGGCATTACGTTTGTAGCTTGACCCTCCATTTTGTCTGCAGTGAGGTTATATTTCCGCATGTATTTTCCAGGTTGTCTTCTCGTCTTTTCGATTTCCCATTACGAATATCCGGACGATGTTTAAGCCTGGGCCCATAATCTGTTGTAGCAGGATATAAAAAGAACGGGCGACTCCTCGTACGAATGATATTATTTATTCAACGAAGCACCCGTGAACTTGGTTTTAACAAATATGTATTAGTCTGACGCGGCAATATGAAAGAGACGCTTGTAGCAAAAGGCGCGCTCTGTCTGGTGTAACTGTCAGAAGTAGAGCGAGCGCATTAAGGCTTGAATTCATTTTCCTTTTACTCGCAACGCCCGGTCCGGCGCTACAATCACATAGAGCACGCAGCTTAGGGCGGATCCACAACATTATTAATATCTATTTCTTATTTATTTATTTATTTATTCGTTTACTTGTTTATTTATTTATTATTAATATTTATTTCTTATTTATTTATTTATTTTTATTATTTAGTGATTTATTTAATTAGTTATTTGTTTATCTATTTATTTATAAATAATATTTATTATTTATTTATTTATTTATTTCTTTGTTTATTTATTTATCTAAATAAAAATAATAAAAATAATATTTATTATTAATATTCATTTCTTATGTATTTATTTATTTTTATGATACTCAAACAGTTGTTCTAATAAATCAATTTACATTAGAATTATAAATATTTTAAATACTAATAGTTGGAAATAGTTCTCTTAAAGTAAAGTTAACAATCGGTCTAAAAATTCACAGATGTTTTTTATTTTAAATGAATTGGTTCTCAAACAAACAAACCGTTTTCTAGATATTTTCGCTACCTTAAACACCATTCTTAACCCAAAAGCTTCTTGTAGCCCACCATAAAAATTCGAATAAAATCTTCAACATTTGCCCCCCCTAATATTTCTAAACTTCGTTAGTTACCGCTGAAATGTTTATCTGTTCTTACACAATGGACAACGAACAATGGTTATTAAATCTCAGCCAGTAGCTATAACGTGGCATCGTAAGTTTTAGTGTGCACAAGCTACTAACTTCCCAACTTTGTAACTTTTCTGATAGGGGCAGTCGCCCATTTCCTAGAGAGTTATTACTTTCACCCAACATTTCCCCCATTCCTTTGTATCTCTCAAAGGCAACCGAAACAATAAAAATCATCCCGAATGACACATAAGCCACAAGAAAAATACAAACAAATCGCAAAAACAACAGAATATGTTATACATTTGTATCTACACTTTGAATATTCATGGCCACCGGAATTCCCCAGGAAGTCGCCCAAAGGCCGACAATAAGAACAAAACAAGTTTTATGTACAAAATCTCAAAGAGATCAAATTAATGGCAACAAATAAAAAGCTACCGCGCCATCAGCGTAAACAGACACACTGAAGCGCTGCCGGTATAAAGATATCCGGGACCACAGGACCACCGTCGGACTACCACCAGCTATTAAACAAATCAAAACACACATTTCGGTTTGATTGATTTTTTTATATCTGCTCAGTCGGGCGTATTCGACTCTGGTGACTGGGTGCACACACCCAGTTTGCTTTTTTATTGATTCCCACCTATGAAATGAATTTTGTTTACCCTCTCCTTTTCGAAATCAATAAAAATTCCTCCAAAATGTCTTCACCTATTTGTTTTACTGCTGGATCGACAAACCACAACAGTTTCTTTACTCCCCACACATGCAGCATCGTGGATGGGGACAATTTAAAGTTGCCGAGGGGGTTACTGGAAAATGGCGGAGATTAAAGGGTAATTTTCTCCTTCCCTCTTCCAAAGTGATCTACTCCATAAGGCAGCTAGAAATAATGCTTCTTTCAATGCAAAAAGCCAACAACATTCATCTCATGTAGGAAGATTATATCTAGTATCAACAGCTGTATTCAGCTTGCACTTGAAACCCAAACAAACTGTCGACTTGTTACTTCTCCAATCTAGAAATCAAACAACCATTAAATGCTGTGAATTGAACATTTAAGAACTACCTTAATCGCCGGTCCCTTTAATCCTCTCCTTGGGCTGCCCCCACTTCCGGAATGTTTATTTTCATTTACAAATGAGTTCAACAGAGTTTCTTTGAGGTCGTAGCCGGAGCAAGCAGCCTGTCATATTACGTTTGGAGAAAATAACAAAAATCAAAAGTTCATACCCATAGTGCCTGATGGACGACCCCCCAGGATATCGTTCTCACTTTGTTACCAAAACTAAATTCTCCGAAGCGATAAACGTAGAGGAAACCGAATTCATATACAATCATGACACGTGTAAGTGTTACACTTTGCTTGTTGGGGGCTATTGGGGCTGAACACGCTGGGACTTAATGTTTGCTCCAACAAACCATGAAGTGCCAGACATCTTGGCCCCAGGCCTGACCAGAAAAGGTTCCTCTACGAAATTGAACGAAAAACCTGGCACATCCATAGGAAGGCCATCAATTCTTACCGGAAGGTGGAGCTGCAGTGAGGTCGACTTCAAACGGTCTTCTTGTTTGTTTACTCACTCTATGGGGATAGTCATTTGCAGAAGCATAATCTCGGGTGCTTGGAGTTCCGCGATACACGTTTGAAATTTAACCATCAAATAGGCACTTGACTCTTAGAAATTCGTGGAGTTGAATTTGTGGTTTTGAAATAGGATTCCCCACGGCGCATGCCTTACATCTTTTGTGGCTTGATATGCAACAACATGAAGGTACTTGAGGCCAGCCATCCCAAATACTATATGCGGAGATATTATGTCGTAGGTTAAACTGTCTCAATACAAGGTGTTCAACTGGGAAATGAAAAATATGCAAATGGTACAAGAATTACAATGGGGTATTGCTGCTAATGGTTATGATGAAAAGTTCACTACAACTTCTCAGAAATATTAAACATTGGTGTCGCTTATCACAGAATTGTCTTGAATTCATCACTTCTTTTCTTACAAAAACTTACCCACAAAAGGGGATTTTCAGATAACCCTAAATGTCAAAGCACAGTGCAGCAGAACACTAACGCAATCTGCCGCTGGCGTACTAAATAAATAATATGGTCATATTCGCACTTACCCATAGCGCCTACGCACGAGGAATTTGTAGCGTTTCTAATAGATACGCACACAATACGAGTATGCTAGCAAATAGTGAAGAACACCGTAAGGAAATTCAAATATGCAAAATCACTAGAGCCGTAAACCATAGCGATAACATAACAATTCCACATCAGTTGAGTGTACTTGAGTTTAGAAACCGAATTCATACACGCGGGAGTGGCCTGATGTGTTGAGCATTGGTTACATGTTTTTAGTGATTCTAACTATCATAGCGTCAGTTGGAATCACACGTTCTTCACTATCATCGCAAACGCTATAAGTTCTCTGTGCAAAGCATTTTATGTGGTTCTAACACGAACTGATGCCCATTCTCTGATTGGCAAATGGATTATGAAAATATTTAGAGAAACGGAGAGATAGACGATTTCTATTCTGGGGCGTAGCCAGTCCTCTGACCATGACCTACACTTATGGGTCTGTGGCGGTTCCGCCAAACCCCACGATCCACTTACCTGAAAAAACCACCATTATTACGACCCAATCTACATCAGTTTCTGCAAATGCAACAGCTTTAGCACCTGTAAATGCTTCGCGCATTATATAGATCAAATCTATAATCTTAAAAAGTCCCTGTAAAAGAATTCTTACCTTTTCTTGCATCTCTTCGCATACAATTCCTGTAAGAGTTCTTTATTACCTTATCATAAATTACCTGAAAGAAAATTCATCGGTTCATATATAATAAAACGAAGTTTACCACACATTTATATATCTATTAAGGTACTTTTTTTCACAAAATACAAAACGGCGGCACGCGGCCGTTGAAAAATAAAACGTGTTTTTAAAAAGTTAATCCGGGGCTTGGAAAATATCTTGAACAGGTTTGATCGATCGGATAAAAATTGTTATAGTTATAGAGTTATCTTGCAAACCAATTTGAAAAGCATAGTTTTGAGATAATCGCGTTTAAAGTTTTAAGTTCTGTTTTACTTCATACGAGGGTGGGGTGAAAAGTTTCCGGCCTGAACTACACATGGACCCACAAGAGGTCTAATTTAACTTGTATTCTATAGTATTACTTGTTAGTATACATTTGAGGGATTGGCTTCACCCCATCCCCGTACATCATATGTTGTTACTGTGTTCAATAAAAAAAAAATTTTTTTTTTGATTTTTTTATTGGACTTCTCTCGGGAGAGGCGAACCTATAGCACCGAGTGGGCGCCCCGAGATGCCATCAAATAACTGTTGCAGTTGTTTTTGAACAGTTGCAGGTTTTAACGCTCCGGGAACTCTCGTCTGGGAAGGGAGTTCCACTGCTTCCCCGCTCTGTAACGGAACGAGTTCTGATGGAAGGATGTTCGCGCCGTCGGGAGATGAACCACAAACGGATGCGATCCATCGGATTGTCTTGTGGAGCGCATATAAGCCGAATTGCGTGGAACAATGCCAAGAATCTCCGAAGAACAGTACCCGTGATAGCTAATATCTGTAAAACAGACAGTGGTCGGCTACGCGCCTTCGATGTGATAGCGACTGTAGTCCCGACGTCAGCGCCGAGTCCCCGATCAGGCGGATCGCTCGTCTCTGTATACTCTCAAGTAGGTCGAGGGTATGTTACGGAGCCGAGCTCCAAACATGAGAGCAATATTCGAGCGCGGGTCTAATTTGGGATTTATATAGGAGAAGAAGTTGGGCCGGAGTATAATATTTCTTGGCTCTAAAAAGATAACTCAGTTTTCCTGAGGCTGACCTGACGATACTCGACACGTGTTTATGCCATGATACATTCCCACAGACCGTGACGCCGAGCAATTTCAAATTTTCCCCAGCCTCGAGGGCCCGGCAGTTCATCATCAGCTGTGGAACCGATGATCCACTTTTCTTTGTGAATGTTGTAAATTGTGTCTTCGTTGCATTGAAGCTGACGAGATTGGCCTTTCCCCACTGCAGGGCCCTATCTAGGTCCTGATTCAGAGAGTCAATCTGTTTACATCTCAGCTGATGCCACGCAGATGCACCAATCGGCCGAACATTCGAAAAGGCTGAAACAGGAGTACTCTCATCCGCAAAACTGAACACCTTGTTACCCGTTGTCTCCAACAAATCGTTTATGTGAAGCAAGAACAAGGTTGGAGCCGAAATAGAAACTTGGGGCACCCCCGAATTAACAGGATACAGATCCGAACAGTCGCCGTCCACAACAACCCGGATCGATCGATTCTCGAGGAAGCTCCTCGTCCAGTCGCAAAGCTGTTGGGAAAGTCCATATGAACGAAGTTTGCTCAGAAATGCCCCGTGCCAGACGCGGTCAAAAGCCTTGGAGATATCCAATGCGACCGCCCTTGACTCACCATGCCGTTCAATCGCAGATGTCCATATATCGGCTATAAGTGTCAAAAGGTCTCCCGTGGATCGCCCGCCACGGAATCCGTATTGACGATCATTCAGAAGTCCGTTGCACTCCAAATACTTAACTAACTGTGTATTGATGACTTTTTCCATTACCTTAGATAAAATAGACAGTAATGCTATAGGACGGTAATTTTGTGGGAGACGCTTTTTTCCCGTTTTTGGGATTGGCTGAACTCGAGCGAATTTCCAGCAGGCAGGAAAGGTCCTCCGTGCATAAGATAAACAGAAGAGTCTGCCAAGAACCGGCGATAGTTCTGGAGCACAGTTTTTAAGGACTATTGCTGGTATTCCGTCCGGGCCGGTTGCCTTCCTACAATCCAGTTCACGTAGAATTCGTTGAATAGTGCGAGGACGAAATCTCACATCCCACATGAAGGACCGTACCGGCGCGATCACAGGCCGGGATCGAGGTTTGAATTGGTGGAAAATAAATTCGCGAACACATCAGCTTTATCCTTTGAATTTGTGACTAACGTTCCGCTGTCTGTCACCAGCGGAGGGAAGGAGGAATTAGCGAAGTTGCTGCTGACAGCTCTTGCCATTGACCAGCAGCAGCGCGAACCAGTAGGGCACCGAAGAAGCTTATTGATCACCCTGTCGATGTGAGCTTTCTTCGCGGTATCAATCGCCTGGTTGCACGCGTTTCTGGTTCTAACAAAATTCGTTCTGTTAACATAGGTGGGATTGGAGCGCCATTACTTAAAAGCTCTGCTTTTTGCCGCTGTAATCTGGTCGCATTGTTTATCAAACCAAGGTTTATCAGACGAATTTCATTTGATAGAATGTGGAATATACATCTCCATCACCAGAAGAATAATCTCTGATACCGACTCCGCGCAAGCTTTAACATCGGAGTTTCCGAAGCACACCTCGGACCATGGAAAGGATGCGAAGAAATCTCGCATATCGTCCCAGTTAGCAGTCCCATACTTCCATACATGGCGAAGCTGCCTAGGCCGGTTATTCGCTTGCTATGCAAGTGCATGCACGACAGACACCAAGCAGTGATCTGAGTTTCCTATTGGTGCAGAAACCTCTACGGTATAAATACTCGGTTCGGATGGCAAAAACAGATCCAGGGTGTTCGCACAATCGCCTCGGACATCCGGCACTCGCGTCGGTTCCTCCACGAGTTGAGTCAAGTTGTAGCTTACAGCAAACATCTCCGCCAGAGTCCCGGCCTCGTCGGTCCTGTTAGAATGTAACAACCACCCAGAATTGTGCACATTAAAATCGCCAAGGACAATAATTTCAGAAGTTGGGTGGTTGGTCTGTATCCAGTCGACGATATGTGAAAGATGTTCGAAAAATGTCACCGGTCGATCGTCGTTCGGGGAGCGGTAAAGACAACAAAGAAATTTAACGGAATTCCTCAGCACGGCTCTCAATCATAGGATGTCCATATTATTGGGTTCCAACGCCTCCATCCTCTGGCAAGCCAGATCGGACCGTGCGAAGACGCAGACTCCGCCCTTAAAACGGAATCTCGAATGTAAGTCGTATCCTGAGCAACAAAGATATGTCGAATCAGTTCACGTATCGACCTGGGTCTCAGTTAGGGCAAGGGTACCAGGTTTCGTTGTTGCAAGTATTGGTGGACGACGTTTGCATTCGTATTGGTAAAACCGATGCCCCTGATGTTACAAAATGCCGTGACCAGTCGAGCGTGGGCAGAGCCTCGAGAGCGAGCCCGGTTATGCGATGACGAACCTCTCAAAATGCCACTATTTATCATGATATCTGCATGATGTTCCCCTGACAAGAACATTAACACCACTGTGAAATATGTTATATGCCTAAGAAGATTCAAATTTAGATTAGTTTCGAATATATTGAAATTTTGAAAAAAAAATTTCGTTTTCGAGAGCTTTTCGTTCAACCAATACCTTTCCTCACAGTGTGACTTCTGTCTGCTTCTTAAGTTCACAAGACCACTCCACCGTCACAATTGAGGAAACAAAAGTTGAATAACTGTGGGCTTTGAAGACCAGTCGGGAAATCGGCCTTAACACCTGTTTCGAAGATTGAAAAATACGATTGCATAAGCGAATTCTAAGGAAAGGGGGATTGCTTTGAAGATGATGAAATTCATTTGGAAATATACATTTTGATATTATAACCAAATTGCGTGTCATATTTGTACTCAGCAATTTCAAGAATCATCTCAAGTATCTAGTTACAACAAAGGTTCAAATTCGCCACTTATTGGAATTTGTTTATTGTCAATTTCTCCGTAAAGTCGAAGACACTATGCGTCAAACAATGAAAGTTGATGTACCAAATGAATGTCGTTCTGTCGAGAACGTTTCAGATATTCGTACAAAACTTAACATAATCATAGCACCAATACCGGCTGCAATTAGCCATAAATTTAGAAGACAAATTGTCGCATAGATAAAGGTTGACAAGGCACTCTCATCAGTGGACAAAGTGCTTTGCCACTACACTTTGCAGTGATTTAGATATATGCGCCAAGTAGCCACGTTTCCATTAGACACTCGAACCGATAATTACTTGCGTGCCCTATACATAAGATAGTCCTCCACATCTTACTCTTGACGTTGTAACGGTTCTCTGTTAAATGCGTGCGAAAGGGAATACTCGAATCCACTTATGCTGTTCATAGCCATAAAACTTAATGGCTTCATGGTGATACGCCAGTTGATTACCGACAACCGGTGTGTACGCTAACACACCTTGTCCTCATAAATTATCGAAAGGATCTCCAATTCTAATTAAGCAATTGAAATCCAGATTCATTAGATACCGCAAAAGCTTCAGATCCAATTGACACTGCCTTGCATTTGCTACGCATTTCAAATCGATGTAATTTGCCCATCCACGTAAAGTTGTCGTGGACGTCACTCAAAAACCAGAACCGAGCCTTGCGACCTCCTTCATATTGAGTCGTGGCTATAGGTAGTAATCACCATGTGAATCGATAAGCATCAAATGGAAGAAAAGATTTCGTTGCGTTACAATTACCAGAGATGGACACTTCAATTATACGGGTCATCGTTCGATGGCACTGATGGTTTAAGCTGTCAACCACCAGAGAAGGGTTGTGTGTTGACTCTTGTTTCCATTCGTCCGCATTTTCAACCCCCCTTGCAATGATAGAAATCAAGGTGCGAATATATTGTGTTTCTAGCAACCTGATGATGATGTGGATTTATTAACTGCTGTTGACCCAGCAGTCATGTGAGAAACTTGCGTGATGTGCTATTTTAGTTCCAACTCGACCGGTGTGGATGGACTTTTCCTCCCCTTTCCCTGTACTTTGTTCCCCTTTTATATTCAGCTGTCGCACACTACGTCTTTGATTTCTGCTGATAGATGGATATTTTCAGTTCAATCAACAGCTCAAACCTAACAATGTACCGCATGTGTCTGCCATTTACCCTCCCGGGGGTGTTGCGCTGTGCTTCTTCTAACGATACACTGCCATAACATACATCGCTAGTGAAAGAAATCTGCACGCAATCTAGCCAGAAACGTTTTTTATTAGATCTAACGATGTGGTAGGTCAACAAATTAAACAAAATACCAATTGTTTTACTAATGAAACAATTTTATGGGATGAAGAAGCTGTCGTCAGCAATATGAGCTTGGGCGTGGCTCGCATGCGATAGTAATCGACGGGTACTTTAATCATCGCATCAAACATAAACCTATTTAAATTCACTCACTTATGGCATACAAATCCGTGGACTTTGTAGGCTTTGTACCTAGATGTCTACCATTCCAATTTCTCGAGCATTCAAGATACAAAGACCCACACGCACCATCATTCGGGGCAGGGTTGATTAGGCCAATAAGTCTGAGAGGCAATAAGTAGACGTTCAGTCTATGATGGCAGTCACAAAAACATTAAAAAGCGGTCCGGGCGCAAAAATAAAAACGTGGAGGTCAGAAGATCACGAATGAGTTCCTTCACGGCCAAAATTGAGACCTGCAACGTACCCAAGATCGCGTTGAACCAATCAGCGGAATCAATAAACTTAACCTCCTGGACAGTGCCTAACAACATCCACCCAACATATCCGATATTCAACAATTTTTATGCCATTTGCACCTTAATGGGCGCAGAATCATACTTTAGACCCCTATAGTACGGTTCGCTTTCGTGCTTCTTGATCAATGAGGAAGAGAAGCGAACGATGCATCCTGAATGGATGCTTGTTGAAAAGAGTTTTTCAAAACCCAAGAACAAGCAAACACAATACACTGAAAACGGATTATTTTCCATTATATAATGTCATTTAACACAGCGTAGCAAAACTTTGCAAGGAACTCTGTTCACATCCGTAGCCGTAGTAAAACACAGACTAATTATATTAGTGTACTCTTCATTTTTAGATCATCGCTTCCTTCGCGCCACCAATTAACTACTTTCTAATCTACTTTTCTTCTTCCTCGGAGTCTCGGACACATCGTCCCTTATCGCAGATCCTTTTTGAGGTTTTTTGTTAACCATTAGCGTCTCTGGCTAGTGCAAACAAGAGTTTATATTGCACCCTAAATGTGGTCAGAGTCCATGGGAAATGGGTGAGAATATGAATGGGAAGTTGGGTCTATTTGTGCATGTCATATAAAATCTGGTTAGAATGCGTATGCATTGTGATGTTTAGATTCCTGGAATTGTGTGTCGGCGGATCGAATGGACATTGGTTTGTGTGATTATACGTACAATGCATGTGAAAATAAGCATTGTGGTGTTTGGATTTTTGGAAGTGAATTCAATGTTCGACAATTAAACGTTTGGTTCAATTCGATTGATGTTGAATTAATGCCAAGAGAGGGTTGGGCATTCCAAACAAATTGATACGACTTTGTAGGTCGACCATGACCAACGTAACTAATCAAGTAAAAATAGCGGGATTGCTGTCCAAACCAATAAACATCTTCAATGGACTCCGACAAGGGGACGGTCTGCCCTGTCTCCTCTTCAACCTGGCGTTGTAGAAAGCAATCCGTGACTCTGGGGTAACAAGTAGAGGGACTATTGTGGGGGTGAAGTTGTTGTGCCAATACACGGGCACTCGGTACACTTAAATCCCCCGACACTAATTACTCCGACCTTCCAGCAATTGTTCCACTGCAACACGTATGTCCAAGAAAACAAAACGAATAAAACACTTTGAATGATGTTGATATTTAATGACTTCTGTTTTTGATTACAATAAATAGGGCACTTTCACTATTAGGTTCTTCTTAATTACTTTTTAATTCACTGTTTCTTATAAGCCTTCTGTTAACAATACAGGATAACTACGTTAAAACCGATTAAAACAGGTGCGCGATAATGCAATGACGACACTCTATGACTGTACGGACACTCTAGGCCTTTACGTATTAACAACAGGGTTGAATGAAAAATATGTGACTGTGGCGACTCTAGTACGTGTGCGCGCATCAAAGGATGATAATTGACTCGATGCAGCGTAGCGTGTGTACGCTGCTGTGGTTGGATAGTGACTACTTGAATTAGGGATGAATTTCTGGATTCTATTTTTGCATGCTATTAGCCAATCATCATTGCCCTCTTTTCATGAATCTTCTCATTTTCGTGTCTCAGTGAGGTGAATAATACTCGCGCATCATTCGACAGTCGCTGGACATGCGAACGATGAAAAGAACAAAAGAAAGAGTGCAATAACTTCGGGGTTGGCTTAGCTTATGCGCTTATATCAAATGCAGTCTCTGAGAATGACCTACTGCCCTAGTGTCATGGCTGTGGTGATCTCAGAGTGCATTGAACTGTAGGAAGACAGAATTATGGAGGAGAGGAAATGTGACCGGTGCTATTCACCTGCGAAAAGAGATCATTGATCCCAAACGAATAGATGATCTGCGGAAAAGCCGAAGTGACGCCAAATTGGCTAGGGTAATTTATCATGAGAACTGACTAAATATGTTGATAAATTCCCCAGCGGTTGCATGAATATGCAACAGTGTCGTCTGATTCGACTTGTTGTTGCTAACCGACATGATGTGATTTCCGGTGGAAATCTCATGGGCTAGCAAAATGGAGTTGCCGTATGGCAAAAAGGTAGCTGATTTTAATTATGCATTATATGCATAGAAGAATGACTTCAGCTATCCGTCCATTTGGGAAATATGATATTTCAGCTGAATAGCATAAGCGGTGGGATAAGGGTTGATGTGACGCGCCGTTAGCGGTCGAAATTAGGTTATGATTGTGGGCTGGTTCTCCATGTGATATAGAGAACCCCCTCACTATTATCACCAAGTCCAGCCAGATACTTGCCTACGTATATGACATCGACATCATCGGTAGAACCGAATCGGCTGTACAGGACCCCTTCACCCAGATCGAGCAAGCGGCACAAAAACTGGGACTGCACATTAATGAGGGGAAAACTAAGTACATGGTGGCAACTTCTGCGAAGAGAAAACCTAACGTTGGTCAAACTATCAGGGTAGTGGCGCACGAATGTGAAGTAGTGCAATCCTTTAACTACCTAGGGTCAATAGTATCAGCCGATAACAATATAGAAGAAGATATACACGAATGGCTGATCAAATCCAACAAAGCCTATAGGTTCGCCTTACCCGAGAGATATCTAATTAAAACAACAAAAAAAGCCTACTATAGTCTATCAAGGCTCTTTAAATCCCGAAATTTATCCAGAACATCCAAGCTACTATTGTACAAGTGCATGGTCTTACCAGTACCCATGCTTGGATCCGAGACCTGGGTTTTTAATAAAAGGGCCCTCCGAACGAAGGTCAGGTCATAGGTAAAAAGATAAGGAGAGGGTTCAATCTTCAAACGAATCTGATGGCCAAAAGGCACAAATCAGACGTGAAGGAGGAGCGTGAAATAAATAAAAATAATGAAAATTTGTTTCCAGTGCTGCTCACTACTCTGGAGCAACCGCTAAAGTTAGCAGGGTGATCTGTGTTGTTACAGAGGACACAGGATAGTTTATTCCTATCGGGGAGCTGTTCTTTGCTCAATGGGAATTCCCCAATGATATGCTTATTTAGGCATTTGACGCATCTAAAATATATATTGCAATTCGATGCCACATGGCCGAAGCGTTGGCAGCGCATATGTAGTAGCCTTTCACTCCGGGAGCGTGTCTCCTTGTCCTTAAAAGGACGAGGGATCTCTCAAGACCGCTCCTGAGAAGGCTCGTTGCGGTCACCATCTTGCTTCCGCAGACCTGAGGGAAGAGTGATGACCGATTGTTCAATATTTTTCTAGTATTTTATCAAATTATTCTAGTATTTTATCAAATCGGTTTCTTTCTCAACAAAAAGATGAAGCTTTAACGTTCATCAAAAATAGTTTGAACAGAAAAAAGAAAAAAAAATATTGCGATTGCCGTTTTGATGCGTTTGTCTTTGAAACCCACATTATTACTTTACTTGTAGTTAGCAAAAAGTTAATAATTAATTAAACTGCGTATATTATTGGCTTAACCGATACTTTGCACCAATTTGTACGAAATTGATTTTAAGTTTATATTTGGTGGCTCGAAAGGAGCTCACCGAAAGGAGGAATGACAATTTGGGCAAAATAATAAGAAAGAAAAAACTGGCATCCGGCGTTGGGTTGCACTTAACACTGGCACTGTACTGTCGCTGTCTTGGTGAAGCTGTTGATTCTCGTTGGTGATGCTGGGGCTCTGGTTGACCGTTAATTGTTCTTTTGTTTTTTTGGATACACGATTTTTGCACACAAGAATCACTATTTCAGAAACGCGAAATATCGGAAGTTTGCGAGTTCTTTCGCCAGTCACCAATGCGGGGGAAGAGGTGTGGGGGTTCCACCAAACCCAACGGCCCACTTACCTGAAAAACCTTCCATATCCGCAACTCAACTCCCATTGTCCCCCGCCAATGCAATTGCATTGGCACCTGAAAATATTTCCTTTTCCAAGAACATTAATGCATAAAAGCATTACATAAAATTCCTAAACGGAATTGCATCTACAAGAGCATTCATAGTCCAATGCGTCACTAGAATTCGCAGGGAAACTATTCCGGCACCATTGTTTGCCAAGCAAATCTCCCTAGACGAATTCCTGTAAACAAAAGGATTTGAATTACATACAACATAACCTTCAGCAGGGGCCATAAACATTGCGCTGTCTATTCTTCAGCTTCGCCATGTGTAAGATAAATTCTCTTAAGGGACACATTGGCCGGCGACCTTTTTCGCCCAGCAATACTATATACCAGCGGCCGCATTCAATTAGCGCAATCGACCCTCAAATCCCTAAAAACAATTCTGTAACGTGCATATGCACCATAAATTCCCGGCCATTAGGCACCCATGTTCCACCAATGTAATTCCGCCGTACATGTGCATACCACATGTCCCTGGCATTTCCACGGCCGCGGCAGCTTTTTGACCATCGGACAAAAGCGATTACTCGCATCCTATCCTAGCTAGAGTCATAAAACGAATTTCTTCGCAGGTAATCATGTCTACGATCCTTCTAGCATCTAATGAGTGGCTGCTATTTAGACAGCCGACCCTCATTACCGAAAGATGCTGTAGGTCGTTTCACCATTGTTCTTTTTTTCCTCGTTTCAGGCAAAACGCATCGATGAACACGGTGATGTGTACGAACACACACATACACCACCGCGTACCTGAGATCGTTTTCCATTTGTCACTGGTCAAAGGAAATTTCATTTCCTTTTCACCACACCACCAAAAACTCACCCCAAACGATAAAATATCGTTGAGTCGATTACCATCCACTGGCCGCCATGGTCACGCGATCTCCCGCTCACCGATGCGCACGGTGACGCGAATATAGTCTCGTCGTCAAATTAAATTCCTGAGTCGTGGCGAGTCTGTGTTTAATTATAATCTAAAACAAGTCTGTGTTTAAGTATAATCTAAAGCAAGTCTGTGTTTAATAGATTGTGTTTTATTAACTCCACATAGTAACCGTCACGTAGTGCTACCGTAAAATAAATAAAAATGAACTGTAATTTCAATAAAATAATCATTCGAACGTTAACTCAGTGTGTTTAATTTCTGTGCTTTGGTATTCTGGTTGCGTCTATCTCTCCCTTTGGGTAGTTCGCGAACTATCATCGGCGGACCTTGTAGCAGTTGTGAAATCGTGTCAGCGGAACTTTGATTTATCTTTGTGGGTTGGTGGTAGAACTCGGACCCATGATGGCGTCACGACCACCTAACCCCACAGAGGTGTGGAATTGTAGGTGGTTCTTTGCGTAAGGCTAGAGAACCCCCACAAGGTTATTAGCCTTGCCCCAACCTTTCTCAGGATGTCGCTGCATGCATTGGTTAACTACGAGGGTAGCCTCTTATGTTTCGGGATTTGGCAACCCTAATGTTGCAATCCGGCAATTGACAGCTCTGTCGTATAGATGGACATCTTTGAGGTTACACGCCCTCAGAACGTTTTGACATACGAGCGCTATTTGTGTTGTTTACAGTAACTTAAAAGATTCATCTCGGCCCAAAAATGGAATTAAATCGTCAACATTTTCGTGCGATTATTTTTTACAACTTTCGGCATGGATTAACTCAGCAACAGTGCATGGATGAACTTAATTCAATTTTTGGCGATGAAGCTCCATCAAGGACCAGTGTTTATCGATGGTATGAATTCAATCGTGGTCGTAGTTCACACGAAGATGAATTTCGTGAAGGTCGTCCAAAATCAGTTGTTGTTCCGAAAACCATTGATGCTGTGCGCGAACTGATATTGGAAGATCGTCATGTGACCTATCGTGAGATTGAGACAACCTTAAGCGTTAGTGGGACCAACATACATTCAATATTGCATAAACATTTGACTGTCAAAAAAATTTGTTCGCGTTGGGTCCCACACAATTTGTCAATCGCCCAAAAAAAGGCTCGTGTCAATTGGTCGAAAGAAATGCTCAAAAAATACGGTCGCGGTGCTTCGAAACACGTCTATGACATCGTGACAGGTGATGAATCGTGGATTTACGCGTATGGGCCCGAAAGTAAACAGCAGTCGATTGTCTGGGTGTTTCAAGATGAGCCAAATCCAACAAAAGTTGTTCGCGCACGAAGCACTTCCAAGCAAATGGTCGCCTGTTTTTTCGGAAAAACTGGACATGTCGCAACCGTACCACTAGAACAACGCAGAACAGTCAATTCTGAGTGGTACACAACCATTTGTTTGCCAGTTGTCTTTCAAGAAATCAGGAAAACCAACCGCCGAAGACGGATCACTCTTCACCACGACAATGCGAGCTCTCACACATCGGCTGCGACAACTGCATTTTTGAGCACCCAAAACATCGATTTGATGGGTCATCCGCCGTATAGTCCTGACTTGGCACCGAATGACTTCTTTTTATTCCCGTACGTAAAAAACAAACTGAGAGGTCAACGTTTTTCGACACCTGAAGAAGCGGTTGCTGCATTCAGAATGCATGTGTTGGAGATACCTCAATCAGAGAGGCAAAAGTGCTGCGACAATTGGTTCAAACGCATGCAAAAGTGTATAGATCTTCATGGGGAATATTTTGAAATACAATAAAGTGTTTTTCTATGATCAATATTTGTTTTTGTTCTCTAATCCCGAAATATAAAAGGCAACCCTCGTACTTGGCGGGTGCCAAAATAGCTATCCAGGGCTGTCACGTGGAGACTGCATTTCGACTTGGATTGTACGGGGACAAGGATCGTTCTGGCCTTCGCCGGGTTGAAAGCAGGCAGTGACTTTGTCCAGCACTCAAAAAAAAACAATTAATAGACAGATTACTTGAAACTCTTATACTCCTCCAGAAACAAATTCAGTATTCAACAATACCAAGTGTAGCATTTACTGGAAGAAATATTATTAACAACCCGACTACTTCGTCTCCAAGCCTCAATAAGAAATTTGAAGTAAAAAAAAAAAAAAACAAAGCAAGGGCGCATTAATAAAACATCAGCCACTGCAATAGCATCAACAAATAACTACAAAAAAATAAAAAAATAAACTAACCAAAGATATCATCGCCAGGGGATACAACCGCTACATAAATTTTTTTTTCTATTTAAGCTTTACGTAATTTGAATCCAAATGTGAATCTTCACTACCACACAATCAAAAACATCGACAGAATCCTCTCCTTCCTTCAACATAAATATTATGTCAGGAAGTACATGAAAAATAAGATCACAATACGAAAGCAACAACAGGTACCTTTGCTCCGAACAAAACTTTGATGACTCCGGTGGTACTTCCAATATTACCATTAATAGTGACCCGTTAGGATTGCTTATTAAAAATGTTTCAGTATCAGATGCCTGGTCACAAAGTAAAACGCGTTAAATCCATATTCAAATCAAAAACCTCAATAACTTAACACAGATCCTCCTCGGTAGCTGTTTCTATATTTATCATTATTGTAAGTTCGCCAGCTCCTACGTTTTCATCAACATCGTCATCTATCGTGGTAGAAAATGTTGCTGTTCTACTAAAGTCGCCTCTATAATACCATCGACAAATTTAGGCTAATTGTCCAAGCAGTCTCAACCCTTACACTTTTGGCCATCCTGGTGCTCCGAGCATCTGCAGGAGTTGCAACATCAATCTTCTCTCGTCCTGCAAACGGTGTCTTACAGGCAGCTCCCCTCCTCACGAATGGGATTATAACGACTTCTGCCCTCACCAGACCTACTATGAACCACGATCCTTCCTTTTTGAAGAGGAAAATTCACCAACGCTTGGTGAAGGCGGGTGGGTGCTGCGGATTCGCAATAAAACTATTAAAAATTGCCTCTGGCAATTTTATTGTATTGGCATTAACAACTTGCGAGTTGCTAACCAACTTTGGGTGGTGCACAGGTTGCAGCAGAGCTACGATCCATAATCTATTGTGTTCCTACACATGTTTCGATTGTTGTCATACTTATGCAATTTATTCACGTTTAATTCGATAGTAACTCTTTAAATTCTAACCTCCGCACCAATTGCAGAAACATCCAAAAATGTCAATAACTATAAGCCCTAACTCTATCCCTTATATGTTTAGTAGCTCCACTCCCTTCAGCTCCATGTCTATAGAACCATAATCATGCCGATTGCTCTATACAGATGTGAACCATGGGCTCTCACAAAACGGGAAGGAAACAAATTCCGCGTATTCGTGGATAAAGTTTTAAGGTGTGTCTTTGGCGGTAAATATGACGAGGAGGCAGGACAATGGAGGAAACTCCACAACCACGAATTGGAAGAGCTATACCGCAAACTTACAATAGTGAGAGTAATCAAGTCGCGACGATTACGATGGGCCGGACATGTGGCGCGAACGGGCAATGGTAGGACCGTACGTAGAATTCTTGATGATAGACCTGTGGGGAACGACGTCGTTGTGCCGGCGCACGACACTGGGTTATACTTCGACCCTCGAACTGTTCACTGGACACACACTGAGCAACAATTATGAAAGAAATAAAATACACCTTGTGGTTTTTTGTTAATTAATGTTCTTTATTAAGGCGGTCAATTGTTCACAATTCTTAATCCGAACTTACAGAAGGTAATGTTGATAGAATAATTAATGTGTTCATTTTCCTGACACAGGTCCAGATCACAATATGTTCACTAATTCGGAATTACCGAAGGTAATATAGATGATGCCATTAATTGTTTATTCCTTAGGTATTGATTACACTATTGTCACTACTTTGAAATTGCCGAAGGTAATGTAATTAATCGTTTATTCCCCTTGACACCGATTACACTATCGTCACTGATGGAAATTAGCGAAGGTAATATTGACAATGTTATTAATGGCTTATTCCTTTGATACGTTACGTTATAGTCATATTGACAACGACAAGAAAAGACACTATGCAAGCGCACTCCGTTGTGTACCCCACGGGGGATGAAATCTGACTCAGCGATAATCATCTCGTGCAGAGGTGATCGCTTATTGGGGTGAGTTTATGGTGTCGTGGTAGATATCCTCTCCGATAAGGATATCGTTTTTACCTACCACCAGAGAAACGTAAAGTCGCTCTTGGTGGTATAGGAAACCAGATCTTGTAAAGAAGGTCATGGTGGTATGTGTGCGATCGTTCAGATCTGTGTGGTTTACACGTGCTCGGGGGCAATGGGTAAACGAAGCAGACAGGCGGTATAGACAAAGGGATCGAAAAGATCGTCGTCTATGGAGTGTATCGCGTCTAAATAAATAGACGATGATACAGCCAAGAAATGTGGTAAAAGAAAAGATGGGACGATGCCCTTGTGTAAATATACGAATAGACATTGGGAAAGGTGCTATGCGCGAAGTCGATGCTTGTTTGGAGATTCAAACAAAGAAGCAATTCTGGGTAAAGTGCTTGCAGCTGTATTGATAGTTGCAGGTCATTGCAAGGCAGATTAGATGGTTGTACAATGACGGTTTGTATATACCATCTGTGTCGATGGAACATGGTATCTATGGCGACGCAAGTGGCGAACGTTAGTGTGAAAATCTACATTAATTGGAAATTCGAGTTTTGGTCGCATATGTAAAAACTCACTGATACATGTATGAATGCCCTTGTAGAAAAAAATTCTTTTTAGGAATTTTAGGTAATGCTTGTATGCATTAATTGTCCTTGGAAAAGGAAATGTTTCCAGGTGCCCATGCGATTGCATTGGCGGGGGACAATGGGAGTTGGGTTGCGGATAAGGTAATAAAGAACTCTTACAGGAATTGTATGCGAAGAGATGCAAGAAGAGGTAAGAATTCTTTTACAGGGACTTTTTAAGATTATAGATTTGATCTATATAATGCGTGAAACATTTACAGGTGCTAATGATGTTGCATTAGCAGAAACTGGTGTAGATTGGGTTGTAATAATGGGGGTTTTAAGGTAAGTAGTCAATGGGGTTTGGCGGACCTGCCACAGACCAACGGGAGAGACTGTGGCGGTTTCATGTAGCGCCACTCCCAGAGAAGCATAACCAAGGTAATGGGCATTGTCCAAATTCATCGGGCATACAGAAAATGCACCTATGAATGTGGATTTCATGACATCGTCATGGTAGCGGAAACAATCAGAAACCTGGTTTTCGCATAGCATTGTATTTCTGGTGGACAAGACAAAAAAATTATTCCTATAACGACGAATCGATTGTCTGTGCGTTGCATAACATTATTTCTCGAGGGAGATTGCCCAACATGCAACGCACACCAAGAAATATCCACAAGACCAGTAGGACGGCCGCGACGAAGATGGGAGGACAATGTTAGGTTTGACCTTGAGGAGATCGGATCAGATGGTCAAGTGTGGAAGGAGAATCGGCGAAGTCACGAACTTCCGGGTTGCTACAGGCCAATACATAATAATAATTCCCTTCAGCAATATCATGTTACGCTGAGCACCTACTATCGCTAAATTTAAACGTTAACTACGAGAGTTGCCTCTTATGTTTCGGGATTTGGCAACCCTAGTGTTGCAATCCGGCAATTGACAGCTCTGTCGTAAAGTTGGACATTTTTGAGGTTATACGCACTCAGAACGTTTTGACATACGAGCGCTATTTGTGTTGTTTACAGTAACTTAAAAGATTCATCTCGGCCCAAAAATGGAATTAAATCGTCAACATTTTCGTGCGCTTATTTTTTACAACTTTCGGGGTGGATTAACTCGGCAACAGTGCATGGATGAACTTAATTTAATTTTTGGCGATGAAGCTCCATCGAGGACCAGTGTTTATCGATGATATGGTGAATTCAATCGTGGTCGTGGTTCACTCCAAGATGAATTTCGTGAAGGTCGTCCAAAATCAGTTGTTGTTCCGAAAACCATTGATGCTGTGCGCGAACTGATATTGGAAGATCGTCATGTGACCTATCGTGAGATTGAGACAACCTTAAGCGTTAGTGGGACCAACATACATTCAATATTGCATAAACATTTGACTGTCAAAAAAATTTGTTCGCGTTGGGTCCCACACAATTTGTCAATCGCCCAAAAAAAGGCTCGTGTCAATTGGTCGAAAGAAATGCTCAAAAAATACGATCGCGGTGCTTCGAAACACGTCTATGACATCGTGACAGGTGATGAATCGTGGATTTACGCGTATGTGCCCGAAAGTAAACAGCAGTCGACTGTCTGGGTGTTTCAATATGAGCCAAATCCAACAAAAGTTGTTCGCGCACGAAGCACTTCCAAGCAAAAGGTCGCCTGTTTTTTCGGAAAAACTGGACATGTCGCATCCGTACCACTAGAACAACGCAGAACAGTCAATTCTGAGTGGTACACAACCATTTGTTTGCCAGTTGTCTTCCAAGAAATCAGGAAAACCAACCGCCGAAGACGGATCACTCTTCACCACGACAATGCGAGCTCTCACACATCGGCTGCGATAACTGCATTTTTGAGAACCCAAAACATCGATTTGATGGGTCATCCGCCGTATAGTGCTGACTTGGCACCGAATGACTTCTTTTTATTCCCGTACGTAAAAAACAAACTGAGAGGTCAACGTTTTTCGACACCTGAAGAAGTGGTTGCTGCATTCAGAATGCATGTGTTGGAGATACCTCAATCAGAGTGGCAAAAGTGCTGCGAGAATTGGTTCAAACGCATGCAAAAGTGTATAGATCTTCATGGGGAATATTTTGAAAGACAATAAAGTGATTTTCGATGATCAATATTTGTTTTTGTTCTCTAATCCCGAAATATAAAAGGCAACCCTCGTATAAGTAATGCTATTCAAGACAAGCAAATGACAAAAATTTGATTCGACAAGTAGAGCTCATCCTATTACATGTCAGCAGAACGTATTGCTGTGAAAGATTGTTTATTAAAAATGCCACTTTTAAATACAAGCACCACTGAATTTGGTCCAGGTCAGCTATTTATCATGCAGCCCTCATATGTATAAAACAACGATTTCGTCTATAAAGTCTCCCGTCGCTTTTTTTTTAAATAATGTAAGATCAAAGAAATATGAACAAATCTTAATACCAATCCACTTATAAGTGTAGTATATGTGTAAATCTCTTGCTTAAATTACTCTTTTCAATCTCAATTTCCCTTCTACTCACTTTTTATCCCGAATATGCGAATATCCATCTTCTACTACAATATTCATCACCAATCCCCTTCGCCACCCCTCCAGATATAATTCCAGATAAATAAAATTCATTTTCCTTATCTAAACCTCGATTAATCAAGCTGAAATTTTTGCATTAGCACCGCGTTTTATTCGCTATAAAGTCAATGTTTAATAGGCTTTTAAGGATATATCCCACTCAATTCTGACACTGATGGTTTGTTCAATAAATAAGGTCGATTGAACTCGTGGATATCAAGGAGCTCACAGCCAGAGACCTTACTACCACGCCTGCTATCGAAGTGAATAAATTAAAACATTCAATGGAAAACAGGCGGAAAAAAGTTGAAGATAAATATTCACAATATTGACAGCACGCACGCAACGAAATCTAGGCGATTCTGCAGGGATTCCTACTAATCACCCTAGACCTCCATCAAAATCTGTTAAACTAGGGTGTAAAAATGTCCAATACATTGGCGGGCGTGCCAATACAAAAGAGGTGTTTTTTGTAATATTGGAAATGATGTAATTCCGTTAATAAGAACAGGGACAGGACAAGACAAAGCATTCAATGGTTTCGAAGCGACGATAATGGCGGCCATGACACTTTCGCCTGTTAGCGAGCAGTCAGAATTCCTCGGGCGACAGCACCTTAACTGCCATTTAAAGTACTCAATTATTTTCAGGATTTAGCCCTGTCTAGGGGTTTTTGTCATAAATCAGATAATCCTCCGGATGTGCCGGTCCTTTCTGGATGAGATAACAGCACCTCATACAAGCATAGCCACGTAGTGTTAGTTACATAAGTGAAGTTAAGCTGTAGATGATCTTATAAAGTGATACCTTCGGCGTACCTGATATTCACCCCCTAGAATTGCACGTAAACTATCTTTCATGAAAACCACGAATGTTGGTTTTGAAGCCTAATTAGGTATGCACACTGCGAGCATATCACAAAGACACTCGCCAAGGATGACCGCTGGTTAGAATCTAATATATATACTTGGTAGTCCGGTCAAAATATGTAGCCATACCGAGTGTGGTTTATTTTCTCTCGCCACTTGCTCATTAAGCACTCAGGACATGGTTGGCACAGTGAGTAAATAAAACTCACGGAGCTGACCATTGTCACACCAGTTACCGCTACCACCATCGACATTACCAAGTTAATGTCGTTGTCGATGTTCATTACTATGCCAAAAACGTGTAAATTCACCTGCGTCCTAAAACTGTCTGCCGCACACATTAATTTCATGATAATGGAAAAATTACCCTTACTAGTTAGTATATGTTTGTGTATAATTTCATGGAGTAGGTTATTTGCATAAGTACCTCGATGAGGGCCATCTCGTATCCTGGAATCCCAGGTTTTTATATACTTGTTACAAATGTGGAGATTGTCTTTGATGGCAAAAATGGAGAAACCTTATAAAATTCATCTCATTTACAAAAAAAGGAAACAATAATATTTAATAATGTGGATTGTGGAATAACCATTCATTGAGAGGGTTTGATTCAACAAGTTTCTTTAGTTGATTGATTTCTCTAGGGTTTTCCTTTGGTCTTTATCTTTAGAACTAAAAGTTAGCTTAATATTAAGGCGTGTGGAGAAAATTGTTGTAGATAAAAATACAACGATCGTATTAGCAGGATGTTGTATAATAATCTAATAACATTAATAAGAGTGTCCTCTTATTTTATTAGTAGCCATGCTAACTTTTCCTCCAAGTCTCGCAACCTGTAATTAAGTTTAGAAAGTTGTAGCCATGTGGGCTGTCCAGTCATTTTTAATTTGGTAAACCCTTAAGTATACCCGCCTGTCACGCGGCAGACCGGGGTTCGACTCCCCGTCGGGGAGCCTCTGACGCAAGACTAATGACCTTGCCCGGAAAAAACAAATCATTATGGAAAATTTAACAAGCCTCAGGACTTGCTAAATAAGGCCAAGACCGGTTCCTGGTTGTAGTGCCAATGATGATGATGAAACCCTTAAGGAGTTATAGTAGAGTGTAGAAGCGCCGGTTAAGATTGGTGGTGAGAATAGTTTAGGAGGCGGTGCTTGAGAGTATGGGTAGAGACGTCGAAGTCGAACGAGGTGGAATTGGAATTGACATTTCTCAGCATCCGCGAAAGGGGTTCGTTCAGACCATAACAGGTCCGGTGGGGGGGAATGTGCAGAATGCGGGGATTACGCGTATTTCGAGGGTTTTTCTTCAGAGGAATTAAATTAATGTGGTAAGCGCAGTCGACGATGAATGACCATTATGTCAGCCACGAACATGCGCTCCTCAAGGGTTCTGAGGTTGATTAATTTGAGGCGGTTAATGTACGGGGGAAGGATTAATGGGTTTTCCCACCCTAGCCCCCGGAGAGCGAACCGAAGGAAGCGACGTTGAATACTTTTGATTCTACAGATATGGATCTTGAGATAAGGAGACTGTGGGGGTAGAAAGTTGGTATGCCAACATATGGCAAGTATTCACTTTACCCGCCAACACTTACGCCGTCAAAAATTGTCTACCAAAAATCCAAACGCCAAATAAAAAGATGAATAAAAGGCACTGAGTAATCTTAATGCTAACGTTCTTTTATTTATTGATGAATATTTGAGTTCCTTTTGTTTTATATTAAAATTAACTATCACTAAATTTACATGTGGTGGATTATATTAGAATTTATACACGAGGTTATCACA
This sequence comes from Microdon myrmicae, assembly GCA_963931805.1. Lineage (NCBI taxonomy): Eukaryota > Metazoa > Arthropoda > Insecta > Diptera > Syrphidae > Microdon > Microdon myrmicae. Next base: position 35,643,200 of record OZ007498.1, on the reverse strand, counting down.
ACACAATATAACTAATAACATAATATAATAACAGTACGATTAGGTCAATAATACAAAAGGAACTAGAAACCTTTTTAAGCGACTGCGGTGAGTATGTAAGATGGCGTTTAAGATAATTATAGATGCGTGTCTGCCCGCGATGCCAATTGAATAAAATAAACCCGAAATCCTGGTTAGCCTCGAGCGGCGGCGTGGCTGACCGCGATGGAGATTGACAAGCGACTCTGAATGCAGCGTAACGTGTATACGCTGCTGTGGTTGGATAGTGACTGATTGGAATTAGGGATGGAAATTGGGATTTCTGCTTTACACACCGATCCGCCAATGGTAATCGTGCTCTCTTGTGCATCCTTCAATTCCCCACGCTCATCGAGGTAGAAACGTACTTGTGTATTCCTTCGACGTCGATGGGCGTAGAAAGGATGAAGAAATCAAAAAGAAAGCACAATAACCCAGGGTTGCTCTGGCTTAGTGTGTGTGTATTAATGCCGCGTGACCTAGTGCGGTGATTGTGGTGATCTCTGAGGTCATTGAACCATGGAAAGACAGAATTGCGGAGGGGAGGAAAATTTAGCTGTTGCTATTCACCTGCAAAAAGAGATCATTGATCCCAAGCGAATAGATGATCTGATGAAAATCGATAGGACGCTACATCGGCTAGGGAAATGGTACCGTGGGAAAAACGCTAAGGAATGTTGGTAATTACCCAAGCCAATGGGTGATGATTCAACCGCGTCGTTTGATTCGACTTGGTTGTTGATAACCAATACGAATGGAATTTCCGGTGGAAATCTCATGGTTAGAGTAATGGTATTGCCATGGCGAAAATGGTAGCTAAATTCAATTATGCATTATCTGCATAGGATAATGATTTTAGCTAAGCGTCCTTGGGGAAAATATGTTATTTCAGATGAATAGCATATAAGGGGGATGGATAGGTATGACGCGCTGAAAGCGGTCGAAATACGGTATGGAATTGTGGGTTGGTTCTCCATGTAATATACGAGTAGAGAAACCCCACAAGACCATACTAGCATATTCAAGCAGTGGGCAGACGAGGGTAAGGTAAAGGGATCGAGTAACGTAAGAGTCGGAGAATTCCTTAGACCATCGTTTCACGAATCCGAGGGTAGAATTGGATTTCCGGATCATCTCATCAATGTGAGCGAGGAAGTTAAGCTCCCTGTCGCAAAGGATCACGAGATCTCGAATATATTGAACAATGGTCAGGGGTTGGCTATGGAGGGTATAGGAACGTGAGGATGAGTGAATGCGCTTACGGGAAAAGGTTATAGAATGGCGTTTGTAGATGTTAAGTACAAAGCAATTTTGTCATACCAAGTCGAGAAGCTTTCCTTTTTTGGTTTCGGTGGAAATCTTCAAAAGATACCTATGGACCGATCCACAGGCATGCCGGATTTTTACCGACTAAAACCATCTCCCGCCACGCTCATATTCCCGTTGATCCCCGCGGGACTTACTTCTAAATATTCCATCGCGGGGCGGGACGGAGTTTACCTGTTACGCCGCTCGTCGCATCATTTCACATATGTCTCTCCAAAATCATTCGCGCGGTCTCGAATCTCACGCACTCTGTGAGTACGTGTTTCGCATTTTCTGTTTGGCCTTCGCTATACAAGCAGTACGGGTGATTCAAATGCTTATACTTGTGCAAGTATTACCGAAAGCATCCATGCCCTGGTATTAGCTGAGTCAGGTAGTAAGTCAGCTCGCCATTTTCTCTTCACCCATGTTTCTATATTAGGTCTCATGGTGTGGATCCATATCCCTTTGGTGGAAGAATCCCAACTTCGTTGCCATTCTCTTAGGCTTGAGAACTCTAATTGTGACCGCATTCTCCGACGATTCTCTTGGGAGACTTTGTGCAACTTTAGCTGCAATGTCAATGGCGTCCCCGGGCCAAAATATTAATAGCATCTTCGAATACCGTTCGACATGCACAACATACTCTTAGGGATGCCAGCCTATGTGCGGAGTTCACTCTCCTCATGTACGACTTATACTGCCCATATGTGAGCTGCATACGTTATAATGGAGGTGTTACGTGCGGTTTCCGCCACCCCCATCATTACATTGTTTTTAATATAATTTTGTTTTAACATAGTTTGATGGTAAGGTGGTGGAAAAGGCGCACGATCCACATGTGAGTGTTTGAACACGCCCCAGTTCGAGTGTGGATCGTGGGCGAGTTCGAATTCTGTTTTCGGAGTGGATGTCGATGGAGAGTGAGAGAGAGAAACAGCAGGATATTTGAATTCGGTTTGTTATGATTCCGTTGTTGACGGTTGTTTTTGAAGATACGGTTTTTTTTTGCGACATAGAGAGTGAGTTAACAGTTGAAAAGGCGAAGAAAGGCAACGTTCTGGCTGAGAGAAAGTAAAAAAGAAACTGTTAAAAACTAAAGATTCCAAAGGAAAATGTTAAAACAAAAGTTAAAAAAGGAAAATGTTAAAGAACTAAAATTGTAAAGGAAAACGTTAAAACTAGAAGTTAAAAAGGAAAATGTTAAAAACGCAGAAAGACAGAAAAAGTTTGCCCCGTGTGATTTTTTTTTGAACAAGTTGTAACATTTTGAAAGAGAAAAAGATTTTCAGCATCAAAAGTTTGAAGATTAAACGCATAGAGAAAGGAATAAAGGCTCGTTTTCTTTTCTTGGAGCGCCGTTTGCCGACGTGTTTCGTGTTCGCAAACAGAAAGTTTCAGAGGAGGAACCTGCAGAAGAACCAAGGTTGTGAAGCTGCCGCTGAAGAGGAAGAAATTTCCCCATTCCTGGAGAACGACATAATAGACTCTCCACGCTGGAAAAACAGGTAACCCGTTCAATTTAAATACATAAATTTATGTGGCTATACATGCCATAGAGGTGCTGACAGTGGTTATGAGTTTCCTTATGTGGGTCCGGGGTCCTCCGACATTGGGTAGCTGTTTCGCTAAAACTTTGCATACTCTTGCCGTTTTTTCACTCGTTTTCCTCAGGTGTTCCTTGAAGGTCAACCTGGTGTCGAATATAACACCAAAATATTTAATATAGGGACTGGATCTGATTATTTGTCCTTCTATTTCCAAATCAAAGTGTTTAACTTTCTTGCGGCTGCTTATTAAAACTATCCCCGTCTTAAGTCCAGTTAGTTTCAGTCCGGATATATCTAGCCAGCATTTAATGCTCTGGATTGCTTGGGAGTAAATATTCTCCAGGTCATCTAGATCTTTAGCTACGGCCACTATTGCCAAATCATCTGCGTATCCAATGATTCCAAGCCCCTCCGGTACATTGACCCTGAGCACACCATCATACAGTATATTCCATAACAGCGGACCTAATACAGATCCCGCAGGTACACCTGCTGTTATTTTATATTCCTGTGGTCCCTGCGGTCTTCTATCCGAGAGATAGTTTGCTAGTATACGCACCAAGTAGGGTGAGACTTGTAGATCGCGCAACGCTTCTAGAATCCGATTCCAATTCACCGAGTTAAACGCATTTTTAACATCTAGCGTCACCAATATTTCTTTGTACCACCTAGCCGTCGTGCTCCAGCTATCGCATTGCGAGCGATGTCGCACACCACAGATAGTGCCTTACCGGTTGATCTACCTTTCCGGAATCCATATTGCGATTCAGAGAAGCTGTCGAAGTCTGAATGCAACAGTGCAGAAGCAAGAGATGACTCGATGATCTTGTATAACTTGGTATCATCAGGGACAAGCTGGAATTTTTAATGACCTTATGGATGTCGTCAGTGGCAAGTATAAATAGGAGAGGACCCAGAGGTGGCAAGGAAGTGGTTGGATATCATGGACCTGAACCGAACGGAATGAAGTCTATCCTTTAGACAGGAAGAAATCCATATCAGCAATTCAGGTTCGAAGCCGAGGGCGAATATTTTCAAGAAGACTAGATGGTGGGAGATTTTGTCGAATGCTTTACTGCGATCGGTCGAGACCATACCGACCTCGCAACCGTGCTCTAGTGCTGAGAGTGTAAAGAAAGTGAACTCACTAAGGTTGGTTGTAGTTGATCGGCCATTAGGAAAGCCATGTTGTCTTGATGAAATAAAAGGTTTGCAACGAAAACTAAGAGATTCGTACAGAATGCTTTCGAGAATCTTAGGTAAATGGGGCTGTTTGGCGTTGAGGCGGTAGTTCGTGTCATAGTTTTTGGGACCCTTCTTGTGTATGGGGGAGGTTTAAGAAATGTGGGGGAATACGCCTGGAGAGAGTGAGAGATTAAAGATCAGTGAGAGAGAAACAGAGAGACTGGATGAGCATTTTTTGAGGAGGATTGCAGGGATTCCATCAGGTCCCGGTGTAAACTCGTCTTTGAGTTCCAGTAACTTGGATTCAATTAAGGTCTGATCAAAGAAGTTGGGGAGAAGGAGCCCAAGGAAAAAGTTAGATAGGTAGTTAAAGTATGACGGGTCAGGAACAAAGGACTCATAAGTGAATGACTGCTTGAATTGAGTGGCGAAGAAGTTGGCAATAGTAACAGGATCAGATGAAGTATGAGAGTTAAAGGTAAGCGATATGGGGTATCCGTCGGATCTACGTTTATGATTGACGAACTGGAAGACTGTGTTGCGGCCGTTTTTGAGATTGGTCTGAGTTTTGGTAAGATAGTTGCGATAAGGGGTGTTGAAAAGTTCCATGAATTGGAGGTCACAGCCAAGAAAGTTGGAGTAGTCAGGTATAGTTCGATTGCGAGGGAAGATGATCTATAACTTATTCTTTTTATTACGCAGGGAGCGAAGCATGTCATTGTACTATGGAAGGAAAGAGTTTGATGTTCTTTGTCTAGAGTAGGGAACGAACAGCGAAAGAGACTAAAGGATTTCAGTATATAACTGGGTGATGGTGTAGCGGTTCTACGAACCATACAACTCCTTACAGGTGAGTTATCCTTTCCGCCAAGGAACCCTACTCACCATTCGCAGCACACGTGCCCACAGACACGCGGCCAATAGTCATTACAATACCTGTAATAAAGGCTATATGAGATTGCAACAACGTTGAACCCGATAGCAAAAACCAAGGAACTTAACGTTCAAAAGCTTCCAAGATCGAGTTCAACGCATCCATACATGGTATTCTACCCAATTCAAAAGGGAAGCTAAAGCATCGCATCTAAGCAATGCGTCAAATGCAGAAAGCATCGCATACAGATCTCCCATCCTAAACATCTACACGATGTTTCCAAGGAATTACATCTTCGGTAAATGAACCGAACCAGGGAGGCATACTCGGGTAGCTAAAGGCAATTAGCACCTCTAATTCCGTGCAAGATCCCAAAACCGACAGGCGCACGTGCCCAAACAAAGCCATTGCGGAGAAACAGCAATCGATTAAAACGCTGTTCCCATAGGGTAAAGCAAATATAATTATCCTACCCGAGGATAATTATGGTGGCCAAAAAGGGATCGCTAGGAATAATAAACCGAACAACGGATGCCTATTCTGGTGGCTATGAAAAATCAACACTATCCCAGATAGAGGTTTGTGATGGGAAAGGCAAACAAAGCCGTACGTCCCATAGTCCACGTACACATCCGAAATACAGGCGACCTTTGCCGCATGCCAGATGTGCAGAGCAAATAACCTACGGAAAGATCGGAGAACAGCGGCGGCATCCGATCCTGAAACAAAAGAAACATGATTCCGACCACCGACATCGAATGATGATAATGATGATAAGTAGGTAAGAGTTCTCTTTTCCAGATCGTATGGGAAATTCTCCTTTAAGATACAAAGGGAAATGTTATGCTGTTAACAGATACGAGGGGTAAATTCTGTTAGCAGATTGGATGGGAAAATTTTCCTTTCCAAATGCGGGCTGATTAATGCAAAGGGGATATTTGTAGGATAGGTCCGGTCAGTCTTTATCGAACAGCAGGAGAGAAGTGAGACTCTTGAGCGAGGGTACACGTCGATGTAGAACTCTCGAGGAGGAGCTCGAGTGGCGTTAACATTAATTAACTGCGTTAACTTAGAACGTTGTAGTGTGTGTCGATAGTGCTGCGCGATCGCATGCGTGACGATAGTGTAAAAGAAAAACTTCATAACGTCCAAAAAAATAATAGACGAGAACAATAAAAATTACGAATAGAAAAACATTTTTTCCGTGTTTTATTGTGCTGTTTCGCTCCGTTGTGTCATTAGTGTTAGCAGTGTTCGGCCGAACATCGCAGCCAACAAACATCGAGCTGAAGGACAAAAACAACCGCCAAAGTTATATAATTTAAAATCCGCCAAAATGCCATCTTCAACGGATAGGTGATTGTAGTTGAACGAAAGGCGGTCTAGGTAGTCTTTGATGAGGCGAAAATTAGCTTTTTGGAAATTGTAGGAGAAGTGATTGGTAGGGGGAATTCTTCTTCTTCTAATTGTCCAATTGTCCCCTTATAATTGTTTATCTTGCTGTCAAGTGGTATCGTTAAGACCGTGCCGCAAGGAATTCCTGTGGCGACTCCTGCTTCTCCCACAAAAAAAAAATTGAAGAGGCGAAAGTCTGACTTTAGGGAGACAAGGACAGATGTGTCCATCTTGTCTCTGGCTTCTCTGGCTGAATCACCCACATCCGTAAGGATGTTAGGCTCGGATAGTGTGGACAGACTTAGTTCAGGTGTTTATAGTTCAGTTTATAGTTTAGTGAGGGCAGAACCCTCATATATCTAGCTTAGTACAAGCTAAATATATGAGTATATATGTCTTAGTACTTAGTTCTCTAACTACTTGGACGGAGGGATGGTGGGAAAGAAATCATAGAAGACCTATGTGTCTTGAGTGCTGTAGTAAACGCAGATCACGTCTTTGGCGTCTGATAATCTGCGCTTTGGTCGGCGTGTGTGTATGTTCGTGCCGTCTTGTACTGTACGTGCGTATGTGTGAATGGTGTGTTAGCACTAGACCCTATGGGATGTGTCCATCATCATCATCATCATCATCGGTACCACAACCAGTATCCGGTCTTGGCCTTATTGAGCAAGTCTCTCCACCGGTATCCAGTCCTTATCTGAAACTTGTTAAATAGTCCATAACAATCTGTTTTTCCGGGCAAGGTTTAGCCTTGTCCTATATGGGATGGGTCCAGGAATCCTCTATTATAGAGGGAAATGTTGTTGGGAAGTGTGCTTTCTTCAGTTTTGTACTGAAGAAGAAATTGTGGTGGTCTGATCCGAAGAGATCGAGAGAGAGAAGGGTCAAGAACGCAAGACTTCCGTACAAGTAGGTTCTCCCTGCTATGAATGCTTTCGAGGTACTTTTATGCTAATTGTAACATAGTAAGTACTCGTCGATAGGAGTAATGGAGACATCTTCGTATAAGTGAGAGTTGGGGTAACGACGACCGTCGGGCCTTCTAGAGTGGTTGGTGTATCTTCTGAGGACTTTCCTTTCGAAAACTCGTAGTCTTTCCATTTGGGCCGAAGGTATACAGGACCATATGGAAAAGGCGTAAAATACTCCAGATCGAATTAGCTGCTTATAGCAGAGAAGCTTAACTTTGGTGTCTACTTTGTTGCTCTACTTCAAAATGTTGTGCAGTTGCTTACATCGACCGAGGGCCCTTTGAAGAGTGTGGGTCAGATGTTTGATGAAATTCATTTTTGGGGTATAAATGATCCCAAGAAATTTCATCCTGTCCTGTGGTATAATCGTAGAACCTCCTACTCATATTCGAATATTCTGTGAATATCGAGAAGTGGTTTGGCAGTGTTTACTACTCAGAATTATAGCTACTGCTTTGGATGGGTTAAGTCGAATTTTCCATCCACTGTAATACTGATACGGTTCGTCCAGGTGGTGGTTGAGTTGGTTTGTTGTGAGTCCTGCTGCTCTGCCGATGTGCTCGCCTTACATAGGCCCCCAACCGTCCTCTCGTTCGCTCGTTTCGTGAGTGCTGTTCTGCTTCGTGGTTTCCTGGAACCCGTGCGCCGCTAATCGTTGTTTCCCTGGAACTTATGTATGGTGCTTGCCTTGCCTTTCCCGGGTATTCGTGTCGATGTGAGGCATCGCCAACAACCATAATATTTATAAGATTTTATGTTTTATGTAATCACTTTGTAGTTCAATTCACATAGAGATTTGCCTAAAAATGTTATTCACTTTTTACCCGGTACGTCCTGAATATTAGGCATTGCATAAACTTCTTTTATTCAAGTCAATTACTAACGTAAAATTCCTTTGTTCGTCACTAATCTACCACCAGCTGGAATGAAATTGGTCTCTTTTAGATTTATCTCTTTCACTGTTCAGCATATTGAAACGTATGCGACCTGGAACAGTGCTACTGTAGGAAAAATCTTCGTCATGTGCCGGCAATTGGGATAGGTTCACAAAGATTTCCTATCAAGTTCATGTGCGAGATGCACTTTTAACTTACTTTCATGGTTATAAAATACTCCACTTGACGAGCTGCACAACAAGAAATGAAACACACAGGATAGGGTTGGTTATAACTGATTTTTATTGTCAACTTTTTCTAAACATGTAGTTAATGGTCACAACGGTGCATTGATGTAATAAAATTCACTGACTTATAAAACGCGACTGTTATTAACGGTCGGCGGTGTGAGCACCCCCGTGTGCGCTCTACCGGGATGAAAAACGACCCGTACTGATCGGTGGTTGGAATACGACTCAGCGATGTGCATTCGCTGGTGATAGAAATCCGGCCCGTGGTGAATGCCCTCTCGATTAAGGGTGCATTTTACTTACCACAAGAGAAACGTGAAGTCGCTCTTTGTGGAATAAGGAACCGGACCTCGTAGTGATGATCATGGTGGTGTGTGTGTAGTTGATCGTATAGATCACATTGTTTATCGATGCATTTCGGCAAAGGATAAACGAACAAGGAAAAAAGAACAAAGGGGAGAGAATCCGCCAAGGGCATCGTAAAGGAATGGATTAGTGATGCGGCAGTGTACATAGCTGCATTGCTATTAGAAAAAGGTGCTAAAAGCAAATGGGATACGTTACACAATAGAAATTGTATATTGTATCAATGTCGGCGAAGACACGAATTCTTTATTTGCATTTGTTTATGGAATGGAATTCGAATTCGGCGGCTAAGCGCGAAGTTGGTGATTGTTTGTCAGATGGACAAACAGATCATGAGTGGACGAACCGTGGAAAGGAGATTCAAACAAAGGAGCATTTCTGAGAGAGGTGCTTGCAGCTGAATCAATAGTTGCAAGTCATTAGGAAGCAATTTAGATGGTTACACAATAACGGTTGTGTATAATATCTATGTCGATTGTATATGGCATCTATGGCGACTCAAGGGTCGAATTCCAGTGTGAATATTTACACTAATAAAGATTTCGGTTCTTGGTTACTAATGCTGAGATGCATTGATTTTCAGGAATTTTTAGGTAATGCGTTGAATGCATTAATTGTCCTTGAGAAAGGAAATGTTTGCAGTTGCTAATGCTGTTGCATTAGCGAAACAATGGGGTTTTTTGGAGCTTCAGGACAGGAAGCTTGGGGTAATTGGGAGTGGTAAGTAGTGCCGTTTAATGGAACCCCCACACTACCACTTATACTATGATTCAATCCATCTTTGTTTACTTCCCTATTCCAGTTTTTAAGTTACTTTAAAGTTAGTTACACACCCCCAACCAGCATGCCTTAGTTTTTAAGGTAGTTCGTAAGTCTATTTATAAGTTTATATGTTTATACGGCTCCTCGATAGTATAGTGGTTAGTATACCCGCCGGTCATGCGGGAGACCGGGGTTTGATTCCCCGTCGGGGGGCCTCTGGCGCAAGACTAATGACCTTGCCATTGTAGCGTCTTTCTATATTCAATATGTCGTGACGTTTCACCATGTTCATCTGATACTGCACCAAGATTTGCAAGGAAGAAATCTAAGTGGAAGTCCAAAAAATAAATTTCGGGAGACGTGTTGCATTTCAGAGCTTTATAAGCAGATTTGTTGGAAGCTATCGGCTTTTTTTCGACAAATGATGACACACTTGTATAAAAGCAGCCCATGCTCTTTTTTCTAATATCTAATTTCCGGTAACCACAACCACATTCATAATATCATGTAATTAACCATGATGAAAATGTTGAGCTTACTGAATAAATTGACAGTGACAGTTCGATGAATAGTGAAAGGGTGCGTTCACTAATTAAATTCAAAGTTGTCAAGTCTCTATTGTATAACCCGGTATTAATTAACAAAATTGTATTTCATTGTTACTATTTTCAATCATTAGTCACCTAAAATCTTAACAAATATTTCACTAGAATTGTATTCAATTGTTTTTCAGCCCTTTATTAAAGTGTTTCGAAAAGTGAAACAGTTTAAATCAATCCTGGAATCCAAGTCCCTTAAGTAAATTAAGATTCCATTAAACAAACTACGATTTCAGGGTTCAGTTAAAACAAGTTACCATTGAAACACATATCACAGTAATCAGAATTCTATTATCCCTCTTGTGATACATAATTTACAACATAATTTACTACTTTTTTTTCCCATACCCCATATGAATTCCTTCTTTTTATTTAACGACCCTTAAAGTGTCCTCTCATTTATGTGCAGATTTCTGTCCCTTATGTAGTACAGAACCGTTCCGGACTCGAGTGGAAGCACAAAATTAGCGAACGTCCAGAAATGTAATCATCCTGTGAACCAGGAAAGCAGGACTCTAGTGTAAAGCATGGCTCAATGGCAACCCCTCTCGCACCGACAGACAATTAATTTTGTTTTCTGACAATTAAAATGGCTTTATGTGCCTGGCACGCAAAGTTCCTCTAACCGATCCATTTTAATTATCGGAATTATGACGACCAGACGACATGTTTTAGTTTAATGAGTTTTTCCGCACCCGAGCTGGCTAGCTAACCATTTATTTCCTTATGGATGTGTGTCCTCCCAAGAAACAAATCTGTGATGTGATTCGTAATTCGTTTTTCGTAGAAAATTCTGATTTATGGGGGTGGTGACATTTGTGGTTGATGGAGGATTTTCTTATAAACAAATATCAAAGCACTTAGTTGGAAATGGTTATTTTTAATTCGTCTTAAAGAGATACTGCTACAGAATACCGTCGGAAAATTATGTTGGACGTGTTAGGTTATAAGGAGTAGCTCATTAATTCACTAATTCACTGCATTACCTTAATTTTCCCTACACCTAAACTAGACGAAATTAGTCTCATCGTAAAGTTCACATTTAGACATTTTTTTAACCTAATTTCATTTCTTAGTTAATGTTTTTTCTTGTCTTTTTTTCAATAAGCAGAAAACAAGAGCCGCAAATACTTTCCATTATATATTTTCAAAAGTATAAGTGTACATTTTTAGGTTACAGCATTCAATCTGTATAAAATAATTTTCACTGTCTCTTTCCGACTCTGCCGTATTTTTTTACTGTCAACCTTTTATATTTCATCTTTTCTTCCTCTAAAAACCTTATTTCGAAATCCTGTGAATAGCAATTACATCTCATACTTTCGCAACTAGCTAATTGATTTTAATGACATTGAAGTCAGTTTTCTTAGAGCAGATTATTTTCCTAACTTCACTATTTTCACCTTTTTTCTCTCTGTCAGCGTCCAGAGCTGATATTATGTAATAGTTGGAGTTGTTTTGGAATAGTTGCTAGTTGGTAGATCCTGTAACACTTGCGCCGGAAGGGAATACAACGTTTAGCGAAGCAGTGAAGAACATGATTCAGACCTACACCCTGGAAAGGTTAGATCCAAGGCACCGAAGCATCAGACCACGACCGCATCTATTAGATAGCCAAGCTCCCTTCATGTTCTATTTCATCATCAAAGCAAATGTGGGGGTTCTCTATACTACATGGAGAACCAACTCACAATTTCTACCTTATTTCGACCGCTAACAGCGGGTCAAATCACCCCCCAATTCCTCCTACCAACCTATTCACCTGGAAATCGTGTTTTTAAACGGACGCTTAGCTGAATTCATTATTCTATGCAGGTAATGCATAATTGAATTCAGCTACCTTTTTGCCATACAGCAACTCCAGTCCTCTAACCCATGAGATTTCCACCGGAAATTCCAATTTATGTTGGTTAGCAACAACAAGTCAAATCATACGACGCGGGTGCAGCATTATCCAACGGTTTAGGTAATTATCGAATTCCACAGCATGTTTCCCACGATAATATTACCCTAGGCAAAGTAGCGTCACTTCGACTTTTCCCAGACACTTTATTCGGTGGGGATCAATGATCTCTTCTTACAGGTGAATAGCGCAAACTCCTCTCCTTCACAATTCTGTCTTTCCATAGTTCAATGCACTCTGAGATCACCACAGTCACCGCACTAGGTCAGTGGTTCATCCTCAGAGGCTGCATCAATACACACACACTAAGCCAGATCAACCCTGGGTTATTGCGCTTACCTTTCGATTTCTTCATCCTTTCTATGCCATCGACCGTCGAACGAATATTATTATTATTTATTATTTACTGGCCTGTAGGAACCCGGAAGTTCATGACCTCACCGACTCGGCTCCGCCATTGTTCCCTGTCCTGTGCGCTCTCCTTCCACGTTCGATCATTCGATCCGATCTCCTCGAGGTTCAATCTAACATTGTCCTCCCATCTCCGTCGCGGCCGTCCTGTTGGTCTCTTCCCCGTTAGTTTACCGTCAAGAATTCTATGCACGGTCCTATCATCGCCCATTCGCGCTACGTGTCCGGCCCATCTTAATCGTCGCCACTTGATTACTCTCACTATTGTAGGTTTGCGGTATAGCTCTTCCAATTCGTGGTTGTGCAGTTTCCTCCATTGTCCTGACTCCTCGTCATATTTACCACCAAATATACCCCTTAAAACTTTATTCTCGAATACGCGGAATTTGTTCTCTTCCCGTTTTGTGAGAGCCCATGTTTCGCATCCGTATAGAGCAATCGGCATGATTATGGTTCTATAGACACGGAGTTTTATATTACGTGATAGCAGTTTGGATTTTAATAGTTTACTGGCTGCATGCCAACTAGCGTTGCCGGAGTGTAGTCTTTTGTTAATTTCCTTTGACGTTTCGTTTCTGGTCGTCAGTATCGTTCCCAGATATTTAAATTCTTTGACATTTTCAAATATCTTGCCCCTGAACAAATATGGAAGTATTTATTCACCTCGGTGCGCGTATAGAATTGAAAGATGTACAAGAGAGCGCAATTACCATTGGCTGATCGTTCTGCAAAATTGAAAATTGGAATTTCATCCCTAATTCCAGTTAGTCAATGACCAACACTTGAGAGAAGACGAGAGAAAACGAGATTGAATTGCCGCCGGGGTCAACCGTAAAAGTAAAAAATTAAACAACCAAACCAAGTCGAAATATGTGCTAGTAATCGTGTCCCGTTATTGTATCGAAACTAAAAGCGAAAAGCAAGTGTATATATATGTAAATAACGAAAACTATTTTGGAAATACAAAAAGCAATTAAGTAAATTAAATAAATTTCCAGCAAAAGAAAGTGTATTAATATTTTCGTTTCTCCTTGGTGAACTGTTTGTGGCGAAACCCCATTTTATTCGCACGGAGACGCTGGTGGGTGTGAGTGAAACATTGCCCCTGGCTTGGCATCCATACCACACCCACACAATTTGGATTCGTGATCACTACCGCACTCAAGACCTACCGGTCTTGTACGATCTCTTTCCCACCATCCCCCCATCCAAGTAGTTAGAGAACAATTGAACTAACCCTGTCCACACTGCCCTTAGATACCTCCTTCCCCTTTCTTCCCAGATATCTTGAGACCGAGCCCAATATCTTCACGGATGTGGGTGATTCTGGTTATCGCAGGATGGCCAGAAGCCAGAGACAAGATGAAGGACACATTTGTCCTTGTCTCCCTAAAGTCGGCCTCTCGCCAGCCCCATTTTTTTTTTTTTTTGGATTCGTGATCAGTCGGAGTTTAGAGGCCGATTATGACAAAAAAGTATATAATACAATAAAGTTAAGCCCACAAAAAAAAACAAGCCTTTTTATTGCCCATTAAAAGTAGTACGGGTACCATCATCCATAGCGAACCGGGTGGTCGGCACCACAACGGCAAAATAGGACGCCCATCACCTGGTGGGGACCAGTTCCTGGAACGACCGGCCAAAAAGAGCGCCCGCTGAAAGTTCGGCCAGATCAGGACCAGCCCGGCCATTAAAGACCCGCAGGACCCGCGGCACGGAGCCGGGGGATCCAACAGGCCTCCAGTAACCGGAAGCAGCCCGAGCGGGCTTACCCAAAAGGCATGGAGGTAAGGTAAAATGATTAATACAAATAAAATATAACCTCGGCTGTGAGCTCGCGCGAGTTAACACACAGAATCAGCTATTCAACAAGCAACACTTTTGACAGACATCAAGATTGATAAGCCACGATAAATATCTTTGCATAACGCCATGTGGTATTCTATTCTTCGCCATAGTTTACACACAGGATCAGCATAAGTCCCAGAACTGCATATTCAACAAACAACACGTAAAAAACAAACATCAAAACAGATACGCCACGATTCAACTCTGGTATAAATATCTTTGCATGTCGCCGTCTGGTATTCTATTCTTCGCCGTAGTTACGAACCCCAAACATAGAATCCGCTCGACTTGAGCCTAGATAATCGAAAGTGTATTAATCTAATAAAGGACCGTTCGTGTATTTCTTCTTCCATATAGTTATCGGCTGATACTATTGACCCAACTTAGTTAAAGGATTGCAATGCTTCAAATTCGTGCTCCGCTACCCTGATAATTTGACCAACGGTAGGTCTTCTCTTCGCAGAAATTGCCACAATGTACTTAGTTTTTCCCTCATTAATGTGCAGTCCCAGTTTTTGTGCCGCCTGCTCGATCTGGGTGAAGGGGTCCTGTACAGCCGAATCGGTTCTACTGATGATGTCGATGTCATCTGCGTTGGACTTGGTGACAATAGTCCCTCTAGTTGTAACGCCAGAGTCACGGATTGCTTTCTCCAACGCCAGATTGAAGAGCAGGCAGGCCAGACCGTCCCCTTGTCGAAGTGCATTAAAGATATTTATTGGTTTGGGCAGCAATTCCGCTATTTTTACTCCACCAGTTACGTTGGTCATGGTCAACCTACAAAGTGGTATCAATTTGTTTGGAATGCCGAACTCTCTCATGGCCTTATATAGTTCTACCCTGGCTATGCTGTCGTAGGCGACCTTAAAGTTTACAAATAGGTGATATAATGGGATCTTAAATTCCTGACATTTTTCCATCGCCTGCCTAAGGGTGAATATCTGATCAATTGCTGATTTGCCTGGGATGAAGCCCCATTGATATTGACCAATCATGATTTTAGCGTATGGGGCTATCCGATCTTGTAGGATAGTGGAGAATATCTTATAGGCGGTACTCAGCAATGTTATACCCCTATAGTTGCTGCACAGTGTGATATCTCCTTTCTTATGTATGGGGCTAATTATACCACGACGCCAATCTTCCGGCATCTCCTCTTGCTCCCATACGTGCACCACGATCTCATGACTTGTGTGATGTAACGCTGTCCCTCCTTGTTTGATCAGTTCAGCTGGTGTGCCATCAGCTCCGGGCGCTTTATTTGATTTGAGCTGTCTCGTGGCTTTTATTGTTTCCTTAATGATTGGTGGCGGCATCATTTGGCCTTGACCTTGTATTGCTGGAACCTCCAATTCTTCTGTGAGCTGACTATTTATTCATCGAAGTGCACTTCCCATCGGTCCAGAATGCCTTCAGGGTCGATGATCAGATTACCCTGTTTATCCTTGCAGTAAGTGCAGCGTGGCGTGTACCACGTCTTACTGGGGATTATTTGGTAGAACTTCCGCGACTGGTGCGAACCTTGCTCTCTACTTTTCTCTATTTCACAGACAATTTTTTTTTCAAGCACTTTCCTTTTGTCTGTGAAGTTGAATTTTTCAGATCTACTGAGCTCTTCGTATTTCTCCTCGCGTACCCGCGTCCTATGAGACTGATGCACTGCATATGCGGCATTCTTACCTTCAGTCGCTAGTTTTCACTCACCATCAAACCAGTCGCTCTGATCTCTACGACTACTGCCTGATATGGAGTTGGCAGTACTAATGACAGTATTCTTAAGGCGTGTCCATTTCTCTTCTACGCCCGGCATTCCGGCCCTAGGATTTAGTCTCCCTCCGTCGAGCTCTTCGAGGGCGAGTCTTAACGCATGACCAAATGTGTTACTGGTATTCTGATCGCGTAAGGCAGCCGTATTTATTCGAACCCGATCCGCGGATGCAATACGTCTCCGTAAGGGAATCCGTGTTCGGAAAACTATACCAACAAGATCGTGATCCCAGTCGACGTTGGCACCCGGTACGTTTGTACTGTCATCAGGCTCGAGGAGTGGTGGTGATCTATCAACACGTGGTCAATTTGGTTGAGAGTGGCTCCATCAGGTGATACTCAGGTGGCTTTGTGGATTTCTTTACGCGGAAATCTGGTACTCGCAACGACGAGGTTTTTTGATGCAGCCATTTCGATGACTCGTAGTCCATTGTCATTAATGTTCTCATGGAAACCATGGGAACCTTCGTAGTGCCTGAATACCGGCTACCGACTTATTTTGGCATTGCTAAAGGCCGCAAGATCTACCGTCAAGAATTCTACGCACGGTCCTATCGTTCCACATTCGCGCCACAGGTCCGGCCCATCTTAACCTTCGCGACCTGATTACTCTCACTATTGTAGGTTTGCGGTATAGCTCTTCCAATTCGTAGTTGTGGAATTTCCTCCATTGTATGGCCTCCTCGTCATATTTCCCGCCAAAGATACTCGTTAAAACTTATTCTCGAATACGCGGCATTTATTTTCTTCGCGTTTCGTGAGAGCCCATGTTTCGCATCCGTATAGAATAATCGGCATCATTATGGTTCTATAGACGCGGTCCTTTATATTACGTGATAGCAGTTTAGATTTCAACAGTTTACTGGCTGCGTGCCAACTAGCGTTGCCTTTTGTTAATTTCCTTCCACATTTCGTTACTGAACGTCAGTATTGTTCCCAGATATTTAAATTCTTTAACTTTTTCAAATATCTTGCCTCTGATGTTTATATGTGTTCCCTGTGGTTCACCTGCTCTTGCCGTAATCATATATTTTGTTTTGTCTTCATTTATTTCTAGGCCCACTTCTTCTGCCGCTTGCATGATGATTTCACTGTTTTTACTTACAGTTTCTAAGTTATCGCCCAAAACGGCGATGTCATCCGCATATGCGAGCACTTGTGTGACCCCGTTCAGGGATGATCCGGCCATGTTGTCGCCTTGTACCTTTCTGATGACATACTCGAGGACAAGGTTAAAGAGACATGGGGAGAGGCCATCCCCCTGTTTTAGTCCGTCCCGGCTTTCAAAGTGTTCTGTGAGGTGGTTTTCTATTTTAACTCGCTCTTTATTTTCGTTCATGCAAATTTGAATGAGGGGGGCATATTTTTTCGGGATTCCCAGCTCAGCTATAATATGGCAGAGTCTTTGCCTTGCGATTGAGTCGAAGGCTTTTTGAAGTCAACGAACAGTTGGTACGCCGTCTCTCCGTATTCCCAAATCTGTTCCAGCAATTTCCTTATGGTGAACATTTGGTCGGTTGTTGACCGGTTCCTACGGAATCCGCATTGGTAGTCTCCCAGTATTTCTTCTGCGTATGGTGCGATTCTCACCAGTCTCACATTTGTCAGTATTTTGTATGTCGTTGGGAGAGAAGACCTAACGTTGGTCAAACTATCAGGGTAGTGGAGCACGAATTTAAAATAGTGCAATCCTTTAACTACCTTGGGTCAATAGTATCACCCGATAACAATATGGTAGAAGAAATACATGAACGGCTGATCAAATCCACCAAACCTTACTATGGTATATCAAGGCTCTTTAAATCCCGAAATTTATCCAGAACATCCAAGCTACTATATGCATATGTCTTTCCAGTACTCATATATGGATCCGAGACCTCGGGGCTCAATAAAAGGCACTCTGAACTCTTATCCGCGTTCGAGACGAAGGTCTTAAGGAGAATTGTTGGCCCCGAATGTGAGGGAGGACGATTCCGGAGACGCTATAACCATGAGTTGGACGCAATCTACCTTGAAGCTAATGTTGTAAGAAAAATCAAGCATGGTAGCCTCCGGTGGGCGGGACACCTACCTCGAATGAGCGAAGAGGAGCCTGCCCGGAAAGTCGTTTGTGGCAGGATGTATGGAAGGAGACAGCGCGGCAGACCATGTCTGCGATGAAGGGATGGCGTAGACCAGGACGCCCAGAGCCTGGGAGTGCCAAACTGGATGATATCGGCTCGAAATCGGGACCGGTGGAGATATTTGTTAAATAAGGCCAAAACCGAATCCCGGTTGTAGTGCCGATGATGATGATGTGGTTGGGAACAATGATATTCCTCCGTAGTTTTTGCAGTCAGATCTGTGGCCTTTTTTGAAAATGGGGACGACTATTGAGGTTTTCCATTGTTCCGGAGTGACTTCCTTATCCCGTATTGTTTTAATGAGTTGGTGGATCTTTGGCGGATTTTACAACGGCGCGCACACAGCACAAAATTGAAACCCGAAAAGAATTGTCTTTATTTTCGATTTTTATTTCTGTTTAAGAGTTCGGTCTCCACTTACGTCTAGGACACACTTAAATTAGGTTACACCGTTTTTAAAACTACTTTGAATCACATGTTTTATTCCAGAATACTACCCTTTATTAAATTTAACACTGAATCTCCTTACACATCCTTAAAAAACTTCCCTTAACATATATTACATTCTCACTTAATACATACCATTCATAAACATTCACTGTATTGCCAGTTACAGCACATTTAATAACTTTCCCCTTTTTATTTCAAAACAGAGCACTTTGATTTTCGTTCAAATTTTATTCAATTTAAAAGTCACAGAAACTAAAGGAATACTTTGAGAAAATTTGTTTTGTTCATATTATAATTTACAGTAAATTAGAACACAATGTTCTATAAGTAGAGAAAAAATTGAATTGTAAAATCAGTTCAGTTCAGTAAGTTGAGATTGGAAGCGAGTCTGTGG
This sequence comes from Microdon myrmicae, assembly GCA_963931805.1. Lineage (NCBI taxonomy): Eukaryota > Metazoa > Arthropoda > Insecta > Diptera > Syrphidae > Microdon > Microdon myrmicae. The sequence continues at coordinate 35,624,150 of OZ007498.1, read as the reverse complement.
AGAAGTAACAGATTTGAAATTAAATAGCTGAGTAAACAGTCAGCTGAGTTTGGAAAGTTAGTTTTGAGTTTGAATTCGGAAGCAGTTAAAATGGCTGGTAATATGAGCTCAGTGGAAAATACTTATTAAGAACAACCACTTAATCGGAAACAACGCTTTCAAATATTAAAGACCAATCTTTGATTAAATACTGGAAAGAAAGTTTGATTTGGAAAAGGCCTTCTGGATATGCGTTATCTGATTCCAAAGCCATCACAACAAATCTAGAATCAAGATATCTAAAAGAATATTGCGCGTACAGAAGTTCCTTAAAAGAAGTAATAAATAAAGGAATAAATAAAAGGTCCCCGCTCTTCCCTCAACCGAGGAAGCACGGCGCCGGACATCAACACACACATTCGACGTTTCTTATTTTCGCGATTTCGCAGCACAGACCGACCTCCTTATTGAGTTCCTCTCTGTTCGAACGTATTCTCTGATGCTCGAAATCGACCTTTCGGTTCGACGATATTATCTAGACTAATTGTTCCTATCCAAAAAATATCCCATTCTAAATACTTCGTCGCGTCTGCAAAACAAAATCTTTCATCCTGTCTGCTAACAGATTTTCCCATCGTATCTGTTAGCAGCATAAAATTTCCCTTTCCATCTCAAAAGGAGAATTTCCCATCGGATCTGAAAAAGGAAAAGAAATCCTCCTCGTGATCATTATCATTACATTCGTTGCTGGTGGTCGGTACCTTTTTTTGCTTTTATTTACAGATCAGATGCCGCCGCTTATTCTCCGATCTTTCGCTGGTTTTGTTTATCCAACACATCTGGTATGAAGAAAAGGCTCCCATGCAATTCGGATGGGATAGGAATCATGGAATGTAATGCTTTTGTTTGCCTTTCACTCATAAACATCTATCTGGGATAGTGTTTAGAGTTTGTGGCTCTATGGCTGCTAATCAGCGGCGCAACGAATCGTTTGTTTGCGCAAGTATGCCTTAGCATTAGATCATGCGAGGGATTTAGGTGCTAATTGCATTTAGCTACCCGAGAATGTATCCCCTGTTCGGTTTACTTACCGACATGGTATTTCAGGATTGAAAATTGTGCATTACTGGGATGCGATGCATTTCTGCCTTTTCAATTGTTTTTACATATGATGGATGAATGCGTTGCAGTCCTCGCCTAATCTTTATTTCAGGTATTATATGATGTATGCAACGTTGACTTCGATATTGGAAGCTTTTGGGACGTTAAGTTCCTTGCTTTTTGGTATCGGGCTCAAAGTTGTTACTTGTTTCAGGAATGGCCATGACTCTTAGGACACGTGTCTGTGGGCACGTGTAATGAATAAAGGTAAGTATGTTCCTTGGCGGAAAGGACATCTCAAACTATAGTTGGTTGTGCGGTTCGTAGACCCGCTACAGATCTTTCGAACGGTTGCCTCTCCTCCATGCTTCATAAGCTCTGGCGGTATGCAGTAGACTCCGGGAGCCTTGTTGTTTTTCAATCGATTTATTGCGTCTACAACTTCGTTGAAAGAGGACTCTGGGATTTGGTGCTCGGCTGTATGTACGTCTGGTGCGTTTATTTGTGGTTGATGGGTGCGCACATTGAGCAGGTTTTCAAACCACTGCTTCTATCTTGTCACGATATTGTTTGTTTCTGTGACCAGACAGTCGTTTGGGACTCGAATTATTTTGGCTCTCCCTCGGTAGCCGTTTCTAACTGAATTTATGCCGGCATTTTCTAGGATTTTTTGGTCCGAGTCTTCTCCCATTCATGTTTTTTTGCTTGTAAAGAGTCTCATTGTCTCTTTCCGAATTGTCGCGTATCTCTCTGCGTTGACTCCATCATATGCCTGTAAGTGGATCATTCTGAGGCGTTTACGTTCTTCGATCTTCGCCTTGCACTCATAGTCAAACTAAGGTTTGGACTTAATTATTTTCTTAAATTCTAATACCTTTTGGGCTGTTTGTTTGATTATGTCTCTGATCGGTGTCCATTTAGTGTCCGCACTATTGGCTTCCACTTGCTCACTGCTCCCATTCCCTAGGACGCTAAATCTATTCGTTAGTTCGTTTTGATATTCAGCCCTTTTGCGCAGGTCTTTTAGTTTAACAATGTCGAACTTTTTCCTCGTCTCGTTTGCTGCGAGCCGACTCCTGATTTTGGACATCACTATAACATGATCGGAGTCGGAATCTGCTTGTCTATATGATCTTACGTCAAGGATATTCGAGCGGTGTCTTTTGTCTATGAGGAAGTGGTCTACTTGGTTACGCGTTACGCCGTCGGGTAATATCCATATGGCTTTTTGGGTTTGCTTGTGCTGAATGAATTCGCAAGAATTTATTCCCATGTAGTGGGCGGGGAAATAGGAAAATCAGGACGAGTGTGCTATTGAGAGTGGGCGATCGGTATAGAAAGACGCGAATGGGTAGAGAACGTGGTTGTGTGTAATGAAAAGCAAACGTCGTGCGACGCAAAGATCCTATGTAAAGAGAAATTGTTTATATAAAGTAAAATAAATGTAAAGTGTAGATTTTCAAACAAAAGAGATATAAAATAAAATAAAATTCACAACTTTAAACTTCTTTGAACTCTTATTAACTGTAGCTAAATGCATGCTTCTGCCCAAAAATTAATTAAAAGGAAAGAAAAACAAGCATTGAATTAAAATACAAGAAGTAAAAATAAAGTGGCGAGTGTTTCATTTCCGAAAGTGTGTAAAGGAGATTGAGGTTCCACTTTGAAAAGGGATGACCATTACGCCGAGATCAATCATCGCCACTCCATCCAACAGCAGCCGAAGAATGGTAAGTGGCTTTCCTAATTTTATTTGTGTGTACAAAAACAAATACATTTAGAAAATGCCTCGATGGCATATACATTTAAAAATTAAATCAAATGAGTCGGAGGTGGGATTACATATTATGGGTGAGTTTTGCTTTCTCGTTTGCAACACCTACATATGGTAATCAACGGTAACAAGGTCTTAACAAAACGGAGAGGGTCAGGCTCTTTCAAAACATTTATCGAAAATGGATCTTGGAAATTACAAATTCATAGGTATGGCAGATTCTTATCAGGCAATTATGTATCTAGGTGCTCATATACTCCTTTTATATCACAGGCTCGCAAAACTGAAAAATTCCGCAAGCTGCGCCAATACTAATATATCACATATTAAACTGATTGCTCATCACAGCTAATTAGCCATCGGTTAACCTAGGTCACAATGGATTACTCCTTTTAAGTAATTGTTGTATTTTGAAATAATAATTTGTTTTCCGGGATTTTTTGCATCACAAACATGCGATTGAGGAAATATTTTTCAAACACGCCTTCAAACCATTATATGTTCGAATTAGCTTTTGTCGATTCCCAGAAATTCCATAATTTAGAAACAATTTATCACACAATTTATCTCGCCCGTTTCAAAAAAATGTCTTATATCCGAGAATCTTTTTCTCCTTCTATTTCTATGTTGAAAGCCGCAATGTCTGTATAGATTTACTACTCAAGAAAGTCAATGACTTTTGCTTCTTTGTTTCTTGATTAGATTATGGTTGTCGTTAGCATTCTCCTTGGTCATTAAGGCTCCACCCGATACGACAAAAATAATCCAGTTCGCAGCTATTTTTAAATAAATAATATGCCACTAATCAATCGAGACCAGGAATTCCTTAATCAAATTAGTCGCGCTGCCAACAATTGCGTTTTCGTGCCTCAGAACACGCAGAGTCAAATGGAATTCCAATAAAAATTCCAGAATAGTCCAACAAACAGTCATTCTTCCAGCTGATCTTAATCACAGCTCATTGTCGAGGATCATAAAATCCCGCACGGCCATAAAGTGTCATCAGTTACCGTCCAACGTGGTTCGGGATTAACTTAGTCAAACGCGACGAGAATCACTGGATGCTGATCGTCAAGTTAAAAGGTAAAACTTATGATCACCCCGAACATTAGACGTGCACGCTGAATTCAGCGATCCGGTTGTTGAAGTCTTGAAGGGCACGTTTGAGGACCTTGTAAATATTCCTAATGGGGCTATTTAACACCAGTGAAGCGAAACACATGTAATTACCGATTCAGCGGCCACCACCGAACCGATCTACATCGCCCCCACATGACCTGTCCTCGATCGAAGGGTGCCCTTATTTGTTGGACCTATTGGTAATCCGATGACGTGCTGAAGGGTGTTTTGAAATGAATTCTTATATCGACATCGAAAATAGCCTGATGAGGGTGGCAGCCTGGGATTAGATAGTGATCGTGCAGATAGATGCGATCTGTTAGCCGCAGATGATGATCTACGGTTTGTTTATCCGGCGTGTGTCGACTAGATCCTTGTTGTTCTCTATGGGTAAGTATTTTTATGACAAATGGAAGTAACTGACAGACGCACATGAGAATGGTGATGTCGACGATCCGTCGCCCGACACAAGTAGTGAGTGCATCTCGTCAGAGGCTTGTTATGATACACCACTGTGCAAACACGCCATCTAGATTGTGTCATCGGATCAGGGGCGCGTTTTTTTTCGGTGATTTTCCAAGCAGATACCGCCGCCTAACTTTATGGCTCTCGTCGTCTGTATTGTTTATTGAGTGTCATTCGAATTGTCGGATTCTTAATGCTTCCATGGATTATGTTTTATCAGGCCAACAACGTCAACAACAACAATAGCTGAATAAATATTTTGAATTTAGTTGAGATGGATTTTCAAAAACACATCCAGCAGCTCGTTCATGAATTTGAAAAGAAATAAAAAATAAGAGAAGCAAAAACATAAGTGTAATTTAATTTTTGTTTTTTGTTTGCTTTTATTTCCAATGGATTACGTTTGTACGAGCGGACTGAAGTGAAGACAGAATGTACTTAGGAATTTTATCTATAGACCTGACGAATTATATGATATGGTTTCTAAAGAGATGGAGGAAATTTGTTCCTTCAGCAAATGTGTGAGAAAGAGTATTTTCAATATGCGGGTCCTAAATTCGAAAAGTAATACGAATGAAATTTAAATTTTATTTCTTTTTTTTATTCTAATTCATTCACAAACGAAATTAATGTGCATTAAATACTAATGTAGAGTGAAGAAATGAATGATGACAAAATAGATATGCATATTGGTTTTCGATGTCCGAAACTCGCAACCACTTCTTCTGGATGACACAGTAATATCTTCAATACTCCATGGAATAATGAAAACTGATAATTACTGAAGGATGCACCCCAGCATTAGCGTTCTTCGACATCAAGTGTTCCCATCAAGTACACACAGACGCGTCAGCGCAAGGACTCGCAGATATACTGCTACAGCGGTCCAAGGACGACACAACCTGCGACCCGTAGCGTACTACAGTCCTAAGGCAACGGAAAATGAAAGCAAATATCACTGCCACGAGCCAGAGGTACTGGATGTGGTGAAATGCCTAGACAGATACAGAGTATGCCTGTTTGGATGCGAATTGAAGGTAGTTACTGACTGCGAAGCCATCATAGCTACACAAAACAAATTTAGGATGATATAGGTGGTGGCTTAAAATACAGGCGTTCAACTTTAAAGCAGTTCACCAACCGGGGAAGTGAGTAACGTACGTAGATGCGCTGAGCCGACTACCAGTCGAGGAGCGTCGTGAACCTGAAGAGGCATCCGCCCTGGTCCTCAATAAAAAATCTCGGACGAGGACTGGATAGCCAACATGCAATGGCAAGACCCAGATCTGCGCCTATCATAAACGCACCGTGGCGGTTCCGCCAAACCCCACGGTTCACTTACCTGAAAAACCCCCACAACTTTCACCCAATCTCCTAATTTTACTAATGCAATCGCATTAGCATCTTAAATGCTCCACGCATTAAAGAGATCAAATCTTTAATCTAAAAGTCCCTGGAAAAGAAAACTTACCTTTCATGCATCTCTTCGCATACAATTCTCCGTAAGATTTCTTTCTTAACTTATCAGGCAGAACCCCTATTATTACAACCCAACTCCCATCGTTTCCCGCCAATGCATTTGCATTGGCACCTGAAGACATTTTCCTTTTTCAAGGACTTTTAATGCATACAACGCATTATCTAAAATTCTTAAAATAGTTCCTTAATGTGCGTTTGCACCATTCGGCGCCCATTGTTATCATTTGAAATGCAATGTCGGACGGCTTGTGTTTACAGCTGCAACAAGCCGACCAACCATTCGTTGTTCAATACACAAACAATCATCCATTTCGTACGTCGCCACAAACTAATTACCGTGCATATACAAATCCAGGCAAGAGATTCGTTTCTGCCACCAATCCCATTAGCACCTTTTTCGCAGCGTCGATAATAGCGACGACGCATCGCGTAAACAATGACCCGCATTACCGAACGATGCATTTGGTCGTTTCCTCCTTGTCTTTGCCGTCCGTCCGCTTCGTTGTTCTATTGCCTTCGAGCACGTGTAAACAACACCAGATCTGAACGATCTCACACACGCCACCATGATTCCCATTACGAGATCTGGTTGTCTGTTCAACCAAGAGGGACTTTACTTTTCTCTTGTGGTAGGAAATTCTTTTCCCTAGTGAAGGAGAATTGCACCCAAAAATTCCCCTTGTTAGCGGATCAGCCGCACGCGCTGATTATCGCTGAGTCCTTTTCCATCTGCCGACCACGCTGGTCGCGCTGACTTCCGCTATCCGGTGCACACGAAGATGCGTTTATATCCGGAGTCGAGTGTGTGCTATTTTTAAACAGTCGTGTTTTAGTTACTGTAGCTACAATATTAAAATAAAACAATAAACCTAAAAAAATAAAATTAATAAAAAAATAAAAAATCATTTAGTGCGTTTATCCTTCTTGTGTAATCGTTCGTATTCTTCAATCGTGCGCAGTTTTTTGGCGGAACATTTCATTAAGTGAATGGTGGGTTGGTAGTAGAACTCGCATCCATGCTGACGCCACGACTACCTACCCCACAGCACCAAAAGAAAGAAGCGAGCAAACAACTACAAAAGGGAGTACTCAGCCAGGGGAAACCGGCTGTACCAGCGAATAGGCACAGACGAAAAATGGGTAGTACCAAAAGCAACCAGATGGCAAATCCTCAAAACATGCCGTGATGACTGTAGCCACTTTGCAGAAGAAAGGACACTGCAGCGAATACAAAATACGTACTGGTTCCCAAGGATGCGGCGGTTTGTGAAAGGGTACATCAAATCGTGCGTAGAATGTGCATACACCAAGCGACAAGGTGAAATGGCTGAAGGAGACCTACGCACTGCACCATCCCATTCCACACGGTGCACATGGACTACCTGGGACGCTTCATGACTGGAAAGGGGGGTACGCGCTAGGTACTCGCACTGGTGAACAATTTCACTAAATATGTAGCGCTAAAGGGAATAAAGGCAGCCACTACTAAATGTGTCCTAAATAAGTGGGTATTTTGGAGCCCCAGAAAGACTAATAAGCGACCAAGGCACCGCATTTACATCAAAAGAATTTGAAAAATGTTGTGAGACAAAGAGAATACAACATATCAGGACAGCAACAAGGACCCCAAGAGCCAACGGGCAAGTCGCGAGGATTAATAACCGATCCTAGCAGAGTGAAATGCGCCCACTTCAGTGGTAAAGACTGGGCAGGCCAACTAAGGTCCCTTCAATGGAGTTTAAACTCCCTAAAAAAGTAAAACAACAAAGGCTACGGCGCACGAGCTTCTGTTTGCCTACACTCCAAGAAGCATAGCAAAGGATCCCTTACACAGAGAACTAGAAACCCGTAAATTCAAAGGAATGGGCGAAATGGCGGAAAGAAGGAACTAAGCATTGAAGAACATCGTATGGGACCAGCCGTATCAGAAGAAAAGCTACGACGGAAGGCACAGAAGATCTATCAAATACGACATAAACGACCTACTACCACTTCAAAAGGAATCTGTCTGGGCCGGCACATCACGGAAATTGGAGCCGCCAATATCACCACGAGGCAACTGTCGAATGACAGATATGTACTCGAACATATCCCGGGAATTCGGCGCACCCAAAGGACGTTGACCACGATCGTGAGCTCGGGCAAAATGAAGAGGTGGTGCGAGCCACCAACCGATAAACTTGACTGCGATGATGAGAACGATAATGGCTCCTCCACAGACGGAGAATATCGCGGGGACGCGCTCAACGTCAGGTGGGCGTGCTGTAGGTCTCAGCACATCAGGCCATGCGACTTCTCCTTCGCAGCAAGCGCTCTCAGTACACATCACACCAACGGATGACATCACCACACATTACACCACCGCGGGACATCATTACACATCACGTCACCATATGATATCGCCATGGCAATAAGGGCAGGTTGTTATAATTTATATTGTTATAACAATTAATATTGTTTTTGGGTCACAAAACTTACCCCGGATTTGACTTGATAGGAGTCTGGACTGATGTGGGTGACTTCCGCTTGTGCTGCAGATGGGAGTGGTAATATTGCGGTTCTCAAAAGAAAACTCTCCTTTTGTTTTCATTTATTTATTTCTGTTAATTCTAAATTGTTTTTTCTTGTTCAATTTCACAATTTATTTTATTTCTAATTTTCGTTCAATTTCACAATTTCTTTTCTAACTGGACTTTCTAATTTGTTGTTCATTTTATTTGAATTTCTAACCACACGCGTTGACTGTTGGAATCACAAGAAGGAAGTCTCGTGTCGTTCCATTCAATATCCTTTTAGGCGATTGTTATTTTGTGGAAACGGAATTAGGGAGACTATGGCTGTGTGCAGTATGTTAGTGATTTTAAAATAGAGGTTTTAATTTATTTTAATTATTTATCTATTGCATGTGGGAATATTCTATTATATTTGTATGTGATGTGTTGATATTGGTAAAGGATATTCATGTGCCGGCACGAGATTGCAATAGGGGGTGATAATTGAATGAACTTAATTATATAACAAGGTCACCAAGGAGTATAAAAGCAGACTGTACTTGGGCGACAGGAAGGAGTCAGCCATAGTGTGAGTCGAGTAGAATAAAGATTATTAAAAAACTCATCTGAATACAACATCGCGACAGGCCTGACTTCTCTTCCTTTTAATACTCCTACACAAGTTCATTTTAATTAATTTAAGTAAGTTAAGTTTTAATACTATCCACAAGGATAATTATTGCTTATTTATACATCGTTTTTTTTATTTGTGTTATGTTCGTAAGAAAAAGAACAAAAATGATACAAAAAAAAAGCAATAATGAGATAACAATATTAATAATATCTGTAAAAGATGTAAAAGACGGGAGTCGTATTATGTGTTATCTTGAATGTATAGAGCGATTTATTTAAAGAATTCAGTATTGAAAAGCGGGTTTCAAATTGTTCCATTGTACGGGGAATTGTGGGGCCCATTATGTGGATCATAAGTTAGTTGCCCTAAGCGCACCAAACACATTCATAGTATATATATTTAAAACATTATTGCTATACAAATTGTACAACTGAATATGTAGTTTTTATGTCGAACTAAACATTTCCATGAGGAAATGGCAAACAATACTAAACGAAAAAATTATGCTTGTTTGCCAGTTAGCTAGTTTCATCTGTCATAACATCCCCATTGGAAAAAGTACCACCAAATGAATCACCCAACACTAACCGGTTGGACTTGTTTATATTAAAGTCGCCAAAAATAATAATACCAAAAACTGGGCCGAACACTGGCGCGAATGGGCAAAGATAGGACCGTGCATTGAATTCTTGACGGTAAGCCAACGGAAAAGAGGCCGACAGAGCGGCCGCGACGGAGATGGGAGGACAATGTCAGGTTGGACCTCGAGCAGATCGGATCGGGTGGTCGAACGTGGAAGGAGAGCGCACGGTACAGGGAATGATGGCGGAGTCGAGGCTTACAACGACAGAGTGACCAATAAACTCCTCCAATGCCCAACTGGTTTGCATCCCGTCTGGTCAATGGCAAGGGGTCTCAGTTTTAATTTCTCTTCCTCCTCTTTACCCCCGTTAGTGACGAGCAGCGGAACGTTAGTCACAAATTCAGAAGATAAAGCTAATGTCTTCGCGAATTTATTCTCCGATCTTCTAGAGCCGCCTGTGATCGCGCCGGTGCGGTCTTCGATACGGGATGTGAGGTTCTGCCCACGTACTATTCAACGCATTCTACGTGGACAGGACTGTAGGAAGACAACCGGGCCGGACGGAATACCAACAATAATCCTTAAGAGCTGTACTCCAGAACTGTCGCCGGTTTTAGTAGACTCTTTCGTTTATCTTATGCACGTAGGACATTTCCTGCCTGCTAGAAAATTGCTCAAGTACAGCCACTCCCAAAAAGGGGAAAAAAGTGTCTCCACAAAATTACCGGCCGATAGCATTACTGTCTATGTTATCTAAAGTGGTGAAAAAGTCATCAATGCCGAGTTGATTAAGTATTTGGAGTGCAACGGACTTCTCAATGATCGTCAATACGGGAGACCTCTTGACACTTATAACCGACATATGGACATCTGCGATTGGGGGGAATGGGGGGTGGGAACGAACATTCAGGGTAAAGTCTCTGCTTTCAACCCGACGAAGGGCAGGACGATCCTTGCCCCTGTTCAATCCAAGTTGACATGGAGTCTCCACGTGATACCCCTGGATAGCTACTTTGGCACCCGCCAGGTAGTGAAGCAATGCATGCAGCGACATCCTGAGAAAGGTTGGCGCAAGGCTAATAAGGTTGCCCGGAAAAACAAATTATTATGGACAATTTAACAAGTCTCAGATATGGACCGGATACCGGTGGAAAGACTTGCTAAATAGGACCAATACCGGATCCCGGTTGTAGTGCCGATGATGATGATGATTGGGGGGCATGGCGAGTCGCATTAGATATCTCCAAGGCTTTTGACCGCGCCTGGCATGGGGTTATCCTTAGCAAACTTTGTTCATACGGACTTTCCCAGCAACGTTACGACTGGACGATAGGCTTCCTCAAAAATGATGATATGGTGGACTCGACAAAGTTTAGTTTGGCGAAGTTTCCCTATTTAGGAATGCTGAAAAATGGTTGGTACTGTGCATGGCCGGTGACGTGACCATCGTGGAGTTGTGACTTGGGTTGAAAGCTGTCTCATTGTGAGAAGCTATTTGTTAGGTTTCGACCCTAGTCGTGTCTCCCATACCATAGAAATCCCTCTTTCTAAGCATCGCCTTCTGTGTTCTTTCCATTTGGAGGAGACGAGTATCTGAACCCTGAACGCCAATAGATGGTTTCGGAAATAATCCTCTTTGACGCCTACCATTAGCACGGGTCTTACCAACCTCTCAATTTGGATGGCGAATGTGGCACGACTTGCCTGTCCGTACGAGCACGTCACCGCCTTCTTGCAGAGCACCACAGCTTGTTTCAAACGAGAAACGAAATCTGTGATGTCGTCTGCATGGAGATGTCGCATTCTGGAGTGTTGTGAATACAACTCCTCATACGACTCTTGTGGCATTCCAGAGTCGCTGCTCAAAGTCGTGGAAAGTTACTAGCGTTGCCACATTGATGATGCCGTAGGCTTCTCCTCCTAACCTCAGGAAACGCTGCTCCTCCTCTTCAGACGAACACCTTGGGGTTCTGGTACAGCTCTCAATGAATATTTGTTTTTCAACAACTGTTGTAAGACCCCTTTGGCCATTGAAAACCCGCACTGTTCTATAGACTAGGTCCAGAACTTTATCAGCTCCCAATATAATGTTTGCAGGCTGGGCCCATTTGGTAGAAGATGGGAAACACATTTCTTCCCTGATGAACGATATTTCAGTCAAGGAGTGAATTTTCTCGGCTGAAGTTTCTGGGGAGGATGGGGTCGGGTTTGCCTTCTTTCGCTGCCTCGTTTGCATTAAAGAGGAGCACGCGGTAAAAATAGGAAAACAAAGCTTACTGAAAAGGAGATCGAGAACTGATTCTAATGTAAATGTGTAAAAAGAGAAGAAAAATTAAAAACGCAATAGATTGATTTTAAATAGGACAATAGACAACAAAATTGTTTCTTTCGACAGAAAGAAATGTGAAAAACTAACAAGAGGATGGGGTCTAAAACCAACAAGTCAAAAATGAACAGTAACACGGAAAAACTTATCAGGTCCGAACACAAGTGCGTAAGATAGATTGATAGCTTTTTCTCGAACCTATGGGTGATGGGGCATGGCCGTTCTTAGTTTGTGAAGTAATTTATCTGCTTAATTCCGATAACGAACGAGACTCAAATATATTGTAGCGAGCTTAGGGTTCGCTGGATTAATTATTTTAAAATAAATAAGAGCCGTTAAATCGATTCTGAATTAATGTGACATTTTATTAGTCCGTAATAACAATCGTTGCTTTTTACCGTACACTTAACGTTTTCTTTATTATCGCTTCCGTAATTATCGCGTATTTTACTGCTTACTTCTCACTCGAGACTTATCGCTTGCCTCACTTTCTTCTTATTACTTTATAGAATATACTAGTACTCTGTTTCGGACTCTCTAGAATATTCTAGTACTGATTGTCATATGCGTCACAATATTAAATTGGTGCTTTCAGGATTATGGTGTTGACACTTTCATAGCCTTCATTCTTGAATAGCGTAAAAAGTTGGATGGTTTGACTGTGTTTATGTGTTTGTTTGTCTCATTATAAGGACACTAGCTTCTTAAAAGGAAAAATTGCATATAGCAATAATAATATTGAGCAATAACAGGTCCGTGATGCCCTTAGATGTCCTGGGCTGAATGCGCTAGTTAATCCTTGCCAGTGCTCGTTGGTGTAAAAATTAATGAATCGTGTCGGCCTCTCTGCTACCACGAATGCAACGTTATTAACTACTTAAACACTAGGCTTGGATTCACATTTAAGAACAATTGTTTAGGGTGTTCACAATTACTTCTCACCGCGTTTCCCTTGTTGCCTCCTTTTATATTACAGGTTTACCAGTAGTCAGGAAAAATAACAACCAAGGTTTGTGTGTCTATTCTTGTGTTATGATTCATATCTCAACTGATATGCAGTTTGTAGATGATATTTGCCATAGTGAGTGTGTAGGGGTTCTCTATACCACATGGAGAACCAACCCACAATGCCAACCAATCTTCACCGCTAACAGCGCGTCACCCTACCCTAACCTGTAACCCATCTCAAAACATGCAAAAACAATCCCAATCTGCAAGCGCATCCATCCCGAACTTGCAAGAATCCATCTCCCAATCTGCAATGAAAGGCATTTCCCAAAACTCCCAACAGAATACAATTCAATAGAATACATTCTAAATCATCTCCCTCAATTACATCACCCCGCATATAATTTTTCCCGAAATTGCTTCGGTCAATTCTTTACTTAATTCATATTCCCTCCTTGCGACCAAGCAATCTTAATTTCCCCGAAATTCGTACGTTGTAATAAAACGCATATTCAAACCTACAAAGGAACATTAACCATCACCCCCAACTATACCGAGCCGCACACATTTCGCCGAAATTACTTCGGTTAATATCTTATCTAAACGATATTCCTTGTTTGCACCCAAGCAATTCCAATTTCCCCCGAAAACCACTTCGGTTCATTTCCTCCTTAAATCATACTTCTCGTCTGCGACCAAGCGACAGCTAATTTTCCACGAAACAATCACAACGATCGAGACCCTTGATCATACTTGGCTATGCCAATTTCCCGGTATACACAACCAACGAATCCAACTCAGCTTATACGGCGAGGATTCGCTGGAACTGAATTCCTATGCAAGCATAGCAACTCTTCCCGAAATTCCTCGTAAGTGGCAGTGAGTTTATTTTAGCTATGACTCCACTGCCACGACGCGATAAACTTTTTCCTTCCAATAATTAGTCAGTCGTTGTCCAACCACCATCGAGTGCGCATCTCCCTTGTCATTACCCATTAGTGAGTCGAGCTTTAACCGCCGCCGGGGCCGGTCAGTATAGTCAATAACCATCCTCCGAAGTGCGCGTACACACCGGTGAGTCGTTTCAAGTCCCTGCATTAGTGGCAGATTTTCCCCGTCCCCACTAAATCGTTAATTCCTCATCAATCGTTATCAAGCGTGCACCAAGTGGAACATTTAAATATCAAGGTGTAGTCAGAAAAGGGTGTCGACGTCCTGGTGCTAAATTAAGTAAACCAACCGACCGTGTAAGAATTTAATGACAGTAATTACCGACAACTTGATAGTGTCAAATTAAAGAAGACAAATATAAACAAACAAAAAGTTACCTATATAAATCTAAATTAACATGTAACTTAAAAATGGGAGTCGACCCTCACGTGTTAAGAAAATATTAAGGTTAAAAATGATGAAATAATTCAATAAATAAAATAAGTTAACATCGAATGAATCCAGTTCAAACAATAAAAACGATTTACAAAGAGGTACGGAGTGTTTTATTTTGCTTGGTGACAGTTTCTTCAGCTGAACAAGAGTTGGGAAGGAAGTGAACTAGTGCCCGTGATTGGTGCCCATACTCCTCAACCCCCACTAGTGATTCACATAAGGTTCATGAGACATATTCCGATTGATATGCAGTTTCCAGATTATATATTCTTTAGTGTCCAGTTTCGTTATCTGAGCATTTTATGCGTTAACTCGCGCTGAAATGAAAGTATCAACGTGTATTTCCTGCGCCGAAAGGTCCTGGTAAACCGCTGAATCAGTTTCATGCTTGGGATTTTAAACTGAAACTGTTCACATGAACCTGGAATTCCCAATAAGTGTGAGTCATTAACTCGTATTGATTACGTCCCTGCCCTTTGTATACGTCGCCAAAAAAAAAAAATACCAGCGACAAAACACGGTATACACGCACACATATTAATACAATGCTCCTTCCCAGCAAATTTGCCGTTACCTCTCCGTTATATATTTATACACCTGAAATTTCTTTGAAGGAGTTTCAGGCCAACGAGAGCCGAAGCCAAATTCAAAGAAACGGTAAACGGAAACGTGGAGGTAAAATTGTGTCCTCATATAATAGGACATGAATGAACGCTCTCGTGTACTTTAAAACCGTAGTGCGATTGAATTTAAATCCGGTGTACATGTGAAACACAATTCGTCGGCGTAAATCGTGGTGCGATGCTGGTGGTTGTAAATACGTCGGCTCTTCGTAAATTTTAATTCCTGTTAAGTTTTCGTTACAAATAATAATTTACTCCTTAAGTTTCTCCATATAAATTGTGTACTCGCAAATTTATTTCACTAATAGAATATTAAATAAACCTTTAAAAGTGTAATGAACCCCAAGACAAGTTAAAGAATTATCATACAATAGTTAATAAATAACTTGGCGCAAGGCTAATAACCTTGCCCGGAAAAACAAATTATTATGGAAAATTTAACAACAGGACTTGCTAAATAAGGCCAAGACCGGTTCCCGGTTGTAGTGCCGATGATGATGATGATGGGTTAATAAATAATATAAAAAACAATAACGATAGAAGTGCGTTTTTTTTTTCTCTTCCCTGTCCAAAAGTGAACAGACATTGTTGTAGTTAGTAATATAATAACCACAAGAAAGATTAAAAAAACATTTAAATCATATACTCATATTTCAACAATACTGTTTGGAAAATTGAGTAAGGCAGTAGTGGACCCCAGTTTCAACTTCAAAATTCCGAGCCACAGCTCTACATCAACACCACCAACCGAGTACATCCAAAACAACAAAGGCAACCAGACAGCCGAGAACTGTGAGTACACACTATTCTGTATATATATATATAATTTTTTTTTTGTATTTCATAAATGTGCAACAATTTTAATTACTACAATATCATTTTTATTCCATGGTTTCCATATTCACTGGATACAGCTGGTTCAAACTCTGCTAAACATTTGACAAATATTTTATTTTGCTGCTTGCGTGGGATTTAATATTAATTAAGTTAACTTTTTAAATTAGAACGTCAATTGTATAAGACAAACAAAGACTAACGAAGAATTGTCTTCTAAATTCAACCACGAATTAAAAGAGTGTAATTGAATTTATTTCCCTCATTTCAAAAATACGGATTCCATTTTCGTTGCATTTGCTACCAATTACCGAAAAACCGCATCACAGGCCATAAAATCCTCGTACGCTAACGTCACTTTTACGACTCAAACATTAACCTCCTTTTATGTCTTCCATACAAAAATGCCGACATGAAATGCTCCATGAGAATTATCAACAAATACAAAATAATTTGTATCGAGTAATTTAAAACATTTAGCGCACAGCTTGTACCCGAGTCCTGTCGCCAGCGCTGATCCCATTCAATCCACACATTCGCATCCCTTTATGGAAATTTTCTTAGAAAAGCAATCACACTCGATAAATGTCGTAAAACCCTCGAACATTTTATGACATTTTTCTGTTTTAAAGGACAGAACCGAAATACCAAACGAAGACCTTCATAATTGTGTTTGGTATCTGTGGTAGGTGCATCTTTCAAACCGTCTCTATTTGTCATAGATACAGTACAAATAGGACGCTCTTCCCTGGAGCAACATGGCTCGAACATGCAACCCGTACGCAGAATTATGTTCAGCAGATTGAAGTCAAATTTAACTCCTTCAAGAGCCATAAAATCCTAGAATGTCCTTCCACTTGCACATCCGGCACTAAATTGTGCAATGAGTGCCGACTCCGCTTCGACTCTCACAGATTTATGTAAATGCAATTGAATCCATATAAACAATTTGGTCGTTAAAATATAATTGAAACGTCGTGTCTATCTGTGCAGAGATTTAAAACTGTATATGCGACTGTAAAACGACGTGAAATCCTTTCTCGTGCGCTCGTCTTAACACACACAACAGACCCGGTGGGTCGGTAATTTTACGATCTTAGAAATTTTCACATTTCTGTCGATTATTTTGCTCTATAAAAAAATGCAACTAGATCACCGAACAGGTGAAGAAACTGTCACGGATGTTTAAAAGGATATTTTACATAAATTTTATCTGTAGACAAAAATTTGATATGTTAGAGCAAATAAGAATAGATGAGTAGACAAACGAAAGACTAATTCAAAATAGAGATAGAGATAGAGATAGAGATAGAGATAGAGATAGAGATAGAGATAGAGATAGAGATAGGGATAGAGATAGAGATAGAGATAGAGACAGAGACAGAGACAGAGACAGAGATAGAGAAAGAGATAGAGATAGAGAAAGAGATAGAGATAGGGATATGGATAGAGATAGAGATAGAGATAGAGATAGAGATAGAGATAGAGATAGAGATAGAGATAGAGATAGAGATAGAGATAGAGATAGAGATAGAGATAGAGATAGAGATAGAGATAGAGATAGAGATAGAGATAGAGATAGAGATAGACATAGACATAGACATAGACATAGACATAGACATAGACATAGACATAGACATAGACATAGACATAGACATAGACATAGACATAGACATAGACATAGACATAGACATAGACATAGACATAGACATAGACATAGACATAGACATAGACATAGACATAGACATAGACATAGACATAGACATAGACATAGACATAGACATAGACATAGACATAGACATAGACATAGACATAGACATAGAGATAGAGATAGAGATAGAGATAGAGATAGAGATAGAGATAGAGGTAGAGATAGAGATAGAGATAGAGATAGAGATAGAGATAGAGATAGATATAGAGATAGATATAGAGATAGAGCTTGTAATTGTAAAATCAAAATATTTCATGACATTTATTGGCAACTGTTCATGGTGGTGTTTATTTCAAGTGCAAAACCGAAGTGATCAATATTTAAGGAGTCCATAGCATTCTCAGAAAATCAGACTCGATGTCAGATAAAATGCATATGGAATGCGGGACTAACGAATTCGACATTTATTTATAGGAAAACGTAATCGACCGAAGATTTCCAGCCACAAACACCCCGCAGTAAAATTGAATAGGAGAGGAAAATAATCGTACTTTTGTTGAAATGTCGAGACGTCTACCAATCGAACATGATATCTTTTTGGAGAGAAACCACAACAAGCACCAACTGTGCACGAAACAGGTCCAACCAGTGCAATTAAGAGAGGAACTCCTTACGAGAATGTGTCGGAGATGTATAGAACGTCGGGTACTTTCGTGAATTTGGCTGGGCGACATATTCGATCAACAGAACCCCAAACAAAGGTAAGCTCCATTGGCGAAGAAAGCAAACTTCATGGGTTATATTAAATCCTCCTGATCTAGATTGTTGGGGGCCTAGAGGTAATACAAATTCCTGAACCGTCAACACAAATTTTCTGAACGGTTGTGAACGAAAAATCGGATGATCAGAATGAGAATGATACTACTCCGAAAAGAAGACCAGAAGTACCTCGTAAACTACGAAGGAGGGGGTAACCCAAAAATCCATACCAGGTCACCGACTAGGGGACCGAACAATCAATTTATGATGAAGCTGTCTAAAAACCCCCAATGCATAAAAGTAGCGATGAAACCACAAATGAAAGCCATAATAAGTGACGATCTCTGGACCTCGGTGGACAACCCGAGGGATTTTGAAATAATTGGAAGCCGAGCCATGTAGCGGTTCCGCCAAACCCTACGGTCCACTTACCTGAAAAAACCCGCATAACTACTACCCAACTTCCTTAAGTTCGCTAATGCAACAGTATTAGTACCTGTAAATGCTTCACGCATTATATAGATCACCATCTATAATCTTAAAATCCCTATAAAGAAAACTTACCATTTCATGCATCCCTTCGCATACAATTTCCGTAAGATTTCTTTCTTTGTTTATCTGGTATTCTAAACCAATTCGGTACCAGACAAATTCCTGTAAACAAAATGATTCGGATTGCATTCAATGTAACCGTCATGACAGGGACCATAAATATTGCGCCGTCTATTTTCCCAGCCGCGTCACCTTTTCATACACATTGCCTGGCAACCTTTTTTTGTTTTTCTTATCAATAAACAACCCAAGCAGCTGCATATAATTAGCGTAATAGATGCTGAAACCAAATTCTCCAGCATTTCCTAATGCAAACATGAACCCGGTTTCTACTGCAGCCAGAGATGCCATAAACATCCAATTTGCTTTTAGCACCTTTTTTCTCCCAACGTCGATAATAGCGACGAGGCATCGCGTAAACAATGACCCGCATTACCAACGGCGCATTTGGTCATTTCTCCCTTTTGTCTTTGCCGCCTGCCTGTTTCGTTGTTCCACTGCTACTGCTGTCGAGCACGTGTGATTAGCATCGATCTGAACGATCGCACACATAACACCAAGAGAGACTATAGTTTCTCTGGTGGTAGGTAAAAACGATATCCTTATTGGAGAGGATATCGAGGAGTCCTTTTCCATATGCCGACGACATCAGTCGTGCCGACTTCCGCGGTCTGTAGCGATGCAGACATGCGTTAAAGTCGTAGTCGAGAGTGTTCGGAATTAAATAAACTGGATGCGAACTTTCCTTTTAATAATTGAATAAATGGACTGTCAATTGTAAATTAATGAGTCCGGTGTTCTATCTTGAAGTGAAATAAAATAAAAAATTAATTAAGAACCGCGTGTGTTTTACTTCTCTTTCTGTTGTGTACGCTGCGTTGTCGATTTCTGTTGGTGCTTTGCCTTTTTTGTGTCCGGCGGAACGACGATGGAACATATATATGATGGCGGAGGAAGTTAACCGTGCCAATGTTGCTATACTTCCTCCCTACAGAACTCTGGAGGAAAGAAAAGAGCTTATAGTTGTACATGGATTGGTGGCGGTTCCCTTGAAAGCCACCAATCATCTTCCCATTACCCCATGTAAAAACTCCCACCTAGGTCATACAAACCTGGAAAGCAAGTACTCACCTGTTTATAGTTGAACCATAAAGCCTTAAAACGCATAAAATCACAATATTTGCTGATGCTAAATCCATCAGCACCAAACAGGCATGTTCCTTATAGGCAAATTGGTTGCATCGCCACGCAGCCAACATGAGCCGAACCAATCCATTGAACATGTCTCGGTTCGATTTCCATCATGTAACAGGTATCCTCCACACATAAAGGCAATTTGGTGGCATCACCTAGCAACCAACATTGCCCGAACTATATCAATGAGATATACCCCTACGCGCCAGCCGCACACATGCAGGAAATGTTTTAGCTTTTCCTTTTGCATACATGTCTACATATATCGGTCATCCGACCGATAAATACATGAAGGTATATGGCTGATCGCCCAACAGTTCTCAATGGACAATTACCATCTAGAACTCGACTAGGTGAAGATGCCACCAACATGTGCACGATCAGCATAAATACTTTACACAGTCGCTGATCGTGCAAACACTTCAACCCTTATGCCGAGATATGTGCACCAGCTGCTATCATGCCAGCTAGGGTTCCCCTTGTAGATTTGATCGATCCACGGCCCGCATGCTTGTGGACACACACACGCCATGAGCTGCAAGAGACGATCATCGTGTGTGTGTTTCACCCCTTTTTTGCTAGACCAAATGCGAGGATGATACGTTATATGGTCACCGAAGCGATGGATGGAATTTTTGGTATTCTGTCGCTTCGGATAAAATAATTAATCGCAATCTGGATTCCGTGGAGGAAAGTCGGGCCTCCACGTTAAATAAACGAAAAACGGTGTCGAGTTTTAGTAGCCTTAACGTGCGGTCGTGCCCTCAAGTCGAAATAGATAAATTTACTTGAATTGTACAGCAGATTAACAATTAGTCGTTTAAATGTTTTGTGTTCTAATATAAATTAAAAGACAAGAACTGTCAACATATTTTATTCCTAATTTAGTTGAAGTGTACAGCAGATTAACAATTAGTCGTTTAAATGTTCGATGTTCTGATATAAATGAACGGACAAGAAGTGTCAACATATTTTATTCCTAATTTACTTGGATTGTACAGCAGATTAACAATTAGTCGTTTGGTGTTAACTGAATATATAGTGGCGAGCTTAGGGTTGGCTGGATTAATTATTTTAATAAATAAGAGCCGTTAAATCGATTCTCCTTGCAAACACTTTATTAGTCTGTTAATAACAACCGTTCCTTGATATTTCGCTTGTTTACTTATCGCTTCCATACTTATCGCGTCTTTGACTGACTCTTCTTCTTACTTCTTACCTCTTGCTTCTTACTTATCGCTTGCTTCACTTTCTACTTCTTACTCATCTCCATAATCCGTGTGCGACGTATTTATACCGTTTCCTCATTCTGGTTCAGCGTTTCGTTTCCGCCCGTTCCATAGACTTGAATGTTCTACTGTTCATAGTCTCCAGTTTTCCAGTACTTTCTAGAATATTCTAGTACTTTGTTTCGGACTTTCTCGAATATTCTAGTACTGATTGTCATATGCGTCACAATGTGTTTTTTTTAAGTTGACTCAGTTATTGATAATAAAGAGAATGTATTTAATTTGGACCGTGCGTTTCACTTCTTTTGTTGTTCACCGCTAGTGGCGTAATTGCGCAGTTAATTGATTGTGAACTGGTACACCAGGACAGTTTCGTGAAACAGTACCTTGGAAGGTACATTACGAAAGACAGTGAGGAAGTAAATACATCAAAATATACCACAGATTCTCCCGGAGCCCTGTCGATGATTTCGGTGAAGAGTTTGACCCAGTGACATAACTCATGCCGGCGGCGCAGTATGACATGAAGATTCAACAGCGCGATGTCAAATAAAAACGAACTTGAGAAAGATCTGTTCTATTGAGAGCTAATCGGATCGTTGGGGTTTTGCCTCTGCACTGACCTGCTATTAACGCAAATAACCCTTCTCCTTTCTGTTGACGTCCGGCGCCGTGCTTCCTCTGATGAGGGAAGAGCGGGGACCTTTCTTTTATTCCTTTACTTCCTCTTCTCAATTAAAAACTCTAGAACTCAACTTCAATTAGAACTTATAATTCCAAAACTCATTTATTCACTCTTTTATATTTTACTATATTTTATTCTATATTTATAATATATATTTAACTTGACTGAACTCAATTTTACTTTTTCTCAAACTTAAACTCAAAGTCAACTAACTGATCTGACTCAACTCTCGTCCTCAACTGATTTTACTATTGAATTTTTTCTCTACTTATAGAACATTGTGTTCTAATTTACTGTAAATTATAATATGAACAAAACAAATTTTCTCAAAGTATTCCTTTAGTTTCTGTGACTTTTAAATTGAATAAAATTTGAACGAAAATCAAAGTGCTCTGTTTTGAAATAAAAAGGGGCAAGTAATGAAAAGGGGCATGTTATTAAATGTGCTGTAACTGGCAATATTGTGAATGTTTATGAATGGTATGTATTAAGTGAGAATGTAATATATGTTAAAGGAAGTTTTTAAGGATGTGTAAGGAGATTCAGTGTTAAATTTAATAAGGGTAGTATTCTGGAATACAACATTATGTGTGTATCTTTTCCTTAAATTTATGGAAAATTTTCGAAAACCTTTTTGGGCCCCTTACTGTGATGAATGAATAAAGATGATTATTACCAAAAATCTTCTTGAAAAATGTTCTTAAATAATTTAAATGACGGTGTAACTTTTTATTTTTTTGTATTTTGTATTCGAATAAATTTTTATTGTTGTAAACAAAAATTTGTAATGTGCTTATATGGTTTTCCTTTTCCGTACCTATTTTAGTTAAATTATTATTTTCATTTTTTATTATTTCGTGTTTGAGTAAGGGTTTGTGTTTGTTTTCGTTGTTTAAAATATTTATTGTTTTCAGCTTAGTGTTGTCATTGTCCATAGCTTTAACTGCTGTCGGAACGTCTACCTTTTCAGTCTTACTCACTCCTGATGGATCGTTTAGTTCCTCAGTCTCATTTACTGATTCGTATAGTTCTTCAGACTTATTAGCTGTTAGAACATCTTGGTTCCCAGTCCTATTTGCTGTTTGAACTATTTCTTCAGTTATATCTGCTGTAAAAACATTCAATCCTTCAGTCTTTGCTGCAGAAAAGATTTGTTCATCAGTATTAGCTGCTGAACTGACTTGGGTTTCGATTTTTATTGCAACTTTTGCGTCTTCAGTCTTTAACACTGCTGAATTTTCAGTCTTTGTTGCTGAAGTGTCGGGGTTGTCTATTGGGATAGCCGGAATATTAGAGATTTCTGTTTGTATATTTTCTGCAGGATCCGAATTTTCAGTCTTTAATACTGCTGAGTTTTCAGTCTTGGTTGCTGAAGTGTCTGCGTTGTCAATAGGGACAGCTGAGATATTAGGGATTTCAGGTATTAATACTGCTGAAAATTTCAAATTTTCAGTCTGTGTTGCTGAATTATTTTCCAGAATGGGAGTATGAATCGGGGTCTTTATATTAGGGGCAGGGAAATCTTCGTTTATATGTCTAGGTTTATAGGAGTATATTTGGCTAGGAGCTTCATTAAAATGGTCGTTATCTATTTCCAAAGATCTAATGCTGTAAATAGAAAAATTTGGTCTGTCTTCCATCAATTTTGGTTGGCGTCAGGCCTCGTTTTCCGACTCTTGCACCCGAGAAAAGTGAACATTTTGCCGATCGTTTTGTCTATTGGTGGTCCTAGAATTTTCAACAAAACGATTTTCAGAGTTTGTAGGATTGTTTCGGAATGGTTTACGTGTTGTTGTACCTTGTTGGTAATTTGTTGAAGACGCTCCATTCCTAGATATCTTGTATCTACACTCCTCATTCTCTGTGTGATTATTCCGTCCACAGAAATTGCATACAATGTTATATTCTCTCTTTATGGGTTGTCTATTCGGAAAAGTGGACTGCATGTTTCGATAACATGTGTCCTGTGTATGCCCTGACTTACCACATGTTTGACAGACTATTCGATTAAATGGGTCATTATAGTTATATGGCCTGGGAGAGTTGTCCATTCGAGCAGCATGTGATACTACATGTGCAATCGACGGTTTTAAATTGTTTCCCCCATGGACTTTAGCCAGTATCTTTAGCTGTTCGTTCTTTAGTCCATCTTCAAATGTTTGTACGGCCAATTTTATGTTTTCTTCTATTAAGTATTCCCTAACCACCGCGTCTGCTGTTATTTCACACGTGGCAGAGTTTAGAGTCCTTAGAGCATTCGCGACTCTATCGCCGTATTCCCGGACGGTTCCTCTGTAGTGTTGTTTCAGAGAAATCAACTCATTGTGTGCCGTCGACCGAGATTGCTCCTCTTTATATTCCGATTCGAGTTTATCTTTTAAATCCTCCCACTTAGCGATTTTGCTATACCTAATCAGATCGTAAGCATGACCCTCTAGTCTATTTTTGACTAGCTCTAAAAATGTCTCGTATATATCCGGGTCTGCCTTCTTTATGGATCTAAATAAAACGTCTCCCCCGGAAATAAATTTACCTAAGTCAAAGGTGGGGACGATTCTGACAACATCAGAAATTCCGACAGACAGAGCCATTTCAGGGGTTTTACTGAGTATCTGTTGATAGTGGATTTGTTCTTCCCCCTGCCTAGCCGCCTGTCTCGTGTAATATGGACTCGTAATATTGAAAATTTGAAATAAAGTATGGCGAAAATTTGTTATCAATTCTTAAAAATATGGTTTATGAAAAAACGGCCTTTATGTTATTATTCAATATATATATATGGAAAAGATATGGTTTGGACCCAAAACTGAAAAGAAAGAAAATTTTCGACGAGAAAGAAAAGAAACGGAAATGTCGTCGAAAAAAAAACTGAAAAGAGAATTTACAAAATTTCTATCGAGAAAACACTTTTTTTTTTGAAAAAGGAAAAAATTCCAAGTAAAATATTCCTAAAAAAGAGAAGAGAGAAAAGTCGATAATAAAAAAATTTCTTACGAATTGTTGAAATGTTCTACTACTAAAAGTTGTTGATTGAAGTCCACAATTATCGTCTTGTTGCGTTTTTTTCTTTTTTCTTTATTGTCTTCTGTTTTGAGTTTCCTTGTTTTTTTTTTTTTTTGTCTTCTGCGTTGAGTTTCCTTTGTGTTACCGCCAGGCAGACTTCACGTCCTACAGTTGCTCATTCTGCTATTTTTTTTCTTGAATTTTTTTTTTTTTTTTATTATATTGATTAAATAATTTTTTTTATTTTTTGTTATGTTTACTTGTTATTTTTCTTTACCGCTGCCACCAGTGTTGACGTCCGGCGCCGTGCTTCCTCGGAATGAGGGAAGAGCGGGGACCTTTTCTTTTCCTGAGGATGGTAAGACGTCTTCTGTACGTCTTCTTTCTGGTTTAAATAATTGGTTTTACTTTCCTTTTATATTTCTTTATTTTTATTCTATGCTGTTTATTCTATTCTTAATAACTCGAACTCTCAATTTTACTTCTCTAACTCAACTTACTACCTCTACTCTCTAACTGATGACTCAAACTGTTCTCTCTAACTTCCAATCTCAAACTGATTTTACAAATGAATTTTTTCTCTACTTATAGAACATTATGTTCTAATTTACTGGAAATTATAACATGAACAAAACAAATTTTAACAAAGTATTCCTTTAGTTTCTGTGACTTTTAAATTGAATAAAATTTGAACGAAAATCAACGTGCTCTGTTTTGAAATAAAAAGGGCCAAGTTATGAAAAGGGGCATGTTATTAAATGTGCTGTAACTGGCAATATTGTGAATGTTTATGAATGGTATGTATTAAGTGAGAATGTAATATATGTTAAGGGAAGTTTTTAAGGATGTGTAAGGAAATTCAGTGTTAAATTTAATAAAGGGTAGTATTCTGGAATACAACATTTCCCAAGACTGTGCATAACTTTTGTTTTGGACGATGCGGATTCACTTGTGTGATCTACATACTTTTGCCACCGATTTGAAAGGTTTAATATCCCTTGTTCGTAGAGAAATTTAGGGTGAGTTGTTTGCCAATGGCGCACGTGTTCCTTGACTACTTCATTACTTTCGAAGTTTTTTTCTCGAAGTAATTCCTTCAAGGGTGCGAACAAAAGATAGTCACATGTAGGTAAGTATGGGCTATAAAGAGGGTGTATGGGGGTTTCCCAGCCCATTTCTTCCAATGTATCCCTTATCAAGGATGCGGTGTGAGGCCTGACGTTGTCATGAAGAAGGATGGCATCTCAAATGGGCATACCTCGTCTTTTGTTTCGATATGCGGCTTTTACCGGCTGCAGCAACTGATAGTAGTAAGCTGATACCCACTTCTGATGAGATTTTTCCAACAGTTAATTGACGATCACTTTCAGTAGGCTCTCGAACGGCACAGATTGTGTCATCTGCACGACCTGTCCTTGGGCATCGATCATCACATTCGTTTTCGATACACTGAGACAGTGTATTTTTTTAACGCATTTATTTGCAAAAGAAAAATAAGTACAGGTAAGTTTTTTTACAATATAAGACTAAATGCTAAGCCTATTTTAACATATTACATTACATGTGCATCCTGAGAGAGGTTGGCGCAAGGCTAATACGAGGGTTGCCTCTTATGTTTCGGGATAGCGTTGCAATCCGGCAATTGACAGCTCTGTCGTAAAGTTGGACATTTTTGAGGTTATACGCACTCAGAACGTTTTGACATACGAGCGCTATTTGTGTTGTTTACAGTAACTTAAAAGATTCATCTCGGCCCAAAAATGGAATTAAATCGTCAACATTTTCGTGCGATTATTTTTTACAACTTTCGGCGTGGATTAACTCAGCAACAGTGCATGGATGAACTTAATTCAATTTTTGGCGATGAAGCTCCATCAAGGACCAGTGTTTATCGATGGTATGGTGAATTTAATCGTGGTCGTAGTTCACTCCAAGATGAATTTCATGAAGGTCGTCCAAAATCAGTTGTTGTTCCGAAAACCATTGAAAGTAAACAGCAGTCGACTGTCTGGGTGTTTCAAGATGAGCCAAATCCAACAAAAGTTGTTCAAAATGCATGTGTTGGAGATACCTCAATCCGAGTGGCAAAAGTGCTTCGACAATGGGTTCAAACGCATGCAAAAGTGTATAGATCTTCATGAGGAATATTGTGATTTTCGATGATCAATATTTGTTTTTGTTCTCTAATCCCGAAATATAAAAGGCAACCCTCGTAACTTTGCCCGGAAAAACAAATTATTATGGACAATTTAACAAGTCCCGGATAAGGACCAGATACTGGTGGCGAGACTCGCTAAATACGACCAAGACCGGATCCCGGTTGTAGTGCAGATAAGGAAGAGCACTCTAAATTATTCTACGCACATTTCGTTTTTTGTCTATACGAATATGTTACCTTTCGGTGTACAGTATTTTTATTTATCATTGTTTTTGCTTTTTGCAACTGAATTTATAAACTATATCAGAGAAAAAAAGGAAAACTTGAATCTGGTTACATTATTATGGGTTTTAGGTTTTTTATAGTTTTTTTGGTATATATATATATATATATATATATATATATATATATATATATATATATATATATATATATATATATATATTTATATATATATTTATATATATATTTATATAAATTTGTTTTAAAGTTATATATGCATTTTATAATGTTTTTTTTTTTTGCCATATATGTATGTATACTTTTTTTACCTATATTATAAATTAAAATTAAAATTAAAAGAATTTATTTAAGAAAAGGAATAAAAAGAAGAAAGGGAGAACTACAGAGATAAGAGAAGGAGAGAAAGTGTGTAGTCCTATCTTCGGCATTAAGCCACCACAAAGAAGAGTGACAAACATGTCTATTTAATTTATGTCGTTCGCCAATTGCTGTGCTAAAACGTAAGCGGTGCACGTGGTGGGATATTTTTTGATCATGCAGTACTCTTTGTTCCATAGCTCTGTGGTAGTTTTTTTACATAGGCATCAGCAAGGATGCGGGTTCTATAAAAACACCACCGACGAAAAGACGAATCACAAATACCAACGACGAATTTAAATTGACACAAAAATTGTCCTACTGGTGATTGAAGTTTTATTATCCTGTTTATTGAAATTGTTATGATTACAAACACTCCTGGTCATTAATTTATCACGGATTTAAATTTATTAACTTAACAGTGTTGGTGCCGTTGCATGTACATAAACCGTGGATTTCAAATTGCTAGGGTTTACAAAGTTAACTTTTGATGAACAAACATGTTCCACGATTTCACTATTAGTCATTAATTTGTTGGATATACATTAAATTAGCCACGGATTTAAACTTTTGGTCATAAATTTGTTGGACACACATTAAAATAACCTCGTATTCAAACTATGAGGCTTTACTTTTGTACTGACTAACACTCGCGACTCCCGACTGAACTCCTCACGGGGATTAAAAGAATAATGGGAATCCTACTCCCTGCGCGTGCTTACACTTCTCCGTATAATATCTGACTCCGATTATGATGCAACTCACATCCATCTCTTCGATGGCCACGAATTGCATCGATAGGGGAGGGTTATATATGCGGGCATATAGGAAAAGTACAATGCCCTGCGATGAGGACGATGATCGGTGGACACCTGATCAAACAGAAGTACATCGTTGGTGATGAATCGCAGAGATCGAAATAGATTTTTGTTTCAAAGTAAACAAAAACGCTATTTCACAGATCAATGGGGTATATGATGACGATGATGCACAGATGATGTATATGATGTGCCTATGATACAAAAGGGGTCGTCATGGTATTTGCTTAAGATTCCTTGGAAACACCGGTGTAGGCAATATCCAATCTAATCATATGGCTCCGGTGCACAAGGAGGCAAATTATTTTGTTGACATAAGTCAACAGGAACCTCGTCGACGACGGCAAAGGGTCAGGCTGGATGGCTATAGGTTTAGAATAATATGCGGGTAAGTAAAACGCACACAGTGGGATACTGTATGTTTAATTTAGGTTTTCAGGCGGGTCATCATATGCATGGCATTGGTAAGGTTACCTAAATAATGATCTTTTCCATGCCCAAATTCTAGGATCGGTTGATAACCGATGAATGGGAATTGTCGCAAGTGTTGCGGACCTAAGGGTATAGGCGCGATATTCACTTATGAACCGTAGCAAGAATACCGGCTACAGCTATGTCAACAATTACGCTGGCCAGCGTGTATTTATCTTTTATAATTGCTGACTAGCCGAGCCGATTGTCTGGCACGGTGCATGAATGAATGAAATAATTTGTTTGGAGTGCATGGTTGATAAGATTTAATTTTCAGGTGAAAGAGAATGAAAGGTAGCTTACGCTGCCCCAAAATTGAAGGTAGGTATAGTGGGTTGGAAAGTGGTTAATTTAAGAGGATGGGCGGTTCTTTGGGAATGTATTAAGAGCCGCCACATCACTCCCTCCCCAGTGACGTAGTCACGAAACAGGTAAGGATGATTGGGAGGGGGGTAGTTGTCTGTGGGCGCGCGCTTGGGCGCGGGTGCGAGGAGGTTGTGCAGGTCGGGCGGCAGTTGTGTCTTGGTTAGGAGGCTGTTCTGGAGCTGAAGCTTCCAGAAAGCAGGGCTTAAGTCTTTCCACGCTGACCGTGGATCGCTTGCCTCTGATATCGATCTCGAAGATGCGGTCGTTGATGCGGCGGAAGACTTTGAATGGGCCATCATAAGGGGGGTCGAGGGGTTTTTTGACCTTATCCACCCTGACAAAGACGTGCGTGCAGCTGTGCAGTTCAGGGTGGACGAAAAGTTTTTTGGAGCCGTGCCTGGCTACTGGTGTTGCTCTAACTTTACGTAGCAGGTCACGGAGATGCCCCAATTCGCGAAGTTGGTCACGCGGTGTTTCGCCGTCCAGGAAGAGTTCTCCTGGAAGAAGAAGGTTAGTACCGTAGGTGAGCTCTGCTGCCGAAGCTCCCAGGTCCTCCTTAATACTTGTCCTCAGGCCGAGGAGGACAGTGGGCAGGGCGTCGAACCATTGGGTGTCGTTATGACACATGAGTGAGGCCTTGAGGGATCTATGCCAGCGCTCTATCATCCCATTGGATTGGGGGTGGTAGGCGGTGGTACGACTTCTTTGGCAGCCAAGGAGATTTGTTAGCTGCTTAAATATTGTCGCCTCGAATTGTGGACCTCGGTCCGAAGTTAAGGTGCTTGGTACACCGAAGCGTGTGACCCAAGTTGAGTAAAAAGCCTTGGCGACTGATTCGGCAGTAACTGCCCGGAGAGGTGTCGCCTCTGGCCATCGCGTGTAGCGATCCATCATAGTGAGGATATAAGAAAATCCTCTTGATGGAGTAAGCGGTCCCACTATGTCTATGTGGACATGGGCGAAGCGTGCCGTGGGAAGCTTGAACTGCGCTGGCTCCAGTACATTATGTCGCGCTACTTTGCAGCGCTGGCACTGGAGACAAGCACGGGCCCAACCGGTGAGATCTTTGCTCATCCGGGGCCAAACAAATTTGCGACGGACAGCAGCGGCTGTCGCTCGGCCGCTGGGGTGGGCTGGGTTGTGGTAAACCTGGAACACGCCCTTACGCAGTTTTTCGGGAATGTAAGGTCTAGCGGTTCCAGTTGAAACATCACACCAGATTTCGCCCAAGGGGTCGCGAAGAGTGATTTTCTTAAACTCAAGTGCCGTATCGGCAGTTAGGAGGGACTTGAGCTGTTCGTCCTCCTGTTGAGCTAGGGCAAGGTCAGCATTGTTTAAGGCGGTACGCAAGTGAATCGTATCGATTCGAGAAAGGGCGTCCGCCGTAACGTTCTGTTTACCGGAGATGTGGTTGATGTCCGTAGTATATTGCCCTATGAGATCTAACTGACGCTCTTGTCGGGGGGAGGCATTTCCCGACTTCTTCCGGAACGCATAGACCAATGGCTTGTGGTCTGTTAAGATGGAGAGTGAGCGACCTTCTATCATATGACGGAAGTATTTAACAGCGCTGTAGATCGCGAGTAATTCACGGTCGTAGGCGCTGTAACGTCGCTCAGTGGGACTCAGCTTCCTTGAAAAGAAACCAAGTGGTTCCGGTCGGCCTTCAATGTCCTGTTCAAGGACGGCTCCGATTGCGGTATCCGATGCATCGCATTGGATGGATAGTGCCGCTCCCTCGAGGGGGTATCGGAGCAAAGTGGCATTTGCCAATTGTTCTTTGGACAGTTGGAATGCTCGATCAGAGACTTCTGTCCAATTAATGGGGCGCTTATCATTGCGCTTAGCTCCTTTTAAGAACTCATTTAAGGGAGCTTGAATTTGGGCAGCGTTCTTCAGTGTTGGGCGGTAAAAGTTAAGCATGCCCAAAAATCGACGAAGCTCACTCACGTTAGTAGGCCGGGGATACTTCATGAGGGCCTCCACACGGTCTGGAAGTGGGCGAATGCCCTGGTTGTCAACGACATAACCCAGATAGGTGATTTGCTCCTTGGCGTATTGACACTTATCTGGGTTGATGACAAGACCGAATTCACGGAGGCGCTCTAGGACCTGACGTAAGTGGCGTTTATGTTCGGCGTGGTCTTTGGAGGCGATGAGAATGTCATCAAGATATGCATGGCAGCAATTTAGACCACGTAAAGCCGTGTCGATATAACGTTGGAATGTCTGTGCGGCATTCCTGAGGCCGAAAGTCATCACTTTGAACTCGAAGAGTCCGAAAGGTGTAATTACTGCGGTCTTGGGGATGTCTTCTGGTGCCACCGGAATTTGATGGTATGCCCTGGTGAGATCCAGGGTAGTGAAGACATTGCACCCTCGTAACTTGTACGAAAAATCGTAGAGGTGTGCAATAGGGTATCTGTCCGGGACAGTTGCTGCGTTCAACAGCCTGTAATCGCCACATGGGCGCCACTCACCAGAACGTTTCTTCACTAAGTGGAGTGGGCTTGCCCAGGGACTGTCCGACGGTTGGCAGATACCTAGTTCGATCATGTGCTCGAACTCCGCGCGCGCCGCACGTAATTTTTCAGGGGCCAGTCGACGTGGACGCTGGCTCACCGGGGGACCACGTGTTTCTATATGATGAAACACCGTGGCTTTGTGTCGGCGTTGGTTAGGTAGAGGAATTGTTGTACTAACAAATTCCTGTACCATGACCTGAAACGGGTCTGTGCACTCTGTGGCCCCTGAAGTTGCCGCTGGAGATGCCGTCATGGGCACGGGGGGTGCGGTTGGAGCCACTAGTCTGTTATGGGTCGAATCGACCAACAGATTATGTGCGCCTAATAGGTCGGAACCTATCAGGGGTTCATTCACGTCCGCAATGACGAAACGCCAAGTGATCGGACGTCGAAGACCCAGTTGTAGTGTCAGCTTTTTACGTCCGTACGTAAGTATCGGCGTATTATTCGCAGCTGACAATTTAAGCGCGGCGGGCACGCGGTTACGCGGAGCAAACGATCGCGGGAGGACTGAAATATCGGCGCCGGTATCGACAGTAAAAGCGATATTCAGTTTAGAATCCCGGATGGTTAGGCGATTTATAGCAGGGGTGCCGGCCGATTGCGCGAGGGTATCGGTCGGCAAAATTATTTCTAAAGGTCGTCCCTGATTGGTGGCTGGTTGCGTCCAACCACAGGGCGCCTTGCAATTAAATGTGCGATCACCGTATCGTTGGTGATTGGCGCACAAAGGAAGAGAGGCGGCGTTGTTGGGCGTATTTTGCCTCTGAATGTTGTCATTTTGTGAAGGCCGAGGTAATGCTCGGCGAAAGTTGGCCCTCTGAGGGGCATTTTGGGAAGGTTGTTGCCGATCCAATGGACGATTAGATACGGCGCGATTCTGAGCGCCTCGTTGGTTGCTTCTCGCCTCCGCGCGAATTTGATTTAGTTCGCGGAGGACTGAGGTCTGTATCGCACGAAGGTCAGAAATGGTGACCTGAGCAGGAAGACTTCTCGGGCGGAATACGTTGGGCCTGCCCTCTTGGGTCCGCTGTGTGACATTGGTTGAGGCAGGCCTTCTGGGATGTGGTGACGGAGAAGGTTGACGCACCGGAGCCGTCGTTGGGGCTGTTAGTGGCGGAAAAAGATGCCGTGTAGGCTGAGCGGCGTGTTGAGAAACCGCCGCTACTTGGTACCCTGGAGGCTCAGACTGCTGGTCTGAGCTTTCCATAATTGCGTCCGCAATTTTAGCTAAATAGCCCAAGCTCTGATTGGGTTGGGCTACGAGTGCCGAATGGGCATGGAGGGGGAGACATCTTAAAAAGTGAGGCCGTATTAGGTCGTCCGAGAACCTGGTCCCCGCTATAGAGCGTAAATGGGTCAGGAAAAGGGACGGTCTCATACCCGAAAGGTTCGTTTCGGCCGCCAAGCGTTGTTGCCGCGAACTTCCGGGCTCGTCCAGAGCGTCGAGGTGAGTCTCAGCAAACCAAAGTTCAGGGTCCTCCTCGTCAAAAGGGGACAGATTAATATTGGCAGGGTTGGGGCGGTTAACGACACTGGGGGCATCGTGGAATGCCAGGGGAGCGGGTTGTGCTGTCGCTTCGTGGTCGGTAGCGACTTGTGTATCAGGGAAGTCGGCGCTGGAGGCGTCGTAAAACTCGAGCGACTCGAGTTGTTCCTGATCCTCTTGGGGTGGAGCGTTTCGCATACGGGCCATCGTGTAAAGTGTAAGGTAGAACCGGAATTAGGAGTAAAGTCGGTTCACGATTGCTACGTAGGGCGTAGAGATGGGTCGTAAGAGGACGCGAAGATTTGAAAGGTGAAGGGGGGGGGCCAATTGGTCAAAAGTAGTCGCAGGGCGTTGAGAGAATCACGAATATCCCGGAACAAGGTTTTTACTAATTAAAATGAGTCGAGTGAAGGTCGGAAGTGGAGTCAAGTGGAGCCAAAAGAGAATCGTGCCGAGTCGAGTGGAGTTGAATGTGTTGGGGTCTGTTTGTACCCAGAAGGGGCTTATTAAATTTATTTAATTCCGGATCGTTTCTATTTAATGTAAAATGTTTCCTAATTTAGATTAAAAATTCCAATTTGCAAAGAGGTTTTAAATCGCGATAATTTGGTCAGTTTGTCAGGTGTGAGTTCGTGAAATTCCAAATATCTACTCGAATCAAGCTATATGAAAAGGTGAGTAACCGAGTTTCTGTGTTGTGTGTCTAAAAGTGTGCGAGTGTATGTTTATTTAACGCATAACGCTGCTTTGATGTTTCAATATACCCTGAAGGGGTTTACAATATTTACTATTTTTAATTGTAGCAGAAAAACAAAAAGAATAGTTGTTGTGTCCTTATATGCGTTATTAGTTTTCAGCCCAACAGATATATTTTTATTGTATTTTTGGGATAGCTTAATTTTCGCTTATAGTTTTAATAAATCAATAGAATGAAGTCAATAGTTAACTGGTAAAACAAAGAAAAAGACTTCAATTGAGTAAACTAACAAGGATGTACATTTTCAAATATTTTATCCTTGAACACCATAAATTGCTTATTGAATATTACTAAAAAAAACTTGAAAATTCGGATTGTAACAGTTGTTTCAATCGTTTTTGACTTTAATTTTAATGTTTAAAAAAAAACAATTATTGATTAAATTTGCAACGAATTAAATAATGAGGAAATTTATTTGAAGAAAAAAAAATTTTTTTTTGTCAGTTATTATTTTCTTGTTTGCGATGTATTTCTATGTAAATTGGTCCATTACTTCTATTCGATATGGTGTATACGATTGTGAATTATTACAATTTTTGGTTTTTATCACATTACAATTGTATATATAAAAAAAAATTACCATAAAATGTAGAGGACATAAAACTTAAGAAGAAAAAAAAAAACACTAGTTGCTTGCACAAGTTTTAATATGTAACACCATAATGGAATTATTAAATACAAACACAAATTAATTATTGAAAGTAAGTTTCACTAACTTGCTAATGGATTAGTCTGACTATTGAAAAAAAACGAAAGGATACTTAGCTGAAATCCCTGGCAGTTGTTCCTGATGGCTAATGGGGCTGTTGTTCCTGGTGTTGATGGGGTTAAAACTGGGGCGGCTTCTGTTTAGCGATGGCGGCAGGTGACTATAGGTGATGGTGGGGCTCCTTAACACTTTCGATGATTCCTTGGTGGCACTTGGTCACTGTTTTACTGGATGCAGCTTAAGTGAGTTAATTAGATTGTCACCGTCACTAACTGTTTCTATGGTTGGGTGAATGTTCTGCCATCAAAACGGGGTTATCACGGTAACGCAAAAGTTTGAAAAATCGAAGGTTGCGCGATTTCAATTTTCACCTTAAAGTGACTAAGTAGCACGTACAACGTATGCTCAGGCGCGTGTTCGCGAGTCGCGGTCACCAATGTGGTAGTTTTTTTACATAGGCATCAGCAAGGATGCGGGTTCTATAAAAACACCACCGACGAAAAGACGAATCACAAATACCAACGACGAATTTAAATTGACACAAAAATTGTCCTACTGGTGATTGAAGTTTTATTATCCTGTTTATTGAAATTGTTATGATTACAAACACTCCTGGTCATTAATTTATCACGGATTTAAATTTATTAACTTAACAGTGTTGGTGCCGTTGCATGTACATAAACCGTGGATTTCAAATTGCTAGGGTTTACAAAGTTAACTTTTGATGAACAAACATGTTCCACGATTTCACTATTAGTCATTAATTTGTTGGATATACATTAAATTAGCCACGGATTTAAACTTTTGGTCATAAATTTGTTGGACACACATTAAAATAACCTCGTATTCAAACTATGAGGCTTTACTTTTGTACTGACTAACACTCGCGACTCCCGACTGAACTCCTCACGGGGATTAAAAGAATAATGGGAATCCTACTCCCTGCGCGTGCTTACACTTCTCCGTATAATATCTGACTCCGATTATGATGCAACTCACATCCATCTCTTCGATGGCCACGAATTGCATCGATAGGGGAGGGTTATATATGCGGGCATATAGGAAAAGTACAATGCCCTGCGATGAGGACGATGATCGGTGGACACCTGATCAAACAGAAGTACATCGTTGGTGATGAATCGCAGAGATCGAAATAGATTTTTGTTTCAAAGTAAACAAAAACGCTATTTCACAGATCAATGGGGTATATGATGACGATGATGCACAGATGATGTATATGATGTGCCTATGATACAAAAGGGGTCGTCATGGTATTTGCTTAAGATTCCTTGGAAACACCGGTGTAGGCAATATCCAATCTAATCATATGGCTCCGGTGCACAAGGAGGCAAATTATTTTGTTGACATAAGTCAACAGGAACCTCGTCGACGACGGCAAAGGGTCAGGCTGGATGGCTATAGGTTTAGAATAATATGCGGGTAAGTAAAACGCACACAGTGGGATACTGTATGTTTAATTTAGGTTTTCAGGCGGGTCATCATATGCATGGCATTGGTAAGGTTACCTAAATAATGATCTTTTCCATGCCCAAATTCTAGGATCGGTTGATAACCGATGAATGGGAATTGTCGCAAGTGTTGCGGACCTAAGGGTATAGGCGCGATATTCACTTATGAACCGTAGCAAGAATACCGGCTACAGCTATGTCAACAATTACGCTGGCCAGCGTGTATTTATCTTTTATAATTGCTGACTAGCCGAGCCGATTGTCTGGCACGGTGCATGAATGAATGAAATAATTTGTTTGGAGTGCATGGTTGATAAGATTTAATTTTCAGGTGAAAGAGAATGAAAGGTAGCTTACGCTGCCCCAAAATTGAAGGTAGGTATAGTGGGTTGGAAAGTGGTTAATTTAAGAGGATGGGCGGTTCTTTGGGAATGTATTAAGAGCCGCCACAGCTCCATATGATAGGAACCCCATAACTCTTTTGTATGAGGCCTTTTTTGTCTAATAGAACAAATGCTTGGGAGGAATTGAATCCGCTTTGGAAAGTATTCTCCATCTTTTGGATAGAAAGCTCCCGGGATCAAATTGTTCTCATTGGTCGTTCCTCTTGCAATGTGAAATCGTATACTTTTATTATGAAGTTAAGTATCTTGTTTAGGTATGCCATGTTATACAGTTCTTTATTAAGATAATACTTTATATACTGCGATTCTGGCGTTCTGTAGATTCGGAGACAGGAACGCAGACATTGTCTTTCAAATACAGGCAGTTTTTCCATATAGTAAGGGGCTACGTTAAACCATACCGGGCATTCATACACCATTATAGGTCGTATGAGTGACGTGTATGATATAATTTTGACCTTCGAGTCAAGAAGACTATTGCGAAATAATCAGCTCGCCATGGCATAAGAAGTTTTAGCCCTAGAGAGGGCCATTATTATGTTGTTTTTTTTTTATTATTATTATTTTATTATTTATTGGCCTGTAGGCACACGGAAGTTCATGACCTCACCTACTCGACTCCGCCCTAGTTCCCTGTCCTATTCACTCTCCTTCCACGCTTGACCATCTGATCCGATCTCATCAAACTCAAACAGTACATTGTCCTCCCATCTCCGACGCGGCCGCATTACCGGTATCTTTCCCGTTGGTCTACCGTCAAGAATTCTTTGCACGGTCCTATCGTTGCCCATTCTTCCTACATGTCCGGCCCATCTTAATCTTCGCGACTGGATTACTCTCACTATTGTAGGTTCGCGGTATAGCTCTTCCAATTCGTGGTTGTGGAGTTTCCTCCATTGACCTGCCTTCTCGTCATATTTACCACAAGAGATACCCTTTAAAACTTTATTCTCGAATACGCGGAATTTGTTTTCTTCCCGTTTGGTGAGAGCCCATGTTTCGCATCCGTATAGAATAATCGGCATGATTATGGTTCTATAAACACGGAGCTTTATGTTACGTGATAGCAGTTTGGATTTCAGCAGTTTACTGACTGCGTGCCAGCTAGCGTTGCCGGACTGTAGTCTTTTGTTAAGTTCCTTCGACATTTCGTTACTGGCGGTCAGTAACGTTCGCAGATATTTAAATTCTTTAACTTTTCGCCATTATCAAAATTTAGAATCTGGTCGAGCCAGCTGTCCAGATATCTTACTATGTCTCTCACTGCCAAAGCATGTTCGTTTGGTTCAGTAATGGAGAACGTTTTCCAACTTTTTTTTTATACCAGCCGACGCAGCGCTTAGGGGTGTTCTGAATAGGATAGTTTCAGTTTTTTGAAATACAATTTGCAACTTCCTCTTATTACGGTAATTTTTGATTCTGTTGAGATCAACTTGTAAAAGTGTGTTAATGATCCCAATTTTTCTTCCCGTTTTGTATACAATTATGTCATCAGCATACGCAATAGCACGAGTAAGAGAATCCACTAGATTACTAGTGTAAATGTTAAATAGGATTGGAGAATCGACTGCGCCCTGTTGTATGCCGTTTTTTATGAAAAAGTCTTGTGAGAAAATGTGTCGCCACATTTTACGACGAATTGTTTTTCTATAACCATGTCATATAAAATATATAGTAGGCATGCCCAGGCTGGATAGCTTATAAATAAGATCCTCTAACCAAACTGTGTCGAAGGCCAAATCAACCAAACATACCCCTGTACACTGCCGTTTTGCTTTGTTCCATTGTATATCGGAAACCAGTTTTGACTCGGCATGGATAGTGTCATGTCGAGTCCGAAAACCAAAATTGTTTTCCAGGATAATTTTATCATCTTCGGACCAATTTAATAATGATTTATTTATCAGTTTTTCAAACACTTTGCTGGTGTTTGGGAGTAAATTAATAGGTCAAAGATTAGATGGGTTGCTTCTATCTTTTCCCTGTTTTGGAATGCGTAGAGTTATAGCTGTTTTCCTGTGTATTGGATAATATGCATCCTTGAGTGCGTTATTGAACAGTGTCGTATAAATATTTATGGCTTCCGATGGTAAATGTTTGAGTACTGTGTTTGGAATTCCATCGATTCCAGAAAATTTCTTATTTTTACGTGACTTAAAAATAGTTGAGACTTCGTCCTTCGCTACAAACAAGTTGTTGCCTCGATTTGCTCTGAGACAGTGTATTATCACCAAACAGTCCTTTGGCGGATTTATACGTCGTTCAAGTGTTCCGCCGAACACTGTTCACGATGGGAAAAACAACCTGGAACACGGAGACACTGCCAAATTAAATCAAACACGGATAGTTATTTTCACTTGCTATTTTATTGGGTAACGTTTTTTTCTTTCGTCACACATAACTACAACGTAAAAATTCGTTTCACGCGCCAACCGACACACATTTCCTTTCGACGACCGGAAGGTTTTCTATTACATTAAATTGTTTCACGGTGAGATATTATTCGTTAAGTTCTCGAACTATCCTCCTCAATGCTCTAAGTCCACTCTTGCGCGTTGACGACCATAATTAGACTATCTCGTCTCGTTGACGATTGAAATCTGACTAACTATCTGCCCTCAACCATCCTGCTCACACAGATACCCAGATTCAAAACTGGTATCTGTATCTATCCGGAAAATATTCCCTATTTGCTCTGCTAACAGAACTTCCGAATTTCTATTAGCCGCATGTTATCACATCCCCGGGGATATTTTGTAGTTTCCTGAAAGGGGAAAGTCATCTTGCATACATCATTATTATCGCTGATAGAATTTCATTTCCACGGCCTTCTGTTTGCACAGAACATCTGGCGCCCAGACCAGAGATATTCGGCGATTGTTTTGACGTGCAGTCCGTGGGTCTTATTTGAACTTAGTACCCGGAATCGAAATCCATTAGATCTTTATAATGGTGCGAAATTCTAGCGTGGCCGTGGGACCGGAGTATTGCCTTTGTTGGCTTAACTCCTCATAAATTATCGGATATCTCGTTGAGATATATTCGATTGCGATAGGTCGTGGCTGCCTTCTGTTGTTCAACGGATTTGGGTGGTCCTTGCGTTAGATTACCCGCACGTGCATCGGTTGATCGGCTCATTCTTTGATGATAGCAATTCTTTTGTATTGAATTTCGGAATTGCCGGTTCGATGAGATGTTCCTGGGCGCAGGCAGCATGTATGGCATTTTGGGAATTGTTTTTTTTTAGGAATAGAACGCATGGATGTTTATGCCTTTGTTTCAGGCATGAAGAGTTATAACTGTTGAGCTTGACCTAAAAAGCTTTGGGAACGTTCAGTTCCTTGCTTTTTGGTGTAGGTCTCAACGTTGGCTGCGAGTTGCAGGCCCTATCGCGGGACTTTGGGGCACGCGTCTGTGAGCGCGTGCAACGCTCTCAGGTAAGTAAGTTCTTTGAAGATAGGAACCTTACCTGCGTAGAATTGTGCGTTCGTAGAACGCTACAGTCCCTTCAATCGGGGAAAACTGTTCAAGGGTTTAACGCCATCATTTGTTAAAAATTTTATAATAATCCGTTGGGCAACAGACTTATGTACCACTTGCTCGCGCATGGCTATATCCACTCCAAAGTCGAGCGCCGATTCGAATTAATAATTGGTCTTTCTCTATAGGAAGACATTTTTCTAGGGCAGCTAGCGCCGCAGTAATAAATAATATGCAGTTCACTTTAAAAACCAAGGGTTCCTATATCACGAATTTATCTTCGTAGAACATCTCGGGCCGTAACTGAATTGCTGATCGAGTAACAAAGGCATTACACCTTAAACGATGGCTGTTGCAATGGTGACTAACCTCATCCTAACAGTCTGGCACAAGAAACCAATATATACTCGGAAAAGAGGAGAGACACATGGATGAGTGAAACTGACCTCTATGGGTGGTAGTTCTAGGTGCCATAGCAGTTGTCTCACTGAACCTCATAAGAAACTCGATTCGCAAGTTCTCCACAACAGATGATGTTAGCGACACGTCACTCCATATCCAGGATAGGCGCCGCCTCCATAACTAATGGCTCGCTTCCTGGGAACATGCAAGAATTAACAACTAAGAACCTGCTTCCTGAGTCACAACAACCAACAAGTATTGAGTCGCTTTCTGACAAGATGCTGCCTACACAAACACTCTAGTTGAGTTTCGTATTCGAGCTTTTCCGGGATGCGTAGATTTGCTCTCGCTGATGTAAGAATAGATACTATTACTATTTATTGGCCTGTAGGAATCCGGAAGTTCATGACCTCACCCACTCGACTCCGCCATCGTTCCCTGTCCTATTCACTCCCCTTCCACGCTTGACCAGCCGATCCGATCTCCTCAGGGTCATACCTAACATTGTCCTCCCGTCATCTCCGTCACGGCCATCCTGTTGGTCTCTTTCCCGTTGGTCTACCGTCAAGAATTCTACGCACGGTCCTATCGTTGGCCATTCGCGCCACATATCCGGCCCATCTTAATCTTCGCAACTTGATTACTCTCACTATTGTAGGTTAGCGGTATAGCTCTTCCAATTCGTGGTTGTGGAGTTTCCTCCGTTGACCTGCCTTCTCATCATATTTACCACAAGAGATACCTCTTAAAACTTTATTCTCGAATACGCGGAATTTGTTTTCTTCCCGTTTTGTGAGAGCCCATGTTTCGCATCCGGTTAGAACAATCGGCATGATTATGGTTCTATAAACACGGAGCTTTATGTTACGTGATAGCAGTTTGGATTTCAGCAGTTTACTGACTGCGTGCTAACTAGCATTGCCGGAGTGTAGTCTTTTGTTAATTTCCGTCCACGTTTCGTTACTGGCGGTCAGTATTGTTCCCAGATATTTAAATTCTTTAACTTTTTCGAATATCTTGCCTCTGACGTTTATATGAGTTCCCTGAGTTCCACCTGCTCTCGCCTTAATCATGTATTTTGTTTTGTCTTTTTTATTTATAGGCCCACCTCTTCTGCCGCTTTCATGATGATTTCATTGTTTTTAATTACAGTTTCTAGATTATCGCCCAAAACGGCGATGTCATCCCTATATGCGAGCACTTGTGTGACCCCGTTCAGGGATGATCCGGCCATGTCGTCGTCTTCTACCTTTCTGATGACATACTCGAGCACAAGGTTAAAAAGACAAGGCGAGAGGCCATCCCCCTGTTTTAATCCGTCCCGGATTTCAAATAGTTCTGAGAGGTAGTTTTCTATTCTACCTCGCCCTTTGATTTCATTCATGCAGATTTCAATGAGGAGGGGCTTATTTTGTCGGGATTCCCAGCTCAACTACAATATGGTAGAGTCTTTGCCTTGCGACTGAGTCGTAGCTTTTTTTGAAGTCAACGAAAAGTTGGTGAATCGTCTCTCTGTATTCCCACTTTTTTTCCAGCAGTTGCCTTACTGTGAACATTTGGTCGCTTGCTCACCGGTTCCTACGGAATCCGCATTGGTTCTCCCAGTATTTCTTCAGCGTACGTTGTGATTCTCGCCAGTATGACATTTGTTAGTATTTTGTGTGCAGTTGGGAGCAATGATATTCCTCTGTAATTTTCGCAGGCAGATCTGTCGCCTTTTTTGAAAATAGGGAAGACTATTGAGGTTTTCCATTCTTCCGGAGTGACTTCCTCATCCCATATTGTTTTGATAAGTTGGTGGATCTTTCCAGTGGTTGCACCTCCTCCATGCTTCATAAGCTCTGCTGGTATGCAGTCGACTCCAGGAGCCTTGTTGTGTTTCAATCGATTTATTGTGTCTACTTCGTTGAAAGAGAACTCTGGGATCTGTGGCTCGGCTGTATGTATGTACGTGTGGTGCGTTTATTTGTGGTTGATGGGTGCGCACATTAAGCAGGTTTTCAAAGTACTGCTTCCATCTTGTCACGATATTGTTTATTTCTGTGACCAGACAGCCGTTTGCGTCTCGAACTATTTTGGCTCTCACTCGGTAGCCATTTCTGATTGAATTTATGCCGGCATACATACCTCTGATGTTCTTTGCTCTGGCATTTTCTGGGATTTTTTCGACCTGAGTCTTCTCCCATTCGCGTTTTTTGCGTTTGATGAGTCTCAGTGTCTCTTTCCGAGTCGTCGCGTTTCATTCTGCGTTGACTTCATCATATCGTTTACGTTCTTCGATCTTCGCCCTGCACTCATGGTCAAACCAAGGTTTGGACCTAATTGTTTTCTTAAATCCTAATACTTTTTGGGCTGTTCGTTTGATTGTATCTCTGATCGATGCCCATTTAGTGTCCTCACTATTGGCTTCCTCTTCTCACTGCTCCCATTGTCTGGGATGCTAAATCTATTCGTTAGTTCGTTTTGATATTCAGCTCTTCTGCCCAGGTCTTTTAGTTTATCAGTGTCGAACTTTTTGGTCGTCCCCCGTGACTGCCCATGTGGGTTTGCTTCGATCCGACTCCTAATTTTGCCCATCACTAGGAGGTGATCGGAGTAGCAATCTGCTCCTCTATATGATCTTACGTCAAGGATATTCGAGTGGTGAGATCCAACATCGATTGATGAGATCTCATCAAATCCCATCGAATGATGAGATCCCATCAAATACTTCCTCTAGGGTCTCGTAGAACGTGTATTTCGTTTCTTCATCAGTAGGTTT
This sequence comes from Microdon myrmicae, assembly GCA_963931805.1. Taxonomy (NCBI): domain Eukaryota; kingdom Metazoa; phylum Arthropoda; class Insecta; order Diptera; family Syrphidae; genus Microdon; species Microdon myrmicae. The sequence continues at coordinate 35,580,925 of OZ007498.1, read as the reverse complement.
GTGGGGTAGCGTTTAGTGGGACCGCCACAGATTCTCTTGGGGTATGTACATTTATGAATACATAATTGTACCATGGTCCCTGTATTCTTAGCACCGACATTCGGTCATTAATAAATTGCACATCTTTTACCTGGGGCGTAATCTTCTTGCTCATGATGAAGCCGGTTCCGAGGTTATGTGTATAGGTCCATGCCAGTGCAAACCTGTTGGTTTTAATAACTTGATGTGGAAGTTGGACTTCCTAAGGCGCGACGATGTCCATTTTATATTGTTTCGCGTTTTCTACGATGGTCTGTATCGCGCCTGGTTTATATAACGTTCGAACATTCCACGTGCCGACGCGTATATCCCGATTTTTTCGGTTTACCCTACGTCTTCTTTTTACCGAGTCAGTGTTTTCTTGATGCTCATCACACCTACGCTTACCGGGTTTTTCGTGAGATTGCTTTTTGTATAATGATAATTCATTTTTGTTCCCACGAGTCTTGGGGTTTCAAATAGTCCGTCATATCATAGCCCCTCTTTGATATGGTAAGGTCTGCTTACTGCTCTGATGCGACCCGATGTCAGAGAGGCGCCGTTATAATACAGCCGGTATACCCCTGGCTGCAAACCATCCAATGGGCACGGTGACATGTAACACCCTGGATTAGGGGTGGTAGATCTTTGTATGTTGCTCCTCGCTAACCTGTCTGAAATGGGTGGCCCTACTAGAAGCGTATGCTTCCGTCAGCATAGCCTGATAGATTCATTGTAGTTTAAGGGGGATGTAAGAATATTTTGGAAAGCAATTTTAGATTTATGGTATTGTACAATAAATTAAGACAATATGAGATATTTGGTATTATTAAGGGGAAGTCACCTCCAATCCTGTCTCTACTTTTCAAGCTCCCCAGAACGCTTCCCCCCATCATTGGTAACGGGACTCGGACACAATTCCTCTTCATTTAGATACACGAAAGGCGTTTCCCCCACCAGTGATAGCAGACGACTCGCAAAGGAAAGGAAAATATATAGATACCAAGGTACATCGAATCGGTGGCACATGGTAGAAGCGGTATAAAGAGAAATTTCTGGACTCAACTATTTTAGTGTATCCTAGATCAGCCAGGCGCCTTTTTTCAATTCAGTTTGTGGGGTACGAGGTCATTGTGCCGGCGCACGACACAGAGTTCTACCTCGTCTCCACCAGTTCTAAGAGCGTCTGCCGCTTACCGAAAGAAAGACACCAAACAAAACTTCACAACACCGGAAACAAGTCAAATGAAACATACGGAATTTATTTGTTCTTTATCCATTGTTAAATATTCTAGTGCTTGCATACTTCACTTAACTTATTATTAAGATTAAATTGATTTCTTATTTATTTTAACACGTGCGACACTCCTAACCCCACACGACTTCGGGTATTTTCGCGCCCAACGAGGAGCGGGTGCGACAACGACCGTGGCGGTCTGCGTATGGAAATGTACTCAACGATATTCAATCGTTTGGGGTGAGTTTTTCCGAGAGGGAAAGTGTTTCTTTCGTGGTGAAAACAAGGAAGAAAGACTTGGCAATGTATGTATAAGTGTGAGTGTAGATCACATTGGTTTTTTTTTTCATACACAAACCCATGGGAACGAATCTGAAACAAAGAAAGGGAAAATGTGCATTCATTAGATGCGAGTTCGGTAAAGCAAACAAAACCGAAACTCGTCGGATGCTAATTGGATCTTTGTTTGAGGTGTGCGTCTCGGCTAAATAAGTAAACGCGGCGCATCGAAGAAATGGTGTTAATGGGTTGGTGGACTAAACAAATCCCTTGCTTGCATTTGTATATGCAGGGGACTTCTTCTGTGGCAAAGAACGAAATTTGTGATTATTTATTCGTCTAGGCGAGGGATCATGGTCGGGTATATGCCAGCTGAACAAACAAGCTGCCCGACGCTGCTTGGCAGTTGGACAATGAATCGATGTGTATGTAAGACAAGTTGTACACATGTTAGGCTGGGAATAGCCAACTCAAGGCTAAGATTCCCTGACTATGCTGTTACATTATATGTGAACCGATAAGTTTTCTTCTCAGGGAATTTATGATAACCTTGGAGAGAATTCTTATAGAGGATTTTAAATCCGAAGTTATGCATGCAAGTAAGAATTCTCTTCTAGGGGATTTTAGCTAAAAGAACTTGATCGATTGGATGCGTGAAGAATTTAAGGTGCTAATGCTATTGCATTAGCGAAATTAGGAGATTGGGTGATAGTTATGGGGGTTTTTCAGGAGGCGAACCGTGGGGTTTTGCGGAACCGCCACAAGTTCATTACACCGTCGAGAATTTCTTGGGGCCCCTCTGAGAACCAACCGTCCGTTTCAACTAACCCTTATACATGCGGACCTTTTTTACATCAAAAGAACATTTTTCAATGTACCAGTTTTTGCTAAATTTCATTAAAACGCGTAGACTCAAATAGTTAAATTTCTTGACCTCATTTCAGCTCATAGCAGGAGATGTCACACCTTTGAAATATATCAAATTTTACAGTCATTTTTGTTCAACACTCCCTGATGATGTAAAAGCATATGTAACATTTTTTATTAAGAGTTTTAAAGAATAATTTTCTGTGAAATGATACATAGGGTGGCGCAGAATTAATCACCTCATCGGAAGATATTATAATTTTTGCAAATGGCGTCGTACTTTAGTAAAAAAGTAATTCAACAACACAATGGATGATACATTTTGCGCCACCCATATATACAGTTAAAAAATGTTCTTAATTTTGTGAATAAAGCTAAAACGTACTAAACCACACGAGATGACATAAAGGCGATATTAAACCCTGTTTCTCTGCTTGGCTCCGGTTCAGTAAACTCGCGCATGTTCTTATTCAAAATCATTTGAGTTCAATTCAAAAACGTTTTATTATTAAAATAATGGACATCGGCACTGCATTAGTTCATCTAGCATACAATATTTTTGAAATTGTACACAATGTTTTTGATATGCAGCATTCTAATAATTTGGGAATCCATGTTGATGCTAATTTTAAGCGTAATTACAGATGCTATATTCTGCCTCAGTTTTATGAAAATAAACAGCAAAGCTTGCTGTCCACCCTCATCAATGTCGCCGAAGTCAATTGAAGTTGCACATCACTGGACTAATTGTTATACATCTTGTATCAAAGCAAAAGTGGGTAACAGTGCTTTAAACTCTTGCATATAACAGGTCAATTGAAAAGTCCCCGGCCTGAGACATAGATGGCGGCACTAGAATTAAATCCATATGGTTTTTAGTTAGCCCTAACCTTCAAAAGACGCGTGTATAAATTTGACAGATGTCGGATCATTAGTTTGTGAATTATAATATTTTGAGTGAAGCAACTTCTGTTATGAAAAAAATGGATAAAAAGGAATTTCGCGTGTTGATAAAATATTGCTTTTTGAAGGGAAAAAATACAGTTGAAGCAAAAACTTGGCTTGATGACGAGTTTCCAGACGCCGCCCCAGGAAAATCAACCATCAAGGATTGGTATGGTACGTTTAGACGTGGTGAAATGAGCACCGAAGACGGTGAACGCAGTGGACGCCCAAAAGAGGTTGTTACCGACGAAAACATTAGAAAAATCCACAAAATGAATTTGAATGACCGTAAATTGAAATTGAATGAAATAGCAGGCACTCTAAAGATATCAACTGAACGTGTACATCATATCATTCACGAATATTTGGGTATGAGAAAGCTCTGTGCAAAGTGGGTGCCGCGCGAGCTCACTTTTGACCAAAAACAACGACGAGTTGATGATTCGGAGCAGTGTTTGGAGATGATCAAGCGTAATAAACCCGAGTTTTTGCGTCGATATGTGACAATGGATGAAACATGGCTCCATCATTTCACTCCGAAGTCCAATCGACAGTCATCCGAGTGGACTGCACACGATGAACCCGCCCCAAAGCGTGGAAAAACGCAACAGTCGACTGGCAAGGTTATGGCGTCTGTATTTTGGGATGCGCGCGGAATAATTTTCATTGACTATCTTGAAAAAGGAAGGACCATCAATAGCGACTATTACACAGCGTTATTGGACCGTTTGATGGACGAAATCGCCGAAAAACGACCGCATTTGAAGAAAAAGAAAGTGCTGCTTCACCAAGTCAATGCACCGTGTCACAAGTCAGTGAAAACGATGGCAAAAATCCATGAATTGGGCTACGAATTGCTTCCGCATCCACCGTATTCGCCAGATCTGGCCCCCAGCGACTATTTCCTGTTCTCAGATCTCAAAAGAATGCTCGCTGGGAGAAAATTTTCGTCGAATGAAGAGGTGATCGCCGATACTGAGGCCTATTTTGAAGCAAAGGACAAATCGTACTACAAAAAAGGTATCGAAAAGTTGGAGGGTCGCTATAATCAGTGCATCACCCTCGCAGGGAATTATGTTGAATAAAAAAACGAATTTTGCCAAAAAAATGTGTTTTACTATGGAAGGCCGTGGACTTTTCAATTGGCCTGTTATATCTTTTGCTATAATAAACGATCGCAATTTTTTTTAACTTAACTAATGGATTCTACAAAACAGAATACATTTCCCATCAACGGCTTGAGGCTTAGATCAATCAATGCAACCCGATTTAATACCCAACCACCACAATTTGTCCACTTTCATCGCAACCACGATAAATTCAGTTTCACTTCTCACTCATTCCTGCAGCTCATGGAGGCGCCACATTGCTTGCCTTTAATTGATCTCCACACTCGATGAATCTGCCTAAAAATAGTCGTCGTTCGGCATTAACCAATCAAAGCTTCGACACTCCTCCAAATGATTCTCACAATGGAGACGGCTAGAAATATTTGTTCTATTCTGGATGCGGCCGATCGTCAGTACCAATGATTACTCTCCGACCAGATCAATGTATTTACTCGTGGGCGGGATTGATATCTTCAATCTGGATCATTTCAAAATCAAAAGATTAATGGGAATTAAAAATAAAAAACCAAACTGTATTTTGTTGAATAGATGTGCCTTTAGTTTTCGCTTTGTAAGATCAATCGATCTTCGTGTTTGTTGGTGATTTTTTTGAAATGGTCTTTTTTAAACTTTGCTTTCAGTTTGTGTTTATTTCCTGTGGATGAATTATTTATAACTCAAAGTTTATTTATTTAAGAATATATTCGAAATATTTTGCAATGGTTGTTGATCTTTTGATGTCTTCGACTACTCTTGGAAAGACTATACAATTGTACCCATTGAGACAACTCACGGATGATCTCCCTCGGGTATTTATTTAAATTTGTATCCGACATACCGTTTGACTATGAGTTTCGAAAATATTGTTAATAAATTTTATGGGATCTTTCAAAAATTATAATTAAGTTGAATAGCAATGCGAACAAAAAAGAGCTTAAGTGAAAGCATTACTTAGCCAGATGTTGGGCACATTCCGTAGTGGTGACCGCGTGGGGCCAAAGCAAATATTTATTAAGAGCATCTTTTCTTTTAGGATGTGCCATGTTTTAAATTATTTCGTTTGTGAACCAATATCTTATAAGCTATACAAAAATTCGTATTATAAATGACATAATTTATAATTGTAACACAATTTTAGAGCTTTTACGTAAGATCAGCAATTTCAGGCGAAAGAATAGTATGGCAAATGGACTTTTAGTTGGAATAAAAATCCTCCTGCTGTCCTGCCATTCAAATTTAAGAGAATTCAGCATAATATTAGGTTTTAATACATTACTAATAAATTTATAAAAATGTTTAAAAATAAACAGTTTCCTTAATAATCCACATTCCAGAAATTGTAGAATGGCATTTAAAGATTGACATATTAGTTCAATCACGGTAGCAATAGCGTTAAACAAAATGATGGCGAAAGAGATACAGCTCCTGTTTTGGACATTTCACGTAGAACGGTTCGTTTTACCGTCGGCAAAAATTTGGTTGGTCTCCCAGATCGCTTATTTCTTCCGTAATTTTCAATGCCGCCTTGTAGAAAATTCTACACCTTGAAGCCAATTATTTCATCGGCAATTTGTCTTTGCGTCATTCCACTATTTTGTAAATTGACTATTCCTTGTTTTTCAATGTCGGTTAATTGTTTTCTACGTGGCATATTTAGAACTTTAAAGAAAGTCACTGGTTAAACAAAAATCTGTTTAATTTCACTCCTGAATGTCTGCACTGTTTTTTAAGAACTTTTGCTATACCAACCTTTATATTTCGAAAAAAAGACCTGAGTTCATACTTTTTCACAAGCGTAATTTGGGTTTTTCAGAAAATTAATTACCATTCTTGGTAAAAAAGCAATTAAGCCAACCGTCAACTTTTGAAATATCTGGAATCAGATCACCTCTTCAATGACTGCCGATATGGCTTTCGTAGCAACAAGTCCACAGGAGATCTGATGGCGTACATTATCGAAAAGTGGATCCACTACCTCGATGAAAGCATAGTAGTGGTGTGACATTTCCGCCAAACCCCACGGTTCACTTACCTGGAAAAACCCCCATAACTTCCACCCGATCTCATAACTTCACTAATGCAGTCGCATTAGCACCTTAAATGCTTCACGCATCTTTAATCTAAAAGTCCATGTAAAAGAAAACTTACCTGTTATGCATCCCTTCGCATACAATTCCCTGTAAGATTTCTTTTCTACCTCTTCAGGAATCCCAAAACCTATTAGGTACCTTCGGTTCCCAGGCAAATTCCAACCTTCCCACGCCTGCACCGCAATCTCCCCGCAGTAAAAACATTTCCTTCCCAAGGATAATTAATGCTTTCAATGCATTACCTGGAAATGCCTGCAAAAATTTTTTCCTACAAGGGTATTCATACATGTATCAATACGTCTCTGCATAAGTGACCAAAAACCGAATTTCCAGTTAGTGTAGATTTTCACCCTAGAGTTTGACACTTGCGTCGACATAGATACCATGTACCATTGACACGGATGGTATATACAAACCGTCATTGTATAACCATCTAATCTGCCTTGCAATGACTTGCAACTATCGATACAGCTGCAAACACTTTACCCAGAATTGCTCCTTTGTTTGAATCTCCAAACAAGCATCGACTTCGCGAATAGCCGCGGGATTGAATTCAAAGCATAAACAATGCAAATATAGAATCCGTTTCCCACAAACGAATTTCCCTGCATATACAAATGCAAGCAAGGGATTTGTTTAGTCCACCAACCCATTAACACCATTTCTTCGATGCGCCGCGTCTACTTATTTAGCCGAGACGCACACCTCAAACAAAGTTCCAATTAGCATCCGACGAGTTCCGGTTTTGTTTGCTTTACCGAACTCACTTCTCCTGGATGCATATTATGCCCCTTCTTGGTGTTTCAGATTCGTTATCATGGCTTCGACCCATGAAAAGAACCGACGTACACATATACATGTGTACCATGACGATCTCGTCTATGAGATCCGTTTATCACCACCGTAAAAGCGAATGCACCCAAATTTCCCTCGTTATTATCCCTGATTATCGCTGAGTCTGATTACAACCATCAAAGCGGACGGGTCGTCCGCCATCCACCGTACCGGCGCCGGTACGGTGTGAAACAAAAAGTCGAGTTTGAGTGGAACGCGTATCGAGTGGTATTAATTTGCACTTAAAAGTAATTTTTCTTGTGTCCCGTGTATAATACCACAACCACAAGTAGAGTACTCTACCATACATGTGTCTGTGCGTCTGTTTAATCGTCAGTGTATTTAGAATCGGCCCTTTGTAATATAATCAAATTCAATAAATAATAATAAACTAAATCAGTGTGTTTCCTTTTCCTGTTGTGGACGTTGCATTGTGGAGTTTCGTTTGTGCTTTTCGTTCGGTCTACGGCACATTAGAACGAGTGGGTTGATAGTAGAACTCTCGCGCATGCTAGCGTCGCGACTACCTACCCCACAGCCTTACATTTCATCCCTTGTTGACCGGTTCCTACGGAATCCGCATTGGTAGTCTCCCAGTATTTCCGCGTACGGTGTGATTCTCGCCAGTACGACATTTGTTACTATTTTGTATGTGGTTGGGAGCAATAATATTTCTCTGTAGTTTTCGCAGGCAGATGTGTTGCCTTTTTCGAAAATGGGGACGACTATTGAGGTTTCCCATTCTTCCGGGCTCACTTCCTTATCCCATATTGTTTTGATGAGTTGGTGGATCTTTCGAGCAGTTGCCTCTCCTCCATGCTTCATAAGCTCTGCCGGTATGCAGTCGACTCCGGGAGCCTTGTTGTTTTCCAATCGATTTATTGCGTCTATTTGGGCTTGTATCACGTTGGAAGAATGTCATAGATGCCAACGGATCCTATTTTGATTGAATAAAAATGTACGGAAAAATAATATTGGCTTTTAAATGTTTAATATAAAATCGGACATTTCATGTGGTAGAAGCTAGTAATAAGTGGGCCATTTTTTAATGCCCATATTAGACGACAAACCTTAATAGAGAAAATTATGAAAACATGATCATGGACTTGTAGGTATTGGTTATTGTACCGTACATGGGCACTAGTTAAACTCAACACCTAAACACTTACCATTGGTTTCTCTGAAATTTCGCCACGAAACAAATCAATTCCAAATAGTCACGCAAGTGTTCTTTATTTCAATTTGCGTTATGGCATCGGCACATGCGCATAACAGGAGACGTTCACAACTTAATTCACTAATCTAGTAACTAGGAGTTCACAATATAATTCCTTAATCCATTGGTTGGTGGGCGCCTGCACTCCTTCAGGATCGTGATATTGTCAACGGAGCTCACTTCAACGAACAAAACGAATTTCTCGACTATGAGGTAAAACGGTAACACTGCACTCCAAATCACTTATTCTGACCGTGTTAAAACCGAACTGGCTACTTGGTAACGCGGCGGGTAAAAATGCAACGCTAAGCGGGTGCGACTGTCCGCTGTGGGGATAGAAATCTGACTCCAAGATACTATCCATATCTGCCAGATTCAACGGTGTGGATTACATTGATGTGGGAAGATTCTATATGTGTCCGTGTAGGACAAGTACGTTGCCCTTCAGCCTGCATATCAGCAACGACGAAAATGCACCTGAATAAATATGGGCTGGTGTAATGGATTGTAGATATTATAGAGCTACGCGATAGCGCAATCGCTGAAAGGGGAAATAGGTCTCTGTGTCTTAAATAAACAGAAACGATATTTCGAGGGCCATAAATCTTTGATGACCTGCGCCTGAGAACGAAATAGGTTTTTGCTTTAAGATACACAAAAACGCTATTTCAAGGGTCACGATGATATGCACATCGTATTTGTTTATTTAACAGGCCGGAGCATCGTTAGGCATGATCTGGGGTATGATTGTCTAACGTCAATCATATTAGTGCCCAAATCCCATGATCGGTAGATAACCGATAAGGGAAATTGGTCGCAAGTGTTGCGAACCTTGGGACTGGGGCAATATTCACTCATGAACCGTAGCAAGAATACCGGCTACAGCTATGTCAACAATTACGCTGGCCAGCGAGTATTTATCTTTTATAATTGCTGACAAGTCAAGCCGATTGTCTGGCACGGTCCATGTAGGAATGGAATAATTTGTTTGATGTGCATGCTTGATAATGTTTAACTTTCAGGTGTGGTGCTGCAGGGGAGCTTACGCTGCCCCTAATTGCAGGTAAGTACTATGGGTTTGGAAGGTGGTTAATTTAAGAGGATGGGCGGTTCTTTGGGAATGTATTAAAGAACCGCCACAGACTTCTTTCTGATTAATCCGTGAGCTGATACGTCGTTCTCCTTACACACCTAATTTTAACAGGATGGAGCCCCATCACTCACATTAACAGCTTCAAAGAACTTGTGGTAGAATGCTTTTCCTCAATAAGTGATCAGGTGCTTTGTCGACATCCAATGGCCACTGCGGTTAAGAGACTAGTCTCCGATAGGTTTTTTTATGGGGTTATCTCTGAGAAAAAGTGTACCAAAAGAATCCGCGCACGATCACGGATCGCAAAGTGTGTGATGCAAAACCCGATGATCCACTTCGAACATTGCGTGTAACGCGATTGAATAGGCTCAGATAATATTCCTTTTAAAAAGTGAAAATAGCAGCACTATTCTATGTAAAAATATTTTTAATAAAAACATGATTCAAGTAAGTCGTTTTTTTTTTTAAAACATAAAATTGTTATCATCATCATCATCGGGACTACAGCCGGGATCCGGTCTTGGCCTTATTTAACAAATCTCTCCATCGGTCCCGATTTCGAGCCGATGTCATCCAGTTTGTCACTCCCAGGCTGTGGGCGTGCTGGTCTACGCCATTCCTCCATCACAGGCAAGGTCTGCCGCGCTGTCTCCTTCCATACATCCTGCCACAAAGGACTTTCCGGGCAGGCTCCTCTTCGCTCATTCGAGCTAGGTGTCCCGCCCACCGGAGTGTACCGAGCTTGATTTTTCTTACAACATTAGCTTCAAGGTAGATTGCGTACAACTCATGGTTGTAGCGTCTCCGGAAGCGTCCTCCCTCACATATGGGGCCAACAATTCTCCTTAAGACCTTACTCTCGAACGCGGCTAAGAGTTCAAGGTGCCTTTTATTGAGCACCCAGGTCTCGGATCCATATATGAGTACTGGTAAAACCATGGTCTTGTACAATAGTAGCTTGCATGTTCTGGATAAATTTCGGGATTTAAAGAGCCTTGATAAACCACAGTAGGCTTTGTTGGGTATGATCAGCCGTTCGCGTATTTCAGGTGATACCAAGGTGGGTTTGTGGACATCTTTACGTGGAAACCTTGTACTCGCAACGACCAATTTTTTTTATGGTGCCAGTTCGATGACTCGTAGTCCATTGTCATTAGTGTTCTCATGCAAACTATGGGAACCTGCGTACTGCCTAAAAACCAGCTCCCGACCTATTTTCGCATTTAAATCACCAAGAACGGTTTTCACATCGTATCTTGGGCAGGCATTGAGGCCCCGTTCGATGTTCTCGTAGTATTCTTCCTTTTCCTCGTCAGGGGACTCGTCTATAGGTCCGTGAACGTTTATGAGGCTTATGTTCTTTAACTTGCCTCGCGCGCGAAGAGTGCATAGCCTTTCGTTTATTGCATTAAAACCGATAATGGCATGCTTCAGTTTTTGGCTGACTAGAAACCCTACCCCGAGCACATGGTGTTTTGCGTGACAGCGGTAATAAATGTCATACTCGTTTCTTTGAATAACACCACTCTCCGTCAATCTTATTTCTTGTAATGCTGTTACGTTAACCTTATATTCGGTGAGGGTATCGGTCAACTGCTGTGCAGTTCGAGCATGTTCAGTGAGCGGACGTCCCATGATAAAATTCTCAAATCGTTTAGCCGTTTTCGTTTCCGTGGTCGTCGTCGTATATCCGGTCCATATCCGAGGCTTGGTTAATTTTCCATAATAATTCGTTTTTACGGGGACGGTTATTAGCCTTACGCCAACCTTTCTAAGGATGTCGCTGCTTGCATCGGTTTACTACTTGGCGGGTGCCAAAGTACCTATCCAGAGGTGTCACATGGAGACTGCATGTCAACTTGGATTGAACAGGGCCAAGGATCGTCCTGGCCGTCGGCGGGTTGAAAGCAATCAGTAACTTTGCCCTGTATGTTCGCTCCCATCCCTATAAAAAAGGGAAACACGGAAAAAGCGGGATATACGTATTAGCACGTGGAATGTTCGAACGTTATATAAACCAGGCGCGATACAGACGGTCGTAAAAAACGGGAAACAATATAAAATGGACAGCGTCGCGCTTCAGGAAGTCCGACTCCCACATCAAGTAATCGAAACCAACGGGCTTATACTGGCGTGCGAAGGTACACCGATACACATAACCTCGGAACCGGCTTCATCATAAGCAAGAAGATTACCCCACATTTAAAAGATGTGAAATTTATTAATGACCGAATCTCGGTGCTAAAAATACAGGGCCCGTGGTATAATTATGTATTTATAAACGTACACGCCCCAACAGAATCGACGGACGAAGAAACGAAGGACACGTTCTACGAGACCCTAGAGGAAATATTTGATGGGATCTCATCATTCGATGTTAAAATCTTTCTCGGGTTCCAATGCGAAAATTGGAAAGGAAGATATCTTCCAACCAACTATAGGCAAAGAAAGCTCACACGACGTTTCAAATGATAATGGAATTCGAATTATCACGTTCGCGGCGTCAAAAGATCTGGTAGTGAAAAGCACGATGTTCAAGCAAAAGCAAATGCATAAAGCGCCATGGATATCACCCGACGGCGTAACGCGTAACCAAATAGACCATTTCCTCATGGACAAAAGGCACCACTCGAATATCCTTGACGTAAGATCATATAGAGGAGCAGATTGCGACTCCGATCATCTTATAGTGATGGGCAAAATCAGGAGTCAGCTCGCACCAAACCCACATGAGCAGTCACGGGAGACGAGCAAAAAGTTCGACATTGATAAACTGAAGAACATGCACAAAAGGGCCGAATATCAAGACGAACTAACGAATAGATTTAGCATCCTAGAGAATGGGAGCAGTGAGGAAGATGAATGGACACTAAATGGGCATCGATCAAAGACACATCCAAATAAACAGCCCAAAAGGTATTTGGATTTAAGAAAACAATTAAGTCCAAAGCTCCTCCAAACAGGGCGAAGATCGAAGAACGTAAACGCCTCAGAATGATCCACCCACCCACCACACTTCGTATGACTCTAATGAACCCATTTCGCGAATGCTGCGCGGGCAAACTCCTACCTTACCTCCTTCGATTTCAACTTTACTTCTACTGCTCTCAAACTACATCTCCTCTCTTCCCCCTCCTGATCACGCCCGCTCCCGTCTACACTCTTACATCCTGTACTAAGCGGAGTGAATGAACGAGTGATAATTGATGGATTAACCCAGTAACCAACCCGCCAAACATATCCCCCCCCCCCCCCGCCCCCCCCACACCCCGACGCTTTTTTTCCTTTTAACCATAGTTGATATTCTTATATATAGCTTTAAGATAATTGTTAAGTTTTATCGCTTGTACTAAGCTGAATATACGAGGGTTCTGCCCTCACTAAACTAAGAAAGATTTGATGAAGTCAACGCAGAAAGATACGCAACGATGCGGAAAGAGATAATGAGACTTTTCAAACGCAAAAACGCGAATGGGAGAAAACTCGGAGAAAAAATCCTAGAAAATGCTAGAGCAAAGAACATCAGAGGTATATATGCCGGCATAAATTCAATTAGAAATGGCTACCGAGAGAGAACTAAAATAACTCGAGACGCAAACGGCTGTCTGGTCACAGAAACAATCAATATCTTGACAAGCTGGAAGCAGTGCTTTGAAAACCTGCTCAATGTGGGCACTCATCAATCAGAAATAAACGCACCAGACCTACATACAGCCGAGCCCCAGTCCTCAGAGCCCTCTTTCAACGAAGTTGTAGACACAAAAAATCGATTGGAAAACAACAAGCTCCCCGGAGTCGACTGCATACCGGCAAAGCTTGTAAAGCATGGACGAGAGGCAACCGCTTGAAAGATCCACCAACTCATCAAAACAATATAGTCGGTCCCATTTTCAAAAAAGGCGACAGATCTGACTGCGAAAACTACAGGGGAATATCATTGTTCCCAACCACATAAAAAATACTAACAAATGTCATACTGTCAAGAATCACATAGTACGCAGAAGAAATAGTGTGAGCCTACAAGTGCGGATTCCGTAGGAACTGGTCAACAAGCGACCAAATGATCACAGTAAAGCAATTGCTGGAAAAGAAGTGGGAATACGGAGAGACGGTTCACCAATTTTTCGTTGACTTCGAAAATGCCTACGACTCAGTCACAAAGCAAAGACTTTACCATGTTGTAGTTGAGCTGGGAATCCTGAAAAAAAATATGCCGCCCTCATTCAAATCTGCATGAATGAAAGCAAAGAAGTCTCGGATATTGACTGGATACCTATGGAGAGACTTGCTAAATAAGGCCAAGACCGGATCCCGGTTGTTGTGCCGATGATCATGATAATGATGGATGTCTAGAGTTAAAATCGCCGCCTGTGATGAAGGGTGTATGCCACAAAGTCTTTAATAATTTGCCGATATCTTCATGATTAATGGAGCTTTTATTGGTTTTATGTGAGTGGTTAACGGAGTATATATTAACTCTGCCATTATTAGGCACATGCAATTCAACCCCGAAACTTCTATGGATTCGAAATGTAGGAGCTCAATAGCTTTATGGCGAATTTCGCTAATAAATAGTATAAAGGCGCCAACTCCGTTGGTAGTGGGGCCGACAGTGATGGTTCGATCTCTTCGTATCATGGAAACATTTCGGAATACGGGACGGTGACGTGGATGCATCCTAGTTTCAGTTACAAGAACCACGTCCGCCCTATTATCCTTTATGAAGTCAGAGACTATCATAAGCTTTCATAGCGAAACAAGAGAGTTGACATTTATAAGGATATCTTTAATTTTGGAGTCCATTTTGAAGTGTAACATATGTGTTGGCGACATAACATACGAAGCTGAGGACGGAGCAGCACACGACTGCCGACTGGCGGACTGAGGATCGGCAAGTAATACCAATCACTCTCCTTATTCCTGTGACAACATGCGAGCGAGGGAACGGGGACAAAAGAGAGAATAAAAGCAGCGGCAATTGCGGAGTACAACCAGTACAACGCAAGCACCGGGCAAGACTACAACGCCCGTCATCCAGAGCAGAGTCCGGTTCTGGAGGTGCGCTAATTAAATAAAGAGATTGAAGTAACATATAAACAAACAATAATTAAACAAATAAGTACCTATCTATGTAAATATATAATCAAACAAATAAATATAATACGTTTGTACTTTAAAATAAAATACAAAATTTAGTCCACTCATTGATAGGCGATCCGTATTCGGGATATTACCGAGACGCCGCCTTGCAGTAACAGTATGTCTTACATATGCCGTGAAAAGGACTATATCCTCCCCAGCCTCGGTTGTTAGTTTTTCATATCGGGGTGAATATCCTTAATCAAGCGAGAGATACTGAGTGGCTTTTGAGCGGCGTTTTGTGCTTTGGGTCTCTAAATGAGTTTGGGATGGGAGTACATGATTCTCCGATGGACAGACAGAACTCTCAGTGATGTTTTCCAGTTGGATCTCAAATTTTGATCCCGGCTCAGAGTTTTCCGAAACGGTACTAGATTGGGATGTGGATGAGAAGCTTCTAATACCGATAATTTCTTCTTGAGGAGACGGTTTTCAGCCCTTAGGGAGATTCAAAAAAAGAAAACGCCACAGAAGTGGAAGGGGGGGCGGGGGAGATAACGAAAAGAATGAGAAGAACCAAAGAAGAATGACATGGAGGACCTAACAACCGAGATTTACCTATTAAAGTGGGCAAACAAAATAAATCAAAAGTAAGAGAAGATTAAAAATCAAACGTGAAAGTTAACACTTTACCGACCGATAGCCTATTAAGCCGCGTATGATCGTTGATGCTTACCGACCGATAGGCTATTACGACGAAATAAGTAACATAGAAGACGATGCAAATAAAGTTGAAGATGACGATAATGTATGGTCGACGAACGACAAAGCATTTTGTTAAATCTAATTTTCATTTTGTTAAACCTAATTATCCTATAGTAACAGAAAGCAAACAATTTGGTCTGAGCATACGAAACGCACAGATACAGTTTAAACCGAAACAGAGCCTGCGCCAGGGAGATTCTGCGCTGAGCGGCCAGTCGGTAAAGTGTTAATAATAATAAATAAAACTAAATTATGGATAAAATAAATAAAACAGGAATTTTGAACGTAAAATCTCAAATTTAAAACAAAAATTTGAAGTAAAATTTAAAATTAAAACAGGTTAAGTTAAACGTAAAACTTCACCCGTTTCTAGCCTTTGATTGGTGTTGTTGTTGTTGAATTGCTGCATTCGCTGTGTGACTGAATGCGTCTATAGCGTTTACGACGATAGTGAAGAACATGTGATTGGAACTGACACTATGACGGTTAGAATCACTAAAAATTGAACCGATGCTCAATACATCAGACCACTGCCGCGTGTACGAATTCGATTTATAAACCCAAGTACATTTAACTGATGTGGAATTGTTATGTTATCGCTATGATATACGGTTCTGATGCTTTTGTGCACCGTTGCTCTATGCGGAAATCGGGATCGTAGTAGTACAGCCCTGTTTACTATGGGAGAGTGGGTGCTGTGTGTACAGATCACACGGGAGGATTGTTGCGTTTAGCAAGTATAGTGCAGAAGATAATTTGAACACACTATGAAACGGGTGAAAAGCTACTGCCGCGTGTGCGAATTCGATTTCTAAACTCAAGTACATTCAACTGATGTAGAATTGCTATGTTATTGCTTGGTATACGGCTTTTCGATTTTCTTTCGGTGTTCTTCACTATTTGCTTGTATATTGTGCATGTATCTATTAAGAAACGAAAACACTACTCCCTCCGCAGTAGCTTTGTTACGATCAACTTCGTGTGCGAACAACGGAGCCGGCGAGTGTGCCGGTGCTCCATGCGGAAGTCGTGATCGTACTAGTAAAGCTCTGTTTACCTATAGGAGATTGTGTGTTATGTGTCAGGTCACACGGGTTTCGCTGTAGGTAAAAATTAACAAACACTGGTTTCGCTGTTGATAAAAGTTAATTTTGTTTTGAAACGACACTGTTGCGCGCTGAAACTCTTTTTGCCCGACCGTCTTCGCTTCTGATCTTTTTCTTTTGGAAACTACTACTCGACTGGTTAGACGAATTTTTCTCCAGGGATGAGAAACTCATGTTCTACCTTTCTCTTCCGTTCTCTTATCCCTTGGTGTCCTCTCTTTACCAAGGGATTTTTCTTTTCCAGGAGATCGCACCCTCAATTGTCCTACGATTTCGTATTGTACCTAGGAATACTGTGTGGATGCAGCCCACACACACAGACCCGATCGTTGCTGCCCGTGTGGCCGGAGATATGCCGAGGATCGTCAAGATTTTCACACATTTGGGGTATCCCTTTGTGTACATTACCCGCGTGTGGTTTATGGCCCTGATGATTTCCTCAGCCGAAATTGTTACCCTCGGCTGCGATAGTTACATGGTTTTTATTTCCTTGCAGGAACAGTGTCGGTTGTTTGGTTTAGTGTTTACCCTCTGTTTCCATAATAGTCCTTTCGATAAGGAAAACCAAATTGCCGTTGGCTCAAGGGAAAGTCATACATTTATTTATTCCTTTGTCATATATTTATCGCCTGGGATTTTTCTGGCTGTCGGCATCTGGCGCTACCGCGCCGGCCACTTGTGTTTGCCCAGTTAATGGGTCGTCAAACAATTTCTTTTCTGGGTAGTGTCCTTCGACAGCCGTGCAGGCATGAGGAATCGGTCGAGAAATTGGGCCCACGTGTCTGTGAGGACGGCAGTATGCATGTCCCATTTAGCTGGGGGAAAGGTAAATTTTGGACCCAAGTGTCTGTGGGCACGTGGGGTTAAGGACACAGTAGGTATGTCCCCTTTGGCTAAGCGAAAGGTATTTAACCCCACAGTGGTTTGTGCGGTTCGCAGGACCGCCACACCTCCACTCGTAAAAAAGAAAAGAAAAAGGGAGTGGCGGGAGGCCGACTTAAACGGGACAAAGACAAATCTCTCGTTCATGTTGTCTCTGGCTTCTGGTCATCTTGTGATAACCAGAATCAAGCACATCTGTGAGGATGTTGTACTCAGTTTCATCATCATCATCGGCGCTACAACCGGGAACCGGTCTGGGCCTTATTTAGCAAGTCCTGAGGCTTGTTAAATTTTCCATAATGATTTATTTTTTCTGGGCAAGGTAATTAGTCTTGCGCCAGAGGCTCCCCGACGGGGAATCGAACCCCGGTCTCCCGGGTGACAGGCGGGTATACTAATCACTATACTATCGAGGAGCCCTGTACTCAGTTTCAAGATATCTGAAAAAGAGGGGGGAGATATCTAAGAATAGTGTGGGCAGGGTTAGTTCGAATGTTCTCTAACTGCTTGGATGGAGAGATGGCGGAAAAGAGATCATACAAGGCCGGTAGGTCAAGAAGTGCCGTAGCAAACCCAGCCACCACTCGCTATGCAATCACGTCCTTCTTTATAGGTCCGTGGCTCTGGTTTCTGTCATTTTCTAGAAATTTCGTGACAATCCAAAACGCTAAGGCAGTGACATAGTCTAATAATTCAACACGCCGTAGATTGTGGAATTTCCCAGGAATTGACATGATGTGGCTCATGCTATCTTGCAGGAATTGGCGCGCTGTGACTTATGGTGGTCTCCGGCAAATTGAATGCTGCATCGTTAACAAACTATATAAATGGTATTTGAAAGAAAACTACGATTTTGCTAGTGATGTTAAACCCAACCGCCACAGCACTCCCATGCAACAATGCGAGGTGTTCTCGGAACCCTGCCGTTACCTCACAAGGTTCTGACCCAATTTCTCTATCTCGTCGCTGTCACAAAAAACTGCAACGATGCAACGTCCAGAGGTAATACTTTTCAAATCTCCGTTGCAACGCTCTTCCACAGGTCGTGAGGATAAGGTGTTGACCACTTGTACCCAGACACATTTACATAGAGCGGCTGCGGCAGTTACTCATCTACTTGGACAGGAAGTACAGTGTTTCAAAAATCGTCTTGCGAAGTTTCTCACTGATGTGGGAGCGGGCGATCCCCACTGAGACATTATAAAAAATATGAATCTCCTAGTAGACATGAGCGTATTCTAAAAGGCACTTTTCGTATGTCGAAAACTGTTTGCGATTCTAGTAACGAAACTAGCTCTTCTCACTGTTCTTATTTATGCCGGCTCGCCCTTGTTAAAGAAAGCACAGAGTTAAGTCGAATCAATTCAACAAAAAGCGTCGGTGGTTAGTTTCTGTGCCCTAGGGACGAACCCTATTTGGGTGTAGAATTGCCCAGTTAAATCGGATTTCCCGTCTTCTTTCCGAAGCTGTTAGCCAACGGCTTATAGTCCATTTTGGCTGTGAGGGGTCATCCTTAATCATGTGCCAGAAATAGTGTAAATAGCGTATAACTCCCAGTCGTCGGCGCTAGGCTGGACTGAGCTTCTTCCGAAAAGAATCAAGCAATTCCAACTTAATATACTACTCTTTTCAAGTACGGACCTCATTGGAGTGTCAGAAGCGTTGCGCTGTATAAATGATGGGATATCATCATATAAAGATGCCACAGTAAAGTGACGTTAGTCAGCTGTTCCTTCGAAAAGTTGAGCCTGTTCAATCTATGTGTCAACTGAATTTGTCCAGACAACAGGTCTTTGTCAGTTTTCTTTGCCCTTATCAGATAATTCTAAAGAGGTTCCTTTTTGTAACCGATATGTCGAAATGTGGGGCAGAAAAATTCAATATGTCCAGATTAGGCCCGACCTAGTGCCCGTCAGTGATCTGAGGAAACTGCATTAGTGTTTCTACTCTGACTGGTAATAGTCGAATACATTGTCTATCGATGTGGTGAAGGACGTCCTCGACATTCTCTTTTCTAAAATGACACTTATTTGCTTTCATAATCAGTACAAACTCTTTGAGTGGTTCGAAAATAGGTTTCGAATGTGTGCGGTGTTCGTATTTAGCTTTACAGTCTATGTCATCATCATCATCGGAACTACAACCGGCATCCGGTCCTGGCCCTATTTAGCAAGTCTCACCACCGATGTTCGGTCCTTATCCGAGGCTTGTTAAATTTTCCATAATAATTTATTTTTCCGGGCAAGGCTATTAGCCTTGCGCCAACCTTTCTCAAGTTGTCGTTGCATGCATTGATTCACTACTTGGCGGGTGCCAAAGTAGCTATCCAGGGGTGTCGCATGGAGACTGCATGTCAACTCGGATTGAGCAGGGACAAGGATCGTCCTGGCCTTCATCGGGTTGAAAGCAAAGAAAGACTTTGCCCTGTAAGTTTCTAACCCTCTTTCCCTTGCCGCTGAAGGGGTTGTTCACAAGCGGAAAACGACGAGCGTCCTTTGGCTTCAAATCATAAGAAGCTCAAGTTCCTTGCTTTTGAATCATTCCAATCGCTTGTAAGTGGCTTGGTGGGTAACTTCTCATGCTGATAAAAGCTCTTGTTCGGTTGGCATGGACCAACGCCTCCAATTCCGCGTCTTCGAAGGTTTTTGTCCTTTCTTCACGCGGACGATCGTCAACATCGAACTTAGAGCACTCTCCCAGTAAACTTTGTGGAGCCCTCGATGCAGTTCAGCCGCCGTTTTCTTCGAATGAAAAAAGAACATCAACACTTCCTGCAAATGACGATTATTTAGCCCAAAATCAGGCATTTTTACACAAACAAAAGTATATGACGTCAAAATAAAATCACTACTGTCTCAAAAGGGTTTGTTTACCATATATCTAAGCTTTATATACGACGTTTTGGGTGTGTCGAAATCGATGAACTCTTATTGCTGGAGCCATCTGTGGCGGTTCTTTAAAGCTTTCCCCAAGAACCATCCATTTCTTTAAATCAACTTGCTTTTCCCTCAGTCCATAAACCACTATACTTACCTGTATTCGAGCAGTCTAAGCTTTCTTTCAAATTACTTTCACCTGAAAGTAAAACCCCAGGAGGCATGCACATCAAACAAGTTATTTCATTCATATTACATGAACCGTGCCAGACAATCGGCTCGGCTTGTCAGCAATTATAAAAGAAAAATACTCGCTGGCCAGCGTAATTGTTGACACAGCTGTAGCCAGTATTCTTGCTACGGTTCATGGGTGAATATTGCCCCAATCCCAAGGTTCGCTACAGTTGCGACCAATTTCCTTTATTGGTTATCTACCGATCATGGGATTTGGGCACTAATATGATTGACGTTAGACAATCATACCCTAGATCATGCCTAACGATGCTCCGGCCTGTTAAACAAACAAACACACAGTAGCATCACTGTGTTTACCCTACTAACCGACCGCTGGTCCATGGCCACTCTGGGCGAGATGTACGCTTGCACATCTGCAAGGCTAGTTCCTCGCCATTATACTCATGTACCAGCATAGTCACGTAAACAAGACCCATATTCTCAGCTGACCAATCGTCACCAGAATGTATAGCCTACACCGGCATTATCATGAACGCCTGAGTAAACACGGTGTGCATATCATTGTGACCCTTGAGATTGCGTTTTTGTGTATCTCAAAGCAAAAACCTATTTCGTTCTCAGGCGCAGGTCATCAAAGATTTATGGCCCTCGAAATATCGTTTCTGTTTATTTAAGACACAGAGACCTATTTCTCCTTTCAGCGATTGCGCTATCGCGTATCTCTATAATATCTACAATCCATTACAACAGCCCATATTTATTCAGGTGCATTTTCGTCGTTGCTGATATGCAGGCTGAAGGGCAACGTACTTGTCCTATACGGACACATATAGAATCTTCCCACATCAATGTAATCCACACCGTTGAATCTGGCAGATATGGATAGTATCTTGGAGTCAGATTTCTATCCCCACAGCGGACAGTCGCACCCGCTTAGCGTTGCATTTTTACCCGCCGCGTTACCAAGTAGCCAGTTCGGTTCTGTTTATTTAAGACAGAAATCTATTTCTTCCTTCGGCGATCTTCGCTATCACGTATCTCTATAATGCCCGCAATGCATTACACCAGCCCATGTTTATTCAGGTGCATTTTCGTCGTTGCCGATATGCAGGCTGAAGGGCAACGTACTTGTCCTATACGGATACATATAGAATCCTCCCACACCGATGTAATCCACCAGCGTTGAATCTGACGGATATGGATTACATCGGCGAGTCAGATTTGAATCGCGGAATCACGCACGCGTGCTACAGTCGTTGTGTTCAAGGAGTAAAATTCAAATGTCGAGTAGTGAAGTCGAGCTTTTGAGTCGCCATTCGTGTACGAATGTGATTAAATGAATTTTCTCAGTTTTTAAGTTCTAATTAATGAACAAATCCGTGATTAAATGAACTCTCTCAGTTGTTAAGTTCCAATTAATGAACAAACCCGTGATTAAATGAACTCTCACAGTTTTTAAGTTCCAATTAATGAACAAACCTCTGATTAAATGAACTCTCTCAGTTGTTAAGTTCCAATTAATGTACAAACCTGTGATGAAATGAACTCTCTCAGTTTTTAGGTTCCAATTAATGTACAAACCTGTGATTGAATGAACTCTCTGAGTTTTTAGGTTCCAATTAATGAACAAACCCGTAATTAAATGAACTCTCTCAGTTTTTAAGTTCCAATTAATGTACAAATCTGTGATTAAATGAACTTTCTCAGTTTTTAAGTTCCAATTAATGTACAAACGCTACTCCCTTAGCTGGGTTATGAAACAATAAGGACACCTGCGTAATCTAATAATCTAAAGTACCTCAAATAAAAGATCAGTTGTCGCCTACTGATATAGTTAGTTTCATTTTTACGCATTTGATTTCCTGTGTTCTGTGTCCGCTCGGTATGAATAACTTGTGTTTTATTTTGTGAAAGAACGGTGGGTTATTTAGTGAACCAGCGCCGTAGACCGCCGCACTCTACTTAAAACCCCACGCATCTATTGAAAAACAGCAGGAACTTAGTTGAGCACCTATTAGTAAAAAGCCTCGGTGTACTTCTGTGAGGCCGCGACCCTTTCACTTTGATTAATTTATTAACGCTTAGTTTTATTTGGTTACTTCTTTATTTCTTAAATGAGGTCTTGTAACCTCTCCTTCACGTGTTTATAATTAACTCTGTTTTATTTATTCAGAATAAAAGGCCCGCTGTACTTATGCGAGCGTGTGAGTTTTAATCGGTTAACTCTGCCCAATTCCCTGTGCAACCACTCCTTTTATACCGAATAATGGAGGAAGAATCGCACACGATGCATTACATTCCTCTCCACTTAGCATGCCTCAAGCGCAAGTCATTTACCCTCTCGCAGTTCCGCTCAATCGGCTTTGACCCATATTGAGTGCAATTGCCCGGAACCTGTCATTCGCTTTCCTTAATTGCTATTTCCACCTAATCGATCCACTTGAAATGCAATGGCATTGGTTCAAGCATTCGTTTCGCCATTTATTCATCCCCGAATGGCGTTTCGTTATTATCAATATGCCTTTCTTTCATAGGCATAAGCATTTTTATGGGAATTCCCACTTGGCGCATTGTAATTGCCATTATCCGTTGCATTTTTGCCAGCACCAGCTATTACCAGGAAATCTCCCACCCCAGGTGTTGCGTTTGGATATTAATAATATTAATGATGATAACGATATGGTGCCAAAAAAATGTTGTTGTAATCAGATAGTGCATAGCGTAGAGTGGAAAATTACTGCGCGTCGCAGGTGGGCAATAAAAGGGGAAACAATTAAGAGCGCATCGTGTGCGATATGATTATCAGGTGAAGTGGGGCTTATGTAGTGGGATACTACACAAACAATAGAGAGTGAAGGTTATTTGATCTTCAAAAAGTTGGGAAGATTAATCTTGAAACATTGTAATTTTTTTTGTGCTTCAGAACAATCTGACATACAATGCCATCCACCGCGTAAATATATTGTGATTATTAAAAAATTGGCACCTATCCTTCACAATTATCCTTAAATTCCCTCATGTCTGTCCAGATATTAATTATGCAAACGGCCTTATTCGGCCGAACGATGATATCTCGTCGTTTTGTTCCTTATCGATGGTTTCCACATTTGTTCTACAATTTCCGCTAATGGCACCCCTAGCGGTGCAATTTATATAACAAAACAAACCCCCTTAATCGCACAATGAACATACTATAATAAGAGACTAAAGGTGCGCCAAACTTCTAACAACGAAAACATTTTATTTGATTTAAAAGTAAAGCCTTTAAATTCACTTTAATCTACCTATGAAATGTATTTGAATGACACAAACACTCTCCGCAGAAAAATTGCGCGCAACCTTAAACGCTTCTATTTATAGTCGGACGAGTGTGTACACCTAAGAAAATTATTATATACATACATTTTTAAATAGGTGGGTATACAATTCTGCCATCTTATCATCACACCCCCAGTGGGTGCTGTTCTCACGGACATAATGCTCTGCAGCACTCTCAGAATAAACCAACCCATTGGCATGGTTTATTTGGAATCTGATAGTCATTAAGGAAACGCTTTCTTTGAAGATCTCTTCCCTGCATCCGTCGGCGACCTCACTAAACAGCAATTATTACTATTATTTGTTTAGATACCAACATTTTATTCTCAAAATATTTAGCGAAGAGAATGAAATCAAAGAAAATCCAACACAGCAGGACCACAGTCCTTCTACGCCCCCTGCCCGCTATAACACTCAACTGACCGCACGCTGCCATTACTATGATAGATGCAAAGCCGCATTTTAAAACAAATACACCGATAAATACGCGTAATACATTTTTATTGCGCGCATTCGAAAACTCCGAAACAGATTTTCGGATCTTTCGCTTCGTCGACCACCGCAGCGCTCGTCGCACGCTTAGCGTTTCCCTCATTTTCGAAATTGTCGGAACAAGAGCAAAATAACAAGAAAAAATTCATCATCGGTCCATATGAAAAGTCGTATCTCAAAAACATTCTCTGGGGTTTTTATGGCATACATTGCGGTTAGTTACTTGCCTTTCATCTGCCTCTTTTACGATCACCGATCTCGCCTCCTCGTGATACTGGGGAGAATGCTTGAACATGTGGATGGTACAAACACACTGACACCTCCTCCGGGAGGGTGGTTGTTTCTGTTTGGAAAACAAATATTAAAAGACGAAAACACAGTACGAGATTATCGTTTTTCCAAGAGATATGTCTCACTCACTTGTTTGAACATTCGCCGATCAGTGTGAGAGGTGTAGGTGGGTTGCCGGAATGCGAGGATGTGAACACAATCTGGGGAGTCACTTGTGTGTCCCTCGTTGTTAGTGATTTACCATCCCTTCAAACGGATCAGTCGTTCCCTTGCTTTTAGGCTGAATCGATCGTTAGTCGTTATTTACTTTTTCGTGTTTTTGAATAAGTTTGTTTTAAGAAAAGAGAAATGCTTCCGTCGCCGCCGTATTGCGTTACGTGCCCACCGGTTATCAGTTCTATCGATGATCTAACTAATCCCGCCCTTAGAGGTGAACTTCTATGTTCAAATGCTATACCTGAAGCGGCTTATTATTATACCGGAATTCACCCATTATTTCGAATTCATAATAACAACATGTGGCCATTACCGTTTACGTCGTTACTGAAGACTTCGCATCGTCCAGAAAAACCCCCCTTTTCTTATATTGCCTTGATCGCAATGGCTATTAGCAGTGCGCCTAACCAAAGACTAACCTTAAGTGGGATCTACAAATTCATTATGGACAAGTAAGTAACGCAACGTAAAGTTTGATAATTACTTATAAGTATTCCTAAGTGTTTAGTTGCTTTGAAATTCAATGTGGAGCGAAGAATGGGGCACAGTTGTCCCAACTGAAAGTAACAAGTCGGCTAAGATGGCTCTGCTTATGCAGGTTCAATAGACGAGTATGTGCAATTGTAGACAAGTGGTCACTATTCGTTACTCTAAAACGTTAGCAAACCATGGAACGTCGAATTCAGAGAGTGTTGGTCCTAAATGGCATATGAAGCCATCGGCCTTTTTCTTCGTTTTTTTTATTAAAAGTGAAAGCATTTTCTACTTAATTTAAATTTGTCTAACATAACGTTATTAACCCCACTGCAGTGATGAAGTTGGGAAGAAGGTTGATACATGTGTTCTGTCAGAATATAACCAGGATAGAACCAAAAAAAACCTAAATTTATTTGGAGAGGTATGTTTTTCCAACATACAATTTATATGGCCGGACATTTTTAATTGGTAAATTGTTGAACCGCCTTCAATTCTGTCAACGAATTTTTGTTCATGTATTCAATCGACTCAAAGCTGGTTTCGTAAAGTGTTATTTTGAATTTTGAGAAACAGGAAAAAGTGTTCGCGTTATTACTGATCCGCCAAATAGTCATAGTGCTATATGGGGAGAATAGAGTGCCACATCTAAAACAATAGGATGGTTGTTCGAACATATTAGTAGCGTTTTTGGTTAAAAAATCCCTCACGAGGACCGATTCTGTGGCGACCATTTAAGGAAAATTCACAAGCCGGACAGCAAAGCGTCTTTGACATTAAGGGGCGAGTACTAGTTAAAGTAGGCAAAATGACGCTCTCTTTTTGTCGAAACCATAATAAATATTTATTTCATAACTGATTACAACATCGATTAGTACATATTTTCATCTATTCGTCGAATTTTTTTTATTAAAAAAACTTTAAAAATAACCGAACTACAGCTGTCTTTCAGCAGCGCCTTTTTTTGGACATCACTTGTGGTAGACAGGATATTCGAGAACGGCGTATCTGAAACAGACTTCCAAAAAGATTAGGATAATATATCGCATTATCTAGGGTTTGAAAACGAAGGATTTATAAAAAATGTAGTTTTTAAAAGAATTACGACAGTTTCAACGAAAAATTTATTTTTAAAGGTGGTAAATACTCGGTTAGGGCTCCTCTATAGTATAGTGGTTAGTATACCCGCCTATCACGCGGGAGACCGGGGTTCGATTCCCCGCCGGGCAGCCTCTGGCGTAGGACTAATAACCTTGCCCGTAAAAATAAATTATTATGGAAAATGTAACAAGCCTCGAAACTTGTTAAATATGATGAAATATTTGGTTATCTTCATCATCATCATCGGCACTACAGGCGGGAACCGGTCTTGGCCTTATTTAGCAAGTCCGGAGGCTTGTTAAATTTTTCATAATGATTAGTTTTTTTCCGGGCAAGGTCATTAGTCTTACGCCAGAGGCTCCCCGACGGGGACTCGAACCCCAGTCTCCCGAGTGACAGGCGGGTATACTAACCACTATACTATTTGGTTATCTTGCCCAAAAAAAAAAAAAAAAAAAAAAAAAAAAAGGAATTGATCGGATAAATAGTTTTTTAGTAATCGTATCCACCGCAATTGTGTTTTTCAGAAAACACGATTCGGAGATGACCGCGTTTAAATATTTAGGTTTTTTCCTTTCCTATTTTTTAAAGTTTTTTAAACTTAATCCGCGATTCTATGACCATATAGTAGCCCTTCTGCATCTGCTGCAATCTCTAAAACATTGATGTGATGCTGCCTTCGAACCATTCTACCTTCTCTTGTAGCTGCTTGTGCGCGCTCCTCAGCATTCCTAATACGGGACACATCTTGACTAGCGACATAGTTATGGGCATTTCGGCCACAGGGCACTCCTCATCATCATCATCATCGGCACTACAACCGGGATCCGGTTTTGGCCTTATTTAACAAATCTCTCCAACGGTCCCGATTTCGAGCCGATCTCACCCAGTTTGGTACTCCCAGGATCTGAGCGCCCTGGTCTACGCCATCCCTCCATCGTAGACAAGGTCTGCCGTGCTGTCTCTTTCCATACATCCTGCCACAAAGGACTTTCCGGGCAGGCTTGTGACGGTTCCGCCAAACCCCACGGTCTACTTACCGTAAAACCCCCATAACATTCAGCCAATTTCCTAACTTCACTAATGCAATCGCATTAGTACCTGAAAATGCTTCACGCATCATATAGATCAAACCTATGATCTTAGAAAGTCCCTGTCAAAGGAAACTTACCTTTCATGCATCCTTTTCGCATACAATTTCCCCTAAGATTTCTTTCTTTATCTTATCAGGCAGAACCCCCATTATTACAACCCAATCTACATCAGTTTCTGCTAATGCAACGGCATTAGCACCTGTAAATCCCTCACGCATTATATAGATCAAATCTATAATGTTAAAGTCCCTGTAAAGAAAACTTACCTTTTCATGCATCTCTTCGCATACAATTTTCCGTAAGATTTCTTGCTTTACTTATCTGGAATTCCAAGCCAATTCGGCACCTTCGGTACCAGACAAATTCCTGTAAACAAAATGATTCGGTTTGCATACAATGTAACCGTCATGACAGGAACCATAAATATTGCGCCGTCCATTTTCCCAGCCGCGCCATGTGTACAACAATGTTCCCTACATACAAATTCGCTGGCGACTTACACCCAAGGGACCAAAGCAAATACGCATTCCGCGTCTCTTGGCATCAATTGAATCCTACAGCATAAACAAATGCAAATAGGAATTCAATACCTACCCTTACTAGCGATGGCATAAACACCATTTCCCAGTAACCTAGCTAAAACCCATTAGCACATTTTCACATTGCATCGTCGTCTCTTTGTTTAGCCGCGACGCACATTTCCAACAAAGATCCCATTAGCATCCGACGAGTTCGGTTTTATTTGCTTTTCCGAAATCGTATCCCATGAAAGCACTTTATGCCCTTTCTTTGTTCTAGGTTCGTTCTCATCCATAAAAGAACCATGCACACATACCACCATGATCACGATTAGCGAGTGAGCTCTGCACGAGCAAGATATCGCTGAGTCGTTTTCCATCCGCCGGCCGTCATGGTCGTTGCCGCTCCCGCTCTCCGTCACTGCGGAGATGCGCAAATATACACTGGAGTTGTGTTCGCGTTGTACAAGCAACTTTAGTTAAAGTCGTATTCCAACCACCGATTCGGTCGGTGCGTCTTCCGCTCTCCGGCGCACACGGAAACGCGTAAATACCAAAGCGAATCGAGTAAGCGCGCGATTATCGATTAAAAGTTTAATGTCAGACAAGTAGTGTGCATCGTCTTATATTGTCTTCTCGTTGTCAATCTAATTAGCATCTGTGTCCAGTAAAGTAATTAAGTGTAGTAAGGTTAATTGTGAATAAAAGGAACGTTTTGTAGTCAACCATTAAACAGTGCGTTTCATTCACTTTCGCTTCGGTACCATCCGTGTGCTTTAATTTCTGTCTGGTGGACAGTGTTTTTCCTTACTCCCGGTTGTGGACAAACGTGGCGGCGTTTCGTTCCTTTGCTTCGGCGGAATTGTTTAGTGCTCATCGGTGGAACAATTTATGGTGGAGGAGGAAGTGAACGGAGTGTCCGTGTTAGGCACAGGCTCCACTTCGCTCATTCGAGCTAGGTGTCCCGCCCACCGGAGTCTACCGAGCTTGATTTTTCTTACAACATTAGCTTCAAGGTAGATTGCGTACACCTCATGGTTGTAGCGTCTCCAGAATCATCCCCCCTCACATACCGGTCCAACAATTCTCCTTAAGACCTTCCTCCCGAACGCGGCTAAGAGTTCAGAGTGCCTTTTATTGAGCACCCAGGTCTCGGATCCATACATGAGTGCTGGTAAGACCATGGTCTTGTACAGTAGTAGCTTGGATGTTCTGGGTAACTTTCATTAAAGGATTGCAATGCATAAAATTCATGCTCCGCTACCCTGATAATTTGACCAACGTTAGGTCTTCTCGTCGCAGAAGGTGCCACCATGTACTTAGTTTTCCCCTCATAAATGTGCAGTCCCAGTTTTTGTACCGCCTACTAGATCTGGGTGAAGGAGTCCTGTACAGCCGATTCGGTTCTACCGATGATGTCGATGTCATCAGCGTAGGCAAGTATCTGGCTGGACTTGGTGATAATAGTCCCTCTAGTTGTAACGCCAGAGTTACGGATTCCTTTCTCCAACGCCAGGTTGAAGAGGAGGCAGGCCAGACCGTCCCCTTGTCGGAGTCCACTAAAGATGTTTATTGGTTTGGACAGCAATCCCGCTTTTCTTACTTCACCAGTTACGTTAGTCATGGTCAACCTACTAAGTCGTATCAATTTGTTTGGAATGCCGAACTCTCTCATGGCATTATATAGTTCTACCCTACCTATGCTGTCATAGGCGACCTTCAAGTCTATGAATAGATGATATAAAAGAATCTTAAATTCCAGACATTTTTCCATCGCCTGCCTAAGGGTGAATATCTGATCAATCGCTGATTTGCCTGGAATGAAGCCCCATTGATATTGACCAATCATGACTTTAGCGTATGGGGCTATCCGATTTTGTAGGATAGAGGAGAGTATCTTATAGGTGGTACTCAGCAATGTTATACCCCATATAGTTGCTGCATACTGTGATATATCCCTTCTTATATATTGGGCAAATTATTCCACGTCGCCAATCTTCCGGCATCCCCTCTTGCTCCCATACGTGCACCACGATTTCATGAATTGCGTGATGTAACGCTGTCCCGCCTTGTTTGATCACCTCAGTTGGTATGGCATCATCTCAGGGGGCTTTGTTTGATTTGAGCTTTCTTATGGCTTTTAATGTTTCCTCAATGCTTGATGGCGACAGCATTTGTTCTTGATTTAGCATTGGAGGAGCTGCCAATTCTTCTATGAGCTGACCATTTAGCAATTCATTGAAATGCATTTCTCATCGCTCCAGAATGCCTTCAGGATCAGTGATTAGATTACCCTCTTTATTCTTGCAGTAAGTGGAGCGTGGTGTGTACTGCGTCATTATGCGGATTATTTGGTAGAACTTCCACGCCTGGTGCGGACCTCACTCTCTACTTTTCTCTATTTCACAAACAAGGTTTTTTTCCCAGGGACTTTTCTTTTCTTTTGTATGTGAAGTCTTTTTTCTTATCTTCTGAGCTCTTTGAATTTTTTCCCGCGCACCCGCGTCCTATGAGACTGCTGCACTGCACGGTACGCAGCATTCTTACGTTCAGTCGCTAGTTTTCACTTATCATCAAACCAGTCGCTCGGATCTCTACGACTACTGCCTAAGATGGAGTTGGCAGTACCAATGACAGTATTCTTAAGACGTGTCCATTTCTCTTCTACGCCCGGCATTCGGTCCCCAGGACTTACTCTCCCTCCGTCAAGCTCTTCGAGACGAGTCTAAACGCATGACCAAAGGTGTTACTGGTATTGTCATTGCGTAAAGCAGCCATCTTGATTCGAACCTGATCCGCGGATGCAATACGTCTCCGTAAAGCAATCCGTGCTCGGAAAACTGTACCATCATCAGGCTCGAGGAGTGGCGGCGGTCTATCAACACGTGGTCAATTTGGTTGCGTGTGGATCCATCAGGTGATACCCAAGTGACTTTGTGGATGTCTTTACGCGGAAACCTGTTACTTGCAACGACCAAGTTTTTTCATGTTGCGAGTTCGATGACTCCTAGTCCATTGTCATTAGTGTTCTCATGCAAACTATGGGAACCTGCGTACTGCCAAAAAACCGGCTCCCGACCTATTTTCGCATTCAAATCGCCAAGAACAGTTTTCACATCGTATCTTGGGCAGGCATTGAGGCCCCGTTCGACGTACTATTCTTTCTTTTCGTCGATAGGGGACTCGTCTGTAGGTCCGTGAACGTTTATGAGGCTTATGTTCTTTAACTTGCCTCGCGATAAGGGTAATCCATGTTTATCATTAGTGATTCATGTAGGCTATGTTTATCGTGGTTGGACTTGTGACTCATGTAGGCTATGCTTATCATGGTTGGATTTGTTTCTAATGTAAGGTGCTAAATCCCCCATTCGTTTAAAAAGACGTCCTGTAACACTTTTTTTACCCAAAATAATTAATATATATATAAATATGTTAAGGGTGTACTCACGTGGCTACTGTTGTTATTGATGGTGCTGTCGAACTGGCTGGAGTTCTTATAGAAACGACATTTGTTTTTCTTCTTAATTCTTTCAATATCTCACATTCAAATTACAATATGTATTTAGACATAAAGACAATGTGCAAGGATGATAGAGTGTCTCACAGAGTTACCACATTGTTCTATGTTTATCTTCATATTCTTTCGTTAATATTTTACATTCACTAGGAAAGGGTGTTTAAAATGAACACTTTACAAATGTAATCTTAACCATTAATAGGGACGTATTGCTTTATAGATAATGTATGTATTTTTAATTATCCTCAATGAAAGATTGAATACACCCGCAATAAGTTTGACGGCCGACCACGACCAAACACTTCTCGACTGACTCTTTTCCCACTCCTACCCAACAACAGGTACTCTCTCCATGATCGCTCATTTCCGATCGCACACTCGTCCTTATTTTCCCATTTCCCCGCCCATCAGTAAACTCTTACGAATTTACTCAACAGTCAATTAACCCAGGGAGAATGGGAATATTGCAAAGGAGAGCATGGCAACGTAGGAGTTGATTTGGTTTCGCTTGCAACGAAAAAGGAACCCAGAAGGGTGACTGTATGACCACGTTTCATGCTTGAATTTCTCTCAGAGTGCAGAACCAAAGATGCACTCTGAGAAGGGGAAATGGAGTGGGCTGAAAAGTATACAAATCCATACTTCTCACCTGACATTGATTTTGTTCCCAAGCGGATGCCTGTACATTATGGTACAGGGAGGAGGGGGTTTCGCTTGGGAACTTCTTTTGCATGAGAATTGGTGATAGACGAAACTGTTTCTCTATGTAGAAACACCGTTGCAACACCATCAAACCTTCCCGGCCGAGAGTTGATCTTTTGGCCGCTGTTGGCTTTGACGGGTTTCCTGGAGAGTGAACTGTTGTCCAGAAAACTGGCGCACGCAATTCAAGAAAAATTAAAATACAAACAGTTCAAGAAAGGACTATAGCGTTTGGGATGATAGTGAAGAACGTGTGATTCGAACTGACGCTTTGACAGTTAGAATCACCAAAAATTGAACTAATACGTAACACATCAGGCTACTGGGCGTGTTTAGAATTCGATTTTTAAACTCAAGTATATTGAATTGTTATGTTATCGCTATGGTATACGGCTCTGATGCATTTTCTTATTCGATTTTCGTTCGGTGTTCTTCACTATTTGCTTGTGTATTGTGTGTGTATCTGTTAGAAACGCCACACTACTCCCTCCTCAGTAACTTTGTTACGATCAGCTTCGTGTGTGAACGACAGAGCGAAGGAGAGAACGTCGGAGCAGACGAGTGTGCCAGTGCTCTACGCGGAAGTCGTGATCGTTTCGTGAAGCTCTGTTTACTGTGGGAAAGTATGTGCTCAGTGTACAGATCACGTCGGTGAGTCACCAATTATAGCGTTTGGGATGATAGTGAAGAACGTGTGATTCGAACTGATGCTATGACAGTTAGAATCACCAAAAAATGAACCAAAGCGCAACCCATCAGACCACCGCCGTGTGTACGAATTCTATTTCTAAACTCAAATACATTCAACTGATGTGGATTTGTTATGTTATCGCTATGGTATGCGGCTCTGATGCATTTTCTTATTCGATTTTTGTTCGGTGTTCTTCACTATTTGCTTGTGTCTTGTGTGGGTATCTGTTAGAGACGTTATCTACTTTAACTTTATTGGAGTAGCTATTCGGTAAAATGTTACCGGTACAACTTTGTTCGCACACTACTCTTCTAATCAAATCAAAGCAAAGGGCCCGCTGTTCCAGTGCAAGGCCGCCACCCTATGCTTGATTGATTAGTTCTCATTCAATCCGTGTGCAACCACTCTGTATATACCCAAATTATGGGCGTAGAAGTGCAAACAATGCGTTTACTTCAGCCTGGACTTAATATCCATAATGTATGACCCATTTGGAGTCCAATCGCCTGGCACGAGTCATTCGCATTTCTAAATTATCATTAACGCTCACTTTCCCCGGTCCGCGGCGCAACGGTATCGGCTTAAACATTTATTCAATTTGTAGTTGCAATAGCCGAACCAATTATAGTACATTGCTCCACGTTCAAATCGTATCGTTCGACCGATTTGCGTTTCGTTGCTGTGTCTGCCTTTCCGCAGATCTCCGCATTTTGATCGACGCTCAGTTAAGTCGTCGCTAATAGCCTTTGAGGGCACCAACCGTGTCATATGACTTGTATGGCACTTGTTTTCGGGCATAAAGCAAAAAATGTGTTCGAAATATGAAACCGTGTGAATAGGTCTGAGGACAGGTGTTTGCTTGGTTTTTGAATATGAAGCAACAAGATTTTCTTTTTCTGCAAATGTCGCCATTTTTCCGCAATTTCTGCCTTCAGTTGGTCAAGTAATGATGCGTAGTATGCTCCTGTAATGGTTTTTCCTTTTTGAAGATAATCGATTAAGCCGAAAACACAGTTTTTGGTTTTTTTGGAGCCGATTCCCCCTTTCCAGTCCACTGCTTTGACTGTATTTATGTTTTGGACGTGTGATGGTGTATCCAAGTGTTGCGGATTCGCATTGGATGTAACCATCAATAATCAAACGAACAACTGTCAGCAATCAGCTGACAGACAAAATTAAATCTATCTGTCAACCATTTTTCGTTTAATTCTCTCTCTTGCTAAATACTCGATTAACATCTAGATAATCAATTTAAATAAACCAAATATTTAAATACAGTTGAAAAGTAGATTTGTTATTGTGTTCAACTGAATTGTTCTTGGAGTCCTGCTGACACCAGTTTCCATGGCAGGCAATTTAGATACATAACGGTTTTGTCGATTAGTTACGTGCTGGTGCTACTGCAAAAACCAAACAGGCAACGGGGTAATACAATTAAACTTCTTCGACACTTTCTCCGCTGCCAAAACGTATTGCGAGGAAACAGTCTACCGGATCCTTCCCCAGATGGACACACTAGTGCGGAATTGGACAAATCTCTGAATCAACTACCGGAACGGAGGGGCTGCGATCGAACTAGGAGTCGTTCGATCCATCAACTCCAGGTAATGCCTTGTCCATTCATAATAATTGAGAATCCGTTAATTACAGACAACGCACCATCCAAGGAAAGATTCCCCCCCCCCCCCCCCCCCCCCCCCCTCCCCTTCGTTCTGCAGAAGAAGGACCAACATTAATTGATTCTTCAGTCTACTGAGCTATCCTCGTGGCACGGCAAGGAACGACGCATTGTTCCTGACGTCAATCGCCCCGGCCCACCAACAATATCCAGTTGTTAGTGGAAGTTGCGTTCGACGCTTGTTGAACGCAAATACCAAGTATCTTTGACAGTAATTAATCGGTGCCAAAACTGGGATTTATTGCGCCTAAACTGCGCCAACAGAGTATTGGAAATGTTCATTCGAACACGGTTTTGGTTCAACGTGAGCAAACGCGGCACCCAACGCGCGCACAGCTTTCTCATGCCCAAATCTTTATTTAATATGTTCTTTTCATAGCCTCTGCTATATCTCTCACGTTAATTCGGCGGTCGTCTAACACCATTTAGTGAATTTTAGCGATATTGTCGCCAGTTGTTGCAGTTTTTGCACGTCCCGAATGTTTATCGTCTCCCAAGCTCCCACGGCCACGTTTAAATTCAACTGCCCAAAATTTCACGGTGATAAATGATGGTCGAATGCATCTTTGATTTGCGTAGGCGTATGGCCTTTCAAAAACAAAAATTCAAGGACATCTCGATGCTCAGTTTTGTCCATTTTCACAAAAACACTCACATCGACTCACTAAAACGACTGTCAAATAAAAACTACTATTTCCTACTATTTCTAAGTAAATAATGTACCTCATCTGATTTTCGAATAAAGCAACAGTTTGAAGGATTGCATTTTAAATGAAGACCAATGCCATTCAAACGGCACAGCTTGTACGTCTTGATTATGCATCTGTTTAAAAAAGGATCAGAGCATTTGCATTAAATTTTGAATAAAATGTGGCAATGTTTCGCAAATGTTAAATATAGCGTTTGGTGAGTCTGTTATAAGCAAAACGAGGGTTAGCGAGTGGTGCAAGCGCTTCCAAGAAAGCTGTAAAGACGTTGAAAATATAGAGCGCCCTGGGCGCGCCAGGACATCAATAACCGATGAGCACGAGTTATTACTTCCAACGCCTATAAATTCAATAAATATAAACGCGTTTCAATCTCGCGACGTCTTCGCTTTTTGTCTTTATTTTTAGGAATCTATTACACTAAGTTGAGTAATTACATTTGACTGTGTTTCTTATGCTTCTGCTACGTGGGCGTACAACATACAGCATAAAGCTATGCTATTTATACTACATTCTTGTCGTTACTTATTGATAAAAGGTTTGACGTCCCTTCTTATGACTAATCTTCTGTTAGATAGCATGTGATTGTGTCTTATCGTGGGAATGCGTTAATTTCCCCCTTACTTCAAAAGGAACGTTGTGTTTTTTGTGGTTCTGACAGTGTCTTTTTGTATAATTTGTAGAGTTTTGTTTGAATTCATTATATCGTTTAAAAATTTTGTTCAGTATTGTAATCATTGGAATGGAAATGGTGTTCCTCAATAGGTATTAAGTATTTCTTTAGGTTTTCTATGTTTGAAACTGTGTCCGCTAACGTTGAGTACAATATCTTGTCTATTTGAATATTAATTTCATGAATTACAAATTCTTGGATCGCGTCCTTTATGTTAAAATATTGGTGATTGTCAATTGTTGCATTGTCGTTAAATTTAATTAGATGTATGCCAGTGAGACTTTTCTTATTTACTTTAAATTGTCCTGATATAACTATATAATTTTTTTCATATTTTAAGTTACAAATTGCTTAATTATTTGTTAATATATTTGTTGTACAAGTGTCGGCTGGGATTCGCTTACAGATAGGTTCATTTAATAAATCATTACATTTTTCTGTTCCATATATTACGTTATTACATATGATTGTTTGTTCCATGATTTGGATGAAGTCATGTCTTGTATTTAATGCTACATTTCTATATCTTTCACATTTTTTAGTTAATTTGGGGTATTTGTATATCAAAAAGATAATTTCGTTTCTTCTATATGATAATATACTTATAGCGTTTGGAATGATAGTGAAGAACGTGTAATTCGAACCGATACTATGACAGTTAGAATCACCAAAAATTGAACCAATGCGTAACACATCAGGCTACTGGCCGTGCTTAGAGTTCGATTTTTAAAATCAAGTATATTCCACTAATGTTAATTGTTATGTTATCGCTGTGGTATACGGCTCTGATGCATTTTCTTATTCGATTTTTGTTCGGTGTTCTTCACTATTTGCTTGTGTACTGTGTCTGTATCTGTTAGAAACGCCACATACTAATTAAAGGTGTCTGTATGGTTTTCTGTTGCATGGTTTGCTCCAACCCTTCTAGGTCTATGGCATTAGGATAATATGTGACTGTTTTTGCTGCTAAAATTGTTTGTAAAACTATTTCTAAGATATCTCCGGTTTCTGAGAGAATGAAATCTATATGTGTATTACGTATTGTAACTGATTTGTAACTGAGGGACGTCATTAGTTTCCTGTTTAATATGGCCTGTTGATTGTTATTTTTAATTAGACGGTTAAGCGTTTTTGGAATCGTATTAAATCATCACGATCTGTAATACCGTGCATCCATTCGAGTAATTTAATTAAATCCCAGGAAATTTAAAGATGTTCTATTTTTATGAGAGCGTGGTATAAATGAAAATATTCGCAATGTGGTATAAGAATATTCACTTTATTTATTCATCAACATCATCGGCACTACAACAGGGATCCGGTCCTAGCCTTATTTAACAAATCTCTCCACCGGTCCCGATTTCGAGGCGATGTCATCCAGTTTGGCACTCCCAGGCTCTGGGCGTCCTGGTCTACGCCATCCCTCCATCGCAGACAAGGTCTGCCGCGCTGTCTCCTTCCATACATCCTGCCACAAAGGACTTTCCGGGCAGGCTCCTCTTCGCTCATTCGAGTTAGGTGTCCCACCCACCGGAGCCTACCGAGCTTGATTTTTCTTACAATATTAGCTTCAAGGTAGATTGCGTACAACTCATGGTTGTAGCGTCTCCGGAATCGTCCTCCCTCACATACGGGGCCAACAATTCTCCTTAAGACCTTTCTCTCGAACGCGGCCAAGAGTTCAGAGTGCCTTTTATTAAGCACCCATGTCTCGGATCCATACATGAGTTCTGGTAAGACCACGGTCTTGTACAGTAGTAGGATGTTCTGGATAAATTTCGGGATTTAAAGAGCCTTGATAGACCATAGTAGGCTTTGTTCAGCCGTTCGTGTATTTCTTCTTCCATATTGTTATCGGCTGATACTATTGACCCAACGTAGGTAAAGGATTGCACTATTTCAAATTCGTG
Organism: Microdon myrmicae; assembly: GCA_963931805.1. Lineage (NCBI taxonomy): Eukaryota > Metazoa > Arthropoda > Insecta > Diptera > Syrphidae > Microdon > Microdon myrmicae. Next base: position 35,542,952 of record OZ007498.1, on the reverse strand, counting down.
CTCCACTACCCTGATAGTTTGACCAACGTTAGGTCTTCTCTTCGCAGAAATTGCCACCATGTACTTAGTTTTTCCCTCATTAATGTGCAGTCCCAGGTTTTGTGCCGCCTGCTTGATCTGGGTGAAGGATTCCTGTACCGCCGATTCGGTTCTACCGATGATGTCGATGTCATCTGCGTAGGCAAGCATCTGGCTGGACTTGGTGACAATAGTCCCTCTTGTTGTAACGCCAGTGTCACGGATTGCTTTCTCCAACGCCAGGTTAAAGAGGAGGCAGGCTAGACCGTCCCCTTGTCGGAGACCATTATAGATGTTTATTGGTTTGGACAGCAATCCCGCTACTTTTACTTGACTAGTTACGTTGGTCATGGTCAACCTACGAAGTCGTATCAATTTGTTTGGAATGCCGAATTCTTTCATGGCATTATATAGTTCTACCCTGGCTATGCTGTCGTAGGCGGCCTTGAAGTCTATAAACAGATGATATAATGGAATCTTAAATTCCTGACATTTTTATATCGCCTGCCTAAGGGTGAATATCTGATCAATTGCTGATTTGCCTGGGATGAAGCCACACTGATATTGACCAATGATGGCTTTAGCGTATGGGATATCCGGTGTTGTAGGATAGTGGAGAGTATCTTATAGGCGGTACTCAGCAATGTTATACGAGGGTTGCCTCTTATGTTTCGGGATTTGGCAACCCTAGTGTTGTAATCCGGCAATTGACAGCTCTGTCGTAAAGTTGGACATTTTTGAGGTTATACGCACTCAGAACGTTTTGACATACGAGCGCTATTTGTGTTGTTTACAGTAACTTAAAAGATTCATTTCGGCCCAAAAATGGAATTAAATCGTCAACATTTTCGTGCGATTATTTTTTACAACTTTCGGCGTGGATTAACTCAGCAACAGTGCATGGATGAACTTAATTCAATTTTTGGCGATGAAGCTCCATCAAGGACCAGTGTTTATCGATGGTATGGTGAATTCAATCGTGGTCGTAGTTCACTCCAAGATGAATTTCGTGAAGGTCGTCCACAATCAGTTGTTGTTCCGAAAACCATTGATGCTGTGCGCGAACTGATATTGGAAGATCGTCATGTGACCTATCGTGAGATTGAGACAACCTTAGGCGTTAGTGGGACCAGCATACATTCAATATTGCATAAACATTTGACTGTCAAAAAAATTTGTTCGCGTTGGATCCCACACAATTTGTCAATCGCCCAAAAAAAGGCTCGTGTCAATTGGTCGAAAGAAGTGCTCAAAAAATACGGTCGCGGTGCTTCGAAACACGTCTATGACATCGTGACAGGTGATGAATCGTGGATTTACGCGAATGAGCCCGAAAGTAAACAGCAGTCGACTGTCTGGGTGTTTCAAGATGAGCCAAATCCAACAAAAGTTGTTCGCGCACGAAGCACTTCCAAGCAAATGGTCGCCTGTTTTTTCGGAAAAACTGGACATGTCGCAACCGTACCACTAGAACAACGCAGAACAGTCAATTCTGAGTGGTACACAACCATTTGTTTGGCAGTTGTCTTCCAAGAAATCAGGAAAACCAACCGCCGAAGACGGATCACTCTTCACCACGACAATGCGAGCTCTCACACATCGGTTGCGACAACTGCATTTTTGAGCACCCAAAACATCGATTTGATGGGTCATCCGCCGTATAGTCCTGACTTGGCACCGAATGACTTCTTTTTAATCCCGTACGTAAAAAACAAACTGAGAGGTCAACGTTTTTCGACACCTGAAGAAGCGGTTGCTGCATTCAGAATGCATGTGTTGGAGATACCTCAATCAGAGTGGCAAAAGTGCTTCGACAATTGGTTCAAACGCATGCAAAAGTGTATAGATCTTCATGGGGAATATTTTGAAAAACAATAAAGTGACTTTCGATGATCAATATTTGTTTTTGTTCTCTAATCCCGAAATATGGCAACCCTCGTACCCCTATAGTTGCTGCACAGTGTAATATCTCCTTTCTTATGTATGGGGCAAATTATACCGTGACGCCAATCTTCCGGCATCTCCTCTTGCTCCCATACGTGCACCACGATCTCGTGAATTGCGTGATGTAAAGCTGTCCCTCCTTGTTTGATCAGCTCAGCTGGTATGCCATCAGCTCCGGGGACTTTATTTGATTTTAGCTGTCTAATGGCTTTTAATGTTTGCTCAATGCTTGGTGGCGGCAGCATTTGGTCTTGGTCTTGCATTGGTGGAGCCTCCAATTCTTCTGTGAGCTGACCATTTAACAATTCATTGAATGCCTTCAGGATCGGTAATCAAATTACCCTCTTCATTCTTACAGTAAGTGCAGCGTGGTGTGTACCGCGTCATACTGCGGATTATTTGGTAGAACTTCCGCGCCTGGTGCGGACCTCGCTCTCTACTTTTCTCTATTTCACAGACAAGGTTTTTTTCCCAGGCACTTTTCTTTTGTCTGTGAAGTCTTTTTTCAGATCTTTTGAGGTCTTTGTATTTCTCCTCGCGTACCCGCGTCCTATGAGACTACTGCATTGCCCGGTATGCAGCATTCTTACGTTCAGTCGCTAGTTTGCACTCATCATAAAACCAGTCGTTCCGATCTCTACGACTACTGCCTAAGATGGAGTTGGCAGTACTAATGACAGTATTCTTAAGGCGTGTCCATTTCTCTTCTATGCCCGCCATTCTGGCCCCAGGACTTACTCTCCCTTCGAGGGAGAGTCTTAACGCATGGCCAAAGGTGTTGCTGGTATTCTCATTGCGTAAGGCAGCCGTGTTGCTTCGAACCTGAACCGCGGATGCAATACGTCTCCGTAAAGCAATCCGCGCTCGGAAAACTGTACCAACAAGATAGTGATCCGAGTCGACGTTGGTACCTCGGTACGTTCGTACCGTCATCAGGCTCGAAGAGTGGCGGCGATCTATCAGCACGTGGTCAATTTGGTTGCGAGTGGCTCCATCAGGTGATACCCAGGTGACTTTGTGGATATCTTTACGCGGAAACCTGGTACTCGCAACGACCGATGCTGCCAATTCGATGACCCGTAGTCCATTGTCATTAGTGTTCTGAAAACCGGCTCCCGACCTATTTTTGCATTCAAATCCCCAAGAACGATTTTCACATCCTATCTTGGGCAGGCATTGAGAGCCCTTTCCACGATCTCATAGTATTCTTCTTTTTCGTCTTCAGGGGACTCCTCTGTAGGTCGGTGAACGTTTATGAGGCTTATGTTCTTAAACTTGCCTCGCACGCGAAGAGTGCATAGCCTTTCATTTATTGCATTAAAGCCGATGATGGCAGGCTTCAGTTTTTGGCTGACTAGAAAGCCTACACCGAGCACATGGTGTTTTGCGTGACAGCTGTAGTAAATGTCATACACTTTTCTTTGAAAAACACCACTCACCGTCCATCTTATTTCTTGTAATGCTGTTATGTCAGCCTTATATTCGGACAGGGCATCGGCTAGCTGCTGTGCAGCTCGAGTTCTGTATAGTGAGCGTATGTTCCATGAAAAAATCATTTAGCCATTTTCGTTTCCGTGGTCGTCGTCGTGTATCCGGTCCATAAATTTGCTATAATAATTCATTTTTACGGGCCTGGTTATTAGCCTTGCGCCAACCTTTCTCAGGATACTTTATTTATTCATCTAACTATGAATTTGTGCTGACAACCACTCAGGAATCACAAATTGCCCAACACGAACTGTGTTACCATTTTCACGAGTGTACTGCCCTGATTGTATAGTGGTTATTATACTCACCTGTCACGCGGGAGACCGGGGTTCGTTTTCCCGTCGGGGAGCCTCTGGCGCAAGACTAATAACCTTGCCCGGAAAAAAAAATCATTATGGAAAATTTAACAAGCCTCAGGACTTGCTAAATAAGGCCAAGACCGGTTCCCGGTTGTAGTGCCGATGATGATGATGACAGCTCTGATTGACTGTGAATTATAGAAACAACCACAATTCAGTTTGCCTCCATTGCCATGATGTGATTGTGAATTATATCATAATTTTGTCTCAAATTCACCACCGTCATTGCCATTCCACATTCGGCCGTCCTAACTACACATTTGACCCGAATGTTCATCGCCGTCGTCCTCCTCTTCACCCCTAAATAGATCCTCACTGTCGTCACTTGCCCGGGGTTTCACATAGTCGGCGGCAGATGATGTCTATTTGGGCGCTCGACTCTCTCCTATCCGACGCACAACGTAATGAATCTCATACCGTATAAGAAATTTGTGTGTGAACTTTAAGCCAGGTCCTTGTTGTACTTTGCGAATAGCGACGATATCGCCCTCTCGATATCGGAACGCCGCCTTCCTCTCTTTTTTTTTAAGTTCCGTTTGTTTTCGGACTGAATCGGTATAATATTCTCCTTTACCTGTTTGTGGAGTTCTGCTCGTTGGTCGTCAAATGAGGCAATCAGTTCTTCCTACAGAACTTCCTTAATCTGCAAATTGTCCTTCAAACGGGCGTCGACTCCGAACATTAATCGGAATGTTGACATCGCTATGTTTCGATGCGGCGTGGCGTTGTAGCATCTTTGTACCATGTCCAGGTACCGATATGACTCACTTGGTTTAAGAGCTGATAGTTTTTTCAGCAGTGGTATTAAGGTGCAGTTCTCCCTTTCAACTTGGTCGTTGGCCCTTGGTATCCCCGTGGTTGTTAGAACGTTCTCAATGCCCTCTTCGCGGCAATAGCTCTCAAACTCCTATGAAGTAAACACGGTACCCCTGTCGGAAATGATCCTCCGAGGATTGGTAAAGATGTATGACTGCTCTCGCAAATGGCAGATGACTTCTGTGGATGCCGTAGATTTTGTACCATACAGCCAAATATACTTTGAAAAAGTGACCACAATGACCAGGAGGTGCGCGTAAGACTTCTTGATTGATGGCGATGGACCCAGTCAATCGATGTGGGAGATTTCAAAGGGCACACTGCCCTTCTCCACTGGGTTCAGGAATACTTGTCGTTTTCCTCGGTTTCTCTCGGCCAGTATATACAAAATACAGTTCCGAATTACCTATTCAACCTTAATCCTTAAATCACGTATCCAGCAATCATTCTGAACCAGCGCCTCTGTCTTATTGATCCCAAAGTGGACTCGTTCATTGACTTTTGGTATCACCTGTAGCTGCATTAACTTTGGAGTCATAATGCGCACCTCGTCGCCAAGTATCTTTATATAACAAATCAGGTTGGAAGGTATTGCCACCGAACTTTCCTTCTTCCAATCGCTTGATCTTCTCCTGTAGATCGTCGCCGTGCTGCCGTGCTTCCTTGGGTTATGCCATAAGGCATTTGTGGCTCTCATTAATTACTAAGCATCCTGTAAGTGGAGACCGGAGTTCGATTCCCCGTCGGGGAGCCCCTGGTGCAAGACTAATGACCTTGCCCGGAAAAAACAAATCATTATGGAAAATTTAACAAGCCTCAGGGCTTGCTAAATAAGGCCAAGACCGGTTCCCGGTTGTAGTGCCGATGATGATGATGATGATGATCCTGTAAGTGGGTTTCGGCTTAATGCGTCGACGTGTTTCATACCCCGTCCCGGTCTATGCTCTACCGAATACTGAAATTTTTCAAGCAGCAATGCCTATCGAGCTACTCGAAAGCAGAGATCCTTCTTGCTCATCGTCATTGTAAAGGCTTTGCAATTGGTTACAATCTTGAAATGTATACCCAGCAGATATACTCAGAATCGCCGAAGTGGCCTGATAACTCCCAAAACTTCAAGCTCATAGCCCGAATACTTCTCCCAGGCATCGTTTTACCGCTAGCTAACTATATTGGATGCAGCAGTCCATCGTTTTCGTCGCGTTGCAAGAGGATGGCTCCGTATCCATACTTCGATCCGTCCGTATGCAGTTCCGTCTAAGCTACTATTCGATTCAAATTAAGCACACGTTTTTGATTTAGACACGTCCTCAGTAGTTCGAAAGCTTGCATTTCGGCGTCACCAAAATTAAATTTGACATCTCCCCCCAAAAGGCTTGATAAAGGTCGTGCAATTATTAAGTAGTCAGGAATGAATTTCCTGAAGTATCCCGTCAGTCCCAAGAAAGTCGGGTATTCTTAGGCTCGGAGAAGCATCTAACTGCTTCAGTTTTCCGCTCCGTTGGCCGGGCGGTTCCGTCTTTGATAATGTGGTCTAAGAATTCAACACGTCTTCTCAGGAAGCAACATTTCTTCCAGTTGGTACTCAGCTCAGCCCTTCTTGTCGTGTCGAAATACGTCTTTCAATCTTTTCAACCTATCCTCGCGACTGTTGGAAAGAACAATCAGATCATTCAAGTACATTAAAACATGCCCGACCCGAATGACGGCTCGGAATATGGCATTTACATATCGTTGGAAAACTGATGGTGAATTACACAGACCAAAAGGGACACGCAAGAACTCAAATTGTCCGTCTGAAACAATAAATACGGTATATTTAATACCTTCGGCATCGACGGGTGGGTGGAAGAAACAATTTTTCAAGTCGAGTGTGCTGAAGATCTTCGCGTCTTGCAGTTTATTCAGTTGGTCCTCGATTATCGACAAGGGATATCTGTCGATGATATTGACTCAAAATCAGGACCGGCGGAAAGACTTGCTAAATAAGGCCAAGACCGGAGCCCGATTGTAGTGCCGATGATGATGATGATGATGATATCTGTCTCGGGTAATTTTTTTATTCAGAAGTCGATAGTCAACGCACAATCGGTGTGTTCCGTCTTTCTTCTTGACTAACACAATTGAGCTGGCATAGTCGTGATGAGGGTCGAATGATGCCCTGGTTCTGCCATGCCGCTATTTGATTGTTGACTATGTGCCTTTCGTTGGGCGCAAGCCGCCTTGCCTCTTGATATACTGATTCGTTGTTTTTTAATATGAGTCGCATACTCACTGCTGTCCCCAACGTCTTATTGGGCCTGTAATCTTCTACATTTAGAACATACGAGACAAAGTCTCTGCTTTCAACCCGACGAAGGCCAGGACCATCCTTCTCCCTATTCAATCCAAGTTGACAGTCTCCATGTGACATACCTGGATAGCTTCACTGGCAGCCGCCAAATAGTGAACCAATGCATGCTGCGACATCTTGAGAAAGGTTGGAGCAAGGCTAATAACCTTACTCGGAAAAATAAATTATTAGGGACAATTTAACAAGTCTCGGATAAGGACCGGATACCGATGAAGAGACTTGCTAAATAAGGCCAAGACCGTACCCCGGTTGTAATGCCGATGATGATGATGACGATGATAATCTTGTACATGTATGTTCGTCATTATTTTCTCCCTGGTGTTCTCGTCTTCGATGCATGTGATACTCTTAACACGATTCCCTTCTTCGAGGACGCTGATCTGCAAAACCTCCGGTAATTCTTTAGCATCGTCATTAGGATTGGCGTAAATTGTACCTTTCTTTGCGTGGAAATTTCTTGGTTCTAAAAAGTCAGTTCCGGTCAATAATTTTTGCTGAGAAATAGTATTTGAAACAACACGTATGGGTATCGGAAAACAGTGCCAATCTATTGTGACTTCAGTTTGGAATTCTCCTACCGCCTCATTAGCAGGTGAGCCTATTCCTGTGAACTGTACTTCGGTCAACTGAAGCGGTGGTGATCCAATTCGTATCGTACTCGTCTCTGTGCATGAGAGTTAGATCGCTCCCAGTACCGATGAATGCGTCTATATTCTTGCCATGAATCGTTACCATCTTCACACACTTTTTTCGTTAACTGCGTGTTGCGATGCAAGCCTCTTTCTTCTGTCGACATTTTGGTGAGATGTGACCATGTTCGTTGCAATGGAAACATTTTGGGCTTAGCTCTTTCTAGCGACATGTTGCGCTGATATGACCTGTTGCCCCGCAATGGAAGCAGCTTTTACGATGTGTCCTTTAGTTGTTGCCAGTGGCTTTGTTCTTCTCGCCTCTTGTGTTGGATAACTTATGTGATGTTTCATCCCTTTTATTATTCGTGTTTGCTGAAGACTGTTTTCGCAAGGTTATCTTATGGAATGCGTCGATTAAGGATTCCTTCGTAGAAAAACACTGCATGGGAGCTTGATCGCATTTTATCAGGAATACCCTCGATAATATAATCTGTCATATTTTCATTATTGATCGGCACACGGTTAACCATCACTATCTTGCCGTGTGCGTATTCTCGGAAAGGTCTCGTCTTCCACATTCGTGCTTCAAATTTTTTGGGTAAGTCAATCCTGATTTGCTTCGGACGATACATCTGATCCAACTAAAAAGGTCATTTCCAGATGATCGGCTTTTGAATGCAACCACTCGAACGTTTTCTACCTGAGTTTCATTCCGGCCAACGTTTTTACCATGTCACCCGCTAGCTCATACGTCTCCTTCATGAACTTGATCAATCTTTCCCACACAAAGAAAAGTATCAGACGTACCGTCGAACTCACTTACTAATTCAGTAACCATCTTAATGCTCATGTTTGATTGTGAGGAAAATAAAGCGGCTGTTTCGCTTCGCCTCTCGTGTTCGCGACTCGCCTGTGGCTAAGTGCTCGTCTTGTCACAATTTCACGTTGAGTGAGTTCGAATTCACACCACATTACATTTCGCGGATATGAAGTACTCTTTCGCGGCTTGTTAGCGTTGCACTGGATTAAGATTCTTGGCTGCGATCTTTGTCATCGGTATTTCCTGCGTAATGGCCGAGTCCTGTGTTAGATGCTATATCTTGGTTCTCCTCCTCGTTGATGATTTTCATCCAATTGCCCATTGGATCTTGATCAACCAGTCGGGCCATTATCTCTGCTTGCATACAGCCGAGCGCTAATCCATACATATTAGCCTTTTGTCGCAATTCACTAATTGCGAAATTGCTCGTTTCAGGCATGGTTAATTTGTCCCTTGTCATCTCCTTTATTCCTTCAGATCCCAGTTGTCGTGTTTTTACTTCGGATCCCAACTGTCGTCTTTATCCCTTCTGTTACGTACCAAGACCACCCACCTGAACATTCATACCGGGTGAAACCCCCTTCAATTTCGGATCACATAAAGTGAATCCCCTACGGATTGATTAATGTACCAATCCGCTAAGAAAAATTCCCTGCCGACATCGCTAGAGATTAAAAGCATAAAGTCCAGACGTATATCTGAGAACAATCCTCAATGGCGGCACCGTTTCTCTTAATCCCTTGTACGGATACTTTCCTAAACGGAACAAAGAGCGATGCCTGTGAATAAGATTGCTGGACAACAATACCATTAAGGTATACAAAATATCTTTGGCACCGTTGTCCGTTAAAATGTAATTACCAAAAACACCCGTGGTAAATACCAATCCTAAACATTACTAACAAAAACCTAAGTAATGTTTAATGGCTTATGGTAATTGTCGATCTCCTCGGTAGTATACTGGTTAGTAAACCCGCCTGTCACGCGGGAGACCGCGGTTCGTTTCCCCGCCGGGGAGCCTCTGGCGCAAGACTAATGACCTTGCCCGAAAAAAAAAAAAAAAAAAAAAAAAAAAAAACCAAGTCATTATGGAAAATTTAACAAGCCTCAGGACTTGCTAAATAAGGCCAAGACCGGTGTCCGGTTGTAGTGATGATGATGAATTGTCGATCTCAGGAAAATTACCGAAGGATTAAACAAAAGATCGCTGGCTCACAATAGAGATCCGGATGCAAAGGATTTTATGTAAGGTCAGCGAAGAAAAGAAATAAAGGAAAATAACACGTTGCCTTTGGTTAACAGGGAAACAAGTTTTCCTCCGATCGAACGATCGCAATAGAGTGGAGTTGGTTTTCCGTGATCGGCCGCGACGGTCGAATGTGGAAAAAGTGTTCTGTTGTGCGGTGCAGTTTTCACGGATGTTCTGAGCACAAGTCAAGCTCTGAAGGTCGGATCAGTGATAAACAGGTTCACTGGGCACAATCCGTAAAAGTTAAGTAACACAGTGTAAAATGAAAACATAAAACAAAAAGAAAAAGAAAGTTTTTGTGTATTTCCTTGGACGCCGAGACTTCCTCCCCGTATCACGAAATTGCCTGGTATCATCCTTAAGCGTGGTGGATCCAACCCTAGTCGGAAATAAATAATCAGCCATCCCATAAGGGGCGGCTCAATAATTAATAATAAATAGCAAAAATAATATAACCTTAACCTAATAAAATAATATAACACTTCGTCGTCGTCTTTATTCCTTCAGATTCCGGTTGTCGTCTTTATTTCTTCGGATCCCGGATGTCGTCTTTATTCCTTTAGATCCGTCTTTATCCCGGTTGAGTCCCAAAATGTGGCATAAATGAAAATACAATGTAGTATAAGAATATTCACTTTATTAATTCATCTAACTATTAATTTGAGGCGACAACCACTCACGAATCATGAATTGCCCATATAACTGTGTTCTCATTTTCACGAGTGTACCGCCCTGATTGACTGTGAATTATAAGACCAACCAAAAATTCAGTTTGTCTTTTTTTTCACGATGTGATTATGAATTATAATTTCTCTCGTCCGTCATTGCCATTCCACATTAGTGTTCATCCCCGAGTTATATCTATTTGATGAATTAATATATTGTAGCGAGCTTAGGGTTCGCTGGATTAATTATTTTAAAATAAATAAGAGCCGTTAAATCGATTGTGACATTTTATTAATCCGTAATAACAATTATTACTTTTTACCGTACACTTAACGTTTTCTTTATTGTCGCTTCCGTAATTATCGCGTATTTTACTGCTTACTTATTACTACCACACTTATCGCTTGTTTCACGTTCTACTTCTTACTCATCAGCAATCGCTTGTTTCACTTCCTACTTCATACTCATCGCTATGCTCTGTGTGCGGCGTATTTATACTGTTTCAGCGTTTCGTTTCCGTCCGTTCCATTGCCTTGAATGTTCTACTGTTCCTAGTCTCCAGTTTTCCATTACTTTATAGAATATTCTTGTACTCTGTTTCGGACTCTCTAGAATATTCTAGTACTGATTGTCATATGCGTCACACTACCCTCCGCCTAGATTAGTTCGTCCCGAACTAAATTCACTGGTCTCCCGGGCCAACAAAAGCCGCCAGTCGGTCGCGATGCACCACTTTCATCTTGGCGTTCGGCGGTGGAAGTTCTTCACCTTCATCCAAATTTTCTACTGCTCTCCTTTTCCCGTCAGCTCTAGCCTGCCGCCATTTTTCCTTTTCCTGACGACGGAATTCCTCTTGCATTTTAGGGATCTCATGCGAATAGTATAAGAGAAAATGCATGTGCCCACCCTTAAGCTCTTCTGGAGTTTGCACATCACGTAAGCGGTCTAGATCTTCATCTTTACTTACACGCGTATCATCTGGTATTGGAGCATCTGTCGATTTCATAACTGTGTCCAACTGGTAGTTCCGCATCTTTTCAAATAACTGGAGCAGTTTGTTCTTTGGGGCTGACAGTAAACACCAGCCTGTGTCGTAGTAATAGACTTTCCATACATCGTCGCACGTTAATTCTGGTTTCATGTGTTCTTCTCTATAGAACGCAATGAACGGCACCTCTACCTGTTGATTACGCCTACAATCTAGGGCTTGCTTGATCTTTCCCACCGTATGTGGTGGCTTACAATATCGGTCTCGACCTCCAACATCCGTTGATCTCTCTTGTTCAGAAACAGTTGATTTACAAAACGCATGTTTGTAAATCCATTCAGCTTCATCTTGTAGTTCATTGGGTCCCTCTGGAACAGGCGTAACCGGAACTTCGCGCAATTGCTCCCGCTTAGGAATATCTGTTTTACGGATTTCATTGTCCAAATCAGTAAAGTGACCCCTTTCCAATTCATCATTGAAATGTTTTGCCGCCTCAGTTTCCCTGTGACTACGTTCAGGGCGGCGTTCAACATCGTCTTCGTCGTCGAATAGCTGTTCGTCTATAGCCTCACGTGCTGAACCTTCATCGACGTGCTGTTCCTCTCCAGCACTTTCTTCATCATGTGTACGACGCAGACGCTTGGAACGCTTTCTGCCTTCGACTTTCAAACCAAGATTCTCTTCAATAAGGTCACAGTCGTCGTCTTCCAGTCGGTCGTCCAACTCGTCATCATCATTGTAAATCCGTTTCAGGGAACGGCCTGAAGCATCGGTGTCTTCATCATCACTGCCGTCCTCTTCAATCGGGTTATCATCAATGAAATCCTTCAGTTCTTCACGTAACACATCATCGTCATTTTCCTCCTCTTCCTCACGGCTGTCGGCCATAGCTTTGCTCTTCCTGAGGTTCTTCATTTCATGTGGCTCCAATTCCTCCTCATCCTCAGATTCTTCCGCTTCCGAGTCCCAGAATTCTTTCATACACTGCCTTTGGGCATCCAATTTTGCATTAAACTCTGCAGCTCGCGCGTCTAATTTTACAGCTTGCGCATCCAATTTTGCAGCTTGCGTATCCAATTTTGAATTTACGGTGTCAAATTTTGCATTAACATCTGTAGCTTGTGCGTCCAATTTTGCCATCATAATCCTGAACATCTCCGAAATGTCCAACGGTTGCGAACTCTTCTCCGAATGTCGATCTGCCATCGTCACAATACACTTTCACACACTTATTCACTTAAACAATAATTAATCCCACTTCTGACACCAATTGTAGCGAGCTTAGGGTTCGCTGGATTAATTATTTTAAAATAAATAAGAGCCGTTAAATCGATTGTGACATTTTATTAATCCGTAATAACAATTATTACTTTTTACCGTACACTTAACGTTTTCTTTATTATCGCTTCCGTAATTATCGCGTATTTTACTGCTTACTTATTACTACCACACTTATCGCTTGTTTCACGTTCTACTTCTTACTCATCAGCAATCGCTTGTTTCACTTCCTACTTCATACTCATCACTATGCTCTGTGTGCGGCGTATTTATACTGTTTCAGCGTTTCGTTTCCGTCCGTTCCATTGCCTTGAATGTTCTACTGTTCCTAGTCTCCAGTTTTCCATTACTTTATAGAATATTCTAGTACTCTGTTTCGGACTCTCTAGAATATTCTAGTACTGATTGTCATATGCGTCACAATATTCTGCTTATTTGTTCTTTCTGTGGTATTTTATACCAGTTGTCTGTATGGATTCATAATTGTTGTTAGATTAAAAGGATGAATTATCTGAATATGTATGAATCTGTGTATACGTTAACGGGTAATTTGATTGGAAAATATTTCTTTCCATCTAGTGAGATTATTCAAGTTTCGGCATTAATCATGATTGCTATTGTTAACATGTATACGATCTTTGTGAATTCGTTGCCCATTTGTTGTTATTACTACCGTGCTTTTATTTTCTTTCACCTTCAGCTTCCGATATCAGGTTGTTTCTTTTCCGCGCTGGTTCTTTTGTACGTAGATTACTTTGTCGGGTTCGTATTATTTTGTTTCTTCTGTTTTTATTTTAAAACCGTAATTGTCTTTCTTGCGTGCTTACCAACTTTTCTTTGATCCTTGTATTTGTTAAGCCAAAAAATGTTTGAGTTGGACGTGACTCTGTTACTGAATGTATCGTATTGTTATATCGATATACCGCGTTATAAATTTCATCCGAGATAGTACTGTTTCGTTCGAATGCTAGGCTTCTACTGATTTCCAACAGTGTAGAATGAACTCGTTCTGCGTTTGAATTGATATTCAGTACTCGACTGGTGTAAGTATGTGAGTCGCCCCTCTTTGTTTAATGCATGTTCCTATAAAAGTAGACGCGTTATCTGTCATTATCAACTGTACGAACGGAAATATTTGTGAGATGAACCCACCTCACACACACCTTACAATAAGGGAAATGTTCTATAAACATCTTATCAATCACGGTTCTACTGACAAAAGGGATTCGTTCAGACAGCTTGTTACATGCGATTTCCGCCACCACCATCATTTAATAATTTATAATTTTAATATAATTTGTTTTAATGTGGTGTGATGGTAAGGTGGTGGAAGAAGTGCATGATCCACTTGTGAGTGTTCGAACACGCCCCGATTCGAGTGTGGATCGTGGGCGGGTTCGAGTTCGATTTTTGGAGATTGAGAGAGGGAGAGTTTTTCGAAGCAGTCGTGTGCTAGAGTTAAAGAACAGTAGTTGTGGCTGAGTGGGCAGTGAACAAATCGGACTTTGTTGGCTGTGATGAGATATCCTGTGAATCGTCTAGATGTTCGGTGTTCGGAAGAAAAGGGAGAAAACCGATGAAAACCAAACACAGTTAACCGTATAGTAACCGTGCATATTTCTTCTGTTATAATTTAATGTTTACCTAATAAAGTGTGGACTTGTTTATGCGTTATTTTGTATTGGATCTGATTTTGAACTTAACAACAGCTCATTCAACTAGAAGCAGTATTTAAATTGAGAGATTTCAAAAAACATTGCTGGGTTTGAACAAGAAGACATTTAACGTTGTGTTACCTATTGGGCGATCTCAGTGGATACACAACTCAGTGTTTACGAGATTGTGTTGCAAATGGTGTTGCAAATTCAACAAATGGAAAACTAAAACAATTTTCGAAAATAAAAGACGGCACGTAATGATCCCTCTGCAGCAAAAGCCAAAATTCTCTAAACCGGTTGGAACCGGGAGCCGATAGATCGTGGCTCAACAACGGGACGTCGAGAGGAATAACTAGGTAACCGCACCTGGGAGAACCGTTGGCGTAACCGACACCTACTGGAGAAAGTTACCTGAATGGCCGATTTTATATAAGCCATATACATGCTTGATTAGCAGGTAACAAAACTAATATTTACCAAATAGATCTCCACAGCAAAAGTGCAAGGCACGCATCATATAACAGTTACCTTACCCATCATATTACAAGCTCGCAAACCGTCACACGATCTTCAAGCATTTTTTTCTCTATTTTCACATTTGTTTCGTTCGAAACCGAAGGTCGACCGGAACGCCGTTCGTCATGGAAAATACAAGTACGTGTTTGATGCCCATACAGTATGGTTCGTTAACTTCGCACAATTGATGACGAATGTCAATAGGGGTAATGCTGTTGGCACTCAAAAAAAGGTATCACTGCCCGTAACTCACCCCTGGAGAGAGAAGGGAGCGGGAGTCCATCGCTGGCAGCTGCCCAACAAACACTGAACGTCGCGTTGGTGATGATTTGATGAAGGACAACCATGCCCCATAAAAAGTTAGTGGATCTCGCTTAAAAGATTTGCCTGGTATTTTTAGTCACAATTTTTGTTTGCCCATCAACTTTACCTTCGCCATCGTGACCTTCTTCATTTGATTTGGTCTAAATTTCCTAAATATTGAATATTGAAATAACCTACAATTAAAGCATTTTTTGTCTAGCAAGTAAGAAAAAGAACAAAATAAAAATGCACCTAAAATTAAATGGAAAGGAATATTTAAATATTTAAGTAATGTGCATTGATACCTTCTTTCTCTAACTCGGATTCTCATTCTCGTGACCTACGATGCTTTAGTTTTTGATGGTATAACTATATAAGGTGCGTAAAAATTATAAACAAAATCTCAAGAGAGCCAGAAAAATTCTGGGCTCGTCCAGTTCGGCTGAAGAACGGTTTGCTTTTTCTTTTTCTATGCAATCGAAATTTAGTTTTCATATAAAGCGTTCTCTCCAAATCATTAGCAGCTCGAGAAAGCGGCATTTTTCCAATAGAAGTTTCCCAGTTAGGCCTGAATTAAATTATTAACGGTATTTGTCGAAATCTATTTTGCATAATCTCTTGTTCTTGGTTGGTATTCCTACCGGGAGTCTTGGCGGACTGTAATGGTGAGTGTTTTCCAAAGACCTCTACGAAATCCTATCCGTAGATGTAGGGAACATTGGTGCTCGATGGAATGAGATATTTCGTTGGTTGCTTATTGGTTTTAGTGGTGTTCCTAGTTATGGATCCTGTGAAGCGATTCCGTGGACAAAACTCTGCGGTGTGTCTAAGTTTTCATACGGTGTGGAAAGATGTTTGCATCAACGACAAGAGAGGAATATAAAGTAATATCGAACTGTTCCGGAGAATCTAAATACCTTTTCTATCTGTTCACTGTTTTTTTTTTAACAACATTAACAATTCAATTCGTAGCTACAATCGCTATAACACCATGATCAAAAAGTTCGCGGAACTACCATCACATACGCTCTCTCTAACGGGAATTGGTTTTAATGTAGGCCTTCTGTTTTTGGCATTCCTACCAAATTTCAGGATAGGGTTAAGCATATCTCCTTGCATCTAAACACCAGGCGAGCAATTGGCATGCACTCAATGAAACTAGACCGAAGAAAACACAATTTTCATTAAAAAAAAGAAGGTGACGCTCATAATTTTAATGGATTACGACAGAATTGAGCAACCTGAATTCTTCCTACAAGGTTTGACAGTAAATAAGGACCAATATTTGGACATTATAAGACGGCTGCATGAAGCAGTTCTCCAAAAAGATTGGATTTGTGACAAACAATTCGTTGATTTCGTACCATAACAACGAAGTGCTGCTCAATGAATTTTTGACCAAGAACGAAATGAATGCCATTCAACTGCCACCAATTTTACTTCATTTACCTTGCTATCACTTATTTCTGTTCAACCGAGACGAAAAAATACTATGAAGAATGTCTTTTTGCAAACGAGAGGTAATAGATAATTCGAAGAAGGTTGTAATAGACCTACCGAATATCGAGTATAAGAAATGTTTTAAGGATTGGATCAAGCACTAGCATAAAAGTGCATCGCCGTCGATGGAGAGTGCTTTAAAGGAGACTGTTGCACGTTGCAACCAGTAATGGTAAGGATGCTCTGTGTGATAACATGTTAACATTAAATAACTCTCCACCCTCTACACTCAAGGTGTTAGCTTGTGTCACAACCGATTAGCTCAATTTCGATTACGGCGAGCTGTGACACAAGGAATAATGGAGCGAATTCAAGAGAACAGTACAGCAGTACTGCTCTTGATCGAAAACAACAGCAAAACCCCTGGAGAAAGGAAGAGCGACAATAATGTTTAATCGAACAAAAAAAAGTAGAAAAAACAACAATAAAAACGATCGAACAAAAGACATTGATTACGGTGCGAAAAATCAAAAAATTACGTTGACGCGCAATACAAAAATAAAACCGGATTCAAACTTCGCAGGCGAAATTGTAGACAACCGGTAGTTAAGTGAAGTATTTTTAAACATCAATTCCATTTAACATAAAACTGAACAACATTTCCTGAAGGAAGCTTGTTATATAATTAAAGTTCAATTAATTATCACTCCCCCTTTGAATTATTAACATCTCGCGTCTTCACATACATATCCTTCCCTTCCCCCCAAATCACTAATTTCCCTTTACAATAGAATATCCCCAAATACAACAGTAGATAATTTAAATAAAAGTAATCCCCATTTAAAACCACACTTACATTACAATATTCATTTTCCTTTTATTAGCCATAGTCGCCCCCTATTAGCCAAGTCCGGCCGCTTCCTAGAAATAACTATCGTGGAAGCGGAACGTAAAAGGATTTGTGTCGAAAGACACGAGATTGCTTCCTTCTTGTTAGTATAATCGTGGTAGCGAGTGGTTGTGCGCTCCTACTTAATTTAAATATTCGGCGTGTGGTTTTAAGTATTTGACGCGTGCGGTTGAGTTCAGTCGCGTAAATAAAATAAAAGTTGAAAAATAGTCGTATACGCCTGCGGTGGTGTAGTGGTTGAAGGAAAGAATGTTGAATTAAGGAAAGAAGTTATTGTAATATTAAACTAACAGTGTAAAGAAATAAAAAACAGTTAATAAAATATTAAGAAAGAATGTTGAATTAAGGCAAGAAGTTATTGAAATATTAAACTAACAGTGTAAAGAAATAAAAAACAGTTAATAAAATATTAAGAAAAGTATTGAAATATAAAGTATACCCGCCTGTCACGTGGGAGACCGGGGTTCGATTCCCCGTCGGGTAGCCTCTGGCGCAAGACTAATAAACTTGCCCGGAAAAAACAATCATTATGGAAAATTTAACAAGCCTCAGGACTTGCTGAATAAGGCCAAGACCAGTTCCCGGTTGTAGTGCCGATGATGATGATGATTGAAATATTAAACTAACAGTGTAAAGAAATAAAAAACAGTTAATAAAATATTAAGAAAAGCAGACGCTCGTGTGGTGTTTTAATGAGAAGGAAACAAGCAGAAGCAGCAGAACGCCCACGACGCCCACACCCTCCAAGTCAGACAGATAAGGGAGTGCAGCTGACATCA
The DNA here is from genome assembly GCA_963931805.1 of Microdon myrmicae. Lineage (NCBI taxonomy): Eukaryota > Metazoa > Arthropoda > Insecta > Diptera > Syrphidae > Microdon > Microdon myrmicae. The sequence continues at coordinate 35,524,735 of OZ007498.1, read as the reverse complement.
ACGTTCCTAACCAGGAGCAAGCAACACAGGGGTAAGTTCTGTGAAAGACAAAATAATTGTTAAAAAACATTTAACAAGCTTATACGGATAAAGATCCGCGAGATAAGTAAGAACAAAGATAAGTTGTGTATTCTCGTTAAATGAATAAAATATTTATAGCTTCAAATTCGGGCTTTGTGATTTACTTTCTGGAGTTTTTAATCAGTCGTTAATCTACAAGGAAATTCTACTGATATACCACGGCGACTGAACTGATTTGACGTGTTCACCAATATTGTCTGTGAAGAAGAGTTGGAGTTGTGTTCCGACAATCACCGAAAATCTACCGAGGGTTTTTGGCGGATTTGTTTAGTGTAAGTGTTGTGTACCATACTTGGTCGTGTTCCCAAAACCGATTTCTCAGTACCCATAAAAACCGAGGAATCTATCTCAGCATGTACGGCAGTAATTCGCTGGAACTAAATTCCCTATGCACGCATAGCAACCCCTTTCAAGTTCCTAGGAAGCGACAGTGAGCTATGACTCCACCGCCACGACACGATGAATGGATTCTTGCCCATTTTCAGCCAGTCGAGTCACAACCACCAAGGTGAACACATATAGTCGGATTTTAACCGTACAACTAGAGTGGATCATGTTAAGTGTTCGATCCTCGTGTAGATACACCGGTTCCAGAAGCCCGTATTTTGAAGTCCGTTTTCCCCTCAAAGTTAATATCCCTGTTGCTATCGCTGCCACGTCGCTCGACGCAATAAACAATTAAATGTAGACAATGTAAAAGTGAATTGTGATCCCCGCCAAGTGTTAATTTTGTATTGAGATTTCGCTTTGTATTGCGACCAGGAGGATTGTGAACTTATCTCATAAGTAACATAAGAAAAACTTGACACTGTGGATTATGGAATTTATTGACATTGTGTTTAACTAGTAAAGGTCCGCGGCAACAGTGTGTATTACGAGGCTTGTCCCTTCAATTAACCTTTTAACTTGCAAGCAATTCAATGTGTATCAAAAACCAATCACAACAAGTCAAATCAATAAAACAATTTACAACAACATCAGCCATGTGTTTTATTTCTTATTCTTCCTGTTTGTTTCCTTGGAGATTCATTCCCTGGACAATCGTCGGCTGTTTTTAGTGAACCTGTGCCGTACGCCGGCACACCTACCTAAACCCCACACAGTCATCTTGGATCCCTCCTATTCATTCTTACTATTAATGATATAGACTTCAGTATCAAGCACGCCCATCACACGTCTTACGGCTCTAATGAACCCATTTCACGAATGCTTCGAAGGGCAAATTTGTACCCTTCCTCCTCCAATTTCAATCTTACCTCCCCTGCTCTCAGACTTGGTCTCTTCTTTATCCCCCGTTGATCCCACCCCACCCGCCACCCACACTCTTACTACCCGCACACATTCCAACTCCAGATCCTCGTATCCTACCACTCCACCTCTTACATTTTCATCTATCTTACCCTTCATTAAACTAAACAACATATACCTTTGTACTCCCCCTTATCCCTCCTTTCGTCTACTTAATTAAATTCATAATACCCTAGTTTTAAGTTAGTTGTTATGTTTGTCTTGTTTTCTATATACATACAAGTATATATCGCTTGTGGTAAGCTAAATAAACGGGACTTCTGCCCCTCACAAAATAAATATCCATGCGTACTGCAGTCATGGAGTCCTTATTAAAGAGTCAAACACTGGCGGGGTTTTAAATAATATTGAGAGCCATGGATGTGCTATAGGCTTTTCCGAAATCAAATTGAAAATCTGGTGTTAATTTTTCGGCACCGTTTTTATTTTATACCAACGCACACGCAAAAATGGACTTTGATATACCCTTAAATGTCAAAGCACAGTGTGGACGGGGAAAACAGAGAAGGGATAAGGAAGGGATGTTCGATGTACATTGGTATTAAATGCTTGGATATTACAAGCGAATGCAGGGGTGGGCACACTCTTACCCCGCGTTCTTTGACTTCAATCCCACATCTCCCGCTCTCAAACGTCGTCTCCTCTCTTACCCTTTCCGATCCCACCCCGCTCAACGCATAGACTCTCCCGCAGTCATACTCACATCCTAGCATCGGGGTTATACTCGCCCTTCCTTGTCCTACCACCTAGACTATTATTCTATCCATCTTTGTTTACTTCCCCATTCCATTTTTAAGTTACTTTAAAGTTAGTCCCCCACCCCCAACCCCATCCCGCATCCCTTAGTTTTTAAGGTAATTCGAAAATCTATAAGTTGATATGGTTATACGTCTTGTACTAAGCGAAATAAAATGAGGGTTCTCCCCTCTATTCATTCCTTCATTCATGGGCCGCACCATTTGTTTGATGCAAGACATTTTTATTGGCACACAATTTAATTGAAGCGGTACAACCATATACTTTCCTCTCAGATTTGTGTCTGGACTCTACGGTTTTATTGTCAGCGTTGCCACCATAGAGTTCTTGTTCGATCAATTTAGCATAATCAACTCAAGGGAGTTGGCGTTTAAAGATTCCAAGCATGATGAGGCTCAACCCCAATAAATAAATATATGAGTTTAGTGAGTGTTACTTGCGTAGTTTTTTTATAATTTGAATATCATTTAAATATACAGCATTGAATGATCTATCGACCAATATTGATCACGATATTATAGTAGTATAGCTTCATTCACGCGAAAAAAAGATGGAAAATTCGATTAAAGGCTTCTTTCATGTAAACATTTCCTTGGGGAACATTTAAATTATGTTTTATTTTACAAGTAATAGTGCTATTTGTACTGCCATACGAAATAAAAATATTATCACTGTCCTAAATGCTTGTGTATTTTATTTGAAAAACAAATTACTTCGCGCTTAATGAAAAACCTTATATATGGAAAGGTTGAAAGGATTCCGTAATTTTATTTGGACAATGTATCTAGTACGACATACTTACGTGTACATAAAGTTATATTTCTTTTACATGTAACAAATGTATTACAATTAGTGAGGCTAACTTGGCACACATTTTGCATGCGGTCTTATTTACCCTCCATCTTGAAAATTACTTTTTTCTCATTGTCATTTATTCAATTCTAACGAGAATAGAAGTCATTGTAAGATAACATTTACTCCCACCGCAAGATGTTTTACCAAAACTAAATTTAAATCAAAAGAATTAAACTGCACAAACCATCAATTGAGTCCTGTAGAAAAATATGTCATCCAACTGTAAATCGGTTTTCCTTGAAACTTACATTTTACTCAACATTCCAGATTTCCATACTACCGTGAGAACAAACAAGGATGGCAAAACTCAATTCGCCACAATCTATCCCTGAACGATTGTTTTGTAAAAGTGCCACGCGACAAGAATACCATCGATGAAAGCGACGGAGCCGGAAAGGGTAGTTACTGGATGTTGGATTCATCTGCAAACGATATGTTTGAACAGGGTAACTACCGTCGACGACGTACCCGTCGTCAAAGACAAAATCCCAAAGGAATACATAACAATGATCACGTAAGTGGAGAATTGATTCGAATTGCAACTCTTTTTCTTCTCCTCCATCTAACTCTATCTAACTGGTTTTTTTTTCTTTGTTTCAGAACATTTTATGTGCAACCGGTAATCAACAGACTGACATACAACTTACACTGAATCCTGTCAATTCCGATTTCGACTACTACAATACACTCAATTACACTGACCGCATAACTGAGCTACACAGGCAGTATTTGGCAAGGATTGCTCCATTTAATATCTTTTTCAGAAATACCACATCCACTGTGGCGATGGACAATAAAATCGATCCGAATCAAGACATTGACATTGATAGTCAATCAATTCAATCGGATAACTCGTGTAGCAGCCCGAAAGCCATTCAGCCATCCATCTCACATCGCACATCCATCAACGGATCAACGAAATCGTCATTGCCATTGTCATCCCCATCATCATCATCATCATCACCCCCGTCGTCTTCAATATCATCATCTTCATCAACTTCATCATTCAGTATTGAGAACTTAATAAGAAAGGACTAACACTTTCCAATAAATTTAATAACACTCTGATCCCAAAGCATCAGCGCGTAAACAGACAAACACCACTGACAGCTAACCAATACCTTTTGCGTGTTTTAAGTCTACTAATGAGATTTTAATAGTAAAAGGATTCGTCGCAATTTGACATCAATAACTCTGCAAGTGTCGCGTCCCACAAAGCGTTCACTATCTAAACCTTCTTCACCCGTCCGCCAAAATTGCTCATATATCCTAAAAGGACGATTAATCAATGTCATAGTCAAAGCTGAGGACGACCAATTCAAAATTAAAATAGCTGATGCGCGATTTAATTATGAGACAGTTATAAATCCTGGCCATTCAATGTTAATACATTTAGACCAATCTACGGGGACATGCCGGATTCGTCCCTATTTCACCAAGGATGCCTACTTAATCACTTGTAAACTCCTGGCTATTAATGATAGTTGAGTAATCCAGAAAACTTTACGGTAAATTAAATTTGAATCAGAACCCTGGCCGATTGATTTCGTAGACTGTAAATAATCGACGGACTGAAATATCTAGATGGTGTTGTGCCTTTGGTCACCACAGTGTATCCTGGATATATTGAGTTATCAAAAACATTTTTTTTAAAGACCCTCGATGGGTTTGGGCAGACACAAATACAGACTTGAGCAGAAATGAAGGATACCCGAATACCAGGCTACACCAGGACTTCCGACCCATTCATCATTAATCAACGCGACGTATCCTGATCTCTGGCATTTAAATATTTTCAAGCTCATTAATAAATTCAGAGCGGAAGAAGTGGCGCTCCTGTGGATACCAAACGGAACGTTCATCTAAATTAATTTAAAAATTAATTAACGTTATTAATTTTTGGCTGAGACGAGAGTAACTTTTGCAAATAAGCGAAGTGCACTGAAAAGTTTGTTTTGAACAATTTGACTTACAGAGCTGTCGACGTTGTAACTCCTTGGAGAAGTTCCAGCTAGAAATCTTCGTCTAACAATTCAATGAAATAACTGGCAGGAATTTTTGGGAACCTTGACCATCTGGCAGGACGCCCACTGAAGTGGTGCCACAAATTTAAGACGTATCTAATTTTACTTCCTTGACTTTTCACTCATCGCATGCAATACTATCAAACCTACAAGAACATTTAAGAAAGTATTTGAAACTGTGGATTTTCGAAGATGGGAAAATGTACTACGGCAGAAATACCTCTGAACTTACCCAGCTGCTTTATTATGTGTAATCAATTAGATCCGTCGGTATCTAGGTTCCTTAGGAGTTGTTGCAACTTGGTAAAGACGTTTAATAATAGTATACCTAAAATGTATTCATATAACTATTATATTTACCTGTAATATTTTACATATAAGTTGTATAAATCATATGCAAAAATATTGTCTATAGTTAAAAGTATTTGTAGTAATTTTTAGTAATGTATAAGAAGACAGGTAATTTATTTATTCCAGCAGTATGGATCTTATATAAAAAGTATTTTAAAACCCACTAATAAATAGATTAAGAAAAATAAACAGAGAAAAAATAAATCCATGTTATAAGAAATATGGGAATACATTTGTGGGGAAGACGAGATCGTGGCGCCAGCATGGGCGCAGGGTTCTACTCCGACCCCATCCGAATCGCTGTAAATAGTTCACCGGACACAACGACAAGATAAAAGTGCACCGCGGATACCAGGATAGTGTTTCTACTACGCGCACACAGTTGATTATGAATTGAATTGTCTTTGTTAAATGATTGATATGAGCGTGAACAGTGCGCGGCAAACCTCAATCCTTACATACAGCGATACTTTCCGTAGTCCTATTGCTTAATGCAACCATTCACCAAGAGACAAATAAAACACGATTTTCACCATTTAGTATAAGTTTTTTTATTGTTTCGGGCAGGTGTACACGTATTTCTGTTGTCATATTATTTAGAAATTTCTCTTATAGTTACTATAAAAATCTTTTCACACAAATAGTTAAATATCAATGTTCACAAAAGTGCCGGGAAATATTTTTTTTAGACACCACCCTAACCGTTTTCCTCTTTTTCTCAACAACCTACACCACGACCCCGGGTATATACGCCTCTCCGTAGCGCTACGGAGAGCGGAAAGCGACCCTACCGTCGCGAACGGTGGTTGTAATAAGGCTCAGTTAAACTTTCACAATTAGATACACCAAGCGACAAGAAAACTTGACTCATGGTTGAAATTCCGCATCCCGCAGCGCTACGGGACGCGGGAGAAAAAAAAACGACCGGCGCGGTTGGTGGGTGGAATGGGACTCAGCGATATTAAAACGCTATAAATAGAAATTCGGCCAGTGAAACCGGCTCTTTCAAATTAGGGTACACATGTATGTGTGAGCATTAGTTCATTCATGGGACGAAACCATGAGAACGAATCTAAAACAAAGAAAGGGCATAATGTGCAGTTCGGCTAAGCAAACAAGCCAAATCTCATTGGATGCTAATTGTGTCTTTGTTTGCTCATGCCTCGAGGTCATGAGGTACGGATCCAGGGAAATTAAAAGACAAAGGGACCGTATAGATAGTTGTCTAGGGTGTGCATCGCGGCTAAATAAATAGACGACGATGCATCGAAGAAATGGTGTTAAAAGCAAAGATGGGACCAGGGCATCATAAAAGTCTTAGATGAGTGATGCCCTTGTCTAAATAGGCGAATAGCCATCCGAAAGAGGTGCTAATGTATTACAATACTTTATACAATGAGAATTGTATATAGTATCTTGGGTCGGTGGCCGAAACGAATCCCTTGCTTGCATTTGTATATGCGGGGTAATTCGTTGTGAGAAACGGATTCTATATCTGCATAGTTTATGCTTTGATTTGTTTGCCGTATCGCCAGAATGCCTGCTGAAGGACAGCGTTCTTTTGTTTGTACATGGTACATCCTAGGGAATTAGTTTCAGCGTCTTTTGCGCTAATTATATGAAGCTGTGTTGTACTGTTTAATGTTGGGTAAAAGAGTCGCCAGCCAATGTGTATGTAGGTAAATTTATTGTACACATGTTGAGGCTGGGAATAGCCAATTCAAGGTTAAGTTTCCCTGATTATGCGGTTGCATTATATGTGAACCGATTAGTTTTCTTTCAGGAAATTTATGATAAGTTTGGAGAGAATTCTTATAGAGAATTTTAATTCGAATTAATGAATGAAGGTAAGAATTCTTTTCCAGAAGCTTTTAGCTAAATAATTTGGTCATTTGTTGCGTGAAGTATTTACAGGTGCTAATGCGATTGCATAAGCAGGAAATTATGAAAGTTGGGTAGAAGTTATGGGGGTTCTTCAGGTAAGTAAAAGTGGGGTTTGGCGGAACCGCCAAGCATTTATGGTCATGTATATTGTGCCGATAACATAAAAGATTAGACATTCAAACAAAGAATTGGTTTTCTCATTTTTGTGTACTTTATAAATATCAACCACAAAGAGTCTTTAAAACCCTCTGATGGCACAGAAAGTCTGTCTTAAAAGTGTTTTTTTTTTTTATGAAATAAAATTGTAACTTCTCTTTTAGGTCGTTTTGCTCTCATAGGTGGTGCTCTACACATACAAGCTCTAACAACGAACAACTCGTTTCATTTAGATCGATAATTACCTTACCGCCCCCAGTTGTACAAGAAACATAGGTTAACGTCGGCGTCTAAATGCTAGGGAAGGCAAAGCCGTCTTCTGTCAATACCATCCTTTGGTGTAACATCTATTCATAAAAGCACCCATTTGTGTTCAAATACTATTCTATACAAACGTTACGAAGTGAGTTGGGAGTGATTGTCACTTAGAATTATGTCGACAGCTTTTGTTGTGTTATGTCGAATTTTCTACTGACTATAGTAGAGAGATGCTTGCTAAATACGGCCAAGACCGGATCCCGGTTGTAGTGCCGATGATGGTGATGATAGTTCTTGTACAGTTCGTCGAAGTGATGGCTTAAACAATTTCCTGTGAATTTAGGGCTTCAGATGGCAGGGCGTACCTAAGGTATAGATTTCGATTAAGATGGAGCTTAGAACAGACCCTTGTGGTTCGCCTGCGGTGACGTGGTATATTCCAAATAACTTTCCATTTTCCCAATATAGAAAACTTCTGCTTAAAATAATAATGCCTGATGGCGTTATACTGAAACCAATACAGAACAGTTTAAAAATTAGACCTTCAATCCACGTCGTGGCAAAGATTTTTTCAAATGGCCTCTCCCAATAATGACAAGTCTTTTTGACCCTAAACAGTCAACCTCCTCACACCATTTCATAAGTCTGTGGCGGTTCCGCCAAACCCCACGGTTCACTTACCTAAAAAAAAACCCCATAACTGCCATCCAATCACAGAATTTCGCTAATGCAATCGCATTAGCACCTTAAATGCTTTACGCATATAGGTATAATCTAAAAAGCTCCAGTAAAAGAATTCTTACCTTTTCTTGCATCTCTTCGCATATAATTCCTGTAAGAGTTCTTTCTTACCTTATCATAAATTCCCTGTAATAAAATTCATCTTACCCTTGAGTTGGCTAATCCCAGCCTCAATATGTGTACATAAAAACTATCTATGAACGCATCGGCTGTCGACCCTTTTAGCCAGCGATAAATAGTCCAACACCAACTGCATGTAATTAGCACCATTCACGTTGAGACTATTTCACTAACTCGCACCATAAGTAAACAAAAGGCCGCTGTCCTTCATCGGTTTCTCTATACCACATGGAGAACCAACCCACAATGCCAACCAATCTTGACCACTAACAGCGCGTCACCCTACCCTAACCTATCAACATGCAAAACCAAATCCCAATCTGCAATCGCATCCAGCCCGAACTTGCAAAAATTCATCTCCCAATCTGCAATGAAAGACATTTCCCAAAACTCCCAACAGAATACAATTCAACAGAATATAATCTAAATCATCCCCGCATACATTTCCCCAAAATTGCTTCGGTCAATTCTTCACCTAAACCATGTCCCTCGCTCGCGACCAAGCAATTCTAATTTCCCCCGAAAACCATATCCTGTAATGAACGCATATTCCAACTTACAACGAAATATTAACCATCTCCCTCAATTACATCAACCCACATACATTTTTCCGAAATTGCTTCGGTCAAATCTCTACTGAATTCATATTCCCTCTTTGCGATCAAGCAATCTTAATTTCCCCGAAATTCATATGCTATAATAAAACGCACATTCAAAGCCACAACGAAGCATTAACCATCACCACCAAATATACCGAGCCGCATACATTTCCCCGAAATTACTTCGGTTAATATCTTATCTAAACGATATTCCTTGCTTGCACCCAAACAATTCCAATTTCCCGGTATACACAACCAACGAATCCAACTCAGCTTATACGGCGAGGATTCGCTGGAATTTAATTCTTATGCAGGCATAGCAACTATTCTCAAAACTCCTCGGAAGTGGCATTGGGTTTATTTCTGCTATGACTCAACCGCCACGACGCGATGAATAGATTTCTCTCCATTCATTGCCCAGTCGAGATTCAACCGCCACCAGACCAGACATATACGGTCGATCTCCAACCTCCGGTCGGCCACGCCGCGTTGCGGTCAGTCGTTGTCCAACCACCGTAGAGTGCGCGCAATCGCGTGTTATCTTTCTTGCCCAAGTCGAGTCGATGGGGGGTCCGCGTTAGTTATTGATCCGCAAATCGCTGCAAGACGGGAAGCGACAGTTTTAAATCCCCGCCGAAACTAAAACGAACAACCGTCCCCCAAAAGAAAACGCGAAAACAAGATATTCATACCGTTAGACCGAACAAACCCCGTCTCATATCGCGCGGCCATTGCGTAGCAGACACGTAGCCGAAGGAATGGGTAAAGCACCTCGCTCGACGCTTAGAAGAGGAGCAGCGGCAAAGGGAGAACAACCAAATGATCGTGTGAAATGGAACGGAGTCTTTGCCAGACCCCAAAAGAGACTTTAGACGTCCAGTAATAAAGTGGATGGACATCAGAACACGTGTTAACCTTTTTCTTATTTTCGCAACTCATTATTAACTTTTCTTTTTATAAGTAATTGTATTTCCCTATTGCCCACCGAGTTGTACATCCCCCTCGCGGGACAAAAAAACACCGACGAATAAAAGCACATATTAAAAGAAACATCAACGAACAAAACAAGTGTTTTCATTTCCCCCTTGGTGCTCGAATTTCGGACGACGGTTTGCGACGAACTCTTTAGTGGGGCGGTAGTGAACTAGTCCCATGCGCTGGCACATTTACCCCCCCCCCCCCCCCCCACAGGGCATTCTGGCGATACCCAAACAATTCAATCATTCTAGTATCCCAAATGCACCTAAGATCTAATGAGTTGCAACTTGTTTACTCAGTTGAACTCTCAGGTCATAAATTCCTTTTATCCTACATAGTTCTGGATTCGTTTCCCAGTAACCTTCTCACATAAACAAAGATCTCTACGATCCTTTTTTCCTTTCTCTGTTTCGGGTTCATTCCCATGGCCTTGTGTATGAAAAAAACCAATGTGATCTTCACTCACACCTACACATACATTGCCAAGTCTTCCTTCCTTGTTTTCACCACGAGAGAAACACTTTCTCTCTCGGAAAAACTCACCCCGTACGATTGAATATCGTTGAGTCGTTTTTCATCACCCGGTCGGACGGTTTGTGGGGGTTCTCTATACCACATGGAGAACCAACCCATGATGCCAACCAATCTTGACCGCTAACAGTGCGTCACCTTAACCTAACCCGTAACCCATTTCAAAACATTCCAAACACATCCCAATCTGCAAGCGCATCCATCCCGAACTTGCAAGAATCCATCTCCCAATCTGCAATGAAAGGCATTTCCCAAAACTCCCAACAGAATACAATTCAATAGAATACATTCTAAATCATCTCCCTCAGTTACATCACCCCACATATAATTTTTCCCAAAACCGCTTCGGTCAATTCTCTATTTAAGTCATATTCCTTCCTTGCGACCAAATAATCTTAATTTTCCCGGAAATTCATATGCTGCAATAAAACGCATATTCAAACCTACAACGGAATATTAATCATCACCACCAACTACACCGAGCCGCATACATTTCCCCGAAATTGCTTCGGTTAATTCTCTATCCAAATTATATCCCCCGCTTGCACCCAAGCAATTCCAATTTCCCCCGAAAACTCATGCCCATACTTGCTCGTGTTCCCAAAACCGATTTCTCGGTACACATAGCAACCGAGGAATGTAGCCCAACCAGTACGGCAGGAATTCCTGGAAACAAACTCCATATACAGGCATAGCAACTCTTTTCGAAGTTCCTAGTACTCGTAAATGGCGGCGAGTCGATTTTAGCTATGACTCAACCGCCACGACACGATGAATTGATTCTTTCCTTCATTAGTCAGTCGTCTTTCAGCAAACGGCCGCGGGCACACGGGGGCACGAACGCCTCCGCGCGCCAAATAAAGTCAATTTTCTGACAGTGTTTGGCTGGACATTGTCGAAACTTTTAGTGACAGACGGATTGGGATAGGAGTGAAACGAGTGCCCGTGTCTGGCACAATACTCGTAATCCCCACAAGTTTCACTACTCTTCCCCTAACCATCTACTATCAGAATGTAATCGACTTTTCAAAAGGCACATACACTCCCTTTCGATATATATGCTCGGGCCAATTCCAACCTAATCCCGACTGTTAACAGTCTAGAACTATTTCCTTCCTCCTTTACCGTTTTCCGCGATGACAATGTTCATCTTCAATGTCCCGATTCCCCACGCCGTGGGGTCCAGCTTGCCATTGATAACATAATTACTATCTTTCACTCTCCCAATCTGGACTGTCGCAATAAAAATCAACCACCGCCCAATGTCTTTATATATTGTTTGCTTCTATATACCCCCTTCACGTCCTATCGTGCCATACGAACTCGCAATAGAAGCGATAGGTCACTTAACGGAGTTAAGCTCCTCCCTAGACGATATCGTCGTTATTGGCTATTTTAATCTCCCCCATCTCCAATGGTGACTGGCATACGATCAATCCGTCCACTTCTCTAACCCCGCAAGTACCAAGGAACATCTTTTTATTGGTGGTCTCACCAGCTCTAGCCTCCGTCAAATAAACAATGTCCTAAATCATATGGGTAGACAACTGGACCTCGTATTTACAACGGACACGTATAATTCCTCAGTTGCCCCTAATCCGCACGCCCTATCAACCATTGACAATTTCCACCCCCCGCTTCTCTTATCTCTATACCGTAATCACGTCGCCCAACCCTCTCCATCTCATGACAGCTTTTGCTACAACTTCCGCAGAGCCAACTTTCGCCTTCTGAATGATGAGCATCTTACCAAAACTGCATTTCGCTTTGATCATCTGGAAATAGAAGCACCTACTGCCACCGTCTACAAGGAGGTCTCCTACGCCATTTCCTTATATGTCCCTCGTTCTCGGTTTCATCGTCCCCATGATACAACCGAAAACTTCGCAATCTTCGTAACAAGAGGAATAACTTGTGGAACATTTTCCTAAGAACGCGACCCACCTTAGACTAGTCCAACTATCTCGGTTCCTTTTAAAAATTCACCGAGCTTTACAACTCCCTCTACTTCAACTACTTCTCAAAAACACAAACAAACCTGATCAATGACCCCAAACCTTGTTTCCGCATTATAAATTACAAACGGAAAACCGACGCCTGTCCCAAATCCCTTTCCGATGACACAATTACTTCAACCGATCCCCAAACGATTGCCAACCTATTTGGTACTTTCTTCAAAACATCCCTCATGGACATCTCTTTCGAGCCCAACCCGTCTTACTTGAAAGACCTGCCCGAATTCTCCATTGGCCCTTTCATCTCTCAACCTATTCAGTCACACCTAGTTGAAGAAACGCTAAATGTTCTTAAAGACGAGTTTGGCCCCGACCCCGATGGACTTCCCGCTGTCCTGTTAAAAAAATGTTCCTCTTCTCTTTCTCTTCCACTCTCAAATGTTTTCAATATGTCTCTCGCGCAAAGCGTTTTCCCTAGCATTTGGAAATCCTTCTTCGTAACCTATATACATAAAAAGGGACCTAAAAATGATATTAGTAACTACCGTCCCATCGCCAAACTGTCTCGTATCCCAAGACTGTTCGAAGGTAAAGATAAAGGTTGTAAAGAACGCGTTATCTTTTCGGTGTAAATCCATTATCTCACCCAATCAACATGGTAGCCTTTCGGGTAGGACGACAACTACCGATCTGATTGAGTTCTCACCCTATACTCTCCTTCCCTTAGAGAATGGCAGCGAAGCCGATGTAATTGTGGGGTACGATGGTCGCGACGCCAGCATGGGCGAGAATTCTACCACCAACCCACTCGTTCACTAAGCGGTTACACGGAGAAGGCAACAAAAGAAACCAAAAACGCTGTAAGTCCGGAAGGAAGGAAAACACATCAAAACACATTCGATTGTTGGTGGTGATTGTTTTTGTTGTAGCTCTGTTATTTTATTTAAATATCGCAACCGCAATAAAAATAACTTTCGTTTAACTCTGAAGACACCGCGCACTGAAACACAACCGGTTAAAAATTAGAAATTGGAAATTAGCACACACTCGACTGGGGCTGAAAACTCGGCTACGTGATGAATACGCGTCTCCGCAGCGCTACGGAGAGCGGAAGATGCTCCGACCGGATCGGTGATTGGAATACGACTTAGTGATTCAACCCTCGTTTGGGGTGAGTTTGGTGGTGTGGTAAAAAGGAAATGAAATTGCTTGTGGCGCGAGCTCTTGGGTGTAAGAACCGTGGGAATGAAAATTCACATGCAAGAGCATCTTTGAACGAAGTGTTTGCAACTGTTTAAATATGGTGCTGGTGATTAGGATGCGTTTGGGATGATTACACAATTACGGTTGTGTTTACATCCACGTCGATTGTGTATTGCATCCATAGCAAGTCAAGGATCGCATTCCAGTGTGAATATTTACACTGGCAAAGAATTTGGCGCTTGGCAGTTAGGCGCGAGTTGCGCTATGCTTTGTAGGTTGAATAAAAACCGCCCTGGGTACGGATACCCTAAAAATTGGTCGCGCACGTGTGGGACAGCAAACGCAGGCAGACAGGGGTTCTGCTGATTGTTTCTATAATCCATTTCGGTTATCTAGTATGGTAACCGAAATGTTTTCTTTTTAGAACAATGTTGCGATGCATTGATGTATGAGGTACTGGCGTACCGATTTCTCCCAGAAAAAATGATAGAACGCATTAATTGCGTGAATGTCCTTGATGGGAAAATGCTTGAGGGTGTTGGTTGCGTTTGCATCATCGAAGAACTATGGGGTCGATGGGAGAATGCTTGAGGGTGTTAATGGGCTTGCATAAGCGAAAAACAATGAGGTTTCTAGAGCTTTAGGGTAGGAAGATTTGGAGGTAAGTGGAAAGGGAATCGCCACAGATGAAAAATGGATCCACTACAACAACCCAAAGAAGGGAAAATCATGAGGTTCACGTGACCATGCTTCAACATCGACAGCAAAACCAAATATTATGGGAAAAAACTCATACTGTTTATTTGGTGGAATCAGATTGGTGTCATGTATTATGAATTGCTGAAACCGAGTGAAACCATCACTGGAGTTCTCTACCGAATGCAATTAATGAGATTGAGCAGAGCACTCATTGGAAAACACGCCCATTACTACTTCAGACATGACAAAAAGCTATTTGGAAACACTTCATTGGGAAGTCCTATCCCACCCGCCGAATTCACTAAACCTTGCCACTTCTGATTATCACTTATTTCGATCCCTGGCACATGGTCTGTACGAGCAGCACTTTACAACATATGAAGATACCAAAAAATGGGTCGATTCGTGGATATCCTCAAAAGATGAAGGGTTCTTCCGATGTGGTATTCGGATGCTGCCAGGAAAATGGGAAAAAGTAGGTCTAGCAAGGACAATACTCTGAATAAAACGTAATGTACCGTTCTTTCACAACAAATTCCTAATTTTTTGTAGAAAACGGCGGAAACTTCTTTGTACACCTAATAAAAAAATTTTCAGCAGAACAAGATGTTCCATTTAGCAACCACAAACCGCACTCGAAGCGCAGCTAACTGATGATGTTTCTATGCATCAGGTAAAATGTATATGCTTCTAATGCGTTTGTAGTAGCGAACCTTAAACTTTGTCTACAATAAGAAAATAATTTAAATTCAGGAGATAGTATAACAAATGCAGGTTCCTTTTTAATAACCGCGCCATCTGCATAATAAATTCTCTGGGTGTATTTCTAATCTAATGCACTGAGCAACAGCCCACATTTCACCAGGTAATTGAGCACACTGTTTTGCAGTCTGGATTTGTACGCTACTGCGCGATAGATGCCGCCGTCATACATACACAAGTTATACTTTCCTGGCCATGAACCCGAAAATTATAGCTCTGTGAAATTCAAAAATATCCTGAACCGCATTTCATTTCAATTTTTTTCAATTTTCGTATCATTTTTTATTTCTTCCTCTTATTCTATTCTACTTATACGCTAGTCAAAAATGATTAAACTCTAGCTTATGGGTGTATCTTATTTCCTAACTTACTGGCCCGCGGACGCTCTAAGTGACATGCGTACGTTTAAACCGTGAAAATGTGTTTTTCGACATTACGATTGTTTTGTTTACATGAATTTTAATGAACTTAATTGGTTACAAAGAAAATGAAGAACAGAAAAAAAACCTCATTTTTACCTTATATCTAACTTAAATACTAAACTAACTCAAACCTCTTTTTTTATCTTAACACTCTTGTGGTGTTTCTAACAGATACACACACAATACACAAACAAATAGTGAAGACCATCGAAAGAAAATCGAATAAGCAAATGCATCAGCCGTATACCAAGCAAAAACAGAAATTCCACATCAGTTGAGTGTACTTGAGTTTAGACTTCGAATTCGTACACGCGGCAGTGGCCTGATGTGTTGAGCATTGGTTTCGTTTTTAGTGATTCTAACCGTCATGGCGTCAGTTCGAATCACACATTCTTCACTATCATCGCAAACGCTATACTATCCTAAACCTAACATCTAAACTCAATCTTCGAAATGCTAAGTCTATGCAGGCTTTCCGTAGTTAATGGCATTTTTTTTATTATTATTATTACTTCCTTTTTTTGCCAGTTTTATATGGCAACAGGTTTTCAAATGCCACTCAACCACCAAAACCTCTGGTGTTGTTTATTCGTGTCTTTTCGGTCTTTCTGGGCTACTGCCCTACTGAACTGCAGGCACTCTTCATCTGTGTGCGCAACCTATCGATTATAACATATTCATTTATCTATGCCCGACCGACACACGTGATAAATCAACGATATAGCGGATTCATTTTGTATGAGGCCGTTCATATCAAGACTGAGGAATGCTTTTGGTGCAATAAAGCCAATGCGACGCACCTCCTCATAATACATATTGTTTGGATAATATGCACCAAAAATGAAATCGTTCGGTGAGCTCATCGATCTCCCAAGATGGCCTCGGATCAACTTGATCATAAAGTTATCCACTCTGTTTATATTGGGCCACTGTACAACTCTTCATTGGGATAGTAATGGGTTTTCCAATAGGGACTTGCCAACTTTTTTGATAGTAAATTTTTATAATTTGGAAACGTTGTTCGTTCGTGTACTTAACCATGATGAAAATGTTGAGTTTACTGAATAAATTGACAGTGACAGTTCGATGATTAGTGAAAGGGTGCGTTCACAAATTAAATTCAAAGCTGTCAAATCCCTATTGTATAACCCTATATTTTTTGTGATCGGATTCAGGAGTCCGATGTAAGTTAAGGCACGTCCTGAGGCATTGTCTCTCAAAAATCCGAATCTTTTCCATTAAGCTACGTCCCATATTAAACCACACTGGACATAGATATATGATCATCGGTCTAATGAGAGCCATGTAGCATATAACTTTAACTCTGCTGTCAAGTTGACTACTATGAAACAGTCTTCTTGTCCTAGCATAAGTTTTCTTTGCCCTGGCCAGCGCACCCTCTACATGTTTGTTAAAATATAGATACTGATCCAGCCAGATGCCCAAGTATTTGACTACAATTTCAGTGTTTCCAGTGTTTGTTCATAATGGCTAGCTTCCGCCGGTTTTCCCTGGTGTCCCTGGTAGCTTCAGCCAGTGGCGTTCTAAAGAGGATGGTTTCACACTTCTGGATATATATTTTGAATTTCCAGTTGTCGTAGTATCGCTGAACATCATTGAAATCCCCTTGTAATAGTCCATTAATGATTTCAATTGTTGGTGCTGTTCTATATATTATCGGGGCGTTGGGAGCGAACACACAGGGGAAAGTCTCTGCTTTCAACCGGGCGAAGGCCAGGACGATCCTTGTCCCTGTTCAATCCAAGTTGACATGCAGTCTCCACGTGACACCCCTGGATAGCTACTTTGCCACCCGCCAAGTAGTGAACCAATGCATGCAGCGACATCCTGATAAAGGTTGGCGCAAGGCTAATAACCTTGACCGGAAAACCAAATTATTGTGAAAAATTTAACAACCCTCGGATATGGTCCGGATACACGAAGAAGGCCACGGAAACGAAAATGGCTAAACTATTTGAGAATTTTTTCATGGAACGTCCGCTCACTATACAGAGCTCGAGCTGCACGGCAGCTAACCTATGCCCTGGCCCAATATAAGGATGGTATAACAGCATTACAAGAAATTAGATGGACGGGAAGTGGTGTTGTTCAAAGAAACGAGTATAACATTTATTACAGCTGTCATGCAAAACACCATGCCCTCGGGATAGGCTTTCTAGTCAGCCAAAAACTGAAGTCTCCCAATATCGGATTTAATCCAATAAACGAAAGGCTATGCACTCTTCGCGTGCGAGGCAAGTTAAAGAACATAAGCCTCATAAACGTTCACGGACCTACAGACGAGTCCCCTGACGACGAAAAGGAAGAATTCTACGAGAACATCGAACGGGTCCTCAATGCCTGCCCACGATGCGATGAGAAAATCGTTCTTGGTGATTTGAATGCTAAAATAGGTCGGAAGACGGCTTTTAGGCACCACGCAGGTTTCCATAGTTTTCATGAGAACACTAATGACAATGGACTGGGAGTCATCGAAATGGCAGCATCGAAAAACTCGATCGAGTACCAGGTTTCCGCGTAAAGATATCCACAAAGCCACCTGATGGAGCCACTCGCAACCAAATTGACCACGTGTTGATAGATCGCCGCCAGTCCTCGAGGCTGATGACGATACGAACGTATCGAGGCGCCAACATCGACTCGGATCACTATCTTGTTGGTACAGTTTTCCGACCGCGGCTTACGGAGAGGTATTGCATCCGCGGATCAGATTTGAATCAACTCGACCCCCTTACGCAATGAAAATACCAGTAACACCTTTGGTCATGCGCTAGGACTCGCTCTCGGAGAACTTGGCGGAGGGAGAGTAAGTCCTGGGGCCAGAATGCCGGGCGTAGAAGAGAAATGGACACGCCTTAAGAATACTGTCATTAGTACTGCCAACTCCATCTTAAGGAGTAGTCGTATATATCGGAGCGACTGGTTTGATGATGAGTACAAACTAGCGACTGAACGCAAGAACACTGCTTACCGGGCAATGCAGCATTCTCATAGGACCCGGGCACGCGAGAAGAAATACAAAGAGCTCAGAAGATCTGAAAAAAAAAACTCCACAGACAAAAGAAAAGTGCCTGAGAAAAAAACCTTGTCTGTGAAATAGAGAAAAGTAGAGAGCGCGATCCGCACCAGACGCGGAAATTCTACCAAATAATCCGCAGTATGACGCGGTACACAGCACGCTCCAATTACTGCAAGGATAAAGAGGGTAATCTGATCACCGATCCTGAAGGCATTCTGATGCGATGGGAGGTGCATTTCAATGAATTGCTAAATGGTCAGCTCACAGAATAATTGGAGGCTACACCAATGCAAGATCGAGACTAAATGCTGCCGCCACCAAGCATTGAGGAAACACTAAAAGCCATTAAACAGCTAAAATCAAATAAAGCCCCTGGAGCTGATGGCATACCAGCTGAGCTGATCAAACAAGGAGAGACAGCGTTACATCACGCAATTCGTGAGATCGTGGTGCACGTATGGGAGCAAGAGGAGCTGCCGGAAGATTGGCGTCGTGGTATAATTTGCCCCATACATAAGAAGGGAGATATCATACTGTGCAGCAACTATTGGGGTATAACATTGCTGAGTACCGCCTATAAGATACTCTCCACTATCCTACAAGATCGGATAGCCCCATACACAAAAATTATCACTGGTCAATATCAATGTGGCTTCATCCCACGTAAATCAGCGATTGATCAGATATTCACCCTTAGGCAGGCGATGGAAAAATGTCTGGAATTTAAGATTCCATTATATCATCTATTCATAGACTTGAAGGTCGCCTACGACAGCATAGCTAGGGTAGAACTATATAATGCCATGAGAGCGTTCGGCATTATAAACAAATTGATACGACTTTGTAGGTTGACCATGACCAACGTAACTAGTCAAGTAAAAATAGCGAGATTGCTGTCCAAACCAATAAACATATTTAATGGTCTCTGAGAAGCGGGCGGTTTGGCCTGCCTACTCTTCAACTTGGCGTTGGAGAAAGCAATCCGTGACTCTGGCGTTACAACTAGAGGCACTATTATCACCAAGTCCAACCAGATACATGCCTACGCAGATGACATCGATATCATCAGTAGATCCGATTCGGCGGTACAGGACTCCTTCATCCAGATCGAGCAGGCGGCACAAAAACTTGGACTGTACATTAATCAGGGAAAAACTGAGTACATGGTGGCAACTTCTGCAAAGAGAAGACCTAACGTTGGTTAAACTATCACGGTAGTGCAATCCTTTAACTACGTTAGTAGTAGGGTTTACTGCGTTCTGCCCCAGTGATTTGTATGAAAAATGGCGTGGCATTGCCAGATGCGAATTTCCCCCCAGTAAAAATGTTGGTGTGTATAGCAGTTGGTCGGGTGATCGGTTTGTGTGTATAACAGTTTGCAGTTGGTTGGGGGCTCGGTTTGTGTGTATAACAGTTTGTTATTTTGAGATGGGTGGGATATTTTTGTTGGTTCTTTGGTTTGGTGGGTGTTTGAATATGTTATTATTAGTCGTTGAGTTGGGGTAATATATATGGGATTTTTTGTGGATGTCGTTGCCAGATGCGTGGGATATTTTTGTTGATTCCTTGGGGTGGGGGATGTTTGAATATGTTATTATTAGTCGTTGAGTTGGAGTAATATATATATGGGATTTTTTGTGGTTGTTGTTGTCAGATGCGAATTCCCAGAAGCAAAAAAAGTGTGTGGATGTTTGAGTCATTGAGTCGAGTAGTAATAAATGGGAATTTTGTCATGATGTTGCCAGATGTAGTTGATATGACAGTTGATATTTGTGAAGTGGGTTTGAGTCATTGAGTAGAGTAGTAATAAATGGGAATTTTGTCATGATGTTGCCAGATGTGGTTGATATTTGTGAAGTGGGTTTGAGTCATTGAGTCGAGTAGTAATAAATGGGAATTTTGCCATGATGTTGCCAGATGCGGTTGATGGCCCAGTTTGTGTGTATGATAGTTGATATTTGTGAAGTGGAAAGGATGTCAGACCTTTGGGGGTGTTGTTATCAGTTGTAGTAATCTTCTGGTGGATGTTTTTGCTGAGGCTTTTTTAACTGGGGATGTGAAATGGGTATATGTTTTTGCTGATTCTTAGAACAGGTCATTTGTCAATGAAAAAATGGATGGGGGTTTTTTTTTTTTGTTGGAGATTAAAACTGACTTCAACTAAGACGCAGACCTAAGCCTGTACCCAGCAGATGCGATATCAGGGCGGGGCTTTTTGCTCTATGCTGAAATGGTTTGTGCTTTTGGCTTTTATCTCGGTTGTTGAGGACTTTTTATGAATATACCACTTGGGAGTAAATCTAAGATGATTCTTAATACATGGACATTTTTTGATGATTCTATATGCTTTTAGACTATCGGGCTTTTTGCTATATATATTGAATATGGGCTATTTTTAGCGCTACAATTTTGAGTTTTTATATGGATATATTGTTAATTGCATACTTTAGGGGATACGCATTATTCATATGATATATTAAATTCTTTGTGCTTTTGGCTTTTGTCTCGGTTAAAGTTTGGAGTAGGTTAATTGAGGGACAAAAATATAGTAATAGTGTTGTTATCAGTTGTTTTAATTTTGTTCAGATGTGGTACATGGTTGCTTGGCTTGTTGTGTTCTTATCAGTTGAGCAAATCTTTAGTGGTTCCTGGATTTGTTATCTCAGTAAGTGAATTATGTATTAGGGTTGGGTGATTAGCGTTCAAGGGTAATTGTATGATATGATCAGTTGGTATTTTTGAATTGTGTGTGAATATGTGATAGATGATTCATGATTGTTAAACAGTGAATATATTATTATTATTTAATCATTGGGTTTGAGTAATATATATGGGAATTTTTAGAGTGATTCTATCTTGAAATGGGCGTATGTTTTAGCTGGTTCTTAATATATGGGAATTTTTTGGTGATTCTATCTTGAAATGGATGTATGTTTTAGCTGATTCTATTTTGAAATGGGTGGATGTTTTTTCTTAGAACAGTTCATTGGCCCATGAAAAAAAAATTCTCTAAGACGCAACCTAAGCCAGTACCAAGCAACTGCGCTAACAGGGTGAGGCTCGGGCTTTTTGCTCTATACTGAAATGCTACTACTTGATAGTAAATCTATGTTGAAATGGACTTTTTTGCTATATTGAATATATGCTTTTTGGGGATTGTCTGAGGTGCTAAAGGCTTTTTTATGAATATATTCACTTGGCAGTAAATCTATGCTGAAATATATATATAGAAATACGGGCTTTAAATTTGAAAAAAAGAAGAAAAAATCATCATCATCAAATCCAATATTCGACGTGGGATTAGCTAGGAAATAAAAAAATCATCATCATCAACTGGTGAGTTACCTTATTTATATATTAATTGTTATTCCTTTTTTGACGCGGTGCTAGTATTTATTTTTGGGTATTGTATCGTGAGTCTAGCAATAATAATAATAACAATCCCGATGTTTTTGCTATTGCTGCATAATGTATGGAAATGCTTCATCATCATCGTCGTCGTTATCAGTTGTGTATATGAATAGGTGACAGGTGATTCATGGTCGTTTGACTTGTTGTGCTGTTATCGTTTGTAGTAAAATAGAGGCGTGTTATCAGTAGTTGTTCGTGGATTTTTGTATGGAAGTCATTCATAGTCGTTTGACGTCGTGGTTTTGGGATTCTTTCTTATCTCAGTATGTTATTTCTAAGGTGTAATTATTAGTATATTGCTCGAATGTTTTTTTATTTTCTAGTGTGATTATATTAGATTATTGTTTTATTGGTCAAAGTTTTTTTGAGATCTTTTGAAAGTTCATTGTTTGCTTATAAGGTTTGATTGACCAGCGTTCAAGGTTCAGCAATTGCTGTGAACATTACAACACTTATCAGTATACAGTTCATGTTTTTTAGAGATGAAGCAAAATAACAATAATATTGAGTTTAAATAATCCCTCTGTTTTTGCAATTGCTGTATAATGTATGGAAATGATTCATCATCGTAATCGTTTGGGTTGTTGTTGTTGTTCTGCTACTAGTTGCGACCATCTTCAGTGGGTTGGGGATTTGTACTTATTATCAGTATTTTTTCAATTTGGGGTGTGTGATGCATAGTTGTTTTGACTTGTTGTGCTGTTATCATTTGTAGTAAAATAGAGGCGTGTTATCAGTAGTTGTTCGTGGATTTATATGGAAGTGATTCATTGCCGGTTGGGATTCTTTCTTATCTCAGTATGTGAATTAAGTCTTAGGTTTGGATGATCAGCGTACAGGGTTAAAGTTTGGAGTAGGTTAATTGTATGACATGGTTGGTCGTCGATTTGTCTGGAAGTTGAGGACTCTTTTATATATTATTATTAGTCATTGAGCTGAGTAATATATAGGAATTTTTGTTGTTCGAGGGATATGGTATGGAAGTGATGATATAAGACTTAGATTTGGATGATCACAGCGTTCAAGGTTAAAGTTTGGGGATAGGTTAATTGTGTGACATAGTTTTTGGGATTCTTTCTTATCTCAGCATGTGAATTAAGTCTTAGGTTTGGATGATCAGCGTTATTTTCTAATCTGTATTTATTGGTATATTGTTCGAATGTTTTTATTATTATCTAGTGTGGTTATATTAGGCTTTTGTTGTTGCTGTATTTAGTTTATTGTTATAATGATGTTATGTTTTTTTGTTCAAAGTTTTGATATCTTTTGAAAGTTCTTTGTTTGCTTATAATCATATGAGGATATTTTTGAAAAGCACAGGCAGTTTTTATATGGATATATTAGTATGGATAGACTTTTTTTAGCGCTACAATGTTGTTAATAGCGAATATATTATTATTAGTCATTGAGCTGAGTATTATAAGGGAATTTTTTTTGTAGATTGTTGTTATATTAATTATGTGTGTATGTATGTGTGTGTGTGTATTGATGGACAAATATCTGAATTTCACCTGTTGAGCTGTTGTCAGTTGTACACATCTTCGGTTGTAGTGGAGGTGTTGTTTGCATTAGTTGTTCTCGGATTTGTATGGAAGTGATTAATTAAGTCTTAGGTTTGGGTGATCAGCGTTCAAGTTAAAGTTTGGGATAGGTTAATTGTGTGACATAGTTGTTCGTGGATTTATATGGAAGTGATTCATTGTCGTTTGGCGTAGTGGTTTGGAATTCTTTCTTATCTCAGTATGTGAATTAAGTCTTAGGTTTCAATGATCAGCTTTCAAGGTTATAGTTTATAATTATGTGTATGTATCGGCGTCAAGAGAGAAAAAGAGAAAGAGAGAAAAAGAGAGAAAGAGAGAGAAAGAGAGTCTATTTGTGGACGAATGAGATGTGTGTATGCGTAATAATGAATGAATTTCGGTATATATAAGACCATCTTGACTAGTTAGAAATCATTGCGTCACTAAACCATTAAAGAAAAACACAAAAAGTTTCCATTGTGGTATATATTAGGCTGAGCAGGAAAATTGTTGCGAAAGATTTAAAACAAAAAAACAACAACAAAAAACGGTAAGTTATCTTATATTATTATTAATCATTTTTAGGATGTTTAATTTATTTGGTCAAATGTTATGTGTTATATTCGGGGGATTTTAATCATCGAGACAGCCTTTTTTTCTGAAAGCGTAACAAAGCTATAGAATTAACAGTAAATTTTTTCATTACTTTTTTAGAAAAATATGTCTGCTAACGAGGTCAACACCAGCAACAACTACAATAATAACAATAACAACAATAATAATATTAGGAAAAGAACGGGGCAACAACAACAACCACCAACAATGTCAGGAGAACAACCTGCAAAGAAGTTAAAACAACCGACCTATAAAAAATGCTTGTTTTGTGATGTGGATGTTATGGAACAGCTTTGGTTTCAACGTCAAAGAAAAAATACACACAAAGCAAAAGCCCAACAAGCTCTTAATGAAAACGTCTCCTTAATAGCAAGCGCATTCCAAAATCGTATCAAAATATTTGCCATTACCAACAAAGATGAGAGTATGATAAATGTGAATACGTTATTTGAAAAAAATATTCCCTTGATTAACGAGTTACTACAAGATGAATTGAAAGTTTTGAAAGCTTTTAAATTTAGTATGGAGCTTTTTGCTAACTTTGCGAAACTATCCAAAGAATGTGAAGAGATAATGCAAATAGATATAAAAAGCATGCAAACTAAAATGTACACGATTGAGAAAGAGAAAGACATAAGAGAAAATTTGAGCACGGCAATTGAAAATATCAAGGCAAAATTGGAAGAGTTCCAAGAAAAAGATAGCGGATGGGCGTTGGCAGCATTTCAGAGGATCGAAATTAACATCAACAAATACGAGCCATTTCGAGCTTCTTCGCATTTTAGTCTGCCTAAACAGATATCGAACAAAAAAGGTTGCATCAATGTGAAAAACAACGATGATTACTGCTTTAAATGGGCCATTTTATCGGCTTTCAGTAATGACACACATCATGCTCACAGACCATCTCACTATAGAATTGACAACATTGCAAGCGAAACAATAGTATACAACGATCAAATACTTTGTTTCAAGAATATGCGATTTCCTCTGGCAGTCAAAGACACAAGCATTTTCGAAGCCAATAATCCAACCATCAGCATAAATGTTTTTGGTTATGAGATTGACGATAGAGGACAATATCATATAATTGGACCCTGCTATCATACTCGTGAGGAAAAAGCAAAGCATATTAACTTGCTTTATTGTGAAAGTCCCGATGAGAATAAAACTCATTATGTGTACATTAAAAACATCTCGCGTTTGTTGAGAAGCCAGTTAGCTAAACATACCACTCGAATGCATCTATGTAACGGCTGCTTACAACAGTTGACCACTGAATCCGGACTGCAAAAACACAAGAGTGAATGCCGCAAATTAATTACAACAATGTCCGAGGGAAAAAGTCAAATGGAGAAATCGAACACATAACAAAATATAATACGGTTTACAAATCAAATTACGAATTGTTAGATATGAGGAAAGCGAAACAAACATATCACATGATTATATCTTAAGAAGCATATATATAAATAAATAATACGAATATTGCTATTGAAATAACTGTGTGTTTTATTTATTCAATATTAATCAAGTCGATGTATCCATTCTTTTCATTTATAATTTTACATTTAATCACTTCATTAACAAATGGTCTATATATTCTTCTTTTGTTGTTAGTCCATTTCAATAGTCCTTCTTTATTGTTGTTGTTGTTAGGCAAGCGAACAAGATCTCCTACACCTCGTATTTGTTTATGTTAATTTCAAGTCATCATCACTCTTATCTTATTTTCCATCTGGTCCCACGAACTAATGTTGATTTCTATATAGTGAGTTGTTGGTTATTCGAATATTGGTCATTCATTTTCCCCCCATGAGTCTTAGAGTATCAAATATAGCCCCACCATAACATCATATGACAAGACCTGCTTACAGCATTGAAGCGGTATCAGAGAGGGATAGTTATAATACAGCCTGTTTGCAATCGCCCTGTTTAAAGAAATCGCCCTGTTTGGAATCGCCCTGTTTAAAGAAATCGCCCTGTTTGGAATCGCCCTGTTTAAAGAAATCGCCCTGTTTGGAATCGCCCTGTTTGAAAAAACCCGCCTGTTTGGAATCGCCCTGGTTAAAGAAATCGCCCTGTTTGGAATCGCCCTGTTTAAAGAAATCGCCCTGTTTGGAATCGCCCTGTTTATAATACAGCCGGTACATAGAGATCTGTTTACTGCTTTGATTCGATGCGGCATCAGAGAGGGGAGGTTATAATACACTCAGTATGTCTTTGAATGCAAACCATCTAATGGGTACGATGACGCATATTTCCTTGGATTTGGTGTGATAGAACTTTATGTGTTACTAATCGTTCGCCGGCTCAACAAGTTCGGGATTCATTTTGATATTACAGAGGAAATTTAGTTATTCGACTATCTGGATAATTTTAGCAAAGGTCGTTCTATGAGTTCCGCCAGGTCTGGGTCTTAAGGTCATTGGATTGGACAACAACACCCGTTTTTTATATCAACACTTTTTTTGACCAATATGGACTTGAATAATCATTCGTTAACTCGTGGTATATTCATAAAAAAGCCAAAAGCACAAAGAATTTAATATATTATATGGACAATGCGTAGCCCTAAAGTATGCAATTAACAATATATCCATATAAAAACTCAAAATTGTGGCGCTAAAAATAGGCTATAGTCAATATATATAGCAAAAAGCTCGCTAGTCTAGAGATCAAAAGCATTAAACCATTTCAACATAGAGTTACTGCCAAGTGGTATATATATTCATAAAATTAGATTTACTGTCAAGTGGTATATTCATAAAAAAGAAAAACACCCCCAACAACTGAGACAACCCACCCGAAAGTCTAGCGATCAAAGACACAAACCATTATCAAAAGCACAAACCAAAGGCAAAAGCAGATAGAATCAACAAAAAATTTCCCATATATTAAGAACCAACTTACAGCCGAAAATTCACATATATTGGTGGGGATATATTTGATACTCTAAGACTCATGGGGGAAAAATGAATGACCAATATTCGAATAATTTTCTCACAAAATTAGTCAAAGGGAAAAAACATCAATTAATTTTAATACATAAATACATTTTATTTATTCTTGTTTGATGCAGCTACAAGTTCTTTAAAAGATTTATTATATCGGCCCTTATCTATCAAGCTCGAAATGGCTCGTATTTGTTGATGTTAATTTCGATCCTCTGAAATGCTGCCAACGCCCATCCGCTATCTTTTTCTTGGAACTCTTCCAATTTTGCCTTGATATTTTCAATTGCCGTGCTCAAATTTTCTCTTATGTCTTTCTCTTTCTCAATCGTGTACATTTTAGTTTGCATGCTTTTTATATCTATTTGCATTATCTCTTCACATTCTTTGGATAGTTTCGCAAAGTTAGCAAAAAGCTCCATACTAAATTTAAAAGCTTTCAAAACTTTCAATTCATCTTGTAGTAACTCGTTAATCAAGGGAATATTTTTTTCAAATAACGTATTCACATTTATCATACTCTCATCTTTGTTGGTAATGGCAAATATTTTGATACGATTTTGGAATGCGCTTGCTATTAAGGAGACGTTTTCATTAAGAGCTTGTTGGGCTTTTGCTTTGTGTGTATTTTTTCTTTGATGTTGAAACCAAAGCTGTTCCATAACATCCACATCACAAAACAAGCATTTTTTATAGGTCGGTTGTTTTAACTTCTTTGCAGGTTGTTCTCCTGACATTGTTGGTGGTTGTTGTTGTTGCCCCGTTCTTTTCCTAATATTATTATTGTTGTTATTGTTATTATTGTAGTTGTTGCTGGTGTTGACCTCGTTAGCAGACATATTTTTCTAAAAAAGTAATGAAAAAATTTACTGTTAATTCTATAGCTTTGTTACGCTTTCAGAAAAAAAGGCTGTCTCGATGATTAAAATCCCCCGAATATAACACATAACATTTGACCAAATAAATTAAACATCCTAAAAATGATTAATAATAATATAAGATAACTTACCGTTTTTTGTTGTTGTTTTTTTGTTTTAAATCTTTCGCAACAATTTTCCTGCTCAGCCTAATATATACCACAATGGAAACTTTTTGTGTTTTTCTTTAATGGTTTAGTGACGCAATGATTTCTAACTAGTCAAGATGGTCTTATATATACCGAAATTCATTCATTATTACGCATACACACATCTCATTCGTCCACAAATAGACTCTCTTTCTCTCTCTTGCTCTCTCTTTCTCTCTTTTTCTCTCTTTCTCTTTTTCTCTCTTGACGCCGATACATACACATAATTATAAACTATAACCTTGAAAGCTGATCATTGAAACCTAAGACTTAATTCACATACTGAGATAAGAAAGAATTCCAAACCACTACGCCAAACGACAATGAATCACTTCCATATAAATCCACGAACAACTATGTCGCACAATTAACCTATCCCAAACTTTAACTTGAACGCTGATCACCCAAACCTAAGACTTAATTAATCACTTCCATACAAATCCGAGAACAACTAATGCAAACAACACCTCCACTACAACCGAAGATGTGTACAACTGACAACAGCTCAACAGGTGAAATTCAGATATTTGTCCATCAATACACACACACACACATACATACACACATAATTAATATAACAACAATCTACAAAAAAAAAAATTCCCTTATAATACTCAGCTCAATGACTAATAATAATATATTCGCTATTAACAACATTGTAGCGCTAAAAAAAGTCTATCCATACTAATATATCCATATAAAAACTGCCTGTGCTTTTCAAAAATATCCTCATATGATTATAAGCAAACAAAGAACTTTCAAAAGATATCAAAACTTTGAACAAAAAAACATAACATCATTATAACAATAAACTAAATACAGCAACAACAACAGCCTAATATAACCACACTAGATAATAATAAAAACATTCGAACAATATACCAATAAATACAGATTAGAAAATAACGCTGATCATCCAAACCTAAGACTTAATTCACATGCTGAGATAAGAAAGAATCCCAAAAACTATGTCACACAATTAACCTATCCCCAAACTTTAACCTTGAACGCTGTGATCATCCAAATCTAAGTCTTATATCATCACTTCCATACCATATCCCTCGAACAACAAAAATTCCTATATATTACTCAGCTCAATGACTAATAATAATATATAAAAGAGTCCTCAACTTCCAGACAAATCGACGACCAACCATGTCATACAATTAACCTACTCCAAACTTTAACCCTGTACGCTGATCATCCAAACCTAAGACTTAATTCACATACTGAGATAAGAAAGAATCCCAACCGACAATGAATCACTTCCATATAAATCCACGAACAACTACTGATAACACGCCTCTATTTTACTACAAATGATAACAGCACAACAAGTCAAAACAACTATGCATCACACACCCCAAATTGAAAAAATACTGATAATAAGTACAAATCCCCAACCCACTGAAGATGGTCGCAACTAGTAGCAGAACAACAACAACAACCCAAACGATTACGATGATGAATCATTTCCATACATTATACAGCAATTGCAAAAACAGAGGGATTATTTAAACTCAATATTATTGTTATTTTGCTTCATCTCTAAAAAACATGAACTGTATACTGATAAGTGTTGTAATGTTCACAGCAATTGCTGAACCTTGAACGCTGGTCAATCAAACCTTATAAGCAAACAATGAACTTTCAAAAGATCTCAAAAAAACTTTGACCAATAAAACAATAATCTAATATAATCACACTAGAAAATAAAAAAACATTCGAGCAATATACTAATAATTACACCTTAGAAATAACATACTGAGATAAGAAAGAATCCCAAAACCACGACGTCAAACGACTATGAATGACTTCCATACAAAAATCCACGAACAACTACTGATAACACGCCTCTATTTTACTACAAACGATAACAGCACAACAAGTCAAACGACCATGAATCACCTGTCACCTATTCATATACACAACTGATAACGACGACGATGATGATGAAGCATTTCCATACATTATGCAGCAATAGCAAAAACATCGGGATTGTTATTATTATTATTGCTAGACTCACGATACAATACCCAAAAATAAATACTAGCACCGCGTCAAAAAAGGAATAACAATTAATATATAAATAAGGTAACTCACCAGTTGATGATGATGATTTTTTTATTTCCTAGCTAATCCCACGTCGAATATTGGATTTGATGTTGATGATTTTTTCTTCTTTTTTTCAAATTTAAAGCCCGTATTTCTATATATATATTTCAGCATAGATTTACTGCCAAGTGAATATATTCATAAAAAAGCCTTTAGCACCTCAGACAATCCCCAAAAAGCATATATTCAATATAGCAAAAAAGTCCATTTCAACATAGATTTACTATCAAGTAGTAGCATTTCAGTATAGAGCAAAAAGCCCGAGCCTCACCCTGTTAGCGCAGTTGCTTGGTACTGGCTTAGGTTGCGTCTTAGAGAATTTTTTTTTTCATGGGCCAATGAACTGTTCTAAGAAAAAACATCCACCCATTTCAAAATAGAATCAGCTAAAACATACATCCATTTCAAGATAGAATCACCAAAAAATTCCCATATATTAAGAACCAGCTAAAACATACGCCCATTTCAAGATAGAATCACTCTAAAAATTCCCATATATATTACTCAAACCCAATGATTAAATAATAATAATATATTCACTGTTTAACAATCATGAATCATCTATCACATATTCACACACAATTCAAAAATACCAACTGATCATATCATACAATTACCCTTGAACGCTAATCACCCAACCCTAATACATAATTCACTTACTGAGATAACAAATCCAGGAACCACTAAAGATTTGCTCAACTGATAAGAACACAACAAGCCAAGCAACCATGTACCACATCTGAACAAAATTAAAACAACTGATAACAACACTATTACTATATTTTTGTCCCTCAATTAACCTACTCCAAACTTTAACCGAGACAAAAGCCAAAAGCACAAAGAATTTAATATATCATATGAATAATGCGTATCCCCTAAAGTATGCAATTAACAATATATCCATATAAAAACTCAAAATTGTAGCGCTAAAAATAGCCCATATTCAATATATATAGCAAAAAGCCCGATAGTCTAAAAGCATATAGAATCATCAAAAAATGTCCATGTATTAAGAATCATCTTAGATTTACTCCCAAGTGGTATATTCATAAAAAGTCCTCAACAACCGAGATAAAAGCCAAAAGCACAAACCATTTCAGCATAGAGCAAAAAGCCCCGCCCTGATATCGCATCTGCTGGGTACAGGCTTAGGTCTGCGTCTTAGTTGAAGTCAGTTTTAATCTCCAACAAAAAAAAAAAAACCCCCATCCATTTTTTCATTGACAAATGACCTGTTCTAAGAATCAGCAAAAACATATACCCATTTCACATCCCCAGTTAAAAAAGCCTCAGCAAAAACATCCACCAGAAGATTACTACAACTGATAACAACACCCCCAAAGGTCTGACATCCTTTCCACTTCACAAATATCAACTATCATACACACAAACTGGGCCATCAACCGCATCTGGCAACATCATGGCAAAATTCCCATTTATTACTACTCGACTCAATGACTCAAACCCACTTCACAAATAACAACCACATCTGGCAACATCATGACAAAATTCCCATTTATTACTACTCGACTCAATGACTCAAACCCACTTCACAAATATCAACCACATCTGGCAACATCATGACAAAATTCCCATTTATTACTACTCGACTCAATGACTCAAACCCACTTCACAAATATCAACCACATCTGGCAACAGCATGACAAAATTCTCATTTATTACTACTCTACTCAATGACTCAAACCCACTTCACAAATATCAACCACATCTGGCAACATCATGACAAAATTCTCATTTATTACTACTCTACTCAATGACTCAAACATCCACACACTTTTTTTGCTTCTGGGAATTCGCATCTGACAACAACAACCACAAAAAATCCCATATATATATTACCCCAACTCAACGACTAATAATAACATATTCAAACATCCACCAAACCAAAGAACCAACAAAAATATCCCTCGCATCTGGCAACAACAACCACAAAAAATCCCATATATATTACCCCAACTCAACGACTAATAATAACATATTCAAACACCCACCAAACGAAAGAACCAACAAAAATATCCCACCCATCTCAAAATAACAAACTGTTATACACACAAACCGAGCCCCCAACCAACTGCAAACTGTTATACACACAAACCGATCACCCGACCAACTGCTATACACACCAACATTTTTACTGGGGGGAAATTCGCATCTGGCAATGCCACGCCATTTTTCATACAAATCACTGGGGCAGAACGCAGTAAACCCTACTACTTACGTTGGGTCAATAGTAGCAGCCGATAACAATATGGAAGAAAAAATACACGAACGGCTGATCAAATCCAACAAAGCCTACTATGGTCTATCAAGGCTCTTTAAATCCCGAAATTTATCCAGAACACCCAAGCTACTACTGTACAAGACCATGGTCTTACCAGTACTCATGTATGGATCCGAGACCTGGGTGCTCAAAAAAGGCACTCTGAACTCTTAGCCGCATTCGAGAGGAAGGCCTTAAGGAGAATTGTTGACCCCGTATGTGAGGGAGGACGATTCCGGAGACGCTATAACCATGAGTTGTATGCGATCTATTTTGAAGCTAATGTTTTAAGAAAAATCAAGCTTGGTAGACTCCGGTGGGCCGGACACCTAGCTCGAATGAGCGAAAAGGAGCCTGCCCGTAAAGTCTTTTGTGGCAAGATGTATGGAAAGAGACAGCACCGCAGACCTTCTCTGCGATGGAGGGATGGCGTAGACCAGGACGCCCACAGCCTGGGAGTGCGAAACTGGATGACATCGGCTCGAAATCGGGACCGGTAGAGAGATTTGTTAAATGAGGCTGTGGCGTTTCTAACAGATACACACACAATATGCAAGCAAATAATGAAGAACACCCAAAGGAAATTTGAATAAGCAAAAGCATCAGAGCCGTATACCATAGCGATAATGTAACAATTCCACATCAGTTGAGTGTACTTGAGTTTAGAAATCGAATTCGTACACACGGCAGTAGTCTGATGCTTCAATGCTTCGCTTCTCATCCATTGCATTGTGTGTTCAAATTACTCTCTTCACTATCGTTGGTAAACGCTACAATCCCAACGTGTGATCTTTACACACAGCACACACACTCCCATAGCAAACAGGACTTTAACTACAATCCCGACTTCCACATAGAGCACCGGCATACTCGCCTTCTCCGACGTTCTCTCGTTCCTCGGTCCGTCGTTCGCACACGAAGTTGATCGCAACAAAGTTATTGAGGAGGGAATAGTGTGACGTTTCTAGCAAATACACACACAGTACACAAGCCAATAGTGAAGACCACCGAAGGAAATTCGAATATGCAAAAGCATCAGAGCCGTATATCATAGCGATAACATAACAATTCACATCAGTTAAGTGTATTTGAGTTTAGAAATCGGATTCGTACACGCGGCAGCGGCCTGATGTGTTGAGCATTTGTTACATTTTTGGTGATTCTAATCGTCATAGCGTGAGTTCGAATCACACGTTCTTCACTATCGTCGCAATACACGATAAGGCCAAGACCGGTTCCCGGTTGTAGTGCCGATGATGATGATGATGACTCGGTAACAAACTGATCGATCGTAGATTTTTTGGGTTTGATCTCTCTTTCCCTTTTTTTTTTGGTAACGGTTGGATGATGGTTGTTTTCCAATGTACTGGATAGTGTGCGTTGTTCAGCGCGTTGTTAAACAAGACTATGTCCATTACGATTGGAGGAAGATGTTTGAGTACGATGTTGGGTACTTCATCGATACCAACTGATTTCTTGTTTCTTAATGATGCAAAGACCCCATGGATTTCTGCACTGGTAATCAAAAGGCTGGGGCTCCTAGATAATATAATGGTTAGTATACCCGCCTGTCACGCGGGAGACCGGGGCTCGATTCCCCGTCGGGGAGTCTCTGGCGCAAGACTAATGACCTTGCCCGGAAAAAACAAATCATTATGGAATATTTAACAAGCCTCAGGACTTGCTAAATAAGGCTAAGACCGGTTCATGATGATGATTACAAGGCTGTTTGCGCTTTCGACAGTGATCTCGGTGTTTACCGTATTTTCATTACTGAATTCGATAAAACCACGGTTTCCTGATCGCCACTGTAAAATGTCATTTCAAAGATGACGATAAATCAGTAGAACTTTATCCTCCAAGTCATGGTTGCGGTGAAATACTTCATTTGGCTTGTACAGCTCTTGAAAGACGGCCCCTACAACACATTCACTTTTTCCAAGGGATTTTCAAACACAAAAAGTTCATCATTTAAGATGGCGTTTTGTGTCTATGCCTATATTTGTCAGCATTCGTTGGTTTTCGTCAGTTCGTGGTATTTGGAGACACCTAAACTCGTTTTCATTACTCCGTCCAACTATTTTATTAATTTGCGAGAACATACTAGAGTTGTTAGATTTTACCGCCCGAACTTTGTTGTTCTAATACAAATTTGCTGCTAACCTATAGTTGACTTTTATCAGCTGTTGGAGATTTTTTAATCTGGACTTCAGTGATATTATCTCCTGGTCGTGCCTATCAATAAATGCTCTGTACCGTAGTTTTAGTTGAGACAGAGGTCTAACTCTTCTGCCTCTTACATGTTGATTTCGCTGTTTTCACTTACAGTCTTTAGATTATCGCCCAAAACGGCTATGTCATCCGCATATGCAAGTACTTGTGTGACTGCGTTCAGGGATGATCCGGCCATGTTGTAGTCTTGTACCTTTCTGATGACATACTCGAGCAGAAGGTTAAAAAGACATGGTGAGAGGCCATTGTCCTGTTTTGGTCCGTCGCGCATTTCAAATGGTTCTGAAAGGTGGTTTTCTATTCTAACTCAGCCTTTGTTTTTGTTCATGCCGATTTGAATGATTTTTTTAAAATATGCTCACTGTGGTAGATAGTACCAACCTTAGAAAGAATAAGTTTGAAGATCCTACGTTGTTTATTACTTTTTTGACAGCCATCTATAGTAAAGGCTCTCAGTGAATTTGTAAACATGGAAAAAGTTGGTCATCCTTATGGGATTCAATACTTTTATTTGAAGGGACTTAGTGCTACCAATATCATTTCCGGGGGATCAAAAATGGGGGAGTCTGCACCTTCGTTTTCTGAAGTTAAGTATTGGGTAGCAGAGTTTAAACGAGGGCGTATGAGCTGCGAAGACGAACATCACAGCGGTCGACCAAATGAGGTGACTTCTTCCAGAAATGGTAAAAAAATCCACAAAATGGTGTTAGGTGACCGTCGACTAAAGGTGCACGAATTATCAGAAATAGTAGCCATTCCAAAGGTGCTGGACATGAGAAAGCTGTGTGCAAGATGATTGCCTCGTTTGTTCACAATCGAACAAAACCAGCATCGTGACGATGTTTCAATCGAGTGTTTGGCCATATTTCGCCGCAACAAAGCCGAGTTTTTCCGTCGATTCACGACTATGGGTGAAAGATGGATCCATCACGTCACACCCGAAACGAAGGAACAATCAAAATAGTGGAAAATCGGCCCCAAAGAAGGCAAAGGCGTTTCCATCTGCAGGCAAGGTTATGGCTTCAGTTTTTACAGACGCGCGTGGTATAATATTCATTGATTATCTTTAAAAAGATAACTCGACGTGTCTGTGGCGGTTCTCTTGAACCTTTTTTATCGTGACTACGTCACTGGAGGGGGGAGGGTGTTGAAGGGGCGGTTCTCTTGAACGCCACCATCCACTTTACCATTTACCGAGGTAAAAACCCCATATGTCTGCCTATAAACAAGGTATCGAAGCTATTGATCATCGCTGGGAGAAGTGTATTGAGATAAAAGGAGGCTATGTTGAGAAATAAATAAAGTTTTTGCCAAATATTTTGTGTTTTCTTTGTCCGGCTGATTAATTTCGGGTCTGCCACAACTGATATACTTTAACTTCAGTTGTTTATTATCTCGCTCATATCGATTGGCCAAAAAGAAATCACATTTCCTTATGTCTTTGATTTACAGTGATTTATTCCCTCGACACAATCAATTGGATACGTCACAGATGTGTAAATAAGAACGTAAAACATTAGTATTAACATTTTAAGTTCATATTCTTGTAATGCAATTATGTTTTCAAAATCTCTTTAAAATTAAAACGTTGAATTTGTATCATTGTATTTCTAGATCCTTTTGCATACGGCTATGAAATCACATGTGCATGATGCATTTCCTTTTTCGATTTTCGTTCGATGTTCTTCACTATTTGCTTGTGTATTGTGTGTATCTGTTAGAAACGCCACAACCTCTCTCCCCATGCTCTCAAGCCACACCTCCTAAACCATTCTCACCACTAATCTTAAGCTGCGCTTTCCACAGTTTCCTCTCTAACTTACCTCCACACCCCGTCCCTACTCCAACCTTCGTAATATGTCCTGTTTACCTTGCGTTAAGCTTAGTTAAGTTAGTTCATAAGTTCTTCAGATTGTAAAGTTATATATACTTTAGCTTATAACTAGTTATATTGCTTGAATAAATTAATAAATAGGGTGGTAGCCTTACCGCACTTAATTCTTTAAACATTCTTCAGTAGAAGGTGTAGATCGTGAACTGTTTTTTTGATCATATGGTTCCTCGATAGTATAGCGGTTAGTATACCCGTCTGTCACGCGGGAGACCGGGTTCGATTCCCCGTCGGGGAGACTCTGGCGCAAGACTAATGACCTTGCCCGGAAAAAACAAATCTTTATGGAAAAATTTAACAAGCCTCAGGACTTGCTAAATAAGACCAAGACCGGTTCCCGGTTGTAGTGCCGATGATGATGATGATGAAATCACAAACTACTGGTAATTTAAAATTCCAACATATATTTAAATTTCTATTATTATATAATATTACACATTGAACTTAAAAATTTTTGAAATGTATTTCGATCTTGACCAGCTCCCATCATGTTCAATAGTTTTAAGTTATTTTTTTTTTGTTCCCAGTAATGTTGATGATTAAATGAAGTTACAGAATCTCATTGAAATCGGGTTTCACAAAAAATTAGGTACTGTTGCTAAACTCAAGACTGGGTTTGCTAGAATTCAAAAGTGTTACACTTCCGTTTTCCCCTAAACTATTCAAAAGCGCATCCTTTGCCTGTTGAGCAGCTAGGTTGAATTGTATCAGAATAATCAAGTAGCTTGTGATGCCCCCGCTTACCTGTATCAAAATTCATTACTTAATACTTCTATCTATATAATTAATTATTGACGTGGTGTGATCAAAAATTAACGGTAATTTTAAATTTAAAAGTTCCGAATTTCCATGTAGTTGATTTTTTTTTACTCTAACGCACGCATAAAAGGGGATTTTGAAGTCCCTTAAATGCCAGAGCACAGCGCGAACGGAAGGAGAGGAAGTGGAGAAGGAAAGGAGGTATCGACGTATATTGGTCTT
This sequence comes from Microdon myrmicae, assembly GCA_963931805.1. Lineage (NCBI taxonomy): Eukaryota > Metazoa > Arthropoda > Insecta > Diptera > Syrphidae > Microdon > Microdon myrmicae. Next base: position 35,486,946 of record OZ007498.1, on the reverse strand, counting down.
AAATGCCTGGACATTTCAACGATGAGGAAACACGCGATCAGGTAGAGCATTCCACATTCGTGTGGTTCGTCTAAAGAATGACTCTCTATGTTTATATGTGCGTCTGAAGTTGACTTTCAATGTGAATTGATGCGCATTCTCAGATTGAGGGATATCGCGGGAAAATGTCTGAAAAGACGGAACACATTCAGCAAGTTCAGTTGAACGACGAGCCTGATAATACCTATAGAAGAGAAACAAGCATAATACGTTGCGCCTATGTTCGAACGACGGAATTGATCGACTTACACTGGGTCCCCAATAAGTTTCAGTGCTCATTTTTGCATCCTATCGAGCAGGTGTTGTGCAGTTTTGGATGCGCCTGACCAAATATGGGAGTTGAACTCTATTTTAGGACAAATATACGCCCTGTAAATAGTGGCCAGGTTGGATGGAGTGAAGTATTTTTTACATCTCTTAAGAAACCCCATACATTTGGTTGCACTTTACGCAGCTTCGAATATGTGGTCGCTCCAATTAAGAATCGAATTAATTCGAGTGCTCAGGAATGATAATGCCTTGGCTTCGGCGATGCCAGCGCCAATCATGGACTGTATATTTACTTTCGGGTTCATTTTTGACGACAAGAGGCAGCACACAGTTTTTAAGGCATTGAACTGTTAAATAATCCCCACTGATATATCTTGTTGAGTTCTGAATTCAATGTATCAAGCATAAGTTGTTGGTTGGTAGTGACGTTCGAAGAGTTTGGACGGGAGTGTTCGTATGAATATGACAAACTCAACGTGCTGTCATCAGCAAACGAGTGAATTGGGTTGTGAATAATTGACAAGAGATCATTTATAAATATGAGGAGGAGAGTGGATGAGAGTACAGAATCTTGGGGAACACCTGTGTTAATTTGATGGGAGGCGGGTTTGACACCATCAAGAACCACTTGAATCGAACGGCCAGAAAGGTAGTCTCTAATCCATTGGATCAGGGAATTGACCATTCCATATGCATTTAATTTTGATAAAAGGGCTGGATGCCAAACTCTTTCGAAGGCTTTTGAAATATCCAGTACAGCAACCATGCTTTCGCCGAAGTAGTGGGTGGAATGGTTCCACTTTTCGATAAGGTACGCCATCAAATCTCCTGTGGACCGGTTGCTACATTAAGGAGGTCATTTGATTCCAGATATTTCGAAACTTGATGGTTGATCAGTGATTCCATTACCTTCGAGAGAAGAGAAGTTAGTGCTATGGATCGATAAGAAGATAGGGACCATATTTCGCCCTTTTTGGGAATTTACTGAATGTTCGCTGACTTTTAGAAACGGCCAGTAGAATAAGACAAATGGATGAGTTTCCGCAGTGGTTTAGTGAGTGAAGAGGAACAACAGCCACAACGAAAGGAAAGGGTAGGCAATTTTCCTGCACTACTCTTCACTCGCATGCATATTTTCACACTTTCAGTTGATGCACGTGTTCATGTCGTATGTTGCAATTTACAGATATTGTTACGCGCAAAACCTTCCACCCCTTAACATTTACCTCTTTAGAGCCAGCCTTTGCCGTTAACCGCGGTACACGCAGAACCATCCACTTAAAGGATGAAACGATCTGCAAGCCCTATCATTGCCTCCCATACATTTTGGACTTTCCATAATATATGCCCAAATCAATATTGAATCCAATATCAAACAAATTGAACTAAACGTTTAATTGTCATACATTGAATTCAATTTATAAAATCCAACACGTGATAAACGAACCAAATGTACATTTGGTTCGCATACACGTAAAATTCAGATGACCCGCCTCAAACAAATATTGTTGAGAATCATAAAATGCACGTCTGAAATTGTATCATCATCATCATCGGCACTATAACCGGGAACCGGTCTTGGCCTTATTTAGCAAGTCTCGAGGCTTGTTAAATTTTCCATAATAATTTATTTTTACGGGCAAGGTTATTAGCCTTTTGAAATTGTATGATCTTCTAAAAATTTGATAGCACAAAAATACCGAAACCAATTGGAAAACAAACAACTTGCGCTATAAAACGAGTCACATGTTCATTTTATCATCCACCAACATCGAGGATCAAAAATTCTCATCCGCAAGATCTTTTGTTGAATGTCCCTTTTTTTATTTTCATGCGATCCAAATCCGGGAAAGATAAAGTCAATGAATGACGGGTGGCAAAGGGGAAAATGGAAACAAAAGAATATATCCTTCGATCTGCACGATCGAAGAAGAGAGTTTTCTTCGGACAGACGAACAGAAAAACAGAGAGTTGGTTGTGAAATATCATACAAAACGGACATCGGGAGTTCGTGGTGGTTATACTTTAAATTTCTAAGTTTCAGTTGTGTCAATTTAATTTAAAAACATAAGCTGACGCCTAAAAACGACGAGTGACTTTTAATTCAAGTTGTGTTTATGGTTATACTTTCCTCTTTGTTACCAATCATCTAGGTGGGATTTGGCAGATCCGTTTTCGACTGTAGGTATAATCCTCTGTAGCCAACAACAAGGGCGTACCGCCCCACCCTTTTCATCAAAATAATACAACATAACTTTACTTAAATATAACCTTAACAACATTTTTAGCGTTTAGTTCATTGTCCACAGTCCGAAAAGTTATTTACTCGGCGATTTTTTACTTTCGCATTCACTTCCCTGTTTAATCATAATTCATTGTTAAGAAATAAAACCATTATTTTACGAAGCCACCATATTCGTCGGGAACAGCCTTTTGTGGCTTCTTTCTATTCCCAAGATTAATGAACCGTGAAAGGTCGACCATTGGTGAAATAAAATAGCAATCCCTTAATGATAGCGAAACGTGAATTCCAAAGGTACTTCTACGATTGAAAAAAAAAAACACTGCAACAAATGTATTATAGATTACAAACCTTGAATAAATCCCCATTGGCTTCTACTCGCACTTGAATCATTCCTAATACTTTCAAATGGGTTAAAAAAAGAGAAGAACTTATTCAAGGTCCTAAAATATCTGGTGGGGATTTCCTTAAAGTATGCGGGGGGGGGGGATCTGGGGAGGGAGGTGGATTTCATTAACTTATAAATATGTCCGTTATTTTTTGATTACACCACATATAAGAAATATTTACCCCATACAAGGTCTCCATGTCGAGGGTAAAAAATCCGGAAGCCGAAAAATCAACCGAATGATTTAATAATTTCAAGGACAAATGGTTAACCTGAAATTGTCTAATATAAAAATTAGAACTTGATGTTTAGTTACCTTTACAATTTCGTATAATTCATTATTATCTGCTGCAACTCCACATTTATGTAGACAAATTCCAGTCCGCTTACACTCCAAAGAAGTTTTCCAACTTATGTAGATCAAATAAACACATTTGCCAGATATGTACAACAGGAATGCTGCTGTTATAGCTGGGCTTTTAGCCGACCGAAATAGAGATGGTATTGGCTGCAAGAAGTACTCAGATTTAACATTTCAAACTTCCAAAAATATTTCAATCATTTAAAAAATTATTATCTTATTTAAAAATTATTATTTTATTAAAATAAAATGTTTAAATAAATGTTCCTATATTTAAAAATGTATATTTTTGTCTTTCAAAACAAAATACATGATTATGGCGAGAGCAGGACCTCAGAGAACACACATAAACATCAGAGGCAAGATATTTAAAAATGTCAAAGAATTTAAATATCTGGGAACAATACTGACGGCCAGTAACGAAATGTCGAAGGAAATTAGCAAAAGACTACACTCTGGCAACGCTAATTGGCATGCAGTCAGTAAACTGCTGAAATCCAAACTGCTATCACGTAACAAAAAGCTCCGTGTCTATAGAACCATAATCATGCCAATTTTTCTATACGGATGCGAAACATGGGCTCTCACAAAACGGGAAGAAAACAAATTCCGCGTATACGAGAATAAAGTTTTAGGGGTATCTTTGGAGGTAAATATGACGAGGAGACAGAACACTGGAGGAAACCCCACAACCACGAATTGGAAGAGCTATACCGCAAACCTACAATAGTGAGAGTAATCAAGTCGCGTGGATTAAGATGGGCCAGACACCAGGCGCGAATGGGCAACGATAGGGCCGTGCATAGAAATCTTGGCGGTAAGCCTGTGGCGGTTCCGCCAGATCCCACGGCTCGCCCTCCTGAAAAAACCCCCATAACTATTACCCAACTCCCTTAAGTTCGCTAATGCAACGGTATTAGTACCTGTAAATGCTTCACGCATTATATTGATCACCATCTGTAATCATAAAATCCCTATAAAGAAAACTTACCTTCATGCATCCCTTCGTATACAATTTTCCGTAAGATTTCTTTGTTTGCTTATTTGGTATTCTGAACCAATTCGGTACCAGACAAATTCCAGTAAACAAAATAATTCGGATTGCATTCAATGTAACCGTCATGACAGGGACCATAAATATCGCGCCGTCTATTTTCCCAGCCGCGTCATGTATCTTTTCATACACATTGCCTGGCAACCTTTTTTTGTTTGTCTTACCAACAAACAACCCAAGCAGCTGCATATAATTAGCGCAATAGACGCTGAAACCAAATTCTCCAGCATGTCCTAATGCAAATATGAACCCGGTTTCTATTGCAGCCAGAGATGCCATAATCATCCAATTTGCTTTTAGCACCTTTTTCTCCTAACGTCGAAAATAGCGACGAGGCATCGTATAAACATGACCCTCATTAAAGAGCGAACCATTTGGTCGCCTTTTCTTTTGTCCTTGCCGCCTGCCTGTTTCGTTGTTCCACTGCACGTGTGAATAGCATTGATCTCAACGATCCCACACATACCACCATGACCTGTATTACAAGATCTGGTTTCCTATACCACCAAGAGAGACTTTACGTTTCCCTGGTGGTAGGTAAAAAATGATATCCTTATGGGAGAGGATATCGTTTGAGTCGTATTCCAACCACCGTTCGCGACGGTCGCGTCATCATCCGCCGTACCGAGTGCACCGGTACGGTGCGAGGCACAAAGGTCGTATCCCTTTGCAGAGTCAATCGGGTTTACTTTATTTTACATTAGTCGGTAAATAATTATAAACTCCGTTCGTTCCGTTTAATGTAAATATTTTCATTGTCCTAATATTTACATTAGTAAATAAAATAACCTTTGTCAATCGTTTTGCAATTAAAGTGAAATAAAAGAACATTTAGTTATGGAAGTCCTACCGTGCGTTTTATTTCTCGGACTGACAGCGTTTACTTCTTTTGTCTGTGAACATTTTGCTGCGGTGTTCGGTGTGTGGCAATTTCCAATTTATTAATCGGAGGAAGTTTGTTTTAGTGAACGAGTGGGTTGGCGGTAGAACTCTCGCCCATGCTGGCGTCGCGACTTCCTACCCCATAAGCCAACGAGAAAGAGACCGAGAGGGCGGCCGCGACGGAGATGGGAGGATAATGTTAGGTTAGACCCCGAGGAGATCGGATCGGATGGTCGAACTTGGAAGGGGAGCACACAGCACAGGGCACAATGGCGAAGTCGAGTGGGTAAGGTCATGAACTTCCAGGTTCCTACAGGCCAATAAATAGAATATTTTTGTCTTTGATAAAAATGTTTAAGTAAAATTTTATAAAGTTTGTTTGTAAGTATACTAATACTTTTTAAGTGTACAACACAAACTTTCATTGCTTAAGGGGTTACACCAATTTGAAAACTTTATGTTGTCATTTTTTTTTAGGTGATGTAATATTGCGAATAGGGGGAGTGGGAGCGAACATACGGGGCAAAGTCTGTGCTTTCAACCCGGCGAAAGCTAGGACGATCTTTGTCCCTGTACAATCCAAGTTGACATGCAGTCTCCACGTGACACCCCCGAATAGCTACTTTGACATCCTCCAAGTAGTGAACCAATGCATGCAGCGACATCCTGAGAAAAGTTGGCGCAAGGCTAATAACCTTCCCCGGAAAAACAAATTATTGTAGCGAGCTTAGGGTTCGCTGGATTAATTATTTTTAATAAATAAGAGCCGTTAAATCGATTTTGAATTAATATAACACTTTATTAGTCCGTTAATAACAACCGTTACTTATACCGTACACTTAACGATTTCTTTACTTATCGCTTCGGTACTTATCGCGCCTTTTACTTCTTACTTATCGCTTGCTTCACTTTCTTACTTAGTACTCCTCTCCATGATCTGTGTGCGATGTATTTATACCGTTTCCTCATTCTGATTCGGCGTTTCGTTTCCGTCCGTTCCATTGCCGTGAATGTTCTACTGTTCCTAGTCTCCAGTTTTCCAGTACTTTATAGAATATTCTAGTACTTTGTTGCGGACTTTCTCGAATATTCTAGTACTGATTGTCATATGCGTCACATTATTATGGCCAATTTAACAAGTCTCGGATATAGACCGGATACGGTGGAGAGACTTGCTAAATAGGGCAAAGACCGGATTCCGGTTGTAGTGCCGACGATGATAATGAATATTCTGAATGTAGTATTCAGTAGCACCTTTGGTTCAAACAATTTTTTAAATGATCCTCGGAGCTAAATTAAACCCTTGGCGTTTCTATAGTAATATTTTTGAGTTATTCGGCTCAGTCAGTACCCTTATATATGTTACTTATACTAAGCATATATGGCAGTCTGATCGAGTGGTCAGTCTATAGCTGTATCATCATCATCATCATCGGCACTACAACCGGGATCCTGTCTTGATCTTATTTAGCAAGTCTCTCCACCGGTATCCGGCCGTTATCCGAGACTTTTTCAATTGTCATAATAATTCGTTTTTCCGGGCAAGGTTATTAGCCTTGCGTCAACTATAGCTGTATAGTCAATAGAAATAGACTGCTTAATATGAAGCTTCAGTCGATGTCAAACGTTGGTGAATTCTGGCGAATTGTGTTGGGAAGAGAAGGAGGTTAGTGTAACTGTATCGAACGTTTGAGAGTTTGAATTTGTCGAATGAGCTGTGGAAGCTAATGACTTGGAGTGAGGTAGTAATCACCCCCATTAAAGTGGACAATGTGAGAGTGCAGACCGGTTCATTATCTCGAATGGGATTATCTCCAGACCGTTGTCGTAGGCCACAGGGCAGAGGGAACCATTGTTGTAGGTCACGTGGCAGATGAGACCATTGTCGTAGATCACGGAGCAAAGACCGCTGTCGTAGGTCAAGTAACAGATGAGACCATGTCGTAGATCACTTAGCACTGACAACCCATGAACGGAATGTGAGCTGAACACCACAGTAAATGGCAAGTAACGCTGGTAGTCAGGATGAAACATCGCGTTTGCGATGATAGTGAAGAACGTGTGATTCGAACTGACGCTATGACAGCTAGAATCACTAAAAATGTTACCAATGCTCAACACATCAGGCCACTGCCTGTACGAATTCGATTTCTAAACTCAAGTACACTCAACTGATGTGGAATTGTTATATTATCGCTATGGTATGCGGCTCTGATGGTTTGCTTAATCGAATTTCCTTTCGGTATTCTTCACTATTTGCTTGAATAGTGTGTGTGTATCTGTTAGGGACGCCACAACGGTGTGCTGAGGTAGAGTATGATCACTGTCGTTTCAAACGTCACCAAACAATAAATGGCACACTGGTGATAATGACAACAAAAGCTTTAATCGGATGCTCCGACAGCCCACGGTCAATTGACAGGTTTCCTGTAATAAGGGAGTCCAGAAGCGACATTACAGAAAACAATGATATTTGAATGCCAATACTACTTGGGCGATTTATATGTGTTATTTTACGAAACATCACCACAAATGATTGGAAGTAGTGCCGATAGTAACAAGTCATAACACTGTACTTTTGTTGACAGAATTGCTCTATAAAACTGTAAAATTTAGTAAATAATGTAATAAACACGCCCATCCGGCATTAACGACATCACTAACAACATCAACAAACATTGATATCAATGACCAACGAGCGCCGTGGACTTGAAAGGTCATCAAGTGCATTCGACTGATGTGAAAAATGCTATATTATTGCTATGGTATACGGCTTTAATGGATGTGCTTTTGGTAGTGTAAATAGGTTGGACAACCTAATCCAGAAAATAGTTAATGGAGGATAACGGAATAAATGATCCATGTCAGAGCGTGTAAGGAAGTTTAACTGCAAAAGATCTGATACTTTCTCGTCACCTCGGTATATTATGCAATTTGAACGTACAATTGAATTTAAGTTTAAAACATAATTAAATGCACCTGAAATAGTGCGACACAGATCTCAACGGATAATCGATAACACTAATTTATTGTCTCTTTAACTGATGAAGTTCACAATTCCATCGCATTACGCGATGTTTGTTAACGCAAAGTAAGAAAAAAATTGCAGTACCGTTTAACCTGACTAAACACCAATGGCACAAACCTCCAGCAATGCTCACCATGAAAACAAAAATCCGAGACTGAAATCTCGATCATACCCTTAAAGTCTGAGATCAGCACCAAACTCACTGGCCAGCATCTCAAAGTCGTTGGCCGGTCGCCCCACACTGTTTAGTTCATGCCGTTGTTGATCTTACCCTTTTGCGACTCACTTTATAGACCCACCGAATGGTAAGTGTGCGTGGCAGGAAATTGCGTTCCTCGAACTGCAAATGGTTGTGTGGAGATGGCGTGAAAGTTATAGCGTAGATCCGGGGTTTACAAGTACAAACTTATTCTCGGCTGTCGCAAGGTTGGGTGACTTTCCTCCAGCTGTGAGCCCAGATATGAGAAAGAATAAACTCGAACGACGTAGAGAATATTTGGTCTTTATTATAAACAAAATATGATTTTAACAATGGATTACAAAAAAAATATGACTGAAACAAGCAATGACAATTTCATGGGAGTTTACAAAATCAACAATAAAGACATTCTTGGGATGTTCCTTCCCAAACGGTGTTGTTGTGCTGGCAGCTGCTGGTTGACTATGTTGGTGGTTCAACATAGACACTTACCGAATTAAATTTTTGTGTTGTAAATCAATTTCAAATCATCAAAGGCGAAGAATATCTCGAAATCACGTTTTACAACTCAATCTGACAAATAACTATTAAAATGTTTCTCCGATCGACATGAAATTTGAACAGTAGTGTTGGCGATGCATCACGAATTCCCAGGAGAGGCAAGACAAGCGCCAGCACACCATTTCCAGAGAAACAACGATCAGCGGCGCGCCGATTCCAGGAAGCCACTAAGAAAAGCAGATCCCAAGAAAGGGGCGAAGGAGGGTACAACGCCAAGGACGTGATCTGCGTTTACTACCGCATCCAAGACCTACCGGTCTTGTATGATTTCTTTCCCACCATCCCTCTATACAAGCAGTTAGAGAACACCTGGACTAACACTGTCCTCACTATCCTTGGATACCCCCCTTTTTTTTTTTCTTTTCAGATATCGCGAGACCGAGCCCAACATCCTAACGGATGGGGGTGATTCTGGTTATCGCAAGATGACCAGAAGCCAGAGGCAAGATGAAGGACACATCTGTCCTTGTCTCGCTCAGGTCGGCCCTTTTTGAAGCAGTAGGACTCGTCGAAGGAACTCCCAACAAAAAGGTCTTGTTCAAGACCAGCAAAGAGATCAGGAATTAACAATTAATATATAAAACATTATAAAAGAAAATAAACGATAGGAAAATAAACAGCTAAGTGTATTCGTGTATTTGGCTTGTCTTCTTCGTTGGTCGCATCGAATTCACCTTTGTTTATCAGGGATCCGCACTGGGCAAGACATAAACGCCCGCCAATCCAGAGAAGAGTCCGGCTCTGGAGGTGCAATCCCTCTGAGTAAAAAAAATCATCGTTGGCCGGCCAGTGCCGGGAAAATACAGTCCGCTAAGGCGAAACTGTAGCTCCTCAATAGTATACTGGTTAGTATATCCGCCTGTCATGTGGGAGACCGGGGTTCGATTCCCCGTCGGGGAGCCTCTGGCGCAAGACTAATGACCTTGCCCGGAAAAAAAACAAATCATTATGGAAAATTTAACAAGCCTCAGGACTTGCTAAATAAGGCCAAGACCGGTTCCAGGTTGTAGTGCCGATGATGATGATGATGAAGGCGAAACTGTTGGGACGTCGCTGAAGAAAGCGCCGTTCGCGATTCGGTTTACCCTTTTTGTTGTTGCGTTAACAAGTAGCTTTTGCGATAGATTTTAAAGAGAACCACACCCGATTATAAAAATTGATTTAAAATTACCTTTTTCATAAGCGTTTAAACGTCGTAATTGTTCACTAAAAAAACATTGAAAATAACGTCCGAAAAATAACTTTGTTTAATGATGGTTTGTACTTTTCTGCTATATTAGATTGTGAAAAGCATTTTTTGCGAGAGGTCCAGATGAAAAAATTGTATTCGTCAACACACAGACCTCCTCCAAACAAAGACTTGTTGCTTTGAATGTTTATACTGGGGCACTTTCGAAAAAAAAACTTTTTTAAGAATTGTTTGGCTCACCTCACTGTACGAGTATGTACAATAAATCCCTAAAATTTTCATTTAAAAACGATTTATTGCATCAAAAAAAACCAAAACAAGTCCAATTTTCGACCATTCAAATAGATGTAACCACTTAAGATGCGTATAGTATTTTTGTCAATTTATTCCAATTTCCTTTTTATTGTGTTATTCGAATGTCTGTCTATGATTTCAAGATCATGCTGTCAAAATTTGAAGTAGATCTAAAGAAAAATGACGGAGATATGGAACATTATATGTTGGTACCTCGGGTTCATATTTACGTGTCTTCAGGCGCCAGCGAGCAGGTTCTCGATAAACGCGTGGTAAGAACGTCGGACGGAAGGTTTTAAGAAGAATTGTTGGCTCAGTATGTGAAGGAGGACGATTCCAGAGACGCTACAACCATGAGTTCATTCATCGATAGACTCCGATGGGCGCGACACCTAGCTCGAATGAGCGAAGAGGAGGCTGCCCGGAAAGTCCTTTATGGCAGGATGTGTGGAAGGAGACAGCGCGACAGACCTTGTGTGCGATGGGGGGATGGCGTATACCAGGACGCCCAGAGCCTGGGAGTTCCAAACTGGATGACATCGGCTAGAAATCGGGACCGGCGGAGAGACTTGCTAAATAAGGCCAACACCGGATCCCGGTTGTAGTGCCGATGATAATGATGAAGAACGTTGGACAGTTGGGCCCATATTTACAATCTATTTGCCTAATGTAGCTATACATTATGTAGATGTATATGGTATATGTGTAGATGTATATATATGTGCCTTGTAAAGATTCAGTATAGAGTATATACGAGTAGTTAAATTTAGTAGTATATGTTTTGCCCTGCAATTTTGTGTCAGTTTTTGTTGTATTTTTGTAATTATTATAAATAAAATACAGGAATGCCACTGGTTTATATTTGAGTGAACCTAGAGAAATATTGTAGTGCCCCGCATAAATGTAATAATGACGAAGTTACAAGTAGTACATCGTCAAAAAAAAAGTATAACTAGAAAAGACTAAATGCGGACCAAAAAATAGCAAATAATAACAAAGGAAGACGAGTTCGTCAAAGATAAGAGCAAAAAGATGCTCTAGACAACATTGCTACAAGCTCTTTTCTTTATGGGTCTGGTATTGATGATGTTCATCCCAGGCAAATGAGCGATTGATCAGATATTCACCTTTAGTCCTGTGAGTAGGGCGTTAGAATATACTCACAGCTAGGCCAGCTTGTCGTAAGAGGCGACTAAAGGCCGAGTGGTAGCCGGGGTCCCAACGCCCTGTGCGCCCGGTGAAATACCACCCCATCAAGCTTTAGGCTCCGTGAAATGGTCGGGAGAAATCCCTGGCCATCTTTCGGAGCTTGGCTGATGGACCGGTTCGAGAAAAGGTTGGTTAGGTGGTAGTCGGTCCCAAGGTGAGATACCACCCCGTCACGCTGTACATTCCGCGATATCGCCGAGAGAAATCTTCGACGGTGTTTCGGATGTGTGGCTGATGGCCCGGACTGACACGGGGATAAGTCATGATGGTGTCTTCTGATATAAAGAATTCCGGAGGTAAACTAGTCTCCCATTCGGATCTCCGGGGGGGACTATGTCAGGGGGAACATCATGCAGATATCATGATAAATAATGGAACTTTGAGAAGTTCGTCATCGCATAACGGGGCTAGCGCTCGAGGCTCAGCCCACGCTCGACTGGTGACGGCATTTTGTAACATCAGGGGCATCGGTTTCACCAATACTAATGTAAACGCCGTCCACCAATATTTGCAAACAACGAAACCTGATATCCTTGCCCTAACTGAGACCCAGGTCGATTCGTCAACTGATTCGACATATCTTCGTTGCTCAGGATACGACTTACATTCGAGATTCCGCTTTAAGGGCGGAGTCTGCGTCTTCGCACGGTCCGATCTGGCTTGCCAGAGAATGGAGGCGTTGGAGCCCAATAATATGGACATCATATGGTTGAGGGTCGTGCTGAGGAATTCCGTTAAATTTCTTTGTTGTCTTTACCGCTCCCCGAATGACGATCGACCGGCGACATTTTTCGAACATCTTTCACATACCGTCGACTGGATACAGATCAACCACCCAGCTTCTGAAATTATTGTCCTTGGCGATTTTAATGTGCACAATTCCGACTGGTTGTTACATTCTAACAGAACCGACGAGGCTGGGAGGCTGGCGGAGATGTTTGCTGTAAGCCACAACTTGACTCAACTCGTGGGGGAGCCAACGCGAGTACCGGATGCCCGAGCCGATTATGCGAACACCCTGGATCTGTTTTTGACATCCTAACCGAGTATTTATACCGTAGAGGTTGTTGTGCCACTGGGAAACTCAGATCACTGCTTGGTATCTGTCGCGCAAGCACTTGCATACCAAGCGAATAACCGGCCTAAGCAGCTTCGCCGTGTATGGAAGTATGGGGCTGCTAAATGGGACAATTTGCGAGATTTCTTCGCATCCTTTCCATGGTCCGAGGTGTGCTTCGGAAACTCCGATGTTAACACTTGCGCGGAGTCGGTATCAGAGATTATCCTTCTGGGGATGGAGATGTATATTCCACATTCCATCAAACTAAGTTCGTCTGATAAACCTTGGTTTGACAAAAAATGCGAGCTGATTATAGCGGCAAAAAATAGAGCTTTTAAGCAATGGCGCTCCAAGCCCACCGATGTTAACAGAACGAATTTTGTTAGAATCAGAAACGCAACCAGGCGATTGATACCGCGAAGAAGACTCACAACGACAGGGTGATCAATAAGCTCCTTCGGTGTCCAACTGGTTCGCGCTCCTTCTGGTCAATGGCAAAGGCTGTCAGCAGAAACTTTGCTTCCTCCTCTTTCCCTCCGTTGGTGACAGACAGCGGGACGTTAGTCACGAATCCAAAGGATAAAGCTAATGTGTTCGCGAATTTATTTTCCGCGAATTCAAACCTCGATCCCGGCCTTTTGGAGCCACCTGTGATCTCGTCGGTACAGTCTTCCATGCGGGATGTGAGATTTCGTTCGCGCACTATTCAACGCATTCTACGTGAACTGGATTGTAGGAAGGCAACCGGCCCGGACGGAATACCAGCAATAGTCCTTAAGAACTCTGCTCCAGAACTATCGCCGGTTCTTGGCAGACTCTTCCGCTTATCTTATGCACGGAGGACCTTTCCAGCCTGCTGGAAAATCGCTCGAGTTCAGCCAATCCCAAAGACGGGAAAAAAGTGTCTCCCACAAAATTACCGTCCGATAGCCTTACTGTCTATTTTATCTAAGGTGATGGAGAAAGTCATCAATACAGAGTTGGTTAAGTATTTGGAGTGCAACGGTCTTCTGAGTGATCGTCAATATGGATTCCGTGGCAGGCGGTCCACAGGAGACCTTTTGACACTTATAACCGATATATGGACATCTGCCATTGAACGGCATGGTGAGTCAAGGGCGGTCGCATTAGATATCTCCAAGGCTTTTGACCGCCTCTGGCACGGGGCATTGCTGAGCAAACTTCGTTCATATGGACTTTCCCAACAGCTTTGCGACTGGACGAGGAGCTTCCTCGAGAATCGATCGATCCGGGTTGTTGTGGACGGCGAGTGTTCGGATTTGTATCCTGTTAATTCGGGGGTGCCCCAGGGTTCTATTTTAGCTCCAACCTTGTTCTTGCTTCACATAAATGATTTGTTGGAGACAACGGATAACAAAGTGTTCAGTTTTGCGGATGATAATACGCTTGTTTCCTCCTTTTCGAGTGATCGGCCGATTGGTGCATCAACGTCGCACCAGCTGAGATGTAGACAGATTGACTCTCTGAACCAGGATCTGGATAAAGTCCTGCAGTGGGGAAAGGCCAATCTTGTCGCCTTCAATGCAACGAAGACCCAGTATACAACATTCACAAAGAAAACTGGATCATCGGTTCCACAGCTGATGATGAGTGGCCGGACCCTCGAGGCTGGGGAATGTTTGAAATTGCTCGGCGTCACGGTCTGTGGGAATGTATCATGGCATAAACACGTATCGGGTATCGCCAGATCAGCCTCAGGAAAACGGAGTTATCTTTTTAGAGCCAAGAAATATTTTACTCCGGCCCAACTTCTTCTCCTATATAAATCTCAAATTAGACCCGCGCTCGAATATTGCTCTCATGTTTGGAGCTCGGCTCCTAAACATACCCTCGACCTACTTGAGAGCGTACAAAGACGAGCGATCCGCCTGATCGGGGATTCGGCGCTGACGTCGGGACTACAGTCGCTATCACATCGAAGGCGCGTAGCCGACCTCTGTTTGTTTTACAGATATTATCACGGATGCTGTTCTTCGGAGATTCTTGGCATTGTTCCACGCAATTCGGTCTATATGCGCTCCACAAGACAATCCGACGGATCGCACCCGTTTGTGGTTCATCTCCCGACAGCGCGAACATCCCTGTATCAGAACTCGTTCCGTTACAGAGCGGGGAAGCTGTGGAACTCCCTTCCCACGCGAGTGTTCCCGGAGCGTTACAACCTGCAACTGTTCAAAAAGAACTGCAACAGTTATTTGATGACATCTCGGGGCGCCCACTCGACGCTATAGATTCGCCTCTCCCGAGAGAAGTCTAATAAAATAAAATAAATAAACAAATATTTACGCAGGCGATGGAAAAATGTCTGGAATTTAAGATTCTTTTATATCATCTATTTACAGACTTTAAGGCCCCCTACGACAGCATAGCCAGGGTAGAACTATATAATGCCATGAAAGAATTCGGCATTCCAAACAAATTGATACGACTTTGTAGGTTGACCATGACCAACGTAACTAGTCAAGTAAAAATAGTGGGACTACTGTACAAACCAATAAACATCTTTAATGGACTCCGAGGAGGGGACGGTCTGGCCTGCCTCCTCTTCAACCTGGCGTTGGAGAAAGCAATCCGTGAGTCTGGCGTCACAACTAGAGGGACTATTATCACCAAGTCCAGCCAGATACTTGGCTACGTAGATGACATCGACATCATCGATAAATCCGGTCCGGCTGTACAGGACTTCTTCACCCAGATTGAGCAGGCGGCACAAAAAGTGGGACTGCACTTTAATGAGAGGAAAACGAAGTACATGGTGGCAACTTCTGCGAAGAGAAGACCAAACAATCAGGGTAGCGGACCACGAATTTGAAGTAGTGCAATCCTTTAACTAGCTGAATCAATGGTATCAGCCGATAACAATATGGAAGAAGAAATACGCGAACGGCTGATCAAATCCAACAAAGCCTACTATGGTCTATCAAGGCTCTTTAAACCCAGAAATTTATGCAGAACATCCAAGCTACTACTGAACAAGACCATGATCCTACCAGTACTCATGTATGGATCCGAGATCTGGGTGCTCAATAAAAGGCACTCTGAACTCTTAGCCGCGTTCGAGAGGAAGGGGAGCACGCGATCTACCGTGAAGCTAATGTGGTAAGAAAAATCAAGCTCGGTAGACTCCGGTGGGCGGGACACCCAGCTCGAATGAGCGAAGAGGAACCTCCCGGAAAGTCCTTCATGGCAGGATGTGAGGAGTACTTTACTAGTGCGTCTGCACGGATGCTGATTCAATAAAACACCCACTGAGTAAAAGCTGACGAAAAACCGAACACAAGAGAAAGCAGTAGGAATAAAAAACTCGCTGATGATATCTTGTTGTTTAAAGTTCTCTTTATTTAATTAATCCTCTACACAGTTTTCTTTTTGTTTTGACTTTACAGATATTTCTTTACAATACACGATGTGGGTGACGTATGTATATCGTCTTTGAACACGAACAGCTAACGAAATGTTTATTTTTGGTTTTTAGACACTTGAATCACGAACAAAACGTACTACTCCAACACATTAATGTTCTTTCAGATTTCCTGCGCAATGGGCTGCATATTAGACGTTAGTATATTTCGCGCACACGACTCTTAAGAAGCGGACAAAAGAAAACTGAACTGCAATTTCAAATATTAAAACTGACAAAAGAACTGAACTTCCGGCTCGACTACAACCGTGTGTGTATAACTCGGCTCTTAAAATGGGATTCCGTGGCGTATGCGCACTCTCCGGATGATGAAATTTGACTCCTTGTGTTGGACGACATTGACCCAGCCTCCGGTGATTGCGATGAGTTTCCACGCACTTCATCACAAGGGGAAACCGTATTTCCTTCGCCCCAACGACCAATGAAAAACGATTTGCATTCCATTGGGAGGTTTTCAGGGACGTCGTTCAGATGAGTTGAATGTCTTTACCTTGGAAGCAAGGCAACGACATGCGCTGGGCGAAGGAAAGGAAAAACGAACAACACATATATGCCACAGGTCAAATATGTTGATCGATCTATGTGCTGGGTATATTGCCGCCGTCCGATAGGGATAGGTTTCTTGATTGACGTTAAGTCAACAGAGCCTTTGCCGACGATGGCTAGACACTAGGATAGATGGAATCGTGTTTACTTAAAAAGTAACGATGGACATGGGCATGAGGGCAATATTTTGTTTACCCTATTGCCAACGCGTATAGCGTAATTTGATTGTTCCTTGCATGTAGCATATCATCGTCGATGGGTCGAGTGCATGTTTACTCAAAACAACACTCGACCGATAGTAGGTAGTCAGCTATGACTACTCTGGAAATTGTCGATCGAAGGGTCGACCGATAACAAGGGTGAAAATGTCATGCAGCATGTGAGGAAATGCTCCTCGTCTCTGTGTATTGACGTGTCCAATGTTTATGCCGGTTATCTGTAGGGACAACCGAATTGTATTTCAGGGCATAGAAGCATCATTAGGCATGCTCATGGGTATGATTGTCTAACGTCAACCATATTCGTGCCCAAATACCATGATCGGTAGATAACCGATAAAAGGAAATTGGTGGCAACTGTAGCGAACCTTAGGGGATAGGAGTAATGTATATTTATTCATTGGACATTGCGTACAGCATCAATTAGCTTGTACGCAGATTTCCAATGTTCCATCGGTCAATGTGTCGGGTGTGTTGTTTGTGTTAGAACAACACTGGAAATTTCTATAGGCGGCCAGCAATGGCTGCGCTGAAGGTTGTTGTTTGTACAATCGACCGATGACTTGGTGGTGAGGATAATCATGTCATGCACATCTAAGAGTAAATGCTTCTTCGCATAGAGCATTGGCATGTGCATGAATCAATCAATGCTGGTTACCTGATGAGGTAGCCAAATTAGCCTTCGGGCACATGATGCGTTGGTTGCGAGCATGCTCCGAGGTGAAAGTTAGATGTCATGGCGAGATGGTAATCTTGTCATGAATTTATATTTCAGGAATGTTTAAAAATAGGTGCAAGTACTTGTAGTTGGTTGGGTAAAGCGATGGATGGTTCTTCGGGCGCCACGAAGAACCTCACAGATGTATGGAAGGCGACAGCGTGGCAGACCTTGTCTGTGATGGAGGGATGGCGTAGACCAGGACGCCCAGAGCCTAGGAGTGCCAAACTGGATGACATCGGCTCGAAATCGGGACCGGTGGAGAGATTTGTTAAATCATCTTCATCATCGGCACTACAACCGGGAACCGGTCTTGGCCTTATTTAGCGAGTCCTGAGGCTTGTTAAATTTTCCATAATGATTTGCTTTTCCGGGCAAGGTCATTAGTCTTGCGCCAGCTCCGTATAATACCGTGTTTAAAATAACTCTCCACCCTCTACACTCGGGTGTTAGCTTGTCACAATCTCTGAGCTCAGTTTTGTTTACATTAAGCTGTGACAAAAGAAATACTGGGGCGAATTCAAGAGAAGAGTGCAACGGTACTGCTCTTAATCGAAAATATCAGGAAAGGCCCAAGAGAGAAGAGGACCGATAATAACGTCATGATCGAACAAAGGAACAACGAGGTGATAGTCTTTAAAGGCGATGCGATGGTTATATTTCGGGTTTGATCAAAATTCGAATTTTTCGACAACCGACCGTGGAAAACTTGGGAAGAAAACAGATTAAAACATTGAAGCGGACCAGGGGACAGCTGTAAAAATTAGAGAAAACCCCCATGATGTTTGCAGAGGTTTAGGACTTCCATTCGATTGAATAAATTATTTCAAGTGTAATTAATGGAATACACTTCATGCGAAAATATAAATAGCGACAATTAAGAAACTTGAGACAATTTGGTGACAATTCTTGCAGAATAATTTATCTCGTTACAGCGGTGTTCCAACCAACCAACCATCCACAGATCTTGCGAATTACTACCCAAACACAGAGTAGTAACAGTGAGTAGATACATTAAAACGGTGAATAACTATTGAATTAACGATAATAAATAAGATAATTGAATATACAACAAAAATAACTCCGCCTTTGATTTACAACATTTGGAGTTTCACTCAACTATTTAATACAGTCCACGAACAGCACGCACAACACAGGATAAACAACACATTTGCCGATTAATACATCAGTTTATTGTATTTCTTTATTTTTAAATTCGTGTTTTGAACTTCAAAATTGTACTAAAAATGTAAAAATCAAAATAAAAAAAAAACTAAAAGGTGTTGTCTTAAGAAACAATTTAACTAACGAAATCTTTTCGATTTTTTTATTTAACATGATCCAGATGATCTCACCGCATTTCAACTTTTTTTTTGAGGCGCCCGCGTAGATTTGGCGAAAGCAGGTTATTTCTTAATATTTTTTAATGAAAATTTCACAGAATAATCTTAATAGTATACTCTTTCAATGGCTCCTCGATAGTATAGTGGTTAGTATACCCGCCTGTCACCCGGGAGACCGCGGTTCGATTCCCCGCCGGGGAGCCTCTGGCGCAAGAGTAATGACCTTGCCCAGAAAAAATAAATCATTATGGCAAATTTAACAAGCCTTAGGACTTGCTAAATAAGGCCAAGACCGGTCCCCGGTTGTAGTGCCGATGATGATGATGATGATACTCTTTCAATAGATTTACTTATCTTTATCAAATCGCTAAAAAAATTCCTAAAATTATGCTTGAAATACCGAAAATCGACTATACCCACCCCTTAACATACCTGGTTTTGAGTGCCGCAATAGAGGAAATATAATTGCGCAGTAAATATCAAGAATCCATAAGCCATCAATACCAGAATAGGGAAGTTCCAAAGCTCGTTCAGCGTCTTTCCCAGTTCACAAATTTCATCATGAATTTGACAAAATTTCGAAAGTTTTACTTCCATTTTAGGAATGTCATTTAAAGTACTCGATACATGCAGTTTATTTTCCAATTTAGATTTGAAAGAGTTTCCCGACGTGGATATAAGAACTGAAATGAGATCATGGTATTTACAAGATTTTTACTACATAAAAGCGATCACAGCAAAAAAAAAAAGGAGAAGACAATGATATAACTGAGTTCATATGGGCAACTATAGTCAATTTGGTGAACGTTATTGTTATCATATTATTGATATAGACAGAGCAAATCTACCAAACGATATTACAAAAAGGGTTGACATAAAAAAGAAAAAACAACCTTGTTGAATTTGAAATCGAGCCATAGATAAGTTTGCATATCCCCGAGGTCTCTTTCCCTCTCTCTCCCGATCTTTCTCTTCCCCTCTCTTTCTTTCTCTCTCTTTCTCCCTATCTCTCTCTCTCTTTCTCTCTATCTTTCTATCCCGTTATCTCTTCTCTCTCTGTTTAATACCGTGAGTTATCTCACGCAGAAGGAGGTCGAGTTACCAACCGCTTGGAGACTTCAAGCAACGACGCTGTGGTGAGTCGACCTGAAACGGAGAGGGGAGTTTAATGAGGACTGAGACGGGTGGACGTCGATTATATTAGAGGATGGAGGCGATGGTACCATCGAACCCGTTAGGTGCCTCAAGTCGTCTTCTCGAAATGGACTCGAAGTGACTTGGAATATGATCTGGATGTGCTGGCCAGCAACTAATCGATATACCTTTCACGGAGGCCTTCTCACTGCGTCCGCTTCCTGAAAGGGCCAGTCGAAATTCCTGGTGTCGCAACCTGACAGGGGACGCGAGAGGAATGAGTATGGTCGTAGGCAAAATCACCAATGCCAGCTTCCTGACTGGGTACGTCGAAGCTGGCATTGGTTAGTTAGTTGACGGTAACCGAGTCCGAATATGCGAATATGATAAGCCGTCAACGAGATCGTACAGGCAGGGGGGAGAGAACAAAGACGGCCAGAGGGAACTTCAACGAGAGGAACGGTGGGAATAACGAGCTAACGCACAAGAGGCCAAAAGGCCTATGCCTCTAATAAGGTCGCTAACCTGATGGGAAATCGGCGGTGGTGTTACGACTGCCTATGGTAGAAGAGAGAGCTTCACTCAGCTGTCACTCAGATGTGTTGGTTGACCCACTGCAATTGAGCAGTGGTGACTACTAGAGATGTTCGATCGGCGGCAGTGGAGCGGATGTGGCTACTAGAGATGCTCTCTGCGGAAGCATCCAACGTCGCGGACTGCAGGATGTTACAATATTTGCTTCGAGGAGACTGTTAATTGATAGCCAGCTCTGAAAAATATCACATCTCACAAATTAGTCTTAAGTGTCGAAGAAACCTGTCATATATCGCTCTCGTACGACCTCACTTGCAAATACTTACAGAATCTCTAAGTCACAACTCACTGTAGATCGTCGGTACTAGGACTTCCCAGCTTCAAATCCCCGTAACAAGGTCGTTGTCCTTTTGATGTTAAGAAGGGCGTTTAATGTCATCCAGAAAAGTGGCTCCTCAGTGGTTGTTGACGGCAGATGGTCACTTAAAACACTTTTGGCGAACCCCAAAAAACACTTTAAGATAAATCCCTTAGTTCGCCCATGCATACTTTCGTCCCCAACCGCACGTGCTCTCTTACACGTGCTTTGCATGTTTCACCAAACTCCTTGTGCTCACACGGCTACAGAAAAATCACATTTTTCTGAAACGAATTCGTTCAAAATGCATTACCTGAAAAATTCATTAACCAACTCGGTAAAAATTACTAAAACGTCACGCGGCCAAATATTCGACAACGCTGGTGATCTTGTGGGGAGGAAGTATTGTACCTGACATGGGCACACGGTTCACTTCCTCCTCCATCCAATTGTCACTAATTATTCCACCGAAGGAAATCCGTCGTTCCGCCGACACAAAAGGAAACACCAAAACAGTTGTTCACTTTAAATTTTGAAAATCAAACAGTTAATGAATTTTATTTTTATTGGATGAATTTTATCGAATGGCTTCATTTGATTCAATCTGAATAACTACTTGTTTTGTTATCTAATCGCCCAGCATCTTTTAAAAACCACAAAGTACTACACCACACTAACCTCTTCAAAGGAAAACACTCGACTCGGATTAAACTGGTTTCGTACCGTACCCGGCGGAGGTACGGTGAATGGCGAGCGACCCGACCGCCACGGAGATTGAATTACGACTCAAACGATATCCTCTCCAATAAGGATATCGTTTTTTAACTACCACCAGGGAAACGTAAAGTCTCTCATGGTGGTATAGGTGGGATCGTTGAGATCAATGCTATTCACACGTGCAGTGGAACAGCGAAACAGGCAGGCGGCAAAGACAAAAGAAAAAGCGACCAAATGGTTCGCTCTTTAATGAGGGTCATGTTTATACGATGCCTCGTCGCTATTTTCGACGTTAGGAGAAAAAGGTGCTAAAAGCAAATTGGATGTTTATGGCATCTCTGGCTGCAATAGAAACCGGGTTCATATTTGCATTAGGAAATGCTGGAGAATTTGGTTTCAGCGTCTATTGCGCTAATTATATGCAGCTGCTTGGGTTGTTTGTTGGTAAGACAAACAAAAAAGGTTGCCAGGCAATGTATATGAAAAGGTATATGGCGCGGCTAGGAAAATAGACGGCGCGATATTTATGGAATTTGTCTGGTACCGAATTGGTTCAGAATACCAAATAAGCAAACAAAGAAATCTTATGAAAAATTGTATGCGAAGGGATGCATGAAGGTAAGTTTTCTTTATAGGGATTTTAGGGTTATAATAATTGGGTCTGTTTGATGCGTGAAGCATCTAAGATGCTAATGCGAATTGCATTAGCGAAAGCTGGTGCAGACCCGGGTTATGGTTATGGGGGTTTTTTTCAGGAAGGCGAGCCGTGGGATCTGGCGGAATCGCCACAATCTCCTCTGGAGCCGGTCGCAATTCGGTTTTTCCATCGCGTAAAGATCACCGTAGGTACACGCTCAAATACGTGCGTCAAACTATCAGGTGCAATGTGCCAACGCTGACAATTATTTTAGATCTACGGTTGAAGTGATTTCGCCGATTCGTACACCAAATGTGTTGATGCCCACATATAAGGGAAACGAAAAGCTGTAGTGCGACCCAACAGCGAATAAGTAACATTAACAATTAAGACAATACGGTCCAGTGTCAATGTGATAATATTGTGCAAGTGTCACGCGAGTACTCAACTACTTCAGCCAACCCGATCACCAAACAGCAGCCCTCCTTCTGCAGCGAGGACAAGAGCCGAAAACTGCACGGCGAGTCATTTGTCACCTTCCATTCAACGCAGGGAACGGCAAGCACCGAGCAAGAGCCGAACCACCGTACAACGGTTTCATCTAAAGCCACAGAAATCCCTTGGTAAGAGAGGACACCGAAGAGAACCGGATCGCCGCTGGGTAAATCGAGCAATGAAATTTTCTGAAATCAACCATACATTTTTTTGTTACTACTAGAAAAATTGCCCCGCTTGGTAGAAACATTGGCGTAGTGTGGGGGCTTACATTACTACATTACAATGAATCACTCAGGCTATCCTGACGGAAGCATATCCTTCCAATGGGGCCACCCATGTCAGACAAGCTAGCGAGGAGTAACTCACAAAGATTTGCCGCCCCAAATCCAGGGTGTTAACGTCACCGTGCCCATTGGATGGTTTGCAGCCAGGGGTATACTGGCTGTATTATTACGGCGCCTTTCTGACACCGGGTCGAATCAGAGCAGTAAGCAGACCTTACCATATCAAAACGGGGATCTGATATGGCAGACTATTTGAAACCCCGACTCGTGGGAACAAAAATGAATCATCAATATACACAAAACAATCCCACGAAAACCCCAGTTGGCGTAGATCTGATAATCCGACACTACCATAAGGGAATAAATCATCAAGAAAACACCGACTTGGCAAAATGAAGACGTAGAGAACAACATAAAAAGCGGGATATACGCGTCGGCACGTGGAATGTTCGCACGTTATGCAAACCAGGCGCGATACAGACGGTCGTAGAAAACGCGGAACAATATAAAATGGACTTCGTCGCGCTTCAAAAAGTCCGACTCCCACATCAAGTAATCTAAACCAACGGGTTTACACGGGCGTGTGGAGGTATTGATACACATAGCTTCAGAACTGGCTTCATCATAAGCAATAAGGCAATAAGATTACCCACTGTGTAAAAGATGTAAACATTTTTAATGACCGAATGTCGGGGCTAAAAATACAGGGCCCATGGTACAATTAAATATGTAGTTATAAACGTACATGTCCCAACAGAATCTACCGACAAAGAAACGAAGGACACGTTTTACGAGAGGTATTTGATGGGATCTCATTACTCGGGGACCTCAATACGAAAATTGGAAAGGTAAAGAAAGCCTACACGACGTTTCAAATGATAATGGAATTCGAACCCGACGGCGTAACGCGTAACCAAATAGACCACTTCCTCATAGACAAAAGCCACCAATCGAATATCCTTGACGTAAAATCATATAGAGGAGCAGATTGTGACTCCGATCATCTTCCAGTGATGGGGAAAATTAGGAGTCGTCTCGCAGCAAACCCCTGACTGCCCTTGTAGTCACGGGAGACGAGCAAAAAGCTCGACACTGATAAACTAAACGATCTGTGCAAAAGGGCTGAATATCAAGACGAACTAACGAATAGATTTAGCATCCTAGAGAATGGGACTAGTGAGGATGAGGAAACCAATAATGTGGACACTAGATGGGCATGGATCAGAGACGTAATCAGCCCAAAGGGTATTAAGCTTTAAGAAAACAATTAAGTCCAAACCTTGGTTTGACGATGAGTGCAGGGTGAAGATCGAAGAACGTAAACGCCTTAGTGTGATCCACTTAGAAAGATATGATGAAGTCAACGCAGAAAGATACGCGGCGATTCAGAAAGAGGCAACGAGACTTTTCAAACCCAAAAACGCGAATGGAAGAAGACGCGGATCGAAAAAATCCTAGAAAATGCTAGAGCAAAGAACATTAGAGGTATGTATGCCAGCATAAATTCAATTAGAAATTGTTACCGTAACGGTTGTCTGATCACAGAATCAAGCAATATCGTGACAAGATGAAGCAGTACTTTGAAAACCTGTTCAACGTGCGCACCCATCAACCACAAATAAACGCGCCAGACGTACATGCGGCCGAGCCTCAGATCCCAGAGCCCTTTTTCAACGAATTTGTAGACGCAATAGATCGTAAGAAAAACAACAAAACTCCCGGAGTTGACTGCATATCGGCGGAGCGTAGATCATGAAGCATGGAGGAGGGGCAACCGTTCGAAGTTGTACGCGATCTACCTTGAAGCTAATGTTGTAAGAAAAATCAAGCTCGGTAGACTCCGGTGGGCGGGGCACCTAGCTCGAATGAGCGAAGAGGAGTCTGCCCGGAAAGCCCTTTGTGGCAGGATGTATGGAAGGAGACAGCGCGGCAGACCTTGTCTGCGATGGTGGGATGGCGTAGACCAGAGCGCCCAGAGCGTGGGAGTGCCAAACTGGATGACATCGGCTCGCGGCACCGGATCCCGGTTGTAGTGCCGATGATGATGATGATGATTCCGTCATTTTTGTGTTTGGAAATCTCTGCGTTAACCTAATGGAAACTGTTAATTTTCATAAACGTATTCCAATACCCAGACATGAATTTTCATGAATTTAAATGATTTGCCAGAACACAGCATGATGAACATATAAAATATTTATATATTATTTATTATAATATTTAACGAGTTAGTGAAGAGTGTGATTCAAACTCAGGCCATGAACGGGTTAGAACTACAGCCACGTGTGTGCAAGGTGGTCTTGTGGGGATCGATGTCGTGGTGCCGGCGTACGACACGGGGTTCTACTTCGTCCCACGAACTGTTCACTGGACACAACTCTGAACGACACCGCAAAAATGCTCAAGTTTCAAAATACGGAACGAACAATCACCACAAGAAGAATACAAACACTAAATGATTTTTATTTTTTATTAATGTTATTTTCTTGGTAAAAGAATGTTTATATTAATTTTAATATCGTAGCTACAATAACCACGCACTGAAACACGACCGGTTAAAACTTAAATGTTGAAAATTAGCACACACTCGTCTCCGCGTATAAACACATCTCCATGTGCACCGTAAGGCGGAAGTCAGCGCGACCAGCGTGGTCGGCAGATGGAAAAGGACTCAATCGAGGGTTGGAATCTGGCTCTTGATTCCCCTTCGATTCGGTGGTGGTAAATATCCTCTTGCTACGGATATGTTTTACTAACCACAAGAGAAACTTAAAGTCTCTCTTGGTGAAACAGAAAACCAGACCTCGTAATGGAGATTATGATGGTGTGTGTGTGATCGTTCAGATCTGTGTTGTTTACACATGCGCGAAGGCAATGGAACAACGAAGCAGGCAGGCGGCAAGGACAAAGGAAGAAGCGACCTAATGCATCGTTCGGTAATGGGGGCCAGCTGGGTAAATAGCAGCCACTCATTAAATGAAAAATGCATTTAGGATATCACAAACGATATGGATTGTTTATGGTATCGCCAGGAAGCCGTTGTAGTGCTCCAAAAAGCCCTACCATCTTTTTCTCCCATTCCTAATCCAAAATCCTATCAAAACCTGAAAAAACCCAAACATTATCCAAAATTCGCAATAAACGAATCAAACATTCGTTTATCGTATAACATTTGCCCCCACGGCATAATTAAATCCAGAATCAAAATTAAAATTAAAATTCACATTAAACGAATCCAATATTCGTTTATTGTTCTATATTTGCTCCACAGCATCACCCAAATCCAAAATTCAGAGATTGTTATCTCTATCCTAAAAATTCCATTGAGTTAAACAAACAAAAACTCAAAAGCAGATACATTCACACATCTGCGTAATGGTTTCGTAAGAATTCAAGAAATTGATTTCTTATCTTGTGTAAACACAACATCTCGCTCGAAATATCCAAAAGATCGAGATTGTTGCACGAAAATGTGTATCTTTGAGATACAATTTTCGATTCCTTTTCCTTTATAAAGGAATGGTTTCGTGATCTCCGGGCGACAGTATCTAGATCCTCCTGCCACAGAGCAGTTATTTTACAAATAAAATCAATAAAACTAAATCCAAAATAAATAAAACTGCTTTCATTACTTTTGAAATTTTGTGCTGGCACCCAACGTTGGAAGATTCTTTTTATATATATATATATATATACCAGGACGACTCCAAAGAAATCGGTACAGGAACCAGTACTGAGGTTGCAGGGTATAAGGACACTATCCCCTAGGTTACGTCCCACGAACAATCAGGACGTTGCTCTTCCCTCTGGATCAGAGGAAGCACGGCAACGAACCCTTGCTGAAGTGTGTTGTTCCAGGAGCAATCAAATAAAGAGATCCAACGTCCTTTTCAGGACAAGAAAACGCGCTTCCTGAGGAACAACCCCCACAACGGCAAAACAAAATGTTGGTGGCAGCGCGTGGGATACCCAAAATCCGCTCACCACAGAAGGAGGATCAGAACAAACAAAATTCTGGTGGCAGCAGTGAATCGGACTGATTCCCAATATCCCCTACCAGTAAAAGTATAGAGCACATAAGGTTACAGAGAACCATCGGCAACAAAATAACAAAAAGCGCTTCAGTGAAAATAATAATAAACAAATTTTGATAAAAACAGCGTGCCCGGGGCTAAACACCGGCAAAGTGACTTAAAATTTTAAAATTTCTAAAAGCGTCGCCTGGGGCTTAGACACCGGCAGAGTGAAAAATAAACCAAATAATAAAAGTGACAAGCGGAGACGACCACATCCAGCAGCGACGACAGCAGCGGCGACACCGACAGGAAAAAGCTGGTATATCTTTGTGAAGTGGACATTGCCAGCTACGTCAGCAGTACATGGACAAAAGTATCCAGTTTATTTAAGGTAAAAAATTTCATTTTATTAATATACAGTGAAAAATTCAAGGAGACTAAGAGAGCTCTTCATAGTAAAATTAATGTAACTTTTGTGAAATTAACGTAACTTTTGTGAAGCCGATTAAGGTGAAATTTTTAATGTCGGTCTTGTAATAGTGATCAACTCCCTAAAATAAAGTAAATTCATTTTAGTAATCAAAAGGGGATGCCCGGGTCAAAATAATAAACAAACGATTTTTCCTCAACATACATGACTCAAATTTTTTATACAAAGGGAAATATATAATAAAAAGAAAATTTCTGTTTACTTGTATAATAGAGGCAAAATTTAAATACATTTTTTCTTTTAATATATATATAATCATTTATCAAAAATACACATTTATTATCCAAAATTGCAACAACTTATTTATCAAGTAGGGGACAAATAAAAACCCCAAAAATAAACTACAAAATTTGATTTTTATTTTTTTATATACCTATTTGAATTTAGCACATATATATACATATATTTTCCTTAAATTATTTCTGCTTTTTGGGGAAGATTTTTACACTCTTTATGTGATAACAATAGCGGACAAATTAAAATTATTAGTCCTTGTCTTTAAGCGCTGTTTAGGACATTCTTAGGTTGAATTTTTTCCTTTGGATTTCTCTTTTGGTATCATTTGCGTCTCATCGGAAAATTCATTCTTGGATCTGTTTCTCTTCTTTGCCCGTGACACTTTAGGCCTTGCTCCCCTCGAACGAAAGGAAAATTGTTTCTCTCATCTTAGGGAAAAATACACTTTACCCAATAGAGTCAAACTAACTAAGTTTGAAGGTACATTAATCTTGTTGTTCTTATCTTTTCTCTTGGCCATCGTACCACGACAAAATGAAAATTGAGTCTCTTTGTTCTCTACCCCTTTTTACCATCATTTGGGAAGGTCTGTTTCATAAATACGTCGTTAGCGAAAAAAATAAACCGGGTACGCGTTCGCAGAGACCTGAGCCCGAGCTCATACAAAATCGCGAGGACGAAACTTCGGAAACGTTACGAACGGAAATACGCGAACAAAGTTCTAGAATGAACTACGGATTCGGATTAAACGACATACTGGGACTCGTGCCGGTATTTAACGGTCATCCTGACGAATTAGAGGGTTTCGTCTCTTGTGGAGACATTTTGTTCTCACAAGCACAAGATGATAACCAGAAATCTTTTATTCTAAGGGTGGTCAAAACCAGATTGCAGGGACCGGCGCGTGATTGTATCAGGCATAAAATCATTTCTACCTGGGAAGATCTTGTTTCAGAATTAGAGCGAGAATTTAAAGCTCTCATCTCTAGGTCTGCTGCCCAAAATAACTTAGTGGCAACAAAACAAGATAGCAAGGAGGGTGTGAAAGAATTTTCAAATAGACTCACACATCACCTGCATGAATTGGACAGCGCCACATACGCTAGTTCACCTGAGCCTGCAGTCAGAAGTTATCTTCTGGCTGAGAATCAGAGACTCGCGTTGAATACGTTTGAGGATGGGATACGAAATTCCAGCCTCAGAATCTTGGTGAAGTCTCACAACGCCCCAAATTTCAAAGCAGCCATTAGCTACGCTTTAGAACAATCTCGAAGATTAGGTAACGATAACTCAATGCTAACTTCCAATAACAATTTTAGGAGAAATAACCAACCAATTGTTTGTCAAACATGCAACAAGAGGGGACATACTTCTGCGACTTGCTATCGCAACACTAATTTTCCAAATTTCGTCCCCCAACGCATTAAGACTGAGGCTGAACGTCTCCAATGCACATACTGTCGAAAGTATAATCACACTCAGGCAGAGTGCAGAACCAGGTTAGCTCATATGCGAAACCAGGACCAACCTTCAACGAGTCGAAATCCTTTCAGAACTCAGCCCAATCAATCTCAAAACAGGACAATGAGAAACTCGCCCCAGATTGAAAATCGAAATACACGACAAAATCAAAATATTAACAGGGTATCCAATCAACAACAGGGAAACGAACTCACTCGGGCAGCGAGCAACGGCAATCCTTCTCGAGTTCAGACAATCGCCGATATACACCCCACCCCGATGTAAATTTTGAAATGCGCGTATTTTTCAGCCCTGAATTTAAGGAGCCAGTAATACGTGTAAAATTTAATCCATCGGATAAACAATACTCGACTTTCCTTATCGATACAGGCGCCGACATCAGCCTGATCAAATTAGATAATCTTTATATTGAACAATCTGTAGACAATTCAGACCCAGTGACTATATCCACCATTGCTGGGAAAACGGTCAGCACATGCGGAAAGGTATTGGGGGAGTTCGAATTCAGAACTGATAGGCACTCCATACCCTTTAAGCATAATCTATTTGTAGTGGGAAGCAATGTAGACTTCCAACACGATGGCATACTGGGAAGCGATTTCCTCACGAAGCACCAGTGCCACATTAACTTTGAAAAGGGATTCCTTAAATTCGCTGTAAAGAAGAGAACCACGGTAGAACTCGAGCAGTTTTTAGGAAACAATAATGAGGTCAAGGAAAATATTCAGAATGCCACGCCTTACGAGGTGTCTTCCACGGATAATACAGGCATTCTTGAAAAATTGGATAACACCGTTCGTGAGTCAACATCCGAACCCGTTTGTCTACGGGCCGGATCTGATGCTGTGACAAACACAACGAAACCAACCACCCTTGAATCTTCCTCTTCCCATTTAAATAAAGTTTGTGGTAACGAAAAAGTTAAGGAAACTGCTGAAAAACTGAGTTCAGGAAAACATGAAGCTGAAACTCCAATATCCCCAGTAAATTTAAAACGAAATGCCAAAATCGATTTCATAAAATTGCATTCACGATCTCAACAAATAATGGAGATTCCCTTTAAAGAAAAATCCAGTCAAGAACTGATTATAAAAAAATCCGAGATCATGCCAGGGATATATCTGGGTAATAGTTTGACAACACCACAGGACAACAAAATAAAGGTATTACTAATGAACACATTAGACACCGATCAAGAAGTAAGCACCAACGACATAGAAGTCGAATGGGAAGATCTGCATGACTACAATGTGTTACAGGCGGATGAAACTAAGAACTTTATAAAAAATAGGCTTGAACGGCTAGAATCACTCCTAGAGTTGCGTCATTGTAACCAGGAGGAAAAGATATCTATCCTAGACATCTGCCGCAGATTTAACGATCTCTTTTACTTAGAGGGCGACCATCTCACACACACTGACGCCATAGAGCATCAGATCATCACGGAAGAAGGAAAGCCCCCACTTTACATAAGACCATATCGCCTCCCAGATAGCTCGAAGCAAGAGATCCACAAACAAGTGAATGAAATGCTTCAGGATGGCGTGGTACAACCAAGTTTCAGTACTTGGAATTCCCCTCTCTTACTAGTACCCAAGAAGGCAGGACCTGATGGGACAAAACGGTGGAGAGTAGTTGTCGACTTTAGAGCACTCAATAAATTAACAGTCGGAGATGCATATCCATTGCCCAATATTACAGATATTTTGGACCAGCTAGGAAAAGCTAAATATTTTAGCACTTTGGATCTAGCAAATGGGTTTCACCAAATATGCATGGACAGTAGAGACAAGGCAAAAACAGCGTTTAGCACACCCTTCGGACATTACGAATATAATCGAATGCCCTTCGGACTTAAAAACGCACCTGCCACATTCCAGAGGCTTATGAATAATGTACTCATGGGTCTCCAAGGAATAGAATGTTTCGTCTATGTAGATGATATCGTAATTTACGGATACGATCTGAACGATCACAATTCCCGACTCACCAGAGTTTTCGAGCGATTACAAAGGCACAATCTGAAAATACAACCAGAAAAGTGTCACTTCATAAGGAAAGAGCTCACCTACTTGGGGCATGTTATTTCAAAGGAAGGTATAAAACCAGATCCAGAAAAAACTAAAGCGGTGAAAACGTTTCCAACGCCCAAGAAACAAAAAGACGTAAAATCTTTTCTCGGTTTTGTAGGCTACTACAGAAAATTTATCCCAAATTTCGCCGAACTGGCAAAACCTTTAAGCAGATTGCTCAGGAAGAATGTTCCATTTTATTGGGATGCCTTTTGTGACGAGGCATTCACAACTCTAAAAAGAAAGGTTATTACCCCACCAATACTGGCTTATCCAGACTTTAACCGGGAGTTTATAATAACTACGGATGCTAGCAATGTTGCGTTAGGAGCAGTGCTATCTCAAGGTACAATAGGACAAGATAAACCTATTGCTTTCGCTAGCCGAACTTTAAACGACGCAGAAACTCGATATACAACATCCGAAAAGGAATTACTAGCAATCGTTTTTGCACTAGCCCAGTTCCGACCATACGTTTACGGACGAAAATTTACTATAGTCACTGACCATAGCTCTCTACAGTGGCTTATAGGACGAAAGGATCCTACATCCAGACTTATGCGATGGAGAATTCTACTCGAAGAGTATGAGTACACAATCGTCCATAAAAAAGGAAAGCAAAATGCAAATGCTGATGCTCTCAGCCGTATAACAACGACTACCCCAGTCAATCCCATTAAAAATAATATCCTCGTCACCACACGAAGTAAAGCCAAACTCGAAGAAGATGTGGCTGCACAATCATACAAAGATACTACCAATCTTGTATGGCAAGAACAAACAGGGTCCATCTATACCAAGAAGAAACTTGGACTACGTATTATAATCCTCCCATTGATAGACTCTGCTGAGGAAGAAAACCTGGCAGGAAGAATCCCAAACTTCACCAAGCCAGACGTAGGTAAAATTACGTTTCATGAGCAAGATGGGTTATGCGCCATCACATTGCCATTGCCTTTCAGAAACCTAAGCGACCAGGAAACCGCTAAGAGTTCCCTTATTGATCTGAAGAAGATTTGCGAAGACCGGAATTTCAATTCCATTGGAATTTTAGTGCCCTTCATAGAAAACGAATCAAAAGTAGCACTCAATAACTTGCTAAAAGAAACTTTTGCTCACCTCAACGTGACAATGTACGTTTTCTCCAATAAAAAGAAGCTTCTAACAGATCCTAACGAAATACAAAAGTTACTCGCGGAATACCACAACTCACCTTTCGGAGGACACCAAGGAGCCACCCGAACAATCAATAGATTGAAGCAAAAATATTACTGGCGCACAATGACCGCTGACGTCGCGGCGTATATTCGAAAATGTGCTTCCTGCCAGATAAACAAAAGTGGAAGGAATCCTAGAATTCCTATGAAGATAACCACAACAAGCTCAAAACCTTTCGAAAGAATTGCTTTAGATATAGTAGGACCATTACCAGTCAGCTATAATGGAAATAAATACCTACTAACGTTTCAAGACGATTTGACTAAATTCTCAGGAGCTTACGCACTGGCCAGCGCCGAAACCAAGGACGTGGCCAGAATTTTCGTTGAAAATATCGTCTGCCAGCACGGCATACCATCTTCTCTATTAACTGACCGAGGTGCAAATTTTCTCAGCGCACTTTTTAAGGACATTTGTTCCTTACTTAAAATGAGAAAACTAAACACAGCACCCTACCATCCACAAACGAATGGAGCACTAGAACGGAGCCATAGAACTCTGGTGGAATACCTCCGCCACTATGTAAACCAGGATCCTCTCACTTGGGACACCTGGATACCTTACGCAATGTTTGTGTACAATACTACACCCCACAGTAATACAGGCTACACGCCGCATGAATTACTATATGGTTTCCCAGCCGAAATACCCAGTTCTCTCAGACAAAACCCCGAAAGCACTTATAACTACGACCATTACGCAAATGAATTAAAAATGCGATTACAACATGGTTATTGTACAGCTAAGGGAATACTGATAGAGAAAAAACAAAAATCTAAGGCATACTACGACCAAAAAGTAGGCCGTAAGAAATTTAATGTTGGCGACAAGGTTCTATTAAAGAATCACTCAAGACCTAACAAACTAACCTCCCTGTGGAAAGGCCCCTACGAAATTGTAAAGATCCTATCCGAAGAAAATTCAATCCTCAGAATAGGAAAAGGAACCCGAATAGTCCACAACAATAATATAAAACCATTTGTGGATTAGGCAATCACAAATAAGAAACCCAAAATAAATAAAATAAAGGTTGAAGGAAAGTAAATGTATAGATGTATTTATAACCTTACAAAAACAAAAAAAGAAAAATAAATGTATATACGAAAAAAAAAACCTTAGAAAAATCATAAAGTAACGCCGTACGAAAATACCACGATAATGTATTTAAAATTTGCCTGCAAAATTTTTCTTTTCAAATACTGTTACACGAATAAATAATCTTGTAAATATTATACAATATTTTAAATAACCGAAATAAACAAACAAAACAAAAAATATATCTATAAAGAAAAATATATATACAACTAATAATGTTAAATTCACCTCTTAACAAATTATTGTTCAAAAACGAAATAGATAGATAGAATAAACAAAGAAAATTTATAAATTCAGGAGATAACAAATAAAATATAACAAGAAATTGAATCTCCACATAACTCATATGTTTCAAAAATAGAAGTTTCAAAACTATACTATAAACAAATATTGACTATCGAAAAATGTATTATACAAATATTTTAATCAACCATTACTAACTTAAATAAATAAACAAACAAACATTTTTGTAATAATAAATAAAACAAAATTTACGATACGAAATAATGTTAGAATAAGAATTTATATAAGTACAAAACATTTTGCAATGAATAAATTCTAATAAAATTTTAGTATAACTCAAAACAAATTTAAAAAATGTCTAGAATTTAATTTTACGTACAAACTACATGACAAATTATATAAATAAATAAGGACAATGAAAAGTCCTCAAACAAAATGCTCTGTAAATAATATGTAATACTCAAAATTGTAATAGTAAGCCTTAATAATCTTACGCAACACTTATATATATATATTGTACCACAAATTGGAAAATCTATAATAGTACTTTATAAACAAAAACAAAAAAAAACCTCTTATATAAAAAGAAGAAAAAACATATGTATATATTACTCACAATTGTTACTAAACGTAATGGAAAAAAAATATAACATAAACACTGTAAATAACACTTTTAATATATGTAATTACAACTTAATCATTGATCACTTTAAATATCAAAACAAAAAAAAAATTGTACTGTAAGCTAAGAAAATAAATATTGCATATATAGAACTAAAATGAAAAAAAAATCAGGCATATGTAACGGAATCACGATACTATCATCCTTATTCCCAATCACACCATTTTCCAGAAAATTAATCTCATAAAGATCAATTTTCTTTTTTTCAAGGAGGGGAGGATGTAGTGCTCCAAAAAGCCCTACCATCTTTTTCTCCCATTCCTAATCCAAAATCCTATCAAAACCTGAAAAAACCCAAACATTATCCAAAATTCGCAATAAACGAATCAAACATTCGTTTATCGTATAACATTTGCCCCCACGGCATAATTAAATCCAGAATCAAAATTAAAATTAAAATTCACATTAAACGAATCCAATATTCGTTTATTGTTCTATATTTGCTCCACAGCATCACCCAAATCCAAAATTCAGAGATTGTTATCTCTATCCTAAAAATTCCATTGAGTTAAACAAACAAAAACTCAAAAGCAGATACATTCACACATCTGCGTAATGGTTTCGTAAGAATTCAAGAAATTGATTTCTTATCTTGTGTAAACACAACATCTCGCTCGAAATATCCAAAAGATCGAGATTGTTGCACGAAAATGTGTATCTTTGAGATACAATTTTCGATTCCTTTTCCTTTATAAAGGAATGGTTTCGTGATCTCCGGGCGACAGTATCTAGATCCTCCTGCCACAGAGCAGTTATTTTACAAATAAAATCAATAAAACTAAATCCAAAATAAATAAAACTGCTTTCATTACTTTTGAAATTTTGTGCTGGCACCCAACGTTGGAAGATTCTTTTTATATATATATATATATATACCAGGACGACTCCAAAGAAATCGGTACAGGAACCAGTACTGAGGTTGCAGGGTATAAGGACACTATCCCCTAGGTTACGTCCCACGAACAATCAGGACGTTGCTCTTCCCTCTGGATCAGAGGAAGCACGGCAACGAACCCTTGCTGAAGTGTGTTGTTCCAGGAGCAATCAAATAAAGAGATCCAACGTCCTTTTCAGGACAAGAAAACGCGCTTCCTGAGGAACAACCCCCACAACGGCAAAACACCGTTAGTGCGAGTTAGGGAAATTGGCTTCAGCGTCGATTGCGCTAATTGAATGCAGCTGCTTGGGTATTTTATTGCTGGGA
Source organism: Microdon myrmicae (assembly GCA_963931805.1). Classification (NCBI taxonomy): domain Eukaryota; kingdom Metazoa; phylum Arthropoda; class Insecta; order Diptera; family Syrphidae; genus Microdon; species Microdon myrmicae. The sequence continues at coordinate 35,451,002 of OZ007498.1, read as the reverse complement.
GAAAAAGGTCGCCGGCCAATGTGTACGTTAAGAGATTTATTATACACATGGCGAACCTGACAAATAGACGGCGCAATGTGTATGGTCCCTGGTGAAGGTTACATAGTATGTAATCCAAATCCTTTGTTATTAGGAATATGTCTAGGGAAATTTGCCTGGCACCGAAGGTGCCAAATTGGTTTGGGATTCCTGATAAGTTAATAAAGAAATCTTACGGGGAATTGTATGCGAAGAGATGCATGAAAAGTAAGTTTTCTTTTACGGGAACTTTTAGGCTAAAGATTTGATCTATTTAATGCGTGAAGCATTTAAGATGCTAATGCGATTGCATTGGTGAAGTTATGAGATTGGGTGGAAGTTATGGGGGTTTTTCAGGTAAGCGAACCGTGGAGTTTGGCGGAACCGCTACAGTCTCAACTCGCTACTTAAGTGTGGATTGTTACATTAGTGCTCTGACATGATTTCTTGTTGCTTTGTACCGAGTTATTCTTGATAATTTCATGTATGTAACTTATTGGAAATGCTTCACATAGATTGACTGTCAGCGTTCGAAACATTAGCAAACAGACGACGAACATAATGACCGGCGTATATGGGTTTCATAGCCAAAGATTCATAAGAGACCTGATTGGTATGTCTAGCTGAAATGTGGATCAACTCTATCCTCTACTTCAGCAGATGCAAGGTTGTCTCACAGAATATCTCAAAGATATTCGACGGAATACCCGCCCTTATTGCCAAAATTTCACTCCTAAGGATCTGCAAATGTACTGATCCAATGAGCAAGAAGCTACCTTTGTCGCAGTATGCTTAGTGTAGCAGCATACTTGGTTTTGCCACATTTTGCCGGTCTGGGAAGAATACACGTATTTAAGGATTTTCCTTCATTTGTGTTACCACGTTAATTATTATAATTTGTATTCCGTGTAGTTCTGTCTAGCCGTTTCTCCATTATCCCCTTTATTTTGTAATCTCACATTAAAATTCTATTACGTTCGTTTAACATCCTGTAAAACCACGCGGCCACGAATGTCCCGCATATTTTCTCGTAATGTAAAGTGTTTCGTTGCCACTGAGTTCCACCACCATTTTGTATTAATATGTAAAGGACGACTGCCCTCTTCAACGACTATAAGAGCAATTTGTTTTCTGTTTGTGGCCTCTTTTTCATTTTCTTTATATTATCGTGCAGTTCGCTCAAGTGTAATCGTGTCGTAAGGAGCACAAGGACGATATCTGTTTATATGGATAAACATACTTTTTTGTCGTAGTCGTTCGCATGTGTATAGTTAATATTTCTTTTCGGTTTCATCCACTTTGATTTCGATAATAGAGCAAATAAAGGAGAATTTTATACAATTATTTCTTCATGTATCGTTTTATTTGTCGTCGTCCTGTTTCGCTCCGAATTGACCCGGCACGGTAAACGCACCGTGCAACAACCTTTGTGGTCAATTCAATCCAAGTATCAAATTTCCCTCGAATCAAATCAATGCTAGTGATCCCCTGCACTCCATACTCTCATCCACTCTATTTAATATTTTTATAAACGATCTTGTATATTTCTCACACCCCAATCTACTCGTGCACATTGCTTTTCTTTCACTCATTCAAACATACTTAACTGAAGACTTCGAACCTCAATATCAATCAGCGGCAAGTGCTCAATTCATTGAATTCCTACTTCATCAAGATATACCAATGCCGATTATTTAACGGTGTGGAATTAAATGCTTCCAAAACCCGATGCAGGTTTTTGTTTTTATGAATATAGACACACTGTCGATTAACGACATTTGCATCGTCGAAATCAAGAAACTACTAATGATTGGCACTCAAATTAATTCGACTCCTGATTGAAACAACCACGTATTGTATTTCTAAAGTGCAGCCAAATGCATATGGCTCTGAAGAAGTGCAAGAAACATTTCACCCCTTCCAATCTGGGCGCTATTTACAAATCGTATGTTCATTCTAAACTGAAATTCAACTCCTATATATGGTCAGGCATAGCTGAAGTAGCACAGCACGTGCTCGAAAAGATACAACTGAACTTGGCGAATATATTCCAACTCTCCAGATATAACTGCTGTTTACAGAGTTCACTTCACCATCAATTCATGTTTAAACCTAAGTTCAGACGTACGGTTAAGCAGAGAATCATTCTTCTGCCGAACCACACGAAGCTGAACATCTTGGTGAACGCACCCCACTTTTACAAATATTTTCTCGTGGTTCTCGTCTATCAGGGACTATGCCACGTTAAAAATTAACCGAACTGCACGAATGTAGAATGCTCTGCCTTCCATGTGTCTCGTCGTCATTATAATCGCAATATACATCGATACTTCTTTTCCTTATACCTTACAGCCTTACAAATTAATAATTAAGCACTGAAAGGGAGTAGTTAGAGAGGCAGGAGTATGTTTTAGTACGTTGCATAAGTCTATGGTATACGCAGGCAGGCGAGTAATGGTCAGGGCTGGTCTACAGATATCAAGGAACGATTTAAAATCCTTTCAAGGAAAAAGAAAATTGTCCTACATCCCCATCTTTGATAGTACAATCGTAATGACATGATAGGGATGATCGTAAGTCCTTTAACACGAACGATATTTAAAAAACAAAATTCATGAGATGGAAAAAAAAGTTATTTTTAAATATTTAGCTCAAAAGAGAAGCTTAAGAGCCATCTGTCAACTAGTCCATTACTATGCACCAAAAATAATAACATAAGACTATATTTTTAGAATACGCGCGCTATGAATAGCAATATTATATTACTTAGTAAGTTGGTACGACAGTTGACAAAAATTTCATAGCATTTGCGTGTTCGAGTTAGAAGCGCCTTTTGTGATTGAAAAAAGTTGTTGTCGGAGATTTTTTAAACGGATGAATTGATTAATACTAGATTCTTTATTCCACAGATTTATCCATTTAAAAATTCGCCGACAACACTTTTCATCAAAGCCAAAAATCTCATAATTTCAACTCTAGCAAAGAAATGTCAGGAGATACGGTAGACGTACCAATCTACCAAATAAATATACACATTACTATTCATAGCGTCGGTTTTTTTTTTTTACAATTTAGGCTCATTACTTTTTTCCACACCATTGAGAAAATGTCCTGAGATATGAATAGAAAATTGTTGGTGTTTAACAAATGTAATATAAAGATAATTATTCTCACCAGGCTCAGCTAATATCAGATGAGGATGCACTTTATTATTCTGTCCACGCAACGACGGTCGGTTTATGTGAAAACGGCTGGCCCAAGTATCACCATCACCTCGAGTGATCTTCATTTCGGCTTCCTTTACCTGGATCAATTTGGCGTGACGGGCCACCAAGTCATCCAAGCAGTCATTAATTGCCTGGAAGCGTTGTCTCAGGCCACTTAAAATCGAGACGAAAAAAATTTTGTCGAACGCACTCAATAAAGTGGGAATACAAGTTGCGATCCACAAAGAAGATTTAGGATCGGTGTAGTCCACAAGCGAAAAGTAAGTTACCAACATGATTGTAATTTCAGCGAATACTGCCAAACCTACTAGAATGTTAATCCTTTTCTCAACCATTTTATTTTCGATGAAAATGTGTTCATTGGCTAAATCTTGGTCGATTATTTTGACTCGGTCAAATAGATTTTGAATGCGTCCTTGGTTGAAAATACTTGTCAGTTGGTCTGTGACTAGCATAGCTGGACCGATGTAGTCTAAGAACAGCCCGATCACAAAAGTCAACGTGCCTGGAGGACGAATCACTTTACAACTGAATTGTGAAGGTCACCAGATTATAATGTACTCACTTTGCTTTGATGCAGAAGTTGTATCGAAAGCATTCACACCATATATAAGAACGTTGTAAAACCCCAGAATGGCAGCCATACAGATTAGAACAACCAAAGTTCCCCATTTTGAAGGTTGAAAAAGGTGCGCTTTTCGGAACTGTGTCAATGATGCCGGATACACTCCACTAAATTTACACAACAGGAACAAGAAAGTAAAGCTGGTGGCAAATGATTTCGGTCGGATCATCGCGAAAGCAACTACCAGAGTGGCTAATTCACATTATATTGCAGGATACTGTACCACAGGTCATGAGTGCATTAGTTGATTAAGGACATTAAAGATGTATGAAATGTTTAATGGGTGGCCTGGGCACCTTAGGATAATGGTAAATCCCCTGGGTTTAGAAATAGATAAAAATCAGCATTAGGCTGGAAAACTTCATGGAGTGATGTTATCGAATGTGCATGTTTTTAGTTACAAAACGTTGAAATGACTTGTGAATATCCTGGAACTGTTGTTGCAGGGAAGGAAGACGAACGGTACTATTCAATATTTATGAAGCATAGGTAACATACATTACACACTTTCAAGTCTTGACACCTGATAATTATTTCAGATTCTCGTTTTTTTTTCTACAGGGATAAATTTTGTTTCAAAACAAAATTTCTTAAAGTTGGAAAGTGGTGAGAGGTCCTTTAGAAGGAGCACATATTCGACCACATTTGGGTAATTTTATTAATTGCATTTTTTCTCTGAAGAAATGCAAACCTAATGGTCGGAGGAAATCCCTGACCATCTTTCAAAGTTAAGCTGACGGACCGATTTGAGAAAAGGTGTCCTACAAGCAGCCAAGAAAAAAGGCCCAGTAACACGAAGCAGCGAAGACACCAACTCCATGAACCGAGGGAGTTCTTTCTTAATTAAAAAATATTTTAATTGTTTGCGAAGCAAAATTGCAACAAAGGTTGGTTTAGGTAGTAGGTCGGTCTCAAGGTGAGATACCGCCCCGTCAAGCTGTACATTCTGCGATATCGTCGAAAGAAATGTTCGGCTATGTTTCAGGTCTATGCCTGATGGCCCGAACTAACACGGAGATAAGTGATGATGGCACTATAGCGTTTGCGACGATAGTGAAGAACGTGTGATTCGAACTGAGGCTATGACAGTTAGAATCACAAAAATTGACCCAATGCTCAACACATTAGGCCACTGCCGCGTGTACGAATTCGATTTCTAAACTCAAGTACACTCAACTGATATGGATTGGTTATGTTATCGCTGTAGTATACGGCTCTGATGCTTTGCTCATTCGAATTTCCTTTCGATATTCTTCACTATTTGTTTGTATATTATGTGTGTATCTGATAGAAACACCACAGTACCTTCTGAGATAAATAATTCCGGAGGTAAACTAGTTTCCCATTCGGATCTCCGCGGGGGACTATGTCAGGGGGTACATCATGCTAATATTTTGATAAATAACCGAACTTTAAGAAATTCGTCATCTCGTAATCGTTCTCGAAACACTGTCGGCGTTCAACTGATAATGTCATTTTGTAACATCAGGGGTATCAATTTCACCAATACGAGGGTTGCCTCTTATGTTTCGGGATTTGGCAACCCTAGCGTTGCACTGCGGCAATTGACAGCTCTGTCGTAAAGTTGGGCATTTTTGAGGTTATACGCACTCAGAACGTTTTGACATACGAGCGCTATTTGTGTTGTTTACAGTAACTTAAAAGATTCATCTCTGCCCAAAAATGGAATTAAATCGTCAACATTTTCGTGCGATTATTTTTTACAACTTTCGGCGTGGATCAACTCAGCAACAGTGCATGGATGAACTTAATTCAATTTTTGGCGATGAAGCTCCATCAAGGACCAGTGTTTATCGATGGTATGGTGAATTCAATCGTGGTCGTAGTTCACTCCAAGATGAATTTCGTGAAGGTCGTCCAAAATGAGTTGTTGTTCCGAAAACCATTGATGCTGTGCGCGAACTGATATTGGAAGATCGTCATGTGACCTATCGTGAGATTGAGACAACCTTAGGCGTTAGTGGGACCAGCATATATTCAATATTGCATAAACATTTGACTGTCAAAAAAATTTGTTCGCGTTGGATCCCACACAATTTGTCAATCGCCCAAAAAAAGGCTCGTGTCAATTGGTCGAAAGAAATGCTCAAAAAATAGGGTCGCGGTGCTTCGAAACACGTCTATGACATCGTGACAGGTGATGAATCGTGGATTTACGCATATGAGCCCGAAAGTAAACAGCAGTCGACTGTCTGGGTGTTTCAAGATGAGCCAAATCCAACAAAAGTTGTTCGCGCACGAAGCACTTCCAAGCATATGGTCGCCTGTTTTTTCGGAAAAACTGGACATGTCGCAACCGTACCACTATAACAACGCAGAACAGTCAATTCTGAGTGGTACACAACCATTTGTTTGCCAGTTGTCTTCCAAGAAATCAGGAAAACCAACCGCCGAAGACGGATCACTCTTCACCACGACAATGCGAGCTCTCACACATCGGTTGCGACAGCTGCATTTTTGAGCACCCAAAACATCGATTTGATGGGCCATCCGCCGTATAGTCCTGACTTGGCACCGAATGACTTCTTTTTATTCCCGTACGTAAAAAACAAACTGAGAGGTCAACGTTTTTCGACACCTGAAGAAGCGGTTGGGCTCCTCGATAGTATAGTGGTTAGTATACCCGCCTGTCACCCGGGAGACCGGGGTTCGATTCCCCGTCGGGGAAGCCCCTGGCGCAAGACTAATGACCTTGCCCAGACAAAATAAATCATTATGGAAAATTTAACAAGCCTCAGGACTTGCTAAATAAGGCCAAGACCGGTTCCCGGTTGTAGTGCCGATGATGATGATGATGAAGAAGAAGCGGTTGCTGCATTCAGAATGCATGTGTTGGAGATACCTCAATCAGAGTGGCAAAAGTGCTTCGACAATTGGTTCAAACGCATGCAAAAGAGTATAGATCTTCGTGGGGAATATTTTGAAAAACAATAAAGTGATTTTCGATGATCAATATTTGTTTTTGTTCTCTAATCCCGAAATATAAAAGGCAACCCTCGTACAAATGTAAACTCAGTCCACCAATATTTCCAAACAGCAATACCTGGTATCCTTGCTGTTGGAGAGTGGGCAGCACACAACTGCCGACTGGCGGACTGAGGATCGGCTATTTATACAAATTCCTCTCTTTGTTCCTGTAACAAACATGCGAACGGGGGAACAGGGACACAAGAGAGATACACAGTACCAAACTGACAACCATCCGGTAAACATCGTTCATCGAAACGGACGTTATATTAAAGTGAGTAAAAACATCGATAGTATAGTGGTTAGTACACCCGCCTGTCACCCGGGAGACTGGGGTTCGATTCCCAGTCGGGGAGCCCCTGGCGCAAGACTAATGACCTTGCCCAGAAAAAATAAATCATTATGGAAAAATTTAACAAGCCTCAGGACTTGCTAAATAAGGCCAAGACCGGTTCCCGGTTGTAGTGCCGATGGTGATGATGAAAAACATAAACAATAAACTGTGTTTCGTGTTATGAGTACGGGTATGCCAACAACTGGTCTGCACCCGAAGTAATTAAAAAAAAAAACAATTAGTGCCGGTACGCGATAACGAAATGTTTCTCTGCATGTGTGTGTACACACTATGCTATTACTACTACTTATTGGCCTGTAAGAACCCGGAAGTTCATGACATCACCGACTGGACTCCGCCATCGTTCCCTGTCCTGTGCGCTCTACTTCCACGCTTGACCATCCGATCCAATATCCTCTAAGCCAAACCTAACATTGTCCTCCCATCTCCGTCGTGGCCGCCCTGCCGGTTTCTTTCTCGTTGACCTACCGTCAAGAAATCTACGCACGGTCCTATCGTTGCCCGTTCGCGCCACATGTCCGGCCCATCTTAATCTTCGCGACCTGATTACTCTCACTATAGTAGGTTTGCGGTAAATCTCTTCCAATTTGTGGTTGTGGAGTTTCCTCCATTGTCCTGCCCCCTCGTCATATTTATCGCCATAATCCCAATCCTGTTCTCATAATCATACGAGGGACAAACTAAACCAAAAGTTAATTTGTCGCACATTGATTCAATTCTCAATTACCCATAATCCCAATCATATCCCCCAAGTGAATCATCTGCACGTCAAATTAAACCAAAAAACCATTTGTCCCACATTGATTCAATTTGCATTAACCCTAACATTATCAAATGCCTAAACACATTTCATAATGTTTCCTTCCGGGAATTTGTTCAACCAAATTCCCTTCCACTTCCTAGAACCCCATTCCAATTGAAGCACACACCAAATCTTGTTTGTGCTTCTTGGGATTTTCATGTAAAATTTTTAAGAAATCTCTGTAGATGCGAGTATAAAAGTGTGTCGCATTTTTGTTTCATGATCAGTCAATCTCAAGGGACGAACCTAAGGCCAACTATTTAATCAGTCTAGTTCCGAACCAAATATGTATGACAAAGTAAACACTCACAATAAAAAAGTCTGCGGTTGTTATAATCAGTTTTTATTGAGTGGTTCACTTCAAGAAACATTAATCGTAACTTGGAACAAATGTAGATCACAAACCTTAAACTGGTAAATTAAACTTTCATTAAATGTATAGTTTAAATAAGAAATGTGAACATAGAAAATAACTAAAATCAACTGTGCGATCCAAATTTTAAAAATAAGATAAGATAAAAGTATTGAACCCGCTATAAACTTTGGTTGATTTTTTCTTACTTTGTTTAAAACAAAAATATCAAACCAGTTTTTTATGCTCCGTTTATATAAAAATTATAACTCGTGTCAATTAGTATATTTCTAACATACAATTGAATTGACTCCTAATGCGACTCAGCAACAATACACACCCACGAATAACAGAAGCCGGTTGAATCTTGGTGATGAAAAACAGCGTCGTTTTTCGTCTCTTCTTCGAAACTTCCTCACCCTAGCCTGAATGCATGTTCGGTACTCCCACTGGAGCTACTTCGATTGTATTGTACTTTGTAGGATCTTTTAGTCGTTTCAAGGCGGGGTTAGTTTACAGCTAATGCAACGAGTTAAATTATTCATATCAATTATTTATTAGTTAAGATTGCATGTTTGTCCTACAATTATTCACATGAATTATTTATTAGTTAATAATGCATTTCAATTATCAAAGGACATTTTTTTCACCGCAACCAAATCATAATTTCTTTATGTCAGCTGACCAATCATTTACTATATTTTCTTAATCTTAGACTCGTAAAGCCACCACAGCTTCACCAAGTATAACCAAAAATGTTAGTTAAGTTGATTCCATTTTATTTACTCCTTCCACAATTTTACAATAATTTATTTTTTCCGCTTCAAGAATGTTCAGTACATTCGAAAATAAATCTTGAGCACCATCGTAATCCAAGACACCAACGCAACCAACAAGCCCCTTTACAAATAGGGTATAACTTAGTTCCCTTCGCAACATCGCAAACGCACAAGGAATAGCTTTACTCCGACATTCTTCTCTTATGTCAATAATGATGTCATCTAAACCACCTAATACGGAAATTCGTGTAAATGAATATTACAATAAATGGAAAAAATTAAACATACCATTTCCGTCGCAGCGCTCGCAATCAGTAGCTATGACTACTAGTTTCAATTTGTTGATTCTCAATTGGGCCTGCACCTCTCGGAAGCCTATTACTATGCGGCGTCGACATCTTCCTTTAACCAGATAAGCCCGTTTTTGAAACCGATGAAGCTCTCTCAATAGAACATCAAGCGCTTTAGATAAGTCCTTGGAGGTTGTATTGTCGCAATAGCTGGTAATAAAAGTAACACAGGAAATGTATGCATTAAATATGAACATTGAAAAACAATGTTACTTCTGAGACTTTTATGGAATACGAAAAACTATTCTGGTTTGTATACGAAGATATTTATTTATTTGAAGAAATTATTAAAAAACGAAGGAAGGATTGCAAACGAACGCAAGTATTATCTAACAAATAGTTATTTATGTATTTATTATTAACAAGCAATTTAATATTGCATGTCAATAAATTAACAATTTAAATTATAAATTAATTTTGAAGGTTTTCATAAACTTATCTTCAGCCCTGTGAGTAGGGCGTTAGAATATACTCACAGCTAGGTCGGCTTGTCGTAAGGGGCGACTAAAGGCCGAGTGGTAGGTGGGGTCCCAACCCCCTGTCGCTCGGTGAAATACCGCCCTCTCAAGCTTTAGGCTCCGTGAAATGGTCGGGAGACCAAGCCGTTAGAAACAGTACCTTTGCTTTCACAACAACTCCAATACAAAATCTATTAGCTGAAGGTGGACTTCCAACAATCGAAGAACAAGTAGAAACGATATCCACAAGACTTATAGCTAAACTAGCTAAAATTAGTGCTTTAGTTACGAGGGCTCCCCGCTTGGTACAAACCTTGACGTGGTGCGGGAGCTTAAACTACAATGAATCACTCAGTCTATGCTGACGGAAGCATACGCTTCCAGTAGGGCCACCCATGTCAGACAGGCTAGCGAGGAGTAAGACACAAAGATCAACCACCCCTAATCCAGGGTGTTACGCGTCACCGTGCCCATTGGATGGTTTGCAGCCAGCGGTATACCGGCTGTATTATAACGGCGCCTCTCTGACACCGGTTCGAATCAGAGCAGTAAGCAGACCTTACCATATCAAAGAGGGGCTCTGATGTGGTGGACTATTTGAAACCCCAAGACTAGTGGGATCAAAAATGAAAAATCAATATACAAAAAACAATCCCACGAAAAACTCCACAATAAGACAACTGCTGGAAAAGAAGTGGGAATACGGAGAGACGGTTCACCAACTGTTCGTTGACTTCAAAAAAGCCTACAACTCAGTCGCAAGGCAGAGACTCTATCGTATTCTAGTTGAGGTGGGAATCCCAAAAAAATATGCCGCACTCATTCAAATTTGCATAAACGAAAACAAAGGGCGAGTCAGAATAGAAAACCACCTCTCAGAACCATTTGAAATCCGGGACGGACTAAAGCAGGGAGATGGTCTCTCACCGTGTCTTTTTCACCTTGTGCTCGAGTATGTCATCAGAAAGGTACAAGACGACAACATGGCCGGATCATCCCTGAACGGGGTCACACAAGTGCTCGCATATGCGGATGACATCGCCGTTCTGGCCGATAATCTAGAAACTGTTAGTAAAAACTGTGAAATCATCATTCAAGCGGCAGAAGAGGTGGGCCTAGAAATAAATGAAGACAAAACAAAATACATGATTACGGTGAGAGCAAGTGGACCTCAGAGAACACATATAAACGTCAGCGGTAAGATATTTCAAAAAGTTAAAGAATTTAAATATCCGGGAACGATACTGACGGCCAGTAACGAAATGTCGAAGGAAATTAACAAGAGACTGCATTCCGCCAACGGTAGTTGGCACGCAGTCAGTAAACTGCTGAAATCCAGACTGCTATCACGTAACATAAACCTCCGTGTCTATAGAACCATAATCATGCCGATTGTTCTATATGGATGCGAAACATGGGCTCTCACAAAACGGGAAGAAAACAAATTCCGCGTATTCGAGAATAAAGTTTTGAGGGGCATCTTTGGAGGTAAATATGACGAGGAGGCAGGACAATGGAGGAAACTCAATAAGTACGAATTGGAAGAGCTATATCGCAAACCTACAATAGTGAGAGTAATCAAGTCCCGAAGATTAAGATGGGCCGGACACGTGGCGCGAATGGGGAACGATAGGACCGTGCATAGAATTCTTGACGGTAGAACAACGGGAAAGAGACCGGTAGGGCGGCCGCGACGGAGATGGGAGGACAATGTTAGGTTTGACCTTGAGGAGATCGAATCGAATGGTCAAGCGTGGAAGGAGAGTGCCCAGGACAGGGAACGATGGCGAAGCCGAGTCGGTGAGGTCATGAACTTCCGGGGTCCTACAGGCCAATAAATAATAATAATAAAAGGCGTAGGTGTGATGAGCCGACACTACCATAGGGGAACAAATCATCAAGAATACACCGTCTCGGCAAAAAGAAGACGTAGAGAAAAAAGGAAAAAGAGGGATATACGCGTCGGGGCGTGGAATGTTCGAACGTTATATAAAACAGGCGCGATACAGACGGTCGTAGAAAACACGAAACAATATAAAATGAACATCGTCGCGCTTCATAAAGTCCGACTCCTACATCAAGTAATCAAAACCAACGGGTTTCCACTGGCGTGTGGAGGTACTGTGGCGTTTCTAACAGATACACACACAATACACAAGCAAATTGTGAAGAACATCGAACGAAAATCGAATAAGGAAATGCATTAGAGCCGTATACTATAGCGATAATATAACAAAATCCACATCAGTCGAATGTACTTGAGTTTAGAAATCGAATTCGTACACACGGCCTGGCCTGATGGGTTGCGCTTTGGTTCAATTTTTGGTGATTCTAACTGGCATAGCGTCAGTTCGAAACACACGTTCTTTACTATCATCCAAAACGCTATAGTACCGATACACATAACCTCGGGACTGGCTTCATCATAAGCAAGAAGATTATGCCCCATGTAAAACATGTGCAATTTATTAATGACCGAATGTCGGTTCTAAAAATACAGGGACCATGGTACAATTATGTATTTATAAACGTACACGCCCCAACAGAATCTACCTACGAAGAAACGAAGGACACATTCTGCGAGAGCCTAGCGGAAGTATTTGATGGGATCTCATCATTCGATGTTAAAATTCTCCTCGGGGACCTCATTGCGAAAATTGGAAAGGAAGATATCTTCCAACCAACTATAGGTAAAGAGAACCTACATGACGTTTCAAATGATAATGGAATTCGAATTATCATGTTCGCAGCGTCAAAAGGTCTGGTAGTGAAAAACACGATGTTCAAGCACAAGCAAATCCATAAAGCCACGTGGATATCACCCGACGGCTTAACGCGTAACCAAATAGACCATTTCCTCATAGACAAAAGACACCACTCGAATATCCTTGACGTAAGACCATATAGAGGAGCAGATTGCGACTCCGATCACCTTCTAGCGATGGGCAAAATTAGAAGTCGGCTCGCAGCAAACCCACATTGGCAGTCACGGGAGACGAGCAAAAAATTCGACATTGATAAACTAAAAGGCCTACGCAAAAGGGCTGAATATCAAGAGGAACTAACGAATAGACTTAGCATCCTAGAGAATGGTAGCAGTGAGGAAGAGGAGGCTCCTCTCGATAGTATAGTGGTTAGTATACCCGCCTGCAACGCGGGAGACCGGGGTTCGATTCCCCATCGGGGAGCCTCTGGCACAAGACTAATGACCTTGCCGGAAAGAACAAATCATTATGGAAAATTTAACAAGCCTCAGGACTTGCTAAATAAGGCCAAGACCGGATCCCGGTTGTAGTGCCGATGATGAGGAAGAGGAAACCAATAATCCAAACAGCTCAAAAGGTATTAGGACTTAAGAAAACAATTAAGTCCAAACCATGGTTTGGCGGTGAGTGCAGGGCAAAGATCGAACAACCTAACCGCATCAGAGTTATCCGCTTAGAAGGATATGATGAAGTCAACGCAGAAAAATACGCGGCAATTCGGAAAGAGACAGCGAGGCAAAAAACGCGAATGGGAGAAGACTCTGACCGCAAAAATTCTAGAAAATGCCAGAGCAAAGAATATCAGAGGTATGTGTGCTGGCATAAATTCAATTAGAAATGGCTACCGAGGGAGAGGCAAAATAATCCGAGACACAAACGGCTGCCTGGTGATAGAAACAAAAAATATCGTGACAAGATGGAACCAGTACTTTGAAAACCTGCTCAATGTGCGCACCCATCAACCACAAATAAACGCACTACACGTACATACAGCCGAGCCTCAGATCCCAGAGCTCTCTTTCAACGAAGTTGTAAACACAGTGAATCGATCGAAAAACAACAAGGCTCCCGCAGTCGACTGCATACCGGCAGAGCTTATGAAGCTTGGAGTAGAGGCAACCACTCGAAAGATCCACCAACTGATTAAAACAATATGGTATAAGGAAGTCATTCCGGAAGAATGGAAAACCTCAATAGTCGCCCCCATTTTCAAAAAGGGTGACAGATCTGCCTGCGAAAATTACAGAGGAAGATCATTGCTCCCAACCGCATACAAAAAACTAACAAATGTCATACTGGCGAGAATCACACCGTACGCAGAAGAAATACTGGCAGACTACCAATGCGGATTCCGTAGGAACCGGTCAACAAGCGACGAAATGTTCACAATAAGGCGCTGCTGGAAAAGAAGTGGGAATACGGAGAGACGGTTCGCCAACTGTTCGTTGACTTCAAAAAAGCCTACCACTCAATCACAACGCAAAGACTCTACCATATTGTAGTTGAGCTGGGAATCCTGAAAAAATATGCCGCCCTCATTCAAATCTGCTTGAACGAAAACAGAGGGCGAGTTAGAATAGACAACCACCTCTCAGCACCATTTGAACTCCGGGACGGACTAAAACAAGGGGATGGCCTCTCACCATATCTCTTTAACCTTGTCCTCGAGTATGTCATCAGAAAGGTACAAGACGACAACATGGCCGGATCATCCCTGAACTGGATCACACAAATGCTCGCGTATGCGGATGACAACGTCGTTTTGGGCGATAATCTAGAAACTGTAATTAAAAACAGTGAAATCATCATTCAAGCGGCAGAAGAGGTGGGCCTAGAAATAAATGAAGACAAAACAAAATACATGATTACGGTGAGAGCAGCACCTCAGAGAACACACATAAACATCAGGGGCAAGATATTTGAAAATGTCAAAGAATTTAAATACCTGGGAACAATACGAACGGCCAGTAACGAAATGTCGTAGGAAATTAACAAAAGACCACACTCCGGCAACGCTAGTTGGCATGCAGTCAGTAAACTGCTGAAATCCAAACTGCTATCACGGAATATAAAGCTCCGTGTCTATAGAACCATAATCATGCCGATTGCTCTATACGGGTGCGAAACATGGGCTCTCACAAAACGGGAAGAAAACAGATTCCGCGTATTCGAGAATAAAGTTCTACGAGGTATCTTTGGCGGTAAATATGATGAGGAGGCAGGACAATGGCGGAAACTCCACAACCACGAATTGGAAGAGCTATACCGCAAACCTACAATAGTGAGAGTAATCAAGTCGCGAAGATTAAGATGGGCCGGACACGTGGCACGAATGGCCAACGATAGGACCGTGCATAGAATTCGTGACGGTAAACCAACGGGAAAGAGACCAACAGGACGCCCGCAACGGAGATGGGGGGACAATGTTAGGCTGGACCTCGATGTTGTATTCCAGAATACTACCCTTATTAAATTTAACACTGAATCTCCTAACACATCCTTAAAAACTTCACTTAACATATATTACATTCTCACTTAATACATACCGTTCATAAACATTCGCAATATTACCAGTTACAGCACACTTAATAACTTGCACCTTTTTATTTATTCAAAACATAGTAACTTGGATTTTCGTCCAAATTGATTAATGTGAAAAGTCACGGAGAGAAAAGAAGAATAGAAAAAATCAGTTGAGAAGCAGTCGACTGGAGAGTTTTTGCAGTTTTGAATAAGAATCAGTTCCGAACGAGTTGAGTTCGGAAGTTAGTTTTGAGAAATAAGTTCACAGAAGTTATTAGAGGCAGAGGAGTTAAATAGATGAAAAGAAAAATGTATCAAAATAAATAAAAATTAATTTAAACTAAAACAAGAATTAAAAGAAATAAAAACAAATAAACAATATCAATTAAAAAGTAAATAAGACAAATAAATTGTAATCCGCGTAGTAAAAAGATAATAATTAAAATACATTGAAGAAATAAAGAAAGTAAAATATAAAACATCAAATCAATCTCTGTTAAATTCCTTGCGGTAAGATCGTTTCGAAAAATAAATGGTTAAATCGAGATTCATAGGTGGATGTCGTGACGAGAAAAAAAGAAGACGTCTTACCATCCTCTAGAAAAGAAAAGGTCCACGCTCTTCCCTCATCAGAGGAAGCACGGCGTGCGGACTTCAACATCGAGGAGATCGGATCGGATGGTCAAACGTGGAAGGAGACTGCACAGGACAGGGAACAATGGCGGAGTCGAGTCGGTGAGGCCATGAACTTTCGGGTTTCTACTGGTCAATAAATAGAATAGAATAGAATAGTTACGAAGGCAGTTTGATAAGTCAGGGACATTTTGAATTAGAATTTTTTTCGGCAAATAGCATCATCATAGTCTCCTTTTAGCTCGATACATTTGGTCACGCGTTTTTCCAAAATTTATATTCCTTATTTATGAATGTTTGCCATGGCGACAACACCCGTGTGCAAGTTAAGTAACTTTCGGTCCCAGATCTAAAAATAAATAATGCGTCGCACATAGCGATAACACATGAAACGCACAATGAACAAAGGATGGTGTCACCACAATCAGTTAATTTCCAATTAATGTTATGGCAGTAGCGATAACAAATACCACGCATAACGAACAAAGGAGGACGCGATAATACATGCGACGCACAACGAACAAAGGATGATGTCTTGCCTTGGGAACTGACAACAGAATCAGAATCCGCACCAATCATAACGATAACATATTAGTATGCTATAAATATTTCAAGTCATTCCTGAACCAAGCTCTGTTCTTTATAGATCGAACTATATAGATCGTAAACTTATTTTCCCAAAAAAAGTCTGAATGCATGAGTAGACACAGTCTCTCTCTGCATAAAAAAATATATTTTCAATCTTTCACTGAGCCATAACATTAATTTACGCCGGTGCGTTGTCCTGGTGGAACAGCAGTTTTTCCTTCCACAAATGTGGTCCTTTCTGTTCCAAATCTATATCGAATCTGTTCAAAAACCCTGAATAATATACGCTGGTGATCGTTTTAGCTTTTCAATGTAATCGATGTGAATAACACCGTGTGCATCCCAAAAAACGGTGGCCACATACCCACCTTGGTCTCCTTTGGCGCTCGTGCACTCGTACAAACCCACTGTATTGATTGTTTCTTCTTCTCTGGTGTGCTGTGATGGAGCCAGGTCTCGTCCACGGTAAGGAAGCGGCTCAAAAACTCGTTTGGATTGCAACTGAACGTCAAACACTCCTTTCAAGCGGTCAGCCGGTTGGGCTTATGGCCGAGTGTGAGTAATCGCGGGGATAGTTTTTTCATATCCAAATATTCACGTAGCATGTGATGTACCCGCTCAGTTGCGATACCTACAAATGGCAAACTTATTCCTTTGCAACTCAACTAACTACTTTATTATTTAACTTCGGGGTTACATACCCGAGGTTCCTCTGGCAACGTTCATCGAGCAAATTATTAACTTCACCATACCAATGAATCTACAACATTTGGCTCTTCATTTATACCAGTGGCAGTAGCCTTTTTATCCCGGTTGTAGTGCCGATGATGATGATAGCAGCCTTTTTATCAACATAACATTTTGTACCAAACAGTCACACTGCAATATATAACACTGGCAAAAAATATACGACACTGGCGCAGCTCATTTATCAATAACCGCATTCATTACGTTAGGACTGGCTATCCATAACAAGCCGGTCATCACAACTGGCGTAGCCGCAATACATGGCACTAGCCCCAAAACGTAACAAGCCTCAGCCACCTCATACACTTTCATTCCGATCCTCCAAAATGATTCCATGGATTTTATCGACGAATTCTGGTGTGACGTCCTCTATTGGGCGACCTGAACTTTCAGCGTCACTTAGTCAACCACTTCTTAACCATTGAAATTGATGGTGCAGATTCCACATAGTGTTTAACGAGCATTTACTTGGTTTCAGTGATGGCTTTTTTACGCAAAAAATAATGCCTAATGCACGGAATTCACTTTTTCCCATTCTCGTTCAAATTCACGAGGTTGTCTGCTTTCAATGACTGTCAAACACAAGGTGTCAAACACAAGGTTTGACAGTAGTCTATTTATAAATGGCAGTTGACAGGAGCAGTGTCGCATTTAAAGTCACTGACTTATTAAACTGCCCTTGAACTAAAGGAAAGAAAATTCATTGTCAAAAGTGGCAACGTGACATCCGACGTAGTTTATAAAATAAAGACTGGCCTAGAACCGGGAGCGGTACTCTCTTCGATCCTTTTCACGATATACACTGGCGACTTAATAGTGTTATAGCGCTGCTCGCCGTGTTTCCTCAATAGTGAGGGAAGAGCGAGTGAGCGGAAAGTTAATATAAATAAAAGTATATTACATTTTTTTGGATTATAATTTTATTAATAATATTTATAGATGACCTTTTATTCTTATTTATCTTTTATTAATTTAATAAAAATTGACTCTCTATCAAGACGACCTTTTCGTCTTCAGGTCTCTGTTTAACTTTTTAATTCTCAAGCAAAAGGCCCGTTGTTGCGTCGCAAGGCTGCGACCTTTTGCTTGATTACTTAATTCTGAGTTATTTTCTTCACAGCCACTCGTTTTATACCCAAAATATTGGGGGAGAATCGCAAACGATGCACTCTATTCTTCTCCGCATGACATGACCCCAAACGCAAATCATTTACCCACAGTTCTGCCCAGTCAGATTTGACCCATATTGGGTCCAATTGCTCGGCACGAGTCATTCGCATTGATTAATTACTGTCGCCACTTAATTGACCCACTTAAAGTGCAACAGCCTTGGCTCAAGCAATTCGTAACTGAATGTGCAGTGGCTCTTGTTCAACCAATTCGTATCGTTTCGTTATTATGCATGTGCCAGCCTTTCGTAGACCTCAACATTTAGACGGAGACTCCGTCAATCGGTATTATGACACCCGACCTGCGACAATTGACTTTGAAGACGCCGACAGTGTTCCATGTCGAGTGTGGTGCCTGTTTTTGGATGTACTTGCAATTTGATAGCGGGTAGTTTGGGCAATGACTATGCGTCATAGGTGGACAATTAATCACGAATCGCGTCGTGTGCGATATGGATATTAGTTGTATGAATATTGTGATAAATGGGGTTTATTCATGATAGATGGGGTTTATTAATTGTATTATGTTAATTGAATATTATGATAAATGGGATCATCTAGTGGGATACTACATTAAGAGCGCATTTTGTACGATATGAATATTACGTGAGGGGGTTTGATGTAGTGGGGCACTCTTCATCAAATCATTGCGTATGCAGATGACCTCTTTGCAGATGATTGCATTTAATGTTACTGCACGGGAAACTCGAAAACACTGACTTATCAAATTGCCCTTGTATATAACACAGGGTGTTAATGTGCGCATAGCTTTTCTTGCTACTTAAGTATTTAATAGTATAATATTCAGTCTCGCTGCTAGTGATTTCTTAAGATCTAAACAGTGTTGTTTCCAGTAATACTTATTATTAAATTTCATTCCTAAGAGTTGAGGATATCTGGGGGTTGGATGCCGACGTACGGCACGGGGTTCACTCTCACCCACCGACAGAAATCCAGGGAACGGCGAATAGTTGCGGGTAATAGCGAGCCAGGGAACAGCCACCACTGGGCCGGTTTAAATCGTTTGCAATTATTCCAAAAGTTTGATTGATTGGGTCATACATTGAAGTTATTCACTGGCGGCCATCCACTAGAAGATCGCACTTCTGGCACGTTGCGAGCACTTGAAAACCTGATGCGAAACCGTCATCCGCGCGGAGGAAACACCACAAATGAAACACCCGGACTTCGTTGAACTCAGTCTTTTATTTCTTCAGTTTTTCATGTGTTTATTATCGATTAATTCCCCTTTCTATTTAGGATTACTCTAGTACAATATTTCACTTAACCAAGGTTCCGAGAGCACTTAGTTTTGGTTTGGGTTTGATTCCCTAAGCGACATTTTTGCAGTTCAACTCGATTAACAACGAATGAGGACTTTCGAAAATAACGTCTCGAGACACTTCACGGTAAATCCGCATGCTCCTAACAGTGACCCGAGTTGCGCCGCACTATATTACAAAAGGCAGTTTGATACGCGAGGATTGCCAAACGCAAGGTGACCAAAACGCGCGTCAGGTTCTGACGACCGACTCCCGAAATATACTACGTGAACACCGACTGAGTGGATCGAATGGAAAAATTGAAACTGAACAAAATGCCTCCACGGGGGGGTGTGGCCCTGATGGCGGTTGGATCTCGACTAAGTAGTTAAAAGCAAGAAAAAGTTCATCGCGTCGTGCCAGTGGAGTCATAGCTAAATAATCTTACTGCCACTTACTAGGAGCTTGAAAGGGATTGCTATGTTTGCATAGGGAATTCAGTTTCAGCGAAGCCTCGCCGTATAAGCTGAGTTTGATTCGTTGGTTGTGTATATCGGGAAATTGGTTTCGGCAGCATAACCAAGTGTGATCAAGGGTCTTTGTTTCGTGTGATTGTTTCGTGGAAAATTAGCTGTCGCTTGGTTGCAAGCGAGAAGTGTAGTTTAAGGAGGAAATGAAACGAAATGGTTTTCGGGGGAAATTGGAATTGCTTGGGTGCGAGTGAGGAATATCATTTAGATAGGATATTAACCGAAGCAATTTCGGGGAAATGTGTGCGGCTCAGTGTAGTTGGTGGTGATGGTTAATGTTCCGTTGTAGGTTTGAATATGCGTTTTATTACAGCATATGAATTTCGGGGAAATTAAGATTGCTTGGTCGCAAGGAAGAAATATAACTTAAGTAAGGAATTGACCGAAGCAATTTTGAGAAAACGTATGTGGGGAAGAGGGGGCTCCTCTCGATAGTATAGTGGCTAGTATACCCGCCTGTCACACGGGAGGCCGGGGTTCGATTCCCCGCCGGGAGCCTCCGGCGCAAGACTAATGACCTTGCCCGGAAAAAAACAAATCATTATGGAAAATTTAACAAGCCTCAGGACTTGCTAAATAAGGCCAAGACCGGTTCTCGGTTGTAGTGCCGTTGATGATGATGATGTGGCGTGATGTAATTGAGGGAGATGATTAATATTCCGTTGTAAATTGGAATATGCATTTATTTCGGCTTGGGAAATTTGTTCCTGGTAAATTGGGGGAAGTATGCAATTGCAGATTGGGGACGGATGTTGTTGCATATTGGGATGGGTGCGCTTGCAGGTTTTGCATGGTTGTGAATGTGTGTATTGCAGGTTTTGAATGGGGAGTTGGGTTGAGGTGACGCGCTGTTAGCGGTTAAGATTGGTTGGCATTGCGGCTTGTTTCTCCATGTGGTATAGAGAACCTGTGGGATATTTTAAGTAGGGTGCCTGGCACGACACGGATTCACTTGATCCCCAACACCTTTAGATTAAACTCGCCGATTGCTGAAAATTGTTTCTCAAGGAAGACGAAAACGGGTAAAAATTAAACACTGATTTATTTTAAGTAACTTCTTTTTTTGTTTTATTTCACACAAGTTTCTATATATATGTGAATATGGTTCCTTAATTTATTGTTCCCTTTGACAACAAGAGTTACGCGGTATATTAAACGACTCGAGTAAGGATGGACTTCCACACACGCTTGACACGGGATCACGCACCTATTTGCAACTTTAGTTGCTTATTGATCGATTAACACGCACTATTCGTGGTACATTGAACAGAGGTTTCACGAGGGAAAATAAGGGTTGAGCTTGGAAAGAAAAACGTTTTGTCTCGCGCAGAGACGGTATTCGACCCGTGTGTGTAGTTCGGTGGTAAAAATCTGACTCCTCGAGCTGGACGACGTTGACCCAGCCTCTGGTGTTTCCGATGAGTTTCCACGCATGTCATCGCAGGGGAAAAGCAATCTTTCCTTTTCAAGAAACACACCCAAACACTCGCTGGGCGCAGGAAAATAAAAAAAAAACATGCAGCTGGTCAAATATGATGATCGGTGTACGGGCTGGCTGTATCCCCACCGTACGATAGGGGATCGATTTTTGATTGACGTTAAGTCAACATAGCTTCGCTGCGACGGCAAAGGCTACTAGATTTGGGTGCATGTTTATTTTAGGCATTGGATAATGCACAGGAATGCTGGCATGCAGGCAAAAATAATTTCTTCTGTTTACATAATGTACACAGAAGCATTTCGTTTAGAATAGCCAGCGTGAGAATAGTGGCTGGTCGTTGTTTAGACAACGAATCATTAGACACGATCATGGGTATGATTGTCTAACGTCAATCATATTCGTGCCCAAATCCCATGATCGGTAGATAACCGATAAAGGAACTTGGTCGCAACTGTAGCGAACCTTGGGGTTGGGGCAATATTCACTCATGATCCCCAGCAAGAATACCGGATACAGCTGTGTCAACAATTACGCTGGCCAGCGAGTATTTATCGTTTATAATTGCTGACAAGCCGAGCCGAGAATATGAATGAAATAACGTGTTTGATGTGCATGCCTGCTGGGGTTTTACTTTCGGGTGAAACTTATTTGAGCTCCTCGATAGTATAATGGTTAGTATACCCGCCTGTCACGCGGGAGACCGGGGTTCGATTCCCCGTCGGAGAGCCTCTGGCGCAAGACTAATGACCTTGCCCGGAAAAAACAAATCATTATGAAAAATATAACAAGCCTCAGGACTTGCTAAATAAGGCCAAGACCGGTTCCCGGTTGTAGTGCCGATGATGATGATGAAACTTATTTGAAAGAAAGCTTACACTGCTCGGATGCAGGTAAGTATAGTGGTTTATGGAGTGAGGGAAAAGTAGGTTGTTTTAAAGAAATGGATGGTTCTTTAGGCAGGCTTTAAAGAACCGCCACAAACCCCCACATATACTTTGGGTAGTTCTATTATTTATGTTGAGGTGTATTTGGAGACAAAGTCGTCATCGGCGCACATGAAGTCATATACATTTGTCTATGATACGAGGGTGATCTGAAAAGTTTCCGGCCTCAACGTGAAGATAGCATCTTTTGACAGTTACTCACCAAAATGACGTAGTTTTTATTTGACAGTCGTTTTTATTTGACAGTCGTTTAAGTGAGTCGATGTGTGTTTTTGTGAAAATGGACGAAATCGAGTATCGAGCTGTCATTAAATTTTTGTTTTTAAAGGCCAATACCCCTACGCAAATCCAAGATAAATTGGACTCTGTGTATAGGAACTCTGAACCATCATTTACCACAGTGAAATTTTGGGCAGCTGAATTTATACGTGGCCGATGAACGTTCGGGACATCCAAAAACTGCAACAACTGACATAACATCGCTAAGGTTCACATATTAACCCAAGATTTAGGCATGAGAAAGTTGTCCGCACGTTGGGTGCCACGGCTGCTCACGTTAGACCAAAAACGTGTTCGAATTAACATTTCCAACGCTCTGTTGGGGCAGTTTAGGCGCAATAAATCCGAGTTTTGGTGCCGATTAATTACTGTCGATGAAACTTGGATACACTATTGTATCCCCGAAACAAAAATAAAGTTAATACAGTGGATTGCAAAGGGGGAATCGGCTCCAAAAAACGGAAAAATTGGTTTTTCGGCTAGAAAAGTGATGGCGTCTGTTTTGTTTTTTGGGATAGTCATGGAATTATCTTAATCGATTATCTTCAAAAAGGAAAAACCATTGCAGGAGCATACTACGCATCATTACTTGACTAACTGAAGACAGAAATTGCGGAAAAACGGCCACATTTGCAGAAAAAGAAAATCATGCGTCACCAAGACAACGCGCCGTCTCATACCTCAGGTGTAGAGTTACAAGGAGACTATGTAGAAAAATAAAAGTAAATTTAGAGAAAAACTGCCTTGTAACTTTGTTAGGTCGGAAACTTTTCAGCCCGCTCTCGTAGTGTGGCCCCTGAATAATTTGACCACTCTGAAATATCTTTCAATGTGTCAGTTAACCTGCTTTTGCAGGAAATTAAATCACTGGCTCTTCTTAAGATGTATATATCATCGGCCTAAATACAATGATCTAGATGTTTCCGTTTATATATTAACGTACTTATGTCGTCAAAGGCGATAAAAAATAATATTACTGACAATGGGGAGCCTTGAGGGATTCCCTTGTGTAGCGGGAGTGTACTAGTGTATAGGTTGTTGACTTTACACTGAAATTTTCTATTACTTAGAAATGATATAACGTACCCACAAATGTTGTTACCAACTCCCCATTTTAACAATATGTTAAGTACGACGTGAATGCCGATTCTGTCGAGGGCTTTCTCGAAATCTAGAGAGAGGATTGTGACGTGGTTTTTAGCTGATGGAGTCCTTGAGGTATAGTGGTCAATGTGAAGGAAGGGGTCTGTGCAATCTCTGTTGTATTTGAAAGCCACTTGGTTGATAGATGTCGATTTCTTTAATCTATATGTTGGCGATGCAAACACGAATTTCCAGGAAAGCCAAGCCACGCGCTAGTACACAAGTTCCTGGAAAGCAATGATCAGCGGCACGCTGATTTCAGGAAGCCACCGAAGAAAACGGCAGCCAGGAAATGAACAAACGAAGACGACGACTACGGATCTATATATGGTGAGCACATCGGGGGAGCAAGGGAGTTGCCACGGGAACTCCTCGTTGTAAAGAGGCCAATAACAAATACGAGGGTTGCCTCTTATGTTTCGGGATTTGGCAACCCTAGTGTTGCAATCCGGCAATTGACAGCCCTGTCGTAAAGTTGGACATTTTTGGGGTTATACGCACTCAGAACGTTTTGACATACGAGCGCTATTTGTGTTGTTTACAGTAACTTAAAAGATTCATCTCGGCCCAAAAATGGAATTAAATCGTCAACATTTTCGTGCGATTATTTTTTACAACTTTCGGCGTGGATTAACTCAACAACAGTGCATGGATGAACTTAATTCAATTTTTGGCGATGAAGCTCCATCAAGTACCAGTGCTTATCGATGGTATGGTGAATTCAGGTCAGGTCGTGGTCGTAGTTCACTCCAAGATGAATTTCGTGAAGGTCGTCCAAAATCAGTTGTTGTTCCGAAAACCATTGATGCTGTGCGCGAACTGATATTGGATGATCGTCATGTGACCTATCGTGAGATTGAGACAACCTTAGGCGTTAGTGGGACCAGCATACATTCAATATTGCATAAACATTTGACCGCCAAAAAATTTTGTTCGCGTTGGATCCCACACAATTTGTCAATCGCCCAAAAAAAGGCTCGTGTCAATTGGTCGAAAGAAATGCTCAAAAAATACGGTCGCGGTGCTTCGAAACACGTCTATGACATCGTGACAGGTGATGAATCGTGGATTTACGCGTATGAGCCAGAAAGTAAACAGCAGTCGACTGTCTGGGTGTTTCGAGATGAGCCAAATCCAACAAAAGTTATTCGCGCACGAAGCACTTCCAAGCAAATGGTGGCCTGTTTTTTCGGAAAAACTGGACATGTCGCAACCGTACCACTAGAACAACGCAGAACAGTCAATTCTGAGTGGTACACAACCATTTGTTTGCCAGTTGTCTGCCAAGAAATCAGCTCTCACACATCGGCTGCGACAACTGCATTTTTGAGCACCCAGAACATCGATTTGATGGGTCATCCGCCGTATAGTCCTGACTTGACACCGAATGACTTCTTTTTATTCCCGTACGTAAAAAACAAACTGAGAGGTCAACGTTTTTCGACACCTGAAGAAGCGGTTGCTGCATTCAGAATGCATGTGTTGGAGATACCTCAATCAGAGTGGCAAAAGTGCTTCGACAATTGGTTCAAACGCATGCAAAAGTGTATAGATCTTCATGGGGAATATTTTGAAAAACAATAAAGTGATTTTCGATGATCAATATTTGTTTTTGTTCTCTAATCCCGAAATATAAAAGGCATCCTCGTATAGTGTACCCCATAAAGTTACAATAAAAATCAGTGCATAACAAATAATACCATTATAGGAACAGATAAAGATACAAATCAAATAAATCGGAAGTACAGTCCACCTAGAAAAGGAAGGTGAGACATCGTCAAAGAGGCGCCGTCCGCAAACCAATAGCACTGTATACCAGAGCAAACGTTTTTTTCAAATTTTTCTAGAACATTTGCAATACAGGGGATTGAGGAGGATATAGGAGGGTCACCCCCTATGGTATCTTTATCTTTCTTCGGTTTGATTTTAGGTCTGGGGTTTTTTGTGGGGATCACATACTTTTTTGTCCTCGTTCCCTTGTTTGCATGTTGTCACAAGAACCAAAGAGCGACTGGTATAATTTGCCGATCCTCAGTCAGCAGCCGTGTGCTGTTCCGTCCTTTGAATTGTAAATACGTTTGGCTTCGCATTTGTTAGTGATTTTTATCCGTTGGCTTGGATATACGAAGGGCAGGTTTTGTCTGCAGCAGAATAGGGCAGAATAGTGCACGTAGTACGACTGCAATCGGCAGATATCAGGTGGAAGGTTGCATTTCTCACACATTGTGGTGTTCGTTCAGGGTTTTGTGGTATGGGCGAGTCATTAGCAGCTGGGTTGGGGATGTACTAGGTGATATTTGCTTTGTAGAAACCTATATCTAAATATTTCGATGTTTGAAAGAGTTCGAAAGTAAATACCATTAGGCCCGATGGTCGTTGGAATTTATTTTCATCCCTTTTTATGAATTTAGTTTTTATTCTACTTCTCCCAGAAAAGGCGAACCTATGGTGCTAAGCCAGCGCCCTAAGATGCTATTTTTTCTCGACCGGCTCCATCAGCCAAACTCCGAAATGGGGTGAGGGATTTCTCCCAACCATTTCACGTAGCCTATAGCTTAATAGGCTGGCGCAAGGCTAATAACCTTGCGCGGAAAAACAAATTATTGTGGAAAATTTAACAAGCCTCAGGGCTTGCTAAATAAGGCCAAGACCGGATCCCGGTTGTGGTGCCGATGATGATGATGATGATGATGATGATGATGATGATGATGATGATGATGATGATAGCTTAATAGGGAGGTATTCCACCAGGTGGCTGGGCATTGGGACCTACCTACCGCTCAGTAATTGTACCAAACTGCACAATACCAAGAATTGTCAGTTTTCCAACGTTTGCACAATAAACGAAAGACACAACCTCCTTACCAACTCTGCCATTTAGGCGGCATTTGTGAACTTGTGTTACGTTTTGCGTTTGCATTTCCGAGTTTACTTCCGATTCAGAAACATTTATTAGACAGGGAGCGTAAATTATATTGGACTCGTTCAATTTGTCGTGAAGCTTCACAATGACGGGGCACACGTTGCCTAAATTAGTTGTCTTTAAGAACCGGTCCGCTTATTTGGTGAGTTAACTTTCACTAATAATTATCCGTCACGTAAAATTGTAATTTGTTTGTATTCCCGGCTAGTGTCACCTATTACTTTTTTACTTACGAATGGATTAAACGGTGAGATATGTTTATCGCTTTGTTTGGCCCTAATAATTAAGAATTTCGGATTTTGCACTAATATCGTCGGTAAATTCGGAAACTTTTCCTCGGTTCTCAGAAGGGTTCTTTTTATTTTCTTTTTGCGTATTTCGTACTGTAGGTCTTCGGCATTATCCCAAAACCGGTTACCACTCATATCGGGTTTTCGAATAGGGACTTGACAACTTTGAATTTAATTTGTGAACGCACCCTTTCGCGGTGGCCATATAACCGAAGTCGAGTTCCATTCATAAATGTTTTGATTGTACTTCAAGCCGATAATAAAGTTTTTGAAATATTTCAAATGGTTTGCGTTTTATTAAAAAAGTTGTCAGGTCCCTATTGGAAAACCCGATATTTCGCCTGCAGGCCATTGTTGCACAATTATTGTCAACTCCTTTGTATGTTCACTGTCACTGCCACTGTCCACAAAACAAAACAAGGCTCGAAAGAAACCAATTGTATTGTTCAGGTGTTTGGCCTGGTCGCGTAATGTGGGAAAATAATTAGAATGTAAAACGGGCGAAAGAAAGGATGATCCGTACCGTTTGAAGGTTATCTGGCGAATATGTCTAATAAATAATTACATAATAAAAAATAATTACTCACTCTCTAAAGCGTCTGGAATGAAGTCTAATATTCTTGGGGGCGCCTACTGTAAGATCTTCTAGTTGTTCCACAACGTTTTCGAACTCGTGAGATTCTTTTTTCTCTGTAAGTTCGATGTTGCCCTCCGATTTAGTTCTCGAATGCCGTTTCTTAAGTATGAATTTCTTTAATCTCGTACACCGGTGCTTAGACCGTTTGCCCGAAATTTTACCTGGTGTATAAATCGGGAACATTTTCCTTCGTATTTTTTTCTTTATCTTCGACTTTGTTTTAACATATTGCAAAAGATTAAAGGTTTCCTTTGATTTTCTGTATTTAACATTTCTTATCGGGTTAGCTGATTTAGGTTTCTGTAGGAACTCTTCATATGTTTCTCGATCAATTACTGTTACTTTCCCTTTTGGTGTTAATTTAATTTCGTTCATATCTAAATGTTGACCGTGTTGTATGGATTTATATATAGTTGATAAAGTAAATATCTATAAAGAAAAAAAAGTGTGGAAATATGACCTTTTTTAACCCAAGGTTGTATAAACAAAATACAAATTATTGACTTAATAACCAGACTACTGTCTTACGAAAATGAGTTAAGTTTGCTGGTAAGATAATTTTTTGTATTGAAACTTGAAAAATGATTATCTTTGTAAAAAAAAAGGAAATAAAACTAGATAATTTGTTTTTTACAATGTGCATACGCTAAAGGCACTATTAATACCCTTATGGCATCGAAAGTACGGAACAGGCATCAAAATGGGGAAAATATAGTGAAGATAGGCTCCTCGATAGTATAGTGGTTAGTATACCCGCCTGTCACGCGGGAAACCGGGGTTCGATTCCCCGTCGGGGAGCCCCTGGCGCAAGACTAATGACCTTGCCCGGAAAAAAAAAATCGTTATGGAAAATTTAACAAGCCTCAGGACTTGCTAAATAAGGCCAATACCGGTTCCCGGTTGTAGTGCCGATGATGATGATATTTTGAACAAATCGTAATATGCGTTAATTTTCAGTTTTCTTGGAATGAGTAATAAACAAAATGTGACAAAATATTCTCAACCGACACCAACTCACGGAAATTCCTTTGATGGGTTAATTACTTTTTTACCAGGAGTGGTAATTAATTTCCTGAAAAAAAGTTCGCCCTTGAAAAAGTATAAACTCAAGACATTTATATTTTAATTGTTTGTATAATAATTCATTTAATATGGAATTTCTTAAAATAGTTAACAATCTTCGTAGTATATTGGACATAACATTGGTTAAAGTCTTGTCCGGGTTATTTTTCCATGCTTCTATAGGGTTTTCCAATAGGGACTTGATAACTTATTTTCAGTAGTAAATTTTTATACTTTGCTGACGTTGTCCGTTCGTGTACTTAACCATGATGAAAATGTTGAGTTTACTGAATAAATTGACAGTAACAGTTTGATGATTAGTGAAAGGGTACGTTTACAAATTAAATTCAAAGTTGTCAAGTCCCTATTGGAAAACTTTCTTTGAGTTGTCCTACGTTTTGAATTTCTGGGTTTTCCTGATCGTAAACAGCCCTTGTCTGTATCCTCCATAGATTCTCAATGGAGTTTATGTCTGAACTTAAAGCTGCCCACCGTAAAAGTTTAATTCCATACTCTTGAAACCATGGTATTATTGTTCCTGCTGTATGGATAGGAGCGTTGTCCTTTGAAATGTGATATCTTCGTCCTCTGTTGGCGTTATTAAAGGAAGAAGATGCTCTTCCAACACATCTTGGTACTTTTTGGCGTCCATCTTTCCAGAAATAAAAATATTTCTTTTTTCAGATTTCCAATGAAAGCTGATCACACCATAACTCCTGCTCCTCCTAAAGGCCTGCGTCACATGTTTTTCCTTTCTTTCCTGAAATCATCCCAATAGTACTTGAAGCCGTCGGTCCGGTCCAGATTAATTTTTTTCTCATCACTGATGATCACGTGAGACCACATTTCACTGTGTTGGATGTGTGTTTCAGCAATTTCAATGCGTGCTGCCCTACGTTGCGTCTTATGTGGTGGTTTGCACAAGCACTTTCGATACTTCAACTTGCTTGAGGCTATTCCCGATTTCTAATGAGACTAGAATAGCAGTCCAAATTAAAGCGTCGAAACATTTGGGACGAAGAAGCTCCTGTTTTGGACTTTTCACGTAGAACGGCTCATTTTATCGTCGGCGAAAACTGTGTCGGTCGCCCAGCTCGCTTATTTCTTCCGCAATATTTAATCCCGGCTTGTAGGAAATTCTTCACTACACCTTAATAAAATTCACTGCGTAAGACAAAAATCTTCTATTATCACTTCAGAATGTCTGCAATGTTTTTTAAGAACTTTTGTTATGCCAAGCTATGGGTTACAACTAAGCCTCAGATCGAAAAAAGGCCAGAATTCATACTTTTTCACAGGCGAAATTTCGGTAATTAAAGGGTTTTCCTCGAGTGGGTGTCGGTTGACAATATTTTGTCACAAAACTAATTATACAAATTTATTACTCATTCCAAGAAAACTTAAATTTAGGTTTGAGTCTATAATATTTCACAGCACTGTATAAAACATTCTCTTTATTTAGTCTCTATCTATCCGTTCTCTTCTTTCGGGTACACTTCCCCCCACCAGAGATAGGGGGTGTTCGAGGGTTTGTATTCTTTCAGGTGCTCCATACACTTCCCCCCACCAGAGATAAGGGGTGTTCAAGCGTTTGTATTCTTTCAGGTGCTCCATAGACTTCCCCCCACCAAAGATAAGGGGTGTTCAAGCGTTTGTATTCTTTCAGGTACTCTAGAGCACTTCCCCCACCAGCGATAGGGGGCGTCTTCGTCCAACTACACAAAAACATTTCCCCCACCAGTGGTAAGGGAAGTATAGCGTTTCCAACAGATACAAAACTACACCAAAAGAAAATCGAATAAGCAAAGTATCAGAGCCGTATACCGTAGTGTTACCCACAAAACCCTCAACCCCTTAATACCTACTTCTTTGGAGCTAGTCTCCACCATTCAACGCGCATACATTAAACATCGCGATATCAATTCAATATCAAACAAATTGAACTACACGTTCAATTTGCTCATATTAAATTTAACTTAAACCGACGTGATAAACGAACCATATGTTCAACACGCAAAATCCTCTGGATCCAAATCTGCGGACCAGCTGACCAACTTTCAAGTAAAGTTGTTGCGACTTATAAAATGCGCGTCTGCAATTTTATGATCCTTTAAAGGTTTTGTGGGGTTAAGTGTTCTTCCCTTGGTGAATATGGTTGACAAAATTAAACTCACTGGTTAGTGGAACATAAACGTTTTATTTCAATTCTTTTCTTAAACTTAACTGGTGTTCAGAATGTACGTTTGGGTCACATTTAATGTTTGCATTTTAGGATATATATACAGGTCCCACTACTTAACTCTGGATAAACTTCAGTTCACAATTCACGTTTGGATTACATTTAAAGTTAGTATTTGAAATACCTCAAAAGGCCGCACGCGTCCGACTCCCAACGAGGGATGAAATTTCGACTCTCCAATTTTGATTGCCCGATCTAGACTTTGCGTGCGCTCATACCAAAGGTTGATACTCGACTCCACGTGAGAGAAAAATGAATTTCCTCCCTCGTCCAGCGACCAATGGGAGAAGATCTCCGACACATTGGTCCCAGTGGGGGTGCGACCACACGCGCGATGATCATCTCGGCCGCTCATGCTGTGTGTCCAAGAGTACTCGAACCGCAGACATACACCCAACAAAGGCAAACCGAGAGAAGTGCCTGCAACTGGGCAAGCCATCATACAGACAGGAATTTGGATGTTCATACGATCGGAAACTGCGTACAGCATCTATGCCGATCGTGCACACATCGATGGCGGCTCAAAGGGTCGAACTCTCGTGTGTATATTTACACTATAGAGAATTCGGTTTCCTTTGACGGCCAGTCGTGAGGAACGATATGCCCGTCGGTCGAACGACCGGCTGACGTGCATGCAGATAACCCGAGGAATACGCCATGCACGTGCGTGGTAGAAATCATTGGGAGATATGAGCATTGACATGCTTCAGGTTTGATGTCGGTTACTTGGTGCCATAACCGAATTATTTTTTAGGAACATGATGCGACGCATGCAACCATGCCCTTGAGAGAAATGCCTGAAGGTGCTAATGCAATTGCATTAGCGAATGATAATGTTTTAGATGCTTTAGGAGGAATTTTGGGTAATTGAAACAAAAGGTAAGTAGTGGCGTTTAATGGAACCGATACAGTTTGTTTACCAAAACCATTTCCCACAGCCAATATCTTTTTCCATTCTTCTAAAACAAACAACTTGCGCCATAAAACGAACACACGTTCGTTTTATCGCCCACCGACATAGAGGATCGTAAATGTGCATTAGCAAGATCCTATTGAATTTTCCTTTGTGTTTCCTCTTTTGATCCTAAGCCGGGAAAGATCAAGAAAGGAAATGGCGGCTGGCAAAAGGGCCATGTAGACAAAAGGATATATCTCTCGATCTGCAGAGTGTAAGAAAAGTCTTCATTCGAGGAGACTAAGAAAAAAAGGATGGAGTTGGGGTTCGGTATTTTTGACCGAAACGGTCATCCTCTGGTTCGCGATTAAAAAGTAATTACCAAAAAACAAAGAGTGTGTTTGATTTACAAATGTATAATAAGTGTGTGGTGTTAAAATATAACAATAATTAGAAATATTTAAATATCGTAACATCTGCATTAAGTTTAGATCTGCGTCCCAAGCCGTGGACAGCATTTACATCTCGAATCAATGAATATAACATTAAAAATATTATTTAATTACCAAAAAACAAAGAGTGTTTCATTTCAAGTGTTGTGCAAGGTGGTGAGCATTGACATTAACAAAAGCAATAATGTAGCGATTCCATGTGAGAAAAGTGTACTCAAGAATAACGATCGGGTTCGTACAAGCAGCAATGGTTTGCTGTTAAGGCTTTGGTTCCACCGTTCAGTGATTCTAGTCGTCATAGCGTCGGTTCGAAACACACGCTCTTCACTATCGTCCCAAAAGCCACAGATGCCTCGCCAACAAAAGACAAGAAATAGATATCACTGCACATAGAGCCGGTAGCACGCGGTAGACTCGGCGATAGGGTCTAGGGGGAGGCTTTCTGGACATATATATTTTCAGGTATCCTTAACCACCAAGGTACCTTCTTTAATAGAGTCGACTACAACGTTGAAAGTTTGTGGACCAGGTGAGAGTCAGCCATCCGTTTAGCTTAAATGATAACGGATCTATTTGAGGAAGCTTATGGCCTTTTGTATGGTCCATGGATAGCTGACTAACAGATTACAAGGTAATATTTAGAATTAATTCTGCAAAATGTCCAAGAAACAAAAAAAAAAGTCCACTAAAATGAAAAAATATTAAGTGGTTTACGGGCGACTCCTAAGAAATGTATATAATTTTACGCTTTCTATTTTCGCACAGCGATAGAGCGAATCTTTGACTTTTATTATGGTTCAAAAAACTGAGGTTTCTCATATATTGGGTTATACCACGTGAAATGTCCGATTTTATATTAAAAAATTTAAAAGCCAATATTATTTTTCCATAAATTTGTATTCAATTAAAATAGGATCCGTTGGCATCGTGATACAAGGTCAAATAATCATTTTTCGTAGAAGTGCTGACATTTTGAGGCAATAAAATCTTCAAAGACTTTTATGACCTCTGCTCGGTTCCGGAAGACCTTCTACCAGAAAAAATAGGATGCAAAAACGACCAGTGAAACTTATTGGGGCCTCAGCCGTAAGTCATTAGAACACAGGCGCAACGTATCATGCCTATCTGTTTTCTATAGATATTACCACGGTCGTTGCTCAACTGAACTTGCTAAATGTGTTCCGCCCCTTCAGACATTTTCCTGCAATACCCGTCAATCTGAGAATGCGCATCAGTTCACGTTGAAAGTGGACTTTAGGTGCACAAATAAACATAGAGAGTTTAGCCGAAGCACACGAATGTGGAATGTTCTGCCTGATCATGTGTTTCCTGGCCGTTGTGATGTCCAGACATTCAAGACCAATATACATCGACACCTCCTTTCCTTATCCACTTCCTCTCCATCCGCTCGCACTGTGCTCTGACATTTAAGGATTCTTCAAAATCTCCTTTTGTGCGCGCGTTAGTGTAAAAAAAAAAACAAATTGTCACCATAATCTTTTTTGGGTGAAGATCGGGCGTGGGGGTGTGGTTTGGTTTTTCACCTGCATCCAACCACTGCCCAGGTCTTTTACGGTTATCATACAGAATCCACTTTTCATCACAGGTGACTATCCGGTGCAAAATGGTTCAGTTTGGTTTCTTAATTTAAGCGACGCGCATATTTCCAGGCGCCGTAGTTTTTGGGACTCGTTCAGCTCATGGGGTACCCACTCATCAAGTTCCTTTACCTTTCTTATGAGAGAAAGGTGTCGACTTATTGTCATTGGGGATACTCTCATGCTTTGTGTAATCGCCCGCATCGATTTCGTTGGGTCCGTATTCATCAACTAACGTTTCCGCCTTCCCACGTGGTTCATATTCGAGGCTGAAATCTCCCGAAGGGAACTTTGCAAACCATTGTCGTATAGTCCATTCGTTTACCTCTACATCCTCAAATACGTCATTAATGTTTTTCATTGCCAATGACGCATTATGTCCCATTTTAAATTCATAAAGGAAGAAGGTTCGATTTTGAACTGCCGACAGCATGGTAAACAAATAACTGTACTTGTAACGAACCCTAAAATTCTCACACGTCACGCACACGTACCGCTTTACTTTACGAAAAAAGATTTAACATTCTGCCACAGATGTTCACTCGAAAACTTATTTCCGCCTGAGCGAAAATCGTACTTTCATGTGGTACAACCCAATAGTTCGGACCATACTACTTAAACTACCGAACCGATTAGAAAACAATGTTAGCAACGATTGTTGTAGGTTCGATTACATTCAGTTTGATATTCTATCGGTCGCGTTTAGTTTTTATTTTTTTGCTAATCAGTTTACCGAGCTTTATAACATCCCCGGGTTCCAAGAAGCTAACGACAATGAGAGGCACCTTCCCCTTTCTGTTGGTTTGTGTTTTTTACTGCTATTAGTTCACTTCTTACAGTTTTTCCTGCTAATGCTGTCATACTGCTGTTGTGGATGGTGTCGTTCACTTTTTTGAATGAGGTAAATACACCGCATTTTTTTCAATAGCTACCTGCTAATGCTTGCACAGCTCATTTCTCTTTTTTATAAGCTCGCTGATAACATTATTGAACTCCTCGTCCACTTTCCCAATTACAACTGACACATTATCGCCAGTTATCTACATTTGTACCCTCCTCTAGAATACTTTCCATGTTCGAAGGTTGCTTGCACAGCTCATCTCTCTTTTTAGAAGTTCGGTGATAATATTTGTTGGCTCCTCATCCGCTTTCTCAATTAAAACTGTCCCATTATCGCCAGTTCTTTATATTTGCTGCCTACTCCAGGTTAGTGAGGATTACTGGGAGACACACTATAGCGTTTGCGACGATAGTGAAGAACGTGTGATTCGAACCGACGCTATGACGGTTAGAATCACTAAAAATTTAACCAATGCTCAACACATCAGGCCACTGCCGCGTGTACGAATTTGATTTCTAAACTCAAGTACACTCAACTGATGTGGAATTGTTATGTTATCGCTATAGCATACGGCTCTGATGCATTTTCTTATTCGATTTTCGTTCGGTGTTCTTCACTATTTGCTTGTGTATTGTGTGTGTATCTCTAAGAAACGCCACAACACTTTCTCCACTATTTCCAATTAGTGCCATTGTTTCCATCTTTGATCACAATTAATTTATGTCTTTCAGCCCTCCCCGTAGGTTCTCTTTAAATAAAGCCGAACTTTCTTTTAAAAGTTTTTGGTTATGTATTTGTTTTACTGAATTTTTTAATTTTTATATTTATCTCCACTAAAACTCACAGTTAATTTATGAATAATGCCTATGTCCTCTCGTGTACTCGCGAACACAGTAGCACAACAGAACTCTTATTGTTCATGCATGTCAGACCATCCACCGAAAAACACTTGGAGATTTCACTTTTCTCTTGTTTTTAAAAAGAAAACACACTTTCACAAATGGATTCACATGATACCATTTCTAACTTTCGTATTTGACTCTTCAATCTCCTAAGAGTTTCATTCCTTTATTTTACATCACAACAAGTAAGTGCAATGCTATGTTCGACGCTCCTGACCAAATATGGAAACTCCTCTCTAGTTTGGACTAAAACAAGACATACAAATCGCACACAATTAGGAATAGACTCTTTAGGACTCGATTTCATTAGCAATCTTTATTATGTACAATATCATGGTTAACATGGTCAAACGCCTTATGTACAACCGCATCAATCAGGCAATCACTGCATAAATTGATGGAAGAATGACAACTATTGCAGAACCACTTGTTCTCTTGGACAGGTGACTCTAGACAGTTGGTGCATTTCTGCTCACAGCCGGTCAATTGGAGAAAGCTAGTCGACATTCGTTCATCCCGTATAGTCTGAAGCATTTCAAGTACCCTTTTTTTATATTCAATGTTTTCCACTTCCATTTCTGTTGCGAAGTTGTCGTCAGTATTAGG
The DNA here is from genome assembly GCA_963931805.1 of Microdon myrmicae. Lineage (NCBI taxonomy): Eukaryota > Metazoa > Arthropoda > Insecta > Diptera > Syrphidae > Microdon > Microdon myrmicae. The sequence goes on along the minus strand of OZ007498.1, from coordinate 35,414,579 downwards.
TGCCACCGTTGACCGATTGCTGAAAGTCTCAAAAATAGAGAGATCATCATCTGGAATATTCACAGGAACATCATGAGCGGGAAAAAAGGTTGAGGGTCGATGGAGATTTTTATATAGACTTTTCGGCTTGGCCACCTTCTTGTTCTTGGGTATTCTTCCCGGAACGGGCATTCCAACTGAGTGAAGTTTCTTGAAGAATTTCTGAACCCTACTCGCCACTTGTTGCGGAGTACGGTTTCCCAGGGCTTTTGCTATTTTTGTAAAGCGACGCATTTCTATAGGTTCCGCTGGATATTCAAGCAAGAGTTGTTCTAGCCGTCGTTGCTCCTCGCAGGTCCATAACTGCAATAGATTAATTCATTTATGTATATTTAGATGTGAACTTTTTCTAAAGGTATTATTACTTTAAACAAATTTTGTTTTTTAAAAAGAACAGCTTTTTAAATAATATGCACATGCTAAAGAGATTGCAAATACCCGTATCATGTCAGAAAATACAGGATACAGAAGGAAAGACGAGTGTAGTAAGGATAGATAAAAAAGGGTGAGTGCCAGCGTGATGATGTTCTATATCCCCGCAAGCCATTGCTTCGACAAAATAGGCTTCAACGATAACGACAGAACCGCGCATAGAATTCTTGACGGAAGACCAATGGAAAAGCAGACTTGTAAGAATACCACGGCAGAGATGGGAGGATAATGTCAGGCGTGAAGTTTAGGAAATCGGATCAGGTGATTAAGCGTGGAGGGAAAGTGCGCAGAACAGGGAACGATGGCGTAGCCAAGTTACTCAGGTCTTGAACTACAGACCGGTAATAGATCACTCGCAATGTGCTCTGACATTTAAGGGTAGTTTAGTTTCTAGTTTAGTGAGGGCAGAACCCTCATATATTCAGCTTAGTACAAGCGATAAAACTTAACAACTATCTTAAAACTTTATATAAGAATATAAGAATATGAATATAAAACAGTCAATAAGGAGAAAAACAACAAGAAGTTTAATTTGATATGTGGCTAGTTTGCCATACCCAAAGTAACCCGGGAGCCGACGAGAACCCACCTGGAACAAATTCCGCCTAAAGGAAAACACGACTCAGTAAGGAGAGCTGTCCGAGAAAGGTTGGTATGCCAAGGACATACATTTTCAAATACGCCAGATACTATAGTAGAAGGCCAATGTCAGAGATATGGGAGCTGGCCCGGAAATCCAGGCTCTGCTTCAGATGTCTTCGCTACCAACAATAGAGGTCAAGCTGCAAGACGCGATCATGCAAGAAATGTGCAAGAAGTCAGCACACCGTTGTCCACACCGTTGAACGTCCATGAACGACCTACAGACGAACCAATGGAGCCGAGAACAGAAGTTATAACCCCCGTGCGTGTTACGTCAAAGAATCCTTCGGCGACACCAAAAAACCCATCAACCGAACTGTATAACCTAATCACACATTTCCTCTAGACGGAAACATAATTGCAGGTAACAAATAATAAAATTCAATAGACACATTAAAATATAAAATAAGCAAATTACAATGTAATGTCTATGGCAATATATGTTACGACAATACCTAATTACACATTTTCTCTAGATGGAAATACAATATATAAGAACTCATTAAAAGGCAATTAACAAGAATTCGTGGAAACACGAAAATAGGTAATTACGCATATTGCAATGTATAAGATTTAATGTTAAAATAAATTGAGTTTAAGAACCGACTCTCCGAAGAGCAGACGATTCATATCCTCGAAAAAATTAAATAAAAATATAAATTCTTATTTGAAAGTGTTTTCTTTATTTCATTTAAGTGCAAATTTAGAAAAACATAACTTGCGCGCAATCAGCTGGAGGAAAGCATCAGTGAACTTGAGAAGGGATCCACTAAGATAGGTGTAGAAAACAGACCAAAAGCGCTCTTTTCGATGGCTTTCCGTGGACAAGGTATTGTGGGGGTTTTTTAACCTTACGCAAGAACCACCCACAATTCCAACCTCAACTCCCTTTTGCATATCTGCAACCATTTCCTTTCTCAAGGACACTTAATGCATTTAACGCAGTACATAACATTTCCTGAATTCTTTCACCATTCATGCACTCAATGCATTATTCCAAGTCCCTGAAAGAATGCTGTTCACACATCCAATGCATCATAAAAATTCTCTGGAAAAGAATTCGTCTGCATACATGCATCATAATTAGGAAAACTATTTCGGCACCCCTTGTTTGCAAAGTAATTCTGTTGCGCATGTGCACACATTTCCCTGTCAATTCCACGGCCTCGGCAGCCTTTTGCCCAAGCCACAAAGCAAATACGCGCATCCAGCGTTTAGTGGCCATAAATCAAATTCTTCTGCATACAAACATGCAAATAAAAATCTGACCCTTGCCGCACATATAAAACTCCACTACATGTACTTGGTAAGATGCAAAAAGGAGTAGTGCAACTTATTGGGGACCCAGCTGTAAATCGATCAATTTCGTCGTTAGAACATAGGCGCAACGTCGAGTTCACGAATGAAAATCGGGAAGAAAGCGTTGTGGCTGCATTCAAATGGCGTACATCTGGAAATGACCTTTTACAAACTCATGAACGAGTGGGATCTGGTGTATCGCCCGAAGCAAACCAGGACTAACTTACGCAAAAAAAAAAAAAAAATGTAGCACGAATGTGGAAGAAAGACGAGACCTTCCGAGAATATGCACACATCAAGATAGTGATGGTTAACCGTGTGCCGATCAATAATGAGAATATGACAGATTATCTTATCGAGGATATTCCTGACAGAATGCATTCAAGCTAGCAAGCGGTGCTTTCCTACGAAGGAATACTTAATCGACGCATTCGATAAGATAACCTTGCGGGAACAAACGTCAGCAAAGGCGTTTAATAAAAAAGATGAAACGTCACATAAGAAACCCAATGCAGGCGAGAAGAACAAAGCCACGGGCAACGAAGAAACGACATACGTAAAAGCTGCTTCAATTGTGGGGCAACAGGTCATGTAAGCACAATATGCCCCCCGAAAGAGCTAGGCCTAAAATGTTTCCATTGCAACGAACACGGCCACATCGCAACAAAATATCGACAGAAGAGGCTTGCACTGTAACATGCAGTCCACGGAAGAGGTATAAGAAGATGGTAACGATTCATGGGAGGAATATCGACGCACTCACTGACTCCCATGCGCAAAGACGGCAACGAGAGAATTGCATCCCCACCGCTTCAACTAACCGAAGTACAGGCCATAGGAGTTGGATCACCTGCTCATAAGGCGCTGAGAGAATTCCAAACGGAAGTCACGATAGATGAGCACTGTTTTCCGACTCTCATACGTGTTGTTTCAGATACTATTTCTCAGAAAAAATTATTGATCGGAACTGACTTTTTGCAACAAAGAAACTTCCATCCTTCCTGCATCCAATATACTTCGCTAGCGGTAAAACGACGCTGGTGAAGGAGAAGAATTCGAGTTATGAGCTTGAAGTTTTGGCAGTTATCAGGGCACTTCGGCGATTCCGAGTATATCTGTTGAGTATACATTTCAAGATTGTAACCGATTGGAAAGCTTTTACAATGACGATGAACAAGAAGAATCTTTGCATTCGATAGCTCGATGGGCATTGCTGCTGGAAGAATTCCAGTATTTGATAGAGCATAGACCGAGACGGGGTATGAAGCACGTCGACGTATTAAGCCGAAACCCACGTCCCGGATGCTTGGTAGTTAATGAGAGTTATAAATGTCTTTCTGTGTGACTCAAGAAAGCACATCAGCACGACGACGACCTGCAGGGAATGTCGGGCAGTTGAAAAAAGGAAAGCTCGATGGCTATACCTTGGAACGTGTTTTATTATATAAAGATGTTGGTGACGGGGTAGGCGTTGTGATTCAGAAGTCAATGTTACAGGTGATACGAAAGGCCATGAACGGGGCCACTTTAGGATCAATAAGACAGGGGCATCCGGATATATGGAATCCAATTATGGGACTGTACAAAGCAATCCACTCCTCGATAGTATAGTGGTTAGTATACCCGCCTGTCACGCGGGAGACTGGGGTTCGATTCCCCTCTGGCGCAAGACTAATAACTTTGCCCGGAAAAAACAAATCATTATGGAAAATTTAACAAGCCTCAGGACTTGCTAAATAAGGCCAAGACCGGTTCCCGGTTGTAGTGCCGATGATGATGATGATGAAGACAGAGGCACCGGTCGAGAATGATTGCTGGATACCCGATTTAAGGGTTAATATTGAAAAGGTAATTCGGAACTGTATTTTGTGTATATTGGCCGAGCGAAACCGAGGAAAACGACAAGGATTCCTGAATCCAGTAGAGAAAGACAGTGTGCCCCTCGAAACCTTCCACGTTGATCACTTGAGTCCGCTGGCGTTAACCAAGAAGTCTTACGCACACATCCTGGTCATTGTGACGCTTTTCCAAGTAAATTTGCCCGTGTAGCACAAAATCGACGGCATCAGCAGAAGTCATCTGTCATTTGCGAAGGCAGTCATTTATCTTTCCAAATCCTCGGAGGATCATTTCCGGCAGGGGTACCGCGTTTACTTCAAAGGAGTTCCAAGGCTATTGCCGCGAAGAGGGCATTGAGCACGTTCTGGCAACCATGGGGATACCAAGGGTCAGCGGTCAAGTTGAAAGGGTGAACCGCACCCAAATTCCACTGCTAACAAAACGACAAGGTCCTAAACCAAGTGAGTGGTATCGGTACCTGGACACGGTACAAAGATGCTACAACGCCACGCCGCATCGGAGTATAGGGATGTCACCACTCCGATTAATCTTCAGAGTCGACGCTCGTTTAAAGGACGATCCGCCTATTAAAGAGTTTCTGGAGACAGAATTGATTGCCTCATTCGACGACCAACGAGCAGAACTCCATAAACAGGCAAAGGAGAATATCCAACGCATTCAGTCGGAAAGACGGCGTTCCGATATCAAGAAGGCCATGTCGTCGCTATTCGCCTAGTACAGGCAAGGACCTGGCTTAAAGCTCGCACACAAGTTTCTTGGACCATATAAGGTTATCAAGGCCCTGCGCAACGATCGCTACGCTGAGCGTCGGTTAAGTGAGAGTCAAGGACCCAAACAGACATCATCGGCCGCCGACTATATGAAACCCTGAGCAAGCGACGAGAGTGAGGATCTATTTAGGAATGACGAAGAGGGCGAAGGCGACGAACATTCGGGTCGAATGGAAATGACGGAGGTGGACTTGAGATAAGCTTATAGTTCACAGTCACATCGTGACAATGGCGACAAGCTGAGTTTTGTTTAGTCCTATAATTCACTGTCAATTTGAATAGGGCACTCTTGATTGGGTGAACAAAAGAACAAAAGCGGGTCAGTCATGAAAATGTGAACAAAGTGAATATTTTTATCCTACATTATTTTTATCCCACAATAGTATCCAGCCAACAGGTAGGTTCTTACTCAAGGGCATATTCAGACACCTACAGCGGGCCCTGATGAATCAACCTTAAAACTGTTAAGCTTGTTGGGGAAACTGGGAGATCATTGTTAAACAATGGGGTTAACAAAAAATACTACAGTAAATCGACCCTGATCATTCCTGACCTCTTCGTTGCCGCTGAAGTGTGACGAAATGCGAGGATTTATGTAATATTCAGCTCCCGTCAACGGAATTTGGAAAAGAAACTGTAGCAGCGAAATATACGATCTCCGAAATATCATCCCCTGGTCAGAAATGTGTGAAACCGCCCTCTGAGAAGGCTAAAGAATTTACAGTGCTCAAGAGAGGAGGCGATTCCAATAGATACATACTAGTGAGAACACTGTAGAAAAATTATCGAAAAAGAAAACATCATAGCCATATAGCAGAGCATTAACGTACCAATCCACAGTTTAGACAGTGAGTTGAAATATCCCCATATTCACACAGCCACAGTTTTGCATGTAACAGTCTGATATGTGGACGCTTTGGTTCTAACTTTCCATAGTGTAGGTTCGAATCACGTATTGTATTTCATTGCAAAAACACTGCAATTTTCGACTGCGACTCAAAGTAACGTCGAGGAAGAGAAAGATCTCACCACCTCGGCTGCATACGCGGCCTCAACTATTTTACGTGCTAAACTAGAAGCTAGCTAGAGGGATGTTTTGGTTATATCCTAACTCTAGTACCATGTACAATGCTGGGAAAAAGTATAAGTCAAACGTAAATTTTCAGTTGTCTTGGAATAGGTAATACATTTTTATGACTAGTTTTGTGCAAAGTATTGTCAACCGACACTAACTCAGGGACAACACTTTGAACAATCTTATTTCCAGTCTACCACGAAGATTGTTAACTATTATAAGAAATAACGAACAAACTATTCCATATTAAATAAATTATTATACAAAAAAATAAAATACAAATGTATTGAGTTTATACTTTTTCACGAAATTAGGGTTTTTTTTTTAGAAAATGAATTACCATTCCCTGTAAAAAAAACAATTAAGCTATTAAAGGGTTTTCCCTGAATTGGTGTCGGTTGACAATATATTGTCGCAAAGCTAGTCATAAAAGTTTATTACCCATTCCAAGAAAACTGACCATTTACGTTTGAGTTTATAAATTTTCACAATATTGTACATAAGTAACAATTGATATTCGTGCTATAATTAATTAACACTGTTATAAATGACAATAAGAATCCTTAAGTTTATAACAACCTACCTGATTGAAAGTCTCTGGTTTCGTTTGATCAAAGACCCGTCCACGAACCTTAACCGAATCTGGTTCCTTCTCTTTAGTCACTTCAGTCACAGGCTGGTCAATTTCTGGAATCTTAAATTTGTCCATTAACTGGGAGATCATTGATGTATATCAAGTTTACTTACCGAGACAATTGTCATATCTTTTGGAGTAATCAACTTATTCGTGGCAACATCAGACACAAATAATAGAGGATCACTTAGATATTTATTTTTAGTTAAGATTAAATCTTCGATATCTTTATGTATTTGCATTTTTTGTGCTTCTAAAATAGCTATAGTCTTCAATAGTTTCGTATAATCAGCATTTCCACGTAATGCTAAATGATCTGTTTCGAAACTGAACACATTTTCGTCATCGGGATCAGAGTCAGCAGACGAAGCCATTTTAATAAGCTTAAAAAAGAAATGTAGACTAAATGGGTGCAGTAGAACAAGCGCTAAACTATTTAGAACGATCCAAATAACGTGTAACGTGCATCTGGAAATCGTTACATCCCAAAAAAGGGAGTGTAATGTACGATAAAATGAAGGAAATTCATAAACAACCATTTCGTGGAATTAAAGAAATCTGAATTACTTGCCTTCTGTTTTCTAAAACAAATTGCAATAAAATCACGATAGAAAAGAATTCATTTCAGCCACGTACGGCCAAAACATAGTGCACATGCTTGAATCAAGTACTTAACATTTAAAAAGAAATAGTAAATTTATTGCACAACCAACATCAGCTCAACCGCCAAGAAGAAAACGATCCATGTAACATCCCGAAAGTTGTTTAAACCCTCCAAGTTTGCATTGTTGAAGAGCCTTACGATTTTTTTCGTGCCTGTTGCGTTAACGTTGCTATTAGTTAGAGGATGTTTAACTGACACAATATAGTTTGTCCCGGTTGTAGTGCCGATGATGATAAATATAATTTGTCTGAAGTGCAAAATGGCGAACAAACTTAGAGTGTGTATTTATTGGAGTCAGACGTGTGAGTCAGATTCGTCCATATCTGGTACCCATGTTGACCCATTCCCCTGTTGTCTTAAATTGTTTGAATCGACGAAAACCTGGACATCCTGAACTTCAGCAGATGTGTTTCCAGAATGGTTAAGCCTTTACGACTTATCATTTATTCCAAAAAGTGTTCATCGTTAGTCATAATTCTTCCCCATCTTTCAGGCAGGATACAGATTCCGCGCTGAAAAAATCACTCGGCTTTTGAAGCAATCCAAGAATCAATCCAATTTTTGACTTCTTCGTAAGAAGTAGAGTGCTGCTCGGCTAAGGTATGAATCGTCGACCGGAACAATGTAGCTGCAAAGCCCTAGCATCTTATTCACCCACACAATCAAATCCTCGTTTCAAACCAATTAACAACTCCATCATCCAACTAATTCACAAATCCACCCTACCGATCAAACAAAATTCCTGATAAACGAATAAAATGTTCGTTGATCACCAATACAACCAATTCCCCATAATCCACAAACTAAAACAAACGCATGGTAAGTTGAACCAGATGTTCAATCACCATACCCTAATCCCAGTGCATATCTTCATATGCCCTGCATTTACCAAATTTCCAGGAATTCGCTTAACCGAATTCCTACACAATTCCAAGTACTCGACTCCCGTCGAAGTACTTTTCGAAATTCCACTTGCATTTCTATGCATCCGCGATGTAAAATCCCGATAAGATTTTGTATTAAAGGGTGACCGACTTTGTATTCGATCATCATCGGCACTACAACCGGGAACCTGTCTTGGCCTTATTTAGCAAGTCAAGGCAAGGCAAGGTCATTAGTCTTGCGCCAGTTGTATTCGATCATCAGTCTCAATTTGACGTCCGAGGTGTAAGGACGCCAATAAACTAAATGTATATAAAACTAAATTAATAAATTCAAATTTAAATTTGACCAAGTACTTGAATTTTTATTGGACTTGGCCGATTCCCAGGCCCATATTCAACAACCGGTCGTCACTCTTCCTCAGGCCTGGGGAAGCACGGCGGCGACCGCAACGAGCCTCCTCAGGAGCGATCGTGAGAGATCCCTCGCCCTTTTATGGATTAGGAGACACACTCCCTGAGATAAAGGCTACAACAACAAGAAATAGGCAGAAGGAGCAATGTCTGGTAAATACGGCGAGAGGGTTAGGGCATCTCATTGTAGCTCGTCCAAAGTTTCTTTGACTTTTGAAACATGTGACCGGACGTTGTCGTACTGAAAGATAACTTTGTCATGTATTTTGGCATAAAGATATCTTTGTCATGTCTCTTTGCATAATAAGGGCGGTTGAGCTTCAATGTTTAGCTCAAGTTCATCAATCGCTGTTGGTAACATTCCCTAGTGACGGTTTCGTTAGGCTGTAGATTATTATTACAAATCTTCGACTATGTTTCGGATGTATGGCTGATGGCCCAGACTAACACGAGGATAAGTCATGATGATACCTTCTGAGATAAAGAATTCCGGAGGTAAACTAGTTTCCCATTCAGATCTCCAGGGGGGACTATGTCAGGGGGAACATCATGCACATATTATGATAAATAACCAAACTTTAAGAAATTCGTCATTGCATAATCGGGCTTTTTCTCAAAGCTCTGTCGACGGCATTTTGTAAGATCAGGGGCATCGGTTTCACCAATACCAATGTATTCGCCGTCCACCTATATTTGCAAACAACGAAACCTGATATCCTTGACCTAACTGAGACCCGGCTCGATTCGTCAACTGATTCGATATATCTTCGTGGCTCTGGATACGAGTTACATTCGAGATTCCGTTTTAAGGGTGGAGTCTGCGTCTTCACGTGGCCCGATCTGGCTTGCAGAGGATAGAGGCGTTAGAACTCAATAACTTGGACGGAGGTGTGCTTTGGAGAATCTGATGTTAACGCATGCGCGGAGTCGGTCGCAGAGATTATTCTTCTCTGGATGGAATCTACATTCCTCATTCCATCAAACGAAGTTCATCCGATAAGCCTAGATTTGATAAAAAATGCGAGCAGATTACTGCGGCAAAAAAATTGATCTTTTAAACAGTGGCGCTTTAATCCCACCGAGCTTAACAGGACGAATTTTGTTAGGATCAGAAACATGTCCAACCAGGCGATTGATACCGCGAAGAAGGCTTACAACGACGGGGTGACTAATATACTCTTTGAGTGCCCAACTGGTTCGCGTTCCTTCTGATCAATGGTAAGAGCTATCAGCAGAAACTTCGCTTCCTCCTCTTTTCCTCCGTTAGTGACGGGCAGCGGGACGTTGGTCACAAATTCAAAAGATAAAGCTAATGTGTTCGCGAATTCAGACCTCCATGTCGGTCTTTTGGAGCCACCTGTGATCGCGCCGGTGCGGTCTTCCATGTGAGATTTCGCCCGCGTACTATTAAACGCATTCTACGCGAACTGGACTGTAGGAAGACAATCGGCCCAGACGGAATACCAGCAATAGCCCTTAAGAATTGTGCCCCAGAACTGTCACCAGATCTTGGTAGACTCTTTCGCGGGTTTATGCACAAGGGACCTTTCCTGCCTGCTAGAAAGTCCCCCGAGTTCAGCCAATCCGAAAGAGGGGAGAAAAGTGTCTCCCATAAAATTACCATCCGATAGCATTACTGTCTACGTTATCTAAGGTAATGGAAAAGGTCATCAATGCCGAGTTAATTAAGTATTTGGAGTGCAACCGACTTCTGAATGATCGTCAATACGGATTCCGTGGCAGGCGGTTTCACGGGAGACCTTTTGACACTTGTAAACGATATATGGACATCTGCGATTGAGCGACATGGTGAGTCAAGGGCGGTCGCATTGGATATCTCCAAAGCTTTTGACCGCGTCTAGCACGGGGCATTGCTGAGCAAACTTCGTTCATATGGACGTTCCCAGCAGCTTTGCGACTGGACGAAGAGCTTTCTCGAAAAACAATCGATCCGGGTTATTGTGGACGGCGAGTGTGCGGATCTGTATCCTGTTAATTCCAGAGTGCTGCAAGGTTCTATTTCGGCTCCAACCTTGCTTTTGCTTCACATAAATGATTTATTGCAGCCGACGGATAACAGGCTGTTCAGTTTTGTGGATGATAGTACGCTTGTTTCCTCTTCTTCGAGTGATCGGCCGATTAGGGCATCAACGTCGCACCAGCTGAAATGTAGTCAGATTAACTCTCTAAATCGGGATCTGGATAAGGTCATGCAATGGGGAAAGGCCAATCTCGTCGACTTCAATGCAACAAAGATAGTACACAACATTCACAAGAAAAAATGGATCATCGGATCCACAACCGATGATAATTGGCCAGGCCCTCGAATCAGGAGAAAGCTTGAAATTGCTCGGTGTCACGGTCTGTGGGAATGTATCGTGGCATAAACACGAGTATACAGGTCAGCCTCGGGAAAACGGAACTATCTTTTTAGAGCCAACAAATATTTTACTCCGGCTCAACTTCTTCTGTATAAATCCCAAATTAGACCGGCGCTCGAATATTGCTCTCATATTTGGAGCTCGGCTCCTAAACATACCCTCGACCTACTTGAGAGCATTCAGAGACGAGCGATCCGCCTGATTGGGGACACGTTTGGTTTTCTGTGTCAGGTCCTTTCAATGGATCGGGAATTTCACCTCGATCTTTGTAACATTCGTGGCCTAAAATGCAATTTCTCCTCTATGTCGGCCCACGTCGGTAACCAGAAGCACCAATCCTTGCACTTAGCGAAACTCAGGTAATAACTGATACAGATATTTCTGATTTTACTATACCGGGTAATAAATTAGTGCCTTTGTTGATATTGCTTATCAGCTTCTGCCACAATATGGGCTCTGCTCCAATCCAGAATTTAATTTATCATGACGAAAACTTCACGTTCGTAGGCATATTATATATTACAGCTTTCTTTACAGAAGCCCAAACTTGGATAGGAACGCATCCTTTAACAAATTTGATGCTATGTCTGATTCAGTCGAGAGGATATTGACCCGCACACTGAAATCGTTATTGTGGGTGATTTTAATGTGCATAACTCACAATGGCTTCGTTACTCCGGACACACAACACCTGAAGGTCAGTATATCCAGCTCCTTGCTGATTCAAACAATTTAACTCAACTCGTCAATGAGCCAACACGGATACCAGATAGTGATGGTCATTCCGTCAACACACTGCACTTGTTTCTCACCTTCCACCCGAACAAATACACAATTGAAGTTTCTTCGTTTTTTTGCCACTTCTATATCGTATCAGCTAAATTTCCTCTAACCAACAGCAACGTTAACGAGAAAACTCCCAAAAGAACAGTACGAGTCTATGAGAAAGACAACTGTGAAAGTCTAAACGACTTTTTTGGGAAGTTAAGTTGGTCGTTATTTTTCCGCAATAGTGATGTTGACTCTATTGCGGACACATTGACAGACACGATTCTGCTTGGCATGCGAACCTTTATTCCACACAGAGTAAAAAGGGTCAAACCCAAGAGAAATACGTAGTTCGATTCCGGAGGCAGGAACCCATTAAGGCTAAAAGAGTTGAGCTTCCGTTTGTATAAATCAAACAATACTGCGGAAAACCGGAAAGATTCAGGAGAGCTAGAAGTTACTGCGATGTGCATATTCAACGCGCTAAGTTCTTGCATGACGAGAGATGTAGTGGAGACTTCTGGGCATTTTTGAAGTACATCCAAAACTTGCCTCCTCATCCATTCCTTTGCTTATAATCGATACTAGGCCAGTGACCAGTGCAATAGAGAAAGCGAATCTACTTGCTGCACATTTTGCAGCCAACCCAACGCTGCCTGATACAACATCAGTTCCACCTCAACTTGAGCATATGCAGCACATCATGAGCCAGATTCACTTCAAATCGCGTACTGTTGTCAGTGCACGCAATAAGCTAAACGCAAACAAATCCGTTGGTCCGAATGGCATTCCCCCAATTCTCTTAAAGAGATGTTCCTCTTCACTCGCTAAACCACTACGGAAACTCTTCCTTTTTTCCATTTGTCTTATTCTAGTGTCCATTTCCCAAATAGATGGTAGTCAGTGAACATTCAGCCAATTTCCAAAAAAGGGTGACAAATCATCCCTTTCTTATTATCAACCCACAGCAATAACTTCTATTCTGTTTATGGTAATGGAATCACTAATCAACCGTCAACTTTCGAAATACCTGGAATCAAATAACCTCCTCAATAACCGCCAATATGGTTTTCTCAGCAACCGGTCCACATGAGATTTGATGGCGTACCTTGCCGAAAAGTGGAGCCATTCCATCCACTACCTCGGCGAAAGCAAGGTTGTTACACTGGATATTTCAAAAGTCTTCGACAGAGTTTGGCATCCAGCCCTTTTGTCAAATTTGCATTCCTATGGAGTGGAATATTCCTATGGAGTGGAATATATGTATGGCACTTGCATCGACGAAGCCAAGGAACTGTCAATACTCGGCACTCGAATTAATTCGACTCTTAAGTGGAGCGACCAATTTTTGAAGCTACGAAAAGTGCGGCCAAATGAGTGGGGTTCCTAAAGGGATGCAAAAAATACTTCACTTCATCCAACCTGGCCACTATCTGCAAGGCGTATTTTCGTCCCAAAATGAAGTTCAACCCCCATATTTGGTCAGGCGCATATAAAACTGCACTACACGTACTTGGTAAGATGCAAAAAGAAGCAATACAACTTATTGGGGACCCAGCTGTAAATCGATCAATTTCGTCGTTAGAACATAGGCGCAACGTATCATGCCTATCTCTTTTCTATTGTGCTCAAGGTGTTCCGCCTCCTCAGACATTTTCCCGGGATACCCATCAATCTGAAAATGCGATTCAATTCACGTTGGAAGTCAACTTCAGGCGCCAAATAAACATAGATAGTTATTCTTTAGCCGAACCACACGAATGTGTAACCTGATCATGTTTCCTCGTCGTTGCAATGTTCAAGCATTTAAGACCAATGTACTTTCCTTATTCAGTTCCTCTCCTGCCGCTCGCACTGTGCTCTGACATTTAAGGGCACACCAAAATCCCCGTTTGTGCGCGCAATAGTATAATATTATAAAAAAATAATAAAAAAAATTAAAAATAAATTTAAAAAAATTGAAAAAAAAATTATAAAAAAATTATAAAAAAATTATAAAAAAATAAAAAAAATAAAAAAAAAAAAAAAATGAAAAAAATTAAAAAAATATAAAAAAAATATAAAAAATAAAAAGATTAAAAAAAATATAAAAAATAAACTAAATTAAAAAATTTAAAAAAATAAAAAAATAAAAAAAAATAAAAAAAAATAAAAAATAAAAAAAATAAAAAATAAAAAAAAAAAATTTTTAAATTTTAAAACCATTGCAATAAATAAAACAAAATTTAAAAAAATTATAAAAACAATAAAAAAATAAAAAAAATTTATAATAAAAAAAAAATAAAAAAATAATAAAAACTAATAATAATAAAAAAATAATAATAAAAGATAATAATAAAAAATAATAATAAAAAAAAAGTTATGATAAAAAATAAAAGAAAAGGCATGGACACCTTGGTTGGGTGCCAGAAAAATTACTTGGAACTTCATGTTAACAAACGGAAATCAATTTCGTTTGCACAGAATTATCAGCAGTTATACTTCTGCCACTTTCATAAAGCGATTGGGATAATTTTTTGGCGTAATATTCACGGACTTGTAATTTTACCCACGTACGGTTCAGCGTTATATCGCGTGGGCCATAAATTTTTGAAAATGGCAACACTTGATTTCTTAAAAACCGTTAGGGGTGGGGCGCGCGAGTCGCTTCATTCAATTTTAGTCACGATGGAGCGCTTCACGGGACAACAAAAACAATTTTACAAAAACAACGATTCCTACGTTACTGATGCCGTGGGGCAAATGTGGAACGATAAACGAATATTAGATTCGTTTATTGTGAATTCGATTTTAATTTAGGATTTTGGATTTAATTATGCCGTGGGGGCAAATGTTAAGCGGTAAACGAATGATAGATTCGTTTATTGCGAATTTTGGATCATGTTGGGGTTAATTCGGGTTTTGACAGCATTTTGGGTTTTTGGGTAATATAGCTGGGATTTGGATGTAGGAATGGGGGAAAAAGGTGGTAGAGCTTTTTAGAGCACTACAAGTATATGAAAACACGTGTATATGGAAAATACATGTACTTTTACGAGGGTTGCCTTTTATATTTCGGGATTAGAGAACAAAAACAAATATTGATCATCGAAAATGGCTTTATTGTTTTTCAAAATATTCCCCATGAAGATCTATACACTTTTGCATGCGTTTGAACCAATTGTCGAAGCACTTTTGCCACTCTGATTGGGGTATCTCCAACACATGCATTCTGAATGCAGCAACCGCTTCTTCAGGTGTCGAAAAACGTTGACCTCTCAGTTTGTTTTTTACGTACGGGAATAAAAAGAAGTCATTTGGTGCCAAGTCAGGACTATACGGCGGATGACCCATCAAATCGATGTTTTGGGTGCTCAAAAATGCAGTTGTCGCAGTCGATGTGTTGGGCGATTGACAAATTGTGTGGGATCCAACGCGAACAAATTTTTTTGACAGTCAAATATTTATGCAATATTGAATGTATGCTGGTCCCACTAACGCCTAAGGTTGTCTCAATCTCACGATAGGTCACATGACGATCTTCCAATATCAGTTCGCGCACAGCATCAATGCTTTTCGGAACAACAACTGATTTTGGACGACCTTCACGAAATTCATCTTGGAGTGAACTACGACCACGATTGAATTCACCATACCATCGATAAACACTGGTCCTTGATGGAGCTTCATCGCCAAAAATTGAATTAAGTTCATCCATGCACTGTTGCTGAGTTAATCCACGCCGAAAGTTGTAAAAAATAATCGCACGAAAATGTTAACGATTTAATTCCAGTTTTGGGCCGAGATGAATCTTTTAAGTTACTGTAAACAACACAAATAGCGCTCGTATGTGAAAACGTTCTGAGTGCGTATAACCTCAAAAATGTCCAAATTTACGACAGAGCTGTCAATTGCCGGA
Source organism: Microdon myrmicae (assembly GCA_963931805.1). Taxonomy (NCBI): domain Eukaryota; kingdom Metazoa; phylum Arthropoda; class Insecta; order Diptera; family Syrphidae; genus Microdon; species Microdon myrmicae. The sequence continues at coordinate 35,398,822 of OZ007498.1, read as the reverse complement.
TTGCAACGCTAGGGTTGCCAAATCCCGAAACATAAGAGGCAACCCTCGTATAGCACAATGGCTGATCAAGCAACGAACATTTCGTATTTTTTACAAGAAAGACGTCACCGAGCTCAAGACGAAGTTTCTGAAACTGAGTCAGATCACGAGGATTTCGAGGAGCACGTGTCTGGACCCGAGGATGCAGACGAAGCCTAAGATTTCAATGTTAGAGAAGGCGAACAGCACAATATGAGCTATTCGGCTGAATACAAAGAGAACACCTGCCTATCGGGACGTCCTAGCTCAATAATACAATGCAAAAATAACTACCGATGGACAAAAACTGCTCCTGAAATACGTGGTCGCCGTTCTCTGTGTATATACAGTGCTGTGAATAAGTATAGACTCAAACGTAAATTTTCAGTTTTCTTGGAATGAGTAATAAACTTTTATGACTAGTTTTGTGACAAGATATTGTCAACCGACACCAACTCAGGGAAAACCCTTTAATGGCGTAATTGGTTTTTTACTAGGAATGGTAATTAATTTACTGACAAACCGAAATTCCGGCTGTGAAGAAGGATAAACTCAGGCATTTTTCTTCTATCTAAGCCGTAGTTGTAACTTGGTATAACAAAAGTTCTTAAAAAACTGTGCAGACATTCTGGAGTGATAATAAACAGAGTTGGAACAATTTGTTATTGACGAAACCTGGAATGAAACATTTGGTAATAAAATATTCAGAAGTGTTATGATTTGAATTTCTTTTGACTAATTTGCGATTCAATGACAAAAACAAGCGAAAAAATAGACTGGAAGACCTTAAAATTAGCGCATATTAAAAAGATCAGTATCCGTCATTCACCATCCAGCTTCGGATCAGAAATAAGTACCCGGTTTAAGTATTCAGAAAATCAAATCTTTTGTCTTAAAATTTAATATTCATTCAGTATTCCGAATTGCCTTATAAAACTGTACAGGATCCAAATACACCAAGGATTTTCAGTATTAAACTGATATTCATACCAAGGAGAAGCTGACAAATAAAAGTTACAAAAAAGGAAAACTGATTTTTCGTTTCTTTCAAAACCCCCAAATAGTTCAGGAGTCAACGGCTTGCAGAACCCAGAACAAAAATTCAGGGTAACATCAACCGACATCAGGACGTTGCTCTTCCTCAGGCATATGAGGAAGCACGGCAACGACCCCTTGCTGTAGTGCGTTGTTTCAGGAGCGGTCTATAAGAGATCCCACATCCTTTTCAGGATAAGGAGATGCGTTCAACAGCGAAACATACTCATATTTTGAGGATATATGTATAATGTACACAAATATCGAAAAATATCGCTTATACTAGTTGAAAATAACTGTAGTAATATAACAATAACGTTAAATCAGTTTTACTTGCACGAAATTCTGGCACCGTGCGTAATCTGGATCAATATTGACGCACTCCAGATTTTAACTCTCTGCTGCTCAGGCATACACTAAACGAATTCGAACGAAATTGTGTGCACTGTGTGCACGAGTTCTCCCCACTACCTACTCTTTTTACGTAGGGAAGCGAGTCCCCCCTCTTTTTCATTTAGCTTGAAGATTTGGCTTATGCCCAAAATGACCCAGACTACGGACGAAGGGTTATTATTCAGTTTATGTTCAATTTTCATTCATGAAATAGGAAAATATATAAAAACTTTAAAACCGCCGAGTCCCTTCTTAAATGTCCCATTAATTTAGAGACAAGTCGTTTTGATCCCTCGGCAAAAGTATACGTCAATCGTCGAAAGATTTTTCTGACCAGATTGTCAAACAGCTGCGAAATTATGACAAAGCACCGATAACGGTAAAATATGAAATTCGTACTAAACTACCGCCGTTAAACAATTTTTAAAGGTTATTTGCAATTCATTGGGACTATCTTTTGCCGTAAAATAAGTTTTTGAGATCAAATAGCTCCATTGAGTTATATGCTCAACATATTACTGACATTTTGGAAGTCCGTATAAAAGTGGTTTCATATCTGTCCATTGTAACCACTAGTCACTTCAGCCTTCACATGTTAAACTTTACTAGTGCAGGTTTCCGTAATTTATATTATATGACACTTTTCACTTTGAAATTCACCACACTGCGAATATTATTAATAAATCTATTATTTGGGTGTCTGTTTCGGCTTACTAACTAAACCAAGCAATCCGCACCGAATAAAAGCCAATACTTAAGGTATATATTAAATTTTGCTAGTTTAAATCAAATGTATATAATTCTAAAACTCACAGTACCCACCACAAATTATGTTCCAACAATTCCAGACTTAATACGAAACGCACAATTTTATTTAATATTATTAGACGCCACTAAATATTAAACAAAATTAACTCTAGATGTCAAACTCATTTCACACATCAAAACCGCTGACCCATTCACAATAGGGAGAAAATAGCTTCTTTAAAGGGTAAAATCACCATGATTTTTTTCACACTTTTATTATTAGCTTAAACACTCTTTACAATATCCAAAAATATTTAAAAAAAAAAAAGTCGATTATGAGGCGGAGAAACTTGTAAATGGGGAAAAAAGTAATTTTTCCGAGCTTAATCCCGAAGCAAAATTAATGGTTTTTCGAGTTCGCGGAGAATCTTTTTTATTCTTTAAATGGATTATTCCGACACATATCAGTTTCCAAAATTTAACTTTGACTAAGAGATGTCTCTCCTTGTTGCGGATTGACAATTAAATGTGCTGGAATATACTGGAGAAATCTAGTATATTCGCAGTGTATACCAGTTGCGCAGCAGCTGGCACCAACTGGCCGGTTGTCACCACGATGGTGTCATAGCGTCGCTTTTTGAATTGGCAGTTATGCCCAATGAATCAGTCTGCATTCAACCGCAAACGCGTACACACTGCCAAGAAGTCCAGCGTTCGAGGTCACAACGTTGATTTTGCCCGTTCTCATCACTGTTTCTATTGACTCTTCCTTTTGTAATTTGCATTAGCGGCCTTTTGCTTTCGATACACGTGTTGTGTGTGCAGCCAAATAAACAACTTATACCGAACTATTTCCAGTGACTTTTCCTCTCGTAATTTGCATCGGCGAGGTTTGCTTTCGATACGTGTGTTGTGTTGTGCAGCCAACCCAACAACTGACGTAGAACAAAAAAGGGATCTCGGCTATCTTGTTGAATGCAGCTCACCGCTCCTGGACGCTGCTCTCCCTCCTTTGCGACAGCCATTGTTCGTTGTGACCGTCCATCGGCGGCCAACGAAACGCGTATCACTTTAACCTAACATTTCCTGGTCCTTCGAAGCGGATCCAGTGCCTAATTAGATTTTCATCATCGGCGCCCAGGTCGCGGCACATCGACAACTGCCAGTCACCTCGACAGAAATCAAGGCCGACTGAAATTACTAGGGATAACGACTGTGAAACATCCCTTCTTAATGAGGACATGAACATTGATCTAAACAACACATTAGAACCGGTTGACGGTACCGACGAACCCGGTTTATTAACAGTGAAGAAGGGAACAGTCGATGCAGCTATGGTCAAGAAGAATTCAAAGAATATTGCAGTTGACTTCTCAGCGAAATGTTCCACTCCCACAAGCCAGGTAAGTCAAATAAAACGACGCTTAAACGCCAGTGCTATCCATGAGTTAGGTTTAAACTTAATATTTGATTCCGACGAATGCCAAAAGGCAAAAGATAAATTCGAATTTTCCGATGTAGTAGACGACAGCCGAGAGAGACCAGGTGCAGTGGTTGCTGGGTTTAGTGATAATAATGACAAAGAAGCTTTGGTAGACAACCCGTCCGATGAGTTGCTTAACAGTGCCGAAATTACTCCGATCTTGTTAGAGGGGATTGCATGGGATCTCATTTTACAAGCTAACGACTCAACTTCATGTCTTCTCGACAGTAAGGAAATGAAACAGGCGAAGGAGTCGGCAGCAACTGGACAAAGATCTGATGGATTGGAAACTGAAGAACTGAAGACTGTGGTTGCCAAGGGTGAAAGCAACGTTAGTGGAGTTGCTCCAGGTTCAGAAGCAGAACGCCTGACTACACACCACCAAGAAGATGCCTCACCGCTACAACCAGCCGAAAGAACAAATCGCCGACCCGATCACTCTATAGTAAAGGGAGAAGACGATCTCCCGAAGCCAAGCCGAATGCAGAAGCGAATGCTGGCAAAGACATCGACGAAGCAACACAACGGTTCCCCGACGACATCCCTCGGTCGGCGGAACACCAAAGATCTCGACCGACGCTATTCGTCGCTCGGAAGAGATCATACCTGCTTTCACACGGTGCGTAACGGAGCCGACAATGTGTTGACGTCCGGCACCGTGCTTCCTCGGAATGAGGGAAGAGCGTGGACCTTTTCTTTTCTAGAGGATGGTAAGACGTCTTCTCTACGTCTTCTTTCTCAAATAAATTTGGTTTTACTTCTTCCTTTTTATATTTCTTTATTTTTATTCTATTCTGTTTATTCTATTCTTAATAACTTTCTTCTCAACTGTATCTCGAACTCTTAATTTTACTTCTCTAACTCAACTTACTACCTCTACTCTCTAACTGATTACTCAAATTGTTCTCTCTAACTTCCAATCTCAAACTGATTTTACAAATGAATTTTTTCTCTACTTATAGAACATTGTGTTCTAATTTACTGTAAATTATAATATGAACAAAACAAATTTTCTCAAAGTATTCCTTTAGTTTCTGTGACTTTTAAATTGAATAAAATTTGAACGAAAATCAAAGTGCTCTGTTTTGAAATAAAAAGGGGCAAGTTATGAAAAGGGGCATGTTATTAAATGTGCTGTAACTGGCAATATTGTGAATGTTTATGAATGGTATGTATTAAGTGAGAATGTAATATATGTTAAGGGAAGTTTTTAAGGATGTGTAAGGAGATTCAGTGTTAAATTTAATAATGGGTAGTATTCTGGAATACAACATCCCACCCTTCTTCGAGAAAGAAAATTATCCTTGAAGAGAATAATTTTCTAGTAACTATATATTAGATTAAGAAAGACTTGGATTTTCGTTCAATTACATTACAATCGTTTTCCAAATTAATCTTTATCAAAGGTTACAATAGTCAATAAGTTCTTAATACTAGAAAAATAGTCTACTTACATTATATATTAACTAAATTTTTACAATAATCAAAAAGTTCTTAACACTAGAAAAATAGTCAAAATAGTCTATTTTCATTACATATTAACTAACTAAATTTAAATATTTCTCCTCGGAACCTTTTCTTTTCTTATCCAAAAATTATTATTACTTATTATATTAATTATAAAATTTTAATATTATTGTTTCAAAATTCTCATTTCCGTTCGAATATATATATATTAATTCCAAAATTTCCAATATATATATTACCTCTAAAATTTCCTTTCTTTCCTTTTCTATTCGAATATATATTAATTCCAAAATTTCCAATATATATATTACCTCTAAAATTTCCTTTCGTTATTCCCCATCTTTAAATTCTTTTTTTTTGTCGTTTTCGTCATTTCCTACAATTGTTTGATTAGTTCATATATATTGAATAAAAAAACAAAGGCCATTTGTTATGTGTTTATCTTTTCCTTAAATTTATGGAAAATTTTCCAAAACTGTGTTGGGTCCTAATTTTAAGATAATTGTTAAAAATTGGGTTATGTTGTGTGTATAGGTTATTTATTTATTCCGAAAATAGTTTTATATTATTATTGTGTAAAATTTTAAATTTATTTCCTATTTTGATTTCCGAGTTCTCATCGGATACTATGTTGTGTATTTCGTAAGGACCCTCCCATAAAGAAGCAAGCTTATTTTTTCGGGTATGATTTTTTATGAGGACCTTGTCGCCAACATTGAATGTTTTATGGCTTGTTCCTTTGTCATAACACGCTTTTGCTTTTTCCTTTTTGTCCTGCAATATGTTTTTAGCAATTTTGTAGCCGTGCTGTAGGCGGGCTTTTAGCTCGTTAGCGTAGTTCTCATAGTTGTATGAGGTTTGCGGATTTGTGCTGATAGAATTCGGTATCCGTGCAGGAAAACCATAAAGTAATTCAAAAGGGCTAAATGCGGTGCTACTATGAGGTGTGGTATTATACACAAACATTGAATATGGTAGCCAGGTATCCCATGAAAGTTGGTCCTTGTTAACGTAGTGTCTGAGATATTCGGCCAACGTTCGGTGGCTACGTCCTAAGGCTCCATTTGTTTGGGAATGATAAGGTGTTATCTGTATCTTTTTGATTTTCAGAATCTTGCATATTTCCTTAAAAATGTGGCTCAGGAAGTTGGTGCCTTGGTCAGTTAATACCGCGTCTGGTATTCCGAAACGACATATAATTTTCTCCACAAAACTTCGAGCTATGGTGGGTGCTTCCGCATTAGGTAGCGGAATAGCTTCAGTGAATTTTGTTAAATCATCTTGGAAAGTTAAGATGTATTTATTATCTTCGTAACTCGTTGGGCGTGGGCCAACAATATCCAAAGCTACGCGTTCGAAGGGGGTCGTACTTGTTGTGGCGATTTTCATGGGGATTTTTCTGTTTAGAGTTAGTTTATTTCTTTGGCATGAGTCGCATTTGCGAATGAATTCTTTCGTATCTTTTATGAGTGTTGGCCAAAAGTACCTTGTTTTAAGACGTTTAATTGTGCGGGAGATTCCCTGGTGTCCTCCAAAAGGTGAATTGTGGAAGTCACGGAGAATTTTATCGATATCCTGCCGGTCTTTGATATAGATTCTTTTGTCAGAGTAGAGATACACGATGATCTTGGTTTGGGCGAATGTTTGTATGATGGCGTTTTTAAGGCGAGGGTTTATTGGCTCTTGTTTTGGGATAGAAATGTCGATGTTTACCTTTTCGTTTATACAGTAGTTACGAATTTTTTTGAGTGTTCGTTCAAAGCTGGATTCGTTTCCTATGTCTAACGGCAACGTAGTGACAATATATAAAGGGGATTTTGTCGTGTTTGGGTATAATTTTATTTCGTTTGGGTTCGGACGTGTATAGTTAGGGATGGTTTTAAGTGATTTTTCGGTTTGGCCTTCTTTATTGGGTAGTATGAAGATCTGAATATGTGAACGGGTTTTGGCATACTCTATGAGTTTAGAAATTTCGATTATCTCACATTCGGTATGTCGGAGAGTAATTTCCTCACTTGCGGCTACTAATGGTTCATCGGTGCCTTAACCTTTCGTTTTGCTTCTAGTGGTAACTAGTACCTTGCCTACCTCTTGTGTGTCTTGGATGTTAATAGGGAGGCGGCTAAGAGCATCTGCGTTGGAGTTGTATTTTCCTGCTTTGTAAATAATTTGGTATTCATATTCGTCTAATAATATTCTCCAACGAGCCAATCTTGATGTCGGGTCCTTCAGATTCATGAGCCACTGTAGTGGTTTGTGGTCTGTGCATATTGTGAACCTTCGTCCGTAGACATAGGGGCGAAATTGTTTGACGACGTAGATAATTGCCAGCAGTTCCTTTTCTGTAGTGCTGTACCGAGTTTCGGCGTCGTTAAGGGTGCGGCTAGCATAACAGATTGCTTTGTCCTGGCCAATTTCTCCCTGCGATAAGACCGTGCCTATTCCAACGTCGCTAGCGTCCGTCGTTACTATAAAGTCTTTATGGAAGTCTGGGTAAACTAATATGGGGGGTTCTATAAGTTTATTTTTTAAAGTCTGGAATGCTTCATCACAGAAAGGGTCCCATTTAAATGCTTCGGTTTTCTTTAGTAACTTCGTTAGTGGCTTTGCTATGGTTGAGAAATTATCTATAAACCGTCGGTAGTATCCTATGAATCCGAGGAATTTTTTTACTCCCTTTACGTTTTTGGGCGTGGGGTATGTTTTAGCAGCTTTAATCTTTTCGAGGTCTTGTTTAAGACCGTGTTCGGAAATTATATGACCAAGATACATTAGTTCCTTCTTCAGAAAAGTACATTTATCTGGTTGAAGCTTTAGGTTATTCTGACGTAAACAATTAAATATTCGTATAAGCTTTGAGTTATGTTCTTGCAGGTTATACCCGTAAAGGACTATGTCATCGATGTATACAAAGCAGTCAAATCCTTGTAATCCCATTAAAACGTTGTTCATTAGACGTTGAAAAGTTGCGGGAGGGTTTCGTAGACCAAACGGCATACGGTTATATTCATAATGCCCATAAGGGGTACTGAAGCCGGTTTTGCACTTGTCTTCATTGTCCATTAGGATTTGATGAAATCCGCTTGCCAGGTCGAGGGTACTAAAGTAAGTTGCCCTCCCTAGTTGATCTAGTATGTCCGTGATATTTGGTAACGGGTATGCATCGGCAGCAGTTACTTCGTTTAACCTACGGAAATCGACCACAACTCTCCATCTCTTATTACCTTCCCTGTCAGCTTTTTTTGGTACCAAGAGCAAGGGGGAGTTCCAAGGACTAGCACTGGGTTGGATAATACCACTTTGTAGCATGTCATTCACCTGTTTATGTATCTCGGTTTTTTGGGTGTCCGGGTGCCTGTAGGGTTTGGTAAATACGGGTGGTTTGTTTGGGTCAGTAATGATTCTATGTTTCAGCGCTGGTAAATGAGAGGTTGTCACCCTCGAGAAAAAATAAATCATTGTATTCTCTACAGATTTGGAGGATAGCTTGTTTTTCTTCACAATTACAGTGACTGAGATCGATTATTGACGTTAACTTATTTAGCCTGCCCTTGATTAGGTCGTCGGATTGACTAGAGATCGGGTTGAAATCACTTAGGTTGTCCCATTTGAAGTCTACGTCTTTAGTATTCACCGTTTGCTCTGTTTCCGAAGTGTTCATCATTAACACCTTTAATTTGGAGCTCTTGGGACTGGTTAAGGTTTCGCCCACGTATATTCCTGGCATGATTTGTTTTTTTTGAATGATTATATCGCCGGATATGTCCTGGTGTTTACTGTTTAACGGAAAGTCTATTATTTGTTGGCTTCTGGGTTTTAAAGTGAGAGTTGTTCTTTCAGTCTTATATGCTGCTGAAACATTTTGTTCTTCAGTCTTTGCTGCTGAAATTTTTTCACCCAATCTTCTCTGTTTTCGCTTACTGTTCTTTTTAGAGTGATTACTTTTTTCTTTTGAATCGAACTGAAGGTCTGGGCAGGTGGCTCGTGATTCACATACTAGCTTATTACGGATCAGGCTCGGTGCCTCGTTCGTAGAGCTGTATGGCTTTCTTTGATGCTCACTCTCATTACCCTTTGCCTCCCCTTTTTCCTTAAGCTTCAAATTACCATTGGCCATTGGAATCTTCAGGATGTGTTCCTTAAAATCGATTACACATCTGTATTTAAATAAGAAATCATTTCCTAAGATTCCGTCATATGGCAGATTTATCTGTTCGGTGAGTAGGTGAAAAGGATGATCCACGAGCATAGTATGATCCTTGTTTTTTAATTCTAGGGTACCATTTATCGTCCCCAGGGTTTTCAATGAATCACCGGCTAGTGTGGATATTGTGTAAATCTTGTCATCCTTTTTCTGACTCTTTAAGCACGGTGATTTTAAAAGACTTAAGTCGGCGCCGGTATCAATTAGAAGGGTCGTGTACATTTTCTCTGAGGGACTAACTCTAAGACGTGTCGCTGGTTCCTTTAATTCGGGACAAAATGGTACGTAGAATAGATTTAGTCGGTGATTTGGTGTATATTGACCGTGGCAGTCATTCGAAAGGAATGGCTGTGTGTCTCCTCCCGAATTACCTTGTTTTCTCTCTATATGAGTCGAACGAATACTATAAATTGAAGAATTACAGTGCCGTTCAGCATGATTCTTTTGGCGTCTGGCCTCGTTTTCCGACTCTTGCACCCGAGAACAGTGAACATTTTGCCGATCGTTTTGTCTATTGGTGGTCCTAGAATTTTCACCAAAACGATTTTCAGAGTTTGTAGTATTATTTCGGAATGGGTTACGCGTTGTTGTACCTTGTTGGTAATTTGTTGAAGACGATCCATTCCTAGATATCTTGTATCTACACTCGTTCTCTGTGTGATTATTCCGTCCACAGAAATTGCATAAAATGTTATATTCCCTTTTTATGGGTTGTCTATTCGGAAAAGTGGACTGGATGTTTCGATAACATGTGTCCTGTGTATGCCCTGACTTACCACAGGTTTGGCAGACTATTCGATTAAATCTGTCATTATAGTTATATGGCCTGGGAGAGGTGTCCATTCGAGCAGCATGTGATACTACATGTGCAATCGACCATTTTAAATTGTTTCCCCCATGGACTTTAGCTAGTATCTTTAGCTGTTCGTTCTTTAGTCCATCTTCAAATGTTTGAACGGCCAATTTTATGTTTTCTTCTATTAAGTATTCCCTAACCACCGCGTCTGCTGTTATTTCACACGTGGCAGAGTTTAGAGTCCTTAGAGCATTCGCGACTCTATCGCCGTATTCCCAGACGGTTTCTCTGTAGTGTTGTTTCAGAGAAATCAACTCATTGTGTGCCGTCGACCGAGATTGCTCCTTTTTATATTCCGATTCGAGTTTATCTTTTAAATCCTCCCACTTAGCGATTTTGCTATACCTAATCAGATCGTAAGCATGACCCTCTAGTCTATTTTTGACTAGCTCTAAAAATATCTCGTATATATCCGGGTCTGCCTTCTTTATGGATCTAAATAAAACGTTTCCCCCGGAAATAAATTTACCTAAGTCGCAGGGTTTCCCGTCAAAGGTGGGGACGATTCTGAAAACATCAGAAATTCCGACAGACAGAGGCATTTCAGGGGTTTTACTGAGTATCTGTTGATAGTGGATTTGTTCTTCCCCCTGCCTAGCCGCCTGTCTCGTATAATATGGACTCGTAATATTGAAAATTTGAAATAAAGTATGGCGAAAATTTGTTATCAATTCTTAAAAATATGGTTTATGAAAAAATGGCCTTTATGTTATTATTCAATATATATATATGGAAACGATATGGTTTGGACCCAAAACTGAAAAGAAAGAAAATTTTCGACGAGAAAGAAAAGAAACGGAAATGTCGTCGAAAAAACTGAAAAGAGAATTTTCAAAATTTCTATCGAGAAAACACTTTTTTTTGAAAAAAGAAAAATTCCAAGAAAAATATTCCTACAAAAAAAAAGGAAGAGAGAAAAATCAAAATATTGAAAAAATTTCTTACTACTACTCTAGATGTTCATAGAAGTCTTGTTGAGTTTCTTATTGTTGTCCTTTTTTTTTCTTCTTTGTTGTGTCGTAGAGTTCTCCAAAAAAATTTTTTTTCTTTCACTTTTTTTTGTGTCGTTGAGTTCTTCTTTGTGTTCCTTTCTTTATTTTATATTATTTTGTTATTCTTGCCAGGCAGACTTCGCGCCCTAGAAGTTGAATATCCTGGTCTTTTGCTGGATTTTTTTTTTCGTAGTTTTGTCTGGTTTTTTTTTCTTCTTGAGAAAAAAAAATTTTTTTTTTTTTTGTTAACATTTTTGGGGTGTTTTTTTTTCTTCTTCTTATTTTATTTTTATTTCTTCAATCCTTTGGTTGGATCATCCCGCCGCTGCCACCAGTGCTGACGTCCGGCGCCGCGCTTCCTCGGAATGAGGGAAGAGCATGGACCTTTTCTTTTCTAGAGGATGGTAAGACGTCTTCTCTACGTCTTCTTTCTCAAATAAATTTGGTTTTACTTCTTCCTTTTTATATTTCTTTATTTTTATTCTATTCTGTTTATTCTATTCTTAATAACTTTCTTCTCAACTGTATCTCGAACTCTTAATTTTACTTCTCTAACTCAACTTACTACCTCTACTCTCTAACTGATTACTCAAATTGTTCTCTCTAACTTCCAATCTAAAACTGATTTTACAAATGAATTTTTTCTCTACTTATAGAACATTGTGTTCTAATTTACTGTAAATTATAATATGAACAAAACAAATTTTCTCAAAGTATTCCTTTAGTTTATGTGACTTTTAAATTGAATAAAATTTGAACGAAAATCAAAGTGCTCTGTTTTGAAATAAAAAGGGACAAGTTATGAAAAGGGGCATGTTATTAAATGTGCTGTAACTGGCAATATTGTGAATGTTTATGAATGGTATGTATTAAGTGAGAATGTAATATATGTTAAGGGAAGTTTTTAAGGATGTGTAAGGAGATTCAGTGTTAAATTTAATAAAGGGTAGTATTCTAGAATACAACAAATGGATCAAACAGTGGTGACGGCGGCGACGGCGACAGCGTTGACAACGGTTCCCCGACGACATTCGGCGGAACCCAAAGGATCTCGACCAACGACATTCCTCGGTCGGCAGAGATCATAGACGTGCTTATCACCAACACGAGTCGGAAACCGCTGTTGCCGCAAAACGAAAGCAGGACGACGAACTTTCTACAACGAGAGTTCAAACCAAAGTGCCTTCAACATCAGCTCTCGTACAACAACCAGTGACGATTGAGGAACTCATCGCCGCTCAGTTCGCGGCACAGGAACGAATCTCTGGCACCTTCCTCAGCGCACAGGACAAAGGGCAACTAAGTCCAACAGGAATCGAGGCAACCAAATGCGCACTCGGCGCCGAATGGGAAGCCTTCTCCAAGCGGCACTACGACATCTTCTACCTGGCGGCACCTGAGGATCAGCAACACGCGTACTTCGCGGTTAATTGTTTCGGCGAAACCGAAGAGATATACCTTGAGGAACAGACGAAGCTCCTCGAGGCCCAGCACGCTCTCGATTCAGCCTCCCCTACCATGGTCAACAGCATCAATCGCTTCCATCCTAGCGAGCTGCCCCCAGTGCAGCTGCCAACGGTCAACATTAAGCCAGCGGAAAAGGAACCGCACCCCAGAACAGTGAGTCAGCAGGCCGCCGGCCAAAGTGCCGTCTGCCCAAAGCCCAACCTACCCAAGGTCCCGATGATCGACCCAGTGCCGAAGCCCCCACAGAAGACGACGCCGCGCAAGTATTGGGGGGCACGCCATGACATAGCCGTTCCTCGTGGATTTACAACTCCGACCCAGAGGAACTGGCCGACCCTACGACTGATGATCGCAGCTCCCATCAGAAGACCAAAAGGATGTCTCGCCGGCGGCGGCCCCAGGGGCCACCTACGAGGCCCATTCAACTACCAGCCACCGACCACTTGCGCGACCCAACTACAAGACATACCCCCCGCCCGCTGAACCATTGCAGGGGCAAGGGGCAATCGAGGAACCAGGAGCTTACCCACTCAAGGCATCCCACCACACCCAGGACACCATGTGGTCAAGCTCCTGCCCAGGTCCAAAGCTACCCGAGCCAACTGCTAGCACCTGTAGCCACCACATCAGGACCAGGAGCGCGCAATGCCCCGCTTGGTGGGCGGCGCTCCCCAGCAACCAGCGGTCTCTCGAACTCCAGCAAGAAAGCACGCCCCTCTGTGCATCCACAGAGGCTGCATTGCGACGACCCCGGGAGGCACTTGGCCCGTGACTACCATTCCGCCAGGACACGCGGACAGTGCCAGGGTAGACACCGCACCCGACTCCGCGTTACAGCACACACCCCCAACGGCCGCATCCCGCCGGCCACTCACTCCAGGCGGGCGCCAACGTGCACAGTACATGGCACCACCACCGGCCTCGACATAGCGAGACCCATCACCAGTCATCACGTGGTCATTGATCGTGGGTTGCGACCTTACAACTCTAACCCAGATCAACTGGCCGGTCCCGCGACCACAAAGGCAACGGACATCAGCGATGGGAAAGAGGTTCCTGTCGCCATCGATCATACGGGCCATCCCAGACCCTCAAGCCCCCAGCGCTCCTCAGGGCGGGCGGCCCCCTCTCAACCGATCATCCACGTGAAACTGGACAGCCGACCAAGACCAACCGCCACCAGCAGACCACACACTCCCGGCCCCTAGCCACCGTCCCATGGAACAAAATGATTCGCCAATGATTGGCGAAGGCGGGCGGGATGTTGCGGATTGGCAATTAAATGTGCTGGAATGTACTGGAGGGATCTAGTACATTCGCAGTGTATACCAGTTGCGCAGCAGCTGGCACCAACTGGCCGATTGTCACCACGATGATGTCATAGCGTCGCTTTTTGAATTGGCAGTTATGCCCAATGAATCAGTCTGCATTCAACCGCAAACGCGTACACACCGACAAGAAGTCCAGCGTTCGAGGTCACAACGTTGATTTTGCCCGTCCTCATCACTGTTTCTATTGACTCTTCCTTTTGTAATTTGCATTAGCGGCCTTTTGCTTTCGATACACGTGTTGTGTGTGCAGCCAAATAAACAACTTATACCGAACTATTTCCAGTGACTTTTCCTCTCGTAATTTGCATCAGCGAGGTTTGCTTTCGATACGTGTGTTGTGTTGTGCAGCCAACCCAACAACTGACGTAGAACAAAAAAGGGATCTCGGCTATCTTCTTGAATGCAGCCCACCGCTCCTGGACGCTGCTCTCTCTCCTTTGCGACAGCCATTGTTCGTTGTGACCGTCCATCGGCGGCCAACGAAACGCGTACCACTTCAACCTAGCACTCCTCAAATGATAATGCAATTCGAATTATCACGTTCGCAGCGTCCAAAGATCTGGTAGTGAAAAGCAGGATGTTCAAGCACAAGCAAATCCATAAAGCTACATGGATATCACCCGACGACGTAACGCGTAACCAAATAGACCACTTCCTCATAGACAAAAGGTACCACTCGAATTTTCTTGACGTAAGATCATATAGAGGAGCAGATTGCGACTCCGATCACCTTCTAGTGCTGTGCAAAATCAGGAGTCGGCTTGCAGCAAACCTACATGGGGAGTCACGGAAGACGAGCAAAACCTTCGACATTGATAAACTAAAGGACCTGTGCAAAAGGGCCGAATATCAAGACGAACTAACAAATAGATTTAGCGTCCTAGAGAATGGGAGCAGTGAGGAAGATGAATCCAGTAATGTGGACACTAAATGGGCATCGATCAGAGACACAATCAAACAAACATCCCAAAAGGTATTAGGATTTAAGAAAACAATTAAGTCCAAACCTTGGTTTGACGATGAGTGCAGGGCGAAGATCGAACAACGTAAACGCATCAGAGTGATCGATCCACTTAGAAAGATATGATGAAGTCAACGCAGAAATATATCCGACAATTCGGAAAGAGACAACAAGACTTTTCAAATGCAAAGAACGCGAATGGGAGAAGACTAGGATCGAAAATATCCGAGGCATGTTCGTATTGGAAGTCAAGAGAAGCCACTGGTGAATATAAAAGTTGGAAAGAAATGCACGAGAAACAGTGCGAAGCCAACCACGAAGGCTCAGAAGGAAAAACGGAGGTATTTGGCGCTACTGAAATGTTTGCTCGAGCAGAAAATATCGATGGTGTTAAGTAAATTAAGTTGGTTGAAGATGGCGACAGTAAAGCATTCAAATCTATAGTAGAAAATAATTTCAGAATTTCACATCGCGGATGCATCGAAATGCAAGTAAGATTTCGAAAATTATTTCGGCTGGGGTCGAGTACTGGAAATCGTGCAGGAATTCGGTTAGACGAATTCCTGTAAATTTGGGATATGCAGGACATATGAAGATATGCACTGGGATTAGGGTATGGTGATTGAACATCTGGTTCCACTTACCATGCCTTTGTTTTAATTTGGGGATTATTGGGAATTGGTTGTACGGGTGCTAAACGAACATTTGATTCATTTATCAGGAATTTTGTTAGATCGGGAGAATTGATTTGTGAATTAGTTGGATGATGGAGTTGTTAATTGGTTTGAAAAGAGCATTTGATTCGTTTATCGGGAATTTAAGTTTAGGTGTAGGGACTTGGATGTATGTGAGGGGGAAGGAGATAACTTCTTTTAGTGTGTGTACATTGGCACTTGCGTGACTTTGTCGTGCGGCACTTCTTTTGGATTTTCTGGAAGGATTAAAAGACACACGTCCGCCGATCCATAGTAGGACCAAAACGGACACTCTACAAAACAAGTATCCACAGGATCCATCGGTTGCTACTCTTCCTCATTTAATTGAGAATCACTGGAGCGAAACGTATAACATGGTGGCCGACGTAAAAAAACAACGGATGTCCATGAAGTATGAATCAACATTTTTATGAGATGAAAGCCCTGAGGTAAAAGAAACTTATTGATACAAACAATACAAAAGACCGAATAAAGTAAAAAAAAAAGAGCAACAAACCCACTCTAAATTCGCGGTTCAACTCAACAACTCGACTAATATTACTTGAAACCAAAGTGTTAATAGTTGGTCAGAAATGACAAATTTCGATACCATAATCAAATCTTGTATATGTAAACTGTATTTTAATAACTAAATCAAAAAATAATTAGTTCAAAACCAATCCCAAATATAAATATAAATCTTTATTTTATTTAGGATTCATTAAGTTCGCTGTATAACATTACAAACGTTAAAAAGGACTGCAGTTATAAGCCAAAGTGTAAAAGTTTTCATTTAAAAATACTGATGCAATCAGAAAAAGTAAATCGAATTAAGTAGCACCGTGAACAAGTAACAACGATAAAGAGTTTTTATATTTTGCTTTCATGCTTCATTACGGTTGCATGTATAGCTTTAGCGACATATTCTAAGTTTTTGTGATTAAGGCCACACATGTTAATTCTTCCTGAGCTGAGTAAGTAAATGTGGTACTCCTCGATTAAAGCTTTCACTTGTTTTTCTAAAAAACGACAAAAAAAAACCAAAAGAAAAAATTAGAAAGTTGTTTATGAAGAGAACATAAAGCAATTACCATTCAAGCCGGTGTATGAAAACATTCCGATCTGCTGAGTTATATGATCCCAAGTTCCTGGAGTTTCCAGTTTAATTAAATGCTCCCGAAGCTTTTTACGCATTGTACTTATTCTTGTCGACATAATTTTGATCGAGTTAATCCTAGATTAAAAGTTTTTATTAAAAAGCACATTATGGACACACATTTACGTTATTCTACAATTTTGAAATTTTTTTATATCGCTTAATCAGCACTGTTAATCACACTCAAACCCAAAACTATAAATATAACGAATTCTTAAAAACACCATCAGTAATGAGGAATCCAAGAATATGTAGTAATTATGATGAAGTGGTGAAACGGCACCTGCAAAGAGGCGCAATCTGCTTACGAGAAGATAAATTAAAAAATCAAAAAGACCCCGATAAGCACATTGGAGCTCAGACCTGGTGCATCTCCTGAAAAATAAATAAAACTAAACAGAACCCTCGCATTCCAAAACTCCAAACGACTTCGGGGAAAAACCCGGTAAGCGAAACTTTCTCTTAAAATGTTTGGACTTTATAGAAAGCTGTAGGTAATTAACTACTTTCCTTACGGTATCCCCAAATAGTATAAAATAATGACGCCGTCACCATTTGTTTATTTGTTCGCTTAGTTCTGCTAAACTAGGCTGTGGGTTTTGAACTGGTTTTTGCGTTTTTCGGAAGGTTTATGTGTATAATACATTCCAATTAAATTTTTGAGTAGTAGAGTTGATGTTTTCCAATCAAGCCGTCAAAACCGATTTTAGAGGATCTATACTCTCTACTCGATAGTATAGTGGTTAGTACACCCGCCTGTCACACAGGAGACCGGGGTTCGATTCCCCGTCGGGGAGCCTCTGGCGCAAGACTAATGACCTTGCCCGAAAAAAAAACAAATCATTATGGAAAATTTAACAAGACTCACGACTTGCTAAATAAGGCCAAGACCGGTTCTCGGCTGTAGTCCCGTTGATGATGATGATACTCTCTACGTTACCTTAACGTCATAATATACATCAAAATAATGTACTAAGGAATCGGATGTCTTGAAAAGGAGTACAGAAAGATCTCGGTAGGCATATGTACATCTGCGAAGATTTATTCGCATACATGCCTTGCATTGGCTGACCCCTATGAAATACATAAAAATAATGTTCTAAAGAATCACATGTCTTGACAAGGGCTACAAAAAGGTTCCAGGTGGCTTATATCTATCTCAAAAGGTTGATTTGCAGCAGCGCTCTTTAATTCTTACATGTTAACAAAAAAAAAATGGTTGTCTGGGCGCAAGGCGCTCGGACATTATATTCGTGACAACGTATCCTAAATATGTAACATTGAATATACAAGTTATTAAATCAAAATTAAAGTGTTTTTTTTTCCGAATGCCTCCAAGTGTAGGCATTAATTTTGGTTAGCTTAACGAAATTTTACAAGTAGTGCAAACTACTGTGTATTCGTCAGGACACAGTTGTCGATTTTCTTTTGTGTGCCAGTCCGAAATTACGTTCATCTGTTGCACTGTGATCGGTTTTAAATCGCGTTCAAACCAAAGTCTATCGTAAACAGAGCAAGCATACCCAAAGTCATTTTCAAGAAATATCAATTTAAATCTTGATATCGATTTGTTCCATTTCATGTCCCATACCTCTTGCGCCGATATAACTGGTTGTGTTGTAAAATACACGGGTTCTGCTGCTGACGGCTGTTGTAGGTTTACAACCTGTAGTTCTTGAACGTTGTTTGAACTTGCCGCTGCGAAACCACTATGAACAGACAATGTTCTCTTAGCTATATCCGATTTATTTAATGCTGCAAGGCGCTGCCTATATTCGCATTGTCTCTGTGTATTTTTTGTCTTTACACTTTCAACCTGTACAGCTGTTCTCGACAGTGCAAGGCGCTGTCTGTATTCCCGTTGTCTGTCTGCATTTGACTTAGGAGCAATTAAGAGAGTCGCGCTCTCGCTCACTACGGCTCGTGCGTTATCGGTTATCGTTATCGTAACGCTACAAACTTTTTTCCGAATGCCTCCCAAGGTATACCGATTTATAAGACGTTGTCACGTCAAAATGATAGGTCTGTAAAGCTATTTTGAGCAACACGCCTTGTGAGTAGGGCGTTAGAATACACTCACAGCAAGGCCGGCTTGTCGTAAGCGGCGACTAAGGGCCGAGTGGTAGCCGGGGTCCCAACGCCCTGTGCGCCTAGTGAAATACCACCCGATCAAGCTATGGGCCCCGTTAAGTGGTTGGGAGAAATCCCTGGCCATCTTTCGGAGCTTGGCTTTACGGACCGGTTCGAGAAAACGTTGGTTTAGGTGGTAGTCGGTCCCAAGATGAGATACCACCCCATCACGCTGTTCATTCCGCGATATCGTCGAGAGAAATCTTCGACAGTGTTTCGGATGTGTGGCTAATGGCCCGTACTGCCACGGACATAAGTCATGATGGTACCTTCTGAGATAAAGAATTCCGGAGGTAAACTAGTTTTCCATTCGGATCTCCGGGGGGACTATGTCAGGGGGAACACCATGCAAATATTATGATAAATAACCGAACTTTAAGAAATTCGTCATCGGAAAATCGGGATCGCTCTCGAGACTCTATCGACGTTCGACTGGTAACGGCATTTTGTAACATCAGGGTCATCGGTTTCACCAATACGAATGTAAACGCCGTCCACCAATATTTGCAAACGGCGAAACCTGATAGTATAGTGGTTAGTATATCCGCCTGTCACGCGGAAGACCGGGGTTCGATTCCCCGTAGGGGAGCCTCTGGCGCAAGACTAATGACCTTGCCCGGAAAAAACAAATCATTATGGAAAATTTAACAAACCTCAGGACTTGCTAAATAAAGCCAAGACCGGCTCCCGGTTGTAGTGCCGATGATGACGATAATGATGAAAACTGATATCATTGCCCCACCCGAGACCTAGGTCGATTCGCCAATTGGGTCAACATATCTTGGTTGCTCAGGATACGACTTACATTCGAAATTCCGTTTTAAGGGTTGAGTCTGCGTCTGCATGGGGTCCTCGATGGCTTGCCAGAGGATGGGGGCGTTGGAATCCAATAACATGGACATCATATGGTTGAGGGTCGCGCTGAGGAATGCTGTTAAATTTCTTTATTGTCTTTACCGCTTCCCGAATGACGATCGACATGCGACATTTTTCGAACTGTCATGGAACTCGCGTCCTTGTCGATACCAGAACCTGTCAAGTAAGTCACTTTACTTACTCTTTTGTTTTCTCAACATAATTTAAATTGTTACTTAAAAAATAACATAACAGAACATATTTCACGTACCGTCGACCGGATACAGATCAATCACCCGGCTTCTGAAATAATCATCCTCGGCGATTTTAATGTACATAATTCCGGCACTCTAACAGAACCGACGAGGCTGGGAGGCTAGCGGAAATGTTCGCTGTTAGCCACAACTTGACCTAACTCGTAGACGAAACTAAGCTAGTGTTGGTTGCCCAAGGTGATTATGTGAACACTCTCGATATGTTTTTGACATGCGATCGGAGTATTTATACCGTAGGGGTTTCTGCTCTACTGGGAAACTCAGATCATGGCTTGGTATCTGTCGCGCAACCACTTGCATTTCAAGCGAATGACCGGCCTAGGCAGCTTCGCCATGTATGGAGGTATGGGACTGCTAACTTTTTTTTTTTTTATTTTATTAGACTTCTCTCGGGAGAGGCGAACCTATAGCGTCGAGTGGGCGCCCCGGGATGCCATCAAATAACTGTTGCAGTTCTTTTTGAACAGTTGCAGGTTGTAACGCTCCGGGAACACTCGCGTGGGAAGGAAGCTCCACAGCTTCTCCGCTCTGTAACGGAACGAGTTTTGATACAGGGATGTTCGCGCTGTCGGGAGATGAACCACAAACGGGTGCGATCCGCCGGATTGTCTTGTGGAGCGCATATAGACCGAATTGCGTGGAACAATGCCAAGAATCTCCGAACAGCAGCACCCGTGATAATATCTGTAAAACAGACAGAGGTCGGCCACGCGCCTTCGATGTGACAGCGACTGTAGTCCCGACGTCAGCGCCGAGTCCCCGATCAGGCGGATCGCTCGTCTTTGTACGCTCTCAAGTAGGTCGAGGGTATGTTTAGGAGCCGAGCTCCAAACATGAGAGCAATATTCGAGCGCGGGTCTAATTTGAAAACGATTTGCGAGATTTCTTCGCATCCTTTCCCTGGTCGGAGGTGTGCTTCGGCAACTCCGATATTAACGCTTGCGCGGAGTCGATCACAGAGATTATTCTTCTCGGAATGGAGATTCCATCAAATGAAGTTCATCTGATAAACCTTGGTTTGATAAAAAATGGGAGCAAATTATAGCGGCAAAAAGTAGAACTTTTAAACAATGGCGCTTCAATCCCACCGAGGTTAACAGAACGAATTTTGTTAGAATCAGAAACGCGTGCAACGAGGCGATTGATACCGCGAAGATGGCTCACAACGACAGATTGACCAATAAACTCCTTCAGTGCCCAACTAGTTCGCGCTCCTTCTGGTCAATGGGAAGGGCTGTCAGCGGTAACTTCGCTTCCTCCTCTTTCCCCCTTTGGTGACGGACAGTGTCACAAATTCAAAGGATAAAGCTAATGTGTTCCCGAATTTATTTTCCGCGAATTCAAACCTCGATTCCGGTCTTTTGGAGGCATCTGTTATCACGCCGGTACGGTCTTCCATGTGGGATGTGAGATTTCGTCCGCGTACTATTCAACGCATTCTACGTGAACTGGAATGTAGGAAGACAACCGGCCCGGACGGAATACCAGCAATAGCCTTTAAGAACTGTGCTCCAGAACTATCGCCGGTTCTTGGCAGACTCTTTCGCTTATCTTGTGCACGGATGACCTTTCCTACCTGCTGGAAAATCGATCGAGTTCAACCAATCCCAAAGACGGGAAAAAAGCGTCTCCCACAAAATTACCGACCTATGTTATCTAAGATGATGGAAAAAGTCATCAATACTGAGTTAATTAAGTATTTGGGGTGCAACAGACTTCTGAATGATTGTCAATACGGATTCCGCGGCAGGGGGTCCATGGAAGACTGTTTGACACTTATAACCGATATATGGACATCTGCGATTGGGTGGCATGGTGAGTCAAGGGCGGTCGCATTGGATATCTCCAGGGCTTTTGACCGCGTCTGACACGGGGCATCGCTGAGCAAACTTCGTTCATATGGGCTTTCCCAGCAGTTTTGCGACTAGACGAAGAGCTTCCTCGAAAATCGATCAATCCGGGTTGTTGGGGACGGCAACTGTTCGGATCTGTATCCTGTTAATTCGGGAGTGCCTCATGTTGTTTTTGCTTTACATAAATGATTTGTTGCAAACAACGGGTAACAAGGTGTTCAGTTTTGCGGGTGATAGTACTCCTGTTTCCGCCTTTTTGAGTGTTTGGCCGATTGGTGCATCAACGTCACACCAGCTGAGATGTGGACAGATTGACTCTCTGAATCAGGATCTCGATAAGGTCCTGCAGTGGGCAAGGGCTAATCTCGTCGACTTCAATGCAACGAAGACACAATATACAACATTCACAAAGAAAAGTGGATCATCGGTTCCACAGCTGATGATGAATGGTCAGGCTCTCGAATCTGGGGAAAGGTTGAAATTGCTCGGCGTCATGGTCTGTGGAAAAGTATTGTGGCATAAACACGTGTGGAGCATCGCCAGGTTAGCTGTTACATATCATAATTGTCACATGTCACCATAACATAAAAACCGAACACGTGTACGCCACGTGTCACTACAACGCAATGATATATTAAGTACCTTTCCCCGATTCCCCCTTTAAAATATACACAGGTAGACATTTTGTGTGTCGACCCCTGTTTTGTAACTACCTGAGGTACATTCTGTTGTCCATGAAAATGTTAGATTTGTGTGAAATAGAAATATAAGTTAGTCTTAAGATAGCCTCCGAGAAGGAACGAACCCCTCGCTAAAGAAATTAAATAAAAACATCCCGCGGAAGTTCCCCCCGCTTGGTAGAAACCTTGACGTGGTGCGGGGGCTTAAATTACAATGAATCACTCAGGCTATGCTGACGGAAGCATATGCTTCCAGTAGGGTCACCCATGTCAGACAGGCTAGCGAGGAGTAACACACAAAGATCTACCACCCCTAATCCAGGGTGTTACGCGTCGCCGTGCCTATTGGATGGTTTGCAGCCAGGGGTATACCGGCTGTATTATAACGGCGCCTCTCTGACACCGGGTCGAATCAGAGCAGTAAGCAGACCTTACCACATCAAAACGGAGCTTTGATGTGGCGGACTATGTGAAACCCCAAGTCTCGTGGGATCAAAAATGAATAACCAATATACAAAAAACAATCCCACGAAAAACCCGGTAGGTGTAGGTGTAATGAGCCGACACTACCATAAGGGATAAAATCATCAAGAAAACACCGACTCGGCAAAAAGCAGACGTAGGGAAAAACTGAAAAAGCGGGATATACGCGTCGGCACGTGGAATGTTCGAACGTTATATAAACCAGGCGCGATACAGACGGTCGTAGAAAACGCGAAACAATATAAAATGGACATCGTCGCGCTTCAGGAAGTTCGACTCCCACATCAAGTAATCGAAACCAACGGGTTTACACTGGTGTGTGGAGGTACCGACACACATAACCTCGGAACTGGCTTCATCATAAGCAAGAAGATCACGCCCCATGTAAAAGATGTGCAATTCATGAATGACCGAATGTCGGTGCTAAAAATACAGGGCCCATGGTACAATTATGTATTTATAAACGTACACGCCCCAACAGAATCTACCGACGAAGAAACGAAGGACACATTCTATGAGACCCTAGAGGAAGTATTTGATGGGATCTCATCATTCGATGTTAAAATCCTCCTCGGCGACCTCAATGCGAAAATTGGAAAGGAAGATATCTTCCAACCAACTATAGGTAAAGAAAGCCTACATGACGTTTCAAATGATAATGGTATTCGAATTATCACGTTCGCAGCGTCAAAAGATCTGGTAGTGAAGAGCACGATGTTCAAGCACAAGCAAATCCATAAAGCCATATGGATATCACCCGACGGTGTAACGCGTAACCAAATAGGCCGCTTCCCCATAGACAAAAGACACCACTCGAATATCCTTGACGTAAGATCATATAGAGGAGCAGATTGCGACTCCGATCACCTTCTAGTGATGGGCAAAATTAGAAGCCGGCTTGCAGCAAACCTACATGGACAGTTACGGGAGACGAGCAAAAAGTTCGAGATTGATAAACTAAAAGACCTACGTAAAAGGGCGGAATATCAAGACGAACTAACGAATAGATTTAGCATCCTAGAGAATGGCAGTAGTGAGGAAGAGGTAGCCAATAGTGTGGACACTAAATGGGCATCGATCAGAGACACAATCAAACAAACAGCCCAAGAGGTATTAGGATTTAAGAAAACAACTAAGTCCAAACCTTGGTTTGACGATGAGTGCAGGGCAAAGATCGAAGAACGTAAACGCCTCAGAATGATCCACTTAGAAGCATATGATGAAGTCAACGCAGTAAGCTACGCGACAATTCGGAAAGAAACAACGAGACTTTTCAAACGCAAAAAACGCGAATGGGAAAAGACTCGGATCGAAAAAATCATAGAAAATGCCAGAGCAAAGAACAGCAGAGGTATGTATGCCGGCATAAATTCAATTAGAAATGGCTACCGAGGGAGAGCCAAAATAATCCGAGACACAAATGGCTGTCTGGTGACAGAAACAAACAATATCATGACAAGATGGAAGCAGTACTTTGAAAACCTGCTCAATGTGCGCACCCATCAACCACAAATAAACGCACCAGACGTACATACAGCCGAGCCCCAGATCCCAGAGCCTTCTTTCGACGAAGTTGTAGACGCGATAAATCGACTGAAAAACAACAAGGCCCCCGGGATCGATTGCATACCGGCAGAGCTTGTGAAGCATGGAGGAGGGGCAACCACTCGAAAGATCAACCAACTGGTTAAAATAATATGGGACAAGGAAGTCATTCCGGAAGAATGGAAAACCTCAATAGTCATCCCCATTTTCAAAAAAGGCGACAGATCTGACTGCGAAAATTACAGAGGAATATCATTGCTCCCAATCACATACAAAATATTAACAAATGTCATACTGGCAAGAATCACACCGTACGCAGAAGAAATATTGGGAGACTACCAATGCGGATTCCGTCAGAACCGGTCAACAAGCGACCAGATGTTCACAATAAGGCAACTGCCGGAAAAGAACTGGGAATACGGAGAGACGGTTCTGTTCGTGGACTTCAAAAAAGCCTAGGACTCAGTCGTAAGGCAAAGACTCTACCATATTGTGGTTGAGCTGGGGATCCCGAAAAAATATGCTGCCCTCATTCAAATTTGCATGAACGAAAACAACGGGCGAGTTAGAATAGAAAACCACCTCTCAGAAACATTCGAAATCCGGGACTAAAACAAGGGGATGGCCTCTCACCATGCCTTTTTAACCTTGTCCTCGAGTATGTTATCAGAAAGGTACAAGACGACAACACGACCGGATCATCCCTGAACGGGGTCACACAAGTGCTCGCGTATGCGGATGACATCGCCGTTCTGGGCGATAATCTCGAAACTATAACTAAAAACTGTGAAATCATCATGCAAGCAGCAGAAGAGGTGAGCCTAGAAATAAACGAAGACAAAACGAAATGCGTGATTGCGGCGAGAGCACGTGGACCTCAGAGAACACATATAAACGTCAGGGGCAAGATATTTGAAAATGTCAAAGAATTTAAATATCTGGGAACGATACTGACGACCAGAAACGAAACGTCAAAGGAAATTAACAAAAGACTACATTCCGGCAACGCTAGTTGGCATGCAGCCAGTAAACTATTAAAATCCAAGCTGCTATCACGTAATATAAAGTTCCGTGTCTATAGAACCATAATCATACCGATTGCTCTATACGGATGCGAAACATGGGCTCTCGCAAAACGGGAAGTGAACAAATTCCGCGTATTCGAGAATAAAGTTTTAAGGGGTATGTTTGGCGGTAAATATGACGAGGAGTCAGGACAATGGAGGAAACTCCACAACCACGAATTGGAAGAGCTATACCGCAAACCTACAATAGTGAGAGTGATCAAGTCGCGAAGATTAAGATGGGCCGGACACGTAGCGCGAATGGGCGATGATAGGACCGTGCATAGAATTCTTGACGGTAAACTAACGGGGAAGAGACCGACAGGACGGTCGCGTTGATGGGAGGACGTTAGATTGGAGCTCGGGGAGAACGGATCGGATGATCGAACGTGGAAGGAGAGCCCACGGGACAGGGAACAATGGCGGACCCGAGTCGGTGAGGTCATGAACTTCCGGGTTCCTACAGGCCTGTAAATAAAAAAAAATAAAAATAAAAAAAATATTCCGCGGAAGATCACGGGATGAATAAAAAAAAGGGAACAAGTGTTTTATTTTTTTTGATTGAAACTGTTAGCCTCAGGAAAACTGAGTATTCTTTTTAGAGCCAAGAAATATTTTACTCCGGCCCAACTTCTTCTCCTGTATAAATTCCAAATTAGACCCGCGCTCGAATATTGCTCTCATGTTTGGAGCTCAGCTCCTAAACATACCCTCGACCTACTTGAGAGCATACAGAGACGAGCGATCGGCGCTGACGTCGGAACTACAGTCGCTATCACATCGAAGACGCGTAGCCGACCCCTGTTTTACAGATATTGTAGCGTTTCTAATAGATACACACACAATACACAAGCAAATAGTGAAGAACACCGAACGAAAATCGAATAAGAAAATGCATCAGACCCGTATACCATACCGATAACATAACATTTCACATCAGTTGAATATACTTGAGTTTAAAAATCGAATTCTAAACACGGCCAGTAGCCTGATGTGTTACGCATTGGTTCAATTTTTGGTAATTCTAACTGCCATAGCGTCAGTTCGAATCACACGTTCTTCACTATCAGCCCAAACGCTATAATATTATCACGGGTTTTGTTCTTCGGAGATTCGTGGTATTGTTCCACGCAATTCGGTTTATATGCACTACACAAGACAATCTGACGGATCGCACCAGTTTGCGGTTCATCTCCCGACGGCGCGAACTTCTCTGCATCAGAACTCGTTCCGTTACAGAGCGAGGAAGCTGTGAAACTTCCTTCCCGCGCGAGTCTTCCCGGAGCGCTACATTCTGCAGCTTTTCAAGAGAAACTGCAAGAGTTTTTTGATGGCATCTCGGGGCACCCACTCGGCGCTATAGGTTGGCCTCTTCTGAGAGAAGTATATAAAAAAACAAGGACACAATAAAGAAACAACAGTTCCATAACACCTGGGAATAATAAATTCACTACCAGTCATGTAACACCACGAACCAATCAATTCACACCAAATTGCTGAAGGTACATGAACAACTAATGACTCTGCACCCGATAGAACACACAACAAAAACTGATTACCTCGTTCTAAAACTGAAAGCCCCGCACTAGATTGATAGCATCAAAAATAGATTAAATCCTATCCGTCAACGACGATAAACTGAAACACCACCAACGAACTCCAACGAACTACGGCAGCCGGACGTTGCGAGAGTCAACTCACCCTATTTAAGATTGGGAATCGTTATTGGGTTCGGATCAATTGTATCGGATGCAGTGGATGCAAGAAGTGTAAACAAAACCGATGGACAAGTTTCCTCAGGTATATGTAGGGGATTCATCGCGTTATGATGGACATACGTTGGCATTGAGTGCATGGACCAATTATTGATCCGTTGCAGGTGGCTTGAAAAACATAATCATGAACAGCCTGAAGAGGGTTGTTCGAATCTTGTATGTGGATGACTCTGGCATGCAATTGTAAACAACCAATGTTTTAGATGATTTATTTCAGGAGAATAATTAACATAAGGGCCAATCTCCATGAAAGCATAAACAATAGTAACTGAAAATTATCATTGGGTCAGCATATTGTTACGAGCAGTGTTTCCCGCTCAATGCGCATCTGAGCGTGTATGGTGGTCTTTCAACACCACCTTAATTCATATAACTACAAGGTGAGTGGAAAATAAATGCGTTGTAAAATCGAAAAAAAAGAGACACGCTTTCTATTTGCTTATGAAGGATGAGAGCACACGAAAAATCGGACTTCCTTACACTGCCTCTTTCTAAACTAGTCCTGAGAACATGAATATGGGCGCTTCATGGGCGATATTATATAAATGCATAAGTAGACTATTGATTCTTTAGTCTTATTTCCACTTTACTCTACCCCAAGTCTTAGTATTAGAATGTCGTTTGACTTTTAGCCGCCTCATATAACAAAACTGCACAAAGGTAATTAATGTAGAGCTTAGTATTCGCCTTAGCCTCAGCCCTGTCAATACTTGCTCCACCACTTTGTCATTAATCCTATAAATTCGTAATAATCGGATTGTTATTTTTTATATAAATAATTACCATTCTTGTCGTTTTTCTGGATTGTTCAAGATTGTCGATACAATTCTGCTGCCAAATGCCGGTGGATTTGAGTAAGACATTCTTATTATCCATGTAAATTGTGATTGTATAGCAGCTGTAGTGTCCGGACTATTTTGGACCACAGTCAAATTACCAACACGTTCACCTACGGTAAGAAAATTCAGTACGTTGCAAAAACTCAATAAATTTAAGCATACAATATAACCCAAAGTTTTTAGCAAATGACTGGGCTGTGAATAATTCGAAACCTTGATCTACAAAGTAACGTACTGCCCAGGCATCCTCGTCGGGATTGCCACTGGCAAAGCCTTGATAAGCAGAGTCGAAAAATGGAAACAGTTTCCTAGCCTTCATAACTTCCGCAATTTTTTTCCATTGATCTTTGGTGGGATCACATCCGGTTGGATTGTGAGCACACGTATGTAATACAATAACAGCTTTTTCGGGTGCATTATTTAAATCTTCCAAGAAACCATCGAAATCAATACCGCGTTTTTCAGGACTCCAGTAACGATAAACCTTTGGAGTTGTAAATCCAGCCGAGATGAATACTTTATGGTGATTTTCTGAAATTCATATTCATTAACCCAATACTCGTTTTCCAAATTTGTTTGAAGATTATTGACTACCCCATGTCGGTTCTGAGTAATAAAACACACTTCTTCCTAAATGCTTTACCAGAAAATCAGCTCCTATACGGAGGGCCCCTGTACCAGATAGCGATTGTATTCCAAAAGCCTGAAAAACATTAGGGGTTATTTACTGTTGAGATAAAATTTTAAGCAAAAATTAGCAAACAATTAAAATGGCCTACGTACTCGTTTTTCTGCAATAGCTGGTGAATTCTCCCCAAGGAGAAGTTTTGTTGCAGCCGTTGTGAAGGGTTCCGATCCTGCAATCGATCGTAAATTAATCGTACAATTTTAAGGTAGAAAAATGAATATTTGTTACCACAGACAGGCAAGTATTCGTGATTAATTGTTTCATCGTTGGTTATTTCGATTTCCGTTTTCCGTACGATAGGAAGTACCCATGGTTTGCCATCTTCATCGCGATATGCTGTGAAAAATAATGCAATTCAAACTATATTCGGGGACAAATTCATGACCAAGTGTAGCAAACTTTTTGCTTCGAATCTTTGTTGGTTATTTGGGTGAACTAATCGATTTCTATTGGTAGCTACATAAAATGTGTTATGTTTACGCTCAGCTCGAATGGGAAATCAAACATTCATACACCAAGCCAGTGGCTTATACTTTATAAGCACCATTTTTGTGCAATCTCAGAAACTGTTAATATGGGATTTTGCTTCCTCTTGAAATTTAACGATTATAAGAAAAAAATCAGAACCCACTTTAGAAACCTGATAAGAAATTATTGATAAATTTCTAAATAAGTTGATATACTAATCACCACCGTTATATGGCTCTTAATCTCCTTGTATAGATTTCATGCTACGTGGAAAACATTATTTTAGTGAATATGCAGCCTGAGCTCTATTTTTCGTATAAAATAGTTGATATTATGTGGAAAATCCAGAGATCTTTTTACCTATTAAAAACATATAATACATCTTTCCCGATTACGTCTTCTTAGAATTCTAAGAAGAATAATTATATCGAAAGTTCCAAGAAACCATGCGACACTATAGATAAATCACTCATGCAAAGTTTTATTTAATTACGTAGGTAATAAATTTGATCCGGGCGGCAAGGTAATATTGTTGATTTGAGGATAAAGATCAATGACGGTGCGTGATCGATTATATGTAGAAAAAAGGGTAAACATGCGAAGATAATCTTTGTACCGAAATCAACTATAAAAGACAAATCGGGGACGAGAAAGGAGATATCAATGTACATTGAGATTTGAATGTCTTAATATTACAATGACGAAGACACATGCGAGTATTCTCCATTCGTGTGATTCGGCTAGAAAACGATTCCGCCTCAGAATAGATCTGATAATGGTCTTATATAGGAGGAATTTTCTTTTCAGAACGACTGCTTTCCTTCTAAGTAGCGGAACTGAAAAGTGGGTTGCATGTTAAGCTTTTTTTAATGCATTATTTATTTGCATTATCTGCTCACCAAACAGAGCTCGAGCAGCACAGCAGCTAGCCGATGCCATGCCCGAATATAAGGCTGACATAACACCATTACAAAAAATAAGATGGACGGGAAGTGTGTTGTGGCGGTTCCGCCAAACCCCACGGTTCACTTACCTAAAAAAAAACCCCCGTAACTTCCATCCAATCACATAATTTCGCTAATGCAATCGCATTAGCACCTTAAATGCCTTACGCATCTAGGATTATCTAAGGTAAAAGAATTCTTACTTTTTCTTGCATCTCTTCGCATACAATTCCTGTAAGAGTTCTTTCTTACCTTATCATAAATTCCCCGTATTAAAATTCATCGGTTCGCATATCATACGACCGCATATCAGGGAATCTTACCCTTGAGTTGGCTAATCCCAGCCTCAATATGTGTACATAAAAACTATCTCTGCACACATCGGCTGTCGACCCTTTTAGCCAGCGATAAATAGTCCACGTTGACACTATTTCACTAACTCGCGCCGTGAGTATATAGCGTTTGAAATAATAGTGAAGAAGATAGTGTGATTCGAACTGACGCTATGACAGCTCGAATCACGAACAAAATTTTACCTAAGCGTTACACATCAGGCCACTGACCGTGTTTTAAAATTCGATTTTAAAACTCGTTTATACTCCACTGATGTGAATTGTCATGTTATCGCTAAGGTATACGGTTCTGATGTATTTTTCTTATTCGATGTTTCGTTCGGTGCTTCTTCACTATTTTGCTTGTGAATAGTGTGTGTATCTGTTAGAATCGCTACAAGTAAACAAAAGACCACTGCCCTTCATCAG
The DNA here is from genome assembly GCA_963931805.1 of Microdon myrmicae. Lineage (NCBI taxonomy): Eukaryota > Metazoa > Arthropoda > Insecta > Diptera > Syrphidae > Microdon > Microdon myrmicae. The sequence continues at coordinate 35,367,657 of OZ007498.1, read as the reverse complement.
GCATTCTGGCGATACGCAAACAATTCAATCATTCTAGTATCCCAAATGCACCTACCTTCTAATGAATTGCAACTTGTTTACTCAGTTGAACTCTCAGGTCATAAATTCCTTTTATCCTACATAGTTCTGTATTCGTTTCCCAGTAACCATAAACAAAGATCTCCACGAACACTTTTTCCTTTCTTTGTTTTAGATTCGTTCCCATGGCTTTGATCCATAAAAGAACCAATGTACACACATACATGTGTACGTGACTTTACGTCTCTCTTGGAATCGGAAAATCCACCCCTTAATTAAGAGAGCCAGTTTCACTGGCCGAATTTCCTTTGCCAACGAACGAATAGCGTTGAGTCAAATTCCATCCGCTGACCACAATGGTCATGCCGCTCCCGCTCTCCGTCACTGCAAAGACGCGTAAATACATACCTGGAGTCGAATTGTATACACGGTGGATGCGTACTCTTGGGGTCGGGTTCTTTGCACGAGTTGTACAAGTAACTGTAGTTAAGATTAAGTGAAAATTTATAATGATCGATTTAATGTTGATGACGAATTTAACAAGAGTGATTATTAATAAAGAATAAAACAATAACCGTGCGTATTATTTCTTGTGTTTGTGTTTCCGTTGCTTTGTGAAATCAGTTTGTGACGATGAACTTGTTTTAATCCTTTCGGTGGACAGTGTACGGTGGAACTCTTAATGAACGGGTGGGTAGGTAGTAGAACTCGCGCCCATGCAGGCGTCGCGAATACCTACCACACAGTGTTATTCAAAGAAACGAGTATGACATTTATTACAGCTGTCATGTAAAACACCATGTACTCGGGGTAGGCTTTCTAGTCAGCCAAAAACTGAAGCCTGCCATTATCGACTTAATGCAATAAACGAAAGGGTATGCACTCTTCACGTGCGAGACAAGAGTAATAACATAAGCCTTATAAACGTTAACGGACCTATAGAGGAGTCCCCTGACGACGATAAGAAAGGATACTACGAGAACCTCGAACGGACCCTCAATGCCTGCCCAAGATACGATGTGAAAATCGTTCTTGGTGATTTGAATGCGAAAATAGGTCGGGAGCCGGTTTTCAGGCACTACGCAAGTTCCCATAGTTTGCATGAGAACATTAATGACAATAGACTACGAGTCATCGAACTTGCAGTACCAAAGAACTTGGTCGTTGCGAGTACCAGGTTTCCGCGTAAAGATATCCATAAAGCCACCCCAACACAAACCAAATCGACCACGTGTTGATAGATCGCCGCCACTCCTCGAGCCGGATGACGGTTCTTACGTACCGAGGTGCCAACGTCGCCTTATAGAAACGTATTGCATCCGCGGGTCAGGTTCGAATCAACACGGCTGCCTTACGCAGTGAGAATACCAGTAACACCTTTATACTAGCCAGATCATATATCTTATATTCGCAGAATCTAGAGCATTCAACATAATTTCTTACATTTTGCCATTAGAGAACTGTGTTGGGAAAACCCTCTGTTCCTGTCCCTTATACAAGTCGTCTTAAACTAACTATCTTAACCCCGCTTGAAGAGCACCGCATTCACGAAGACATTCTCTTCATCCACCGTCTTCTCTCAGGTTCGATCGATTGTGCAAGTTTTCTCCACCTATCCCGTTTAATACTAAAACCCATCATTTAAGAAACCCTCGTTTATTTCATCTACTCGCCCAACTCATCTCTTATAGGTTTAACGAACCCATCGGGCGAATGCTGTGGGGAGTTAACTCTTATCTCACTTCCTTTGACTTTAACCTTTACACATCTGCTCATAAACTCCGTCTCCTTATAAGCCCCTCTACGCTCCACAGGGAACCTTACACCAAATGTAGGCTTTCCCGTGTTTTACCTTTCCCCAAATGGATTTCATACGTATTATATATATTTAGATAATGGAAGGTAATGAAATCACTTATCAACCATCAACTTTCGAAATATCTGGAATCAAATGACCCCCAATATGGCTTTCGTAGGAACAGGTCCACAGAAGATTTGATGGCGTACTTTACCGAAAAGTGGAGCCATTCCATCCACAACTTCGGAGAAAGCAAGGTTGTTGCACTATATATCTCGAAAGCCTTCGATAGAGTTTGGCATCCAGCTCTTTCATCAAAATTACATTCATATGGAGTAGACAATTCCTTGATCCAATGGATAAGAGACTATCTTTCTGGCCGTTCAATACAAGTGGTTCTTGATGGTATCAAATCTGCCTCCCATCAAATTAATTCAGGTGTTCCACAGGGTTCTGTACTCTCACCCACTCTCTTCCTGATCTTTATAAATGATCTCTTGTCAATTACTCACAATCCAATTCACTCGTTTGCTGATGATAGCACGTCCAGTATCTCATACTCATATGAACACTCCCGACCAAACTCTTCGAACGTCATTACCAGCAGCTTATGCTTGATGCATTGAATTCACACCTCAACAAGATATATCAATGGGGATTATCTAACCGAGTAGAATTCAATCCCTTAAAAACTCAGTGATGTATCTTGTCGTTAAAGCCGAACCCCAAAGTAAATATACGATGTCGATGAACGGCACTTGCATCCCAATCCCATATTTGGTCAGGCGCATCTAAAACTGCCCTACACGTACTCGATGGGATGCAGTGAAACTTATTAGGGACCCAGCTGTAAGTCGATCAATTTCGTCGTTAGAACATTGGTGCAACGTATCATGCCTATCTCTTTTCTAAAGGTATTATTACGCTCGTTGTTTTTTTTTTTTTTTTTTTTTATTAGACTTCTCTCGGGAGAGGCGAACCTATAGCGTCGAGTGGGCGCCCCGAGATGCCATCAAATAACTGTTGCAGTTCTTTTTGAACAGTTGCAGGTTGTAACGCTCCGGGAACACTCGCGTGGGAAGGGAGTTCCACAGCTTCCCCGCTCTGTAACGGAACGAGTTTTGATACAGGGATGATCGCGCTGTCGGGAGATGAACCACAAACGGGTGCGATCCGTCGGATTGTCTTGTGGAGCGCATATAGACCGAATTGCGTGGAACAATGCCAAGAATCTCCGAAGAACAGCACCTGTGATAATATCTGTAAAACAGACAGAGGTCGGCCACGCGCCTTCGATGTGATAGCGACTGTAGTCCCGACGTCAGCGCCGAGTCCCCGATCAGGCGGATCGCTCGTCTTTGTACGCTCCCAAGTAGGTCGAGGGTATGTTTAGGAGCCGAGCTCCAAACATGAGAGCAATATTCGAGCGCGGGTCTAATTTGAGATTTATATAGGAGAAGAAGTTGGGCCGGAGTAAAGTATTTCTTGGCTCTAAAAAGATAACTCAGTTTTCCTGAGGCTGATCTGGCGATACCCGATACGTGTTTATGCCATGATACATTCCCACAGACCGTGACGCCGAGCAATCTCAAACTTTCCCCAGCCTCGAGGGCCCGGCCACTCATCATCAGCTGTGGAACCGATGATCCGGTTTTCTTTGAGAATGTTGTATACTGGATCTTCGTTGCGTTGAAGTCGACAAGATTGGCCTTTCCCCACTGCAGGACTTTATCTAGATCCTGGTTCAGAGAGTCAATCTGTCTACATCTCAGCTGGTGCGACGTTGATGCACCAATCGGCCGATCACTCGAAAAGGAGGAAACAAGCGTACTATCATCCGCAAAACTGAACACTTTGTTATCCGTTGTCTCCAACAAATCATTTATGTGAAGCAAGAACAAGGTTGGAGCCAAAATAGAACCCTGGGACAGCCCCGAATTAACAGGATACAGATCCGAACACTCGCCGCCCACAACAACCCGGATCGATCGATTCTCGAGGAAGCTCCTCGTCCAGTCGCAAAGCTGTTGGGAAAGTCCATATGAATGAAGTTTGCTCAGCAATGCCCCGAGCCAGACGCGGTCAAAAGCCTTGGAAATATCTAATGCGACCGCCCTAGACTCACCATGCCGTTCAATCGCAGATGTCCATATATCGCAATTGTGCAATTGAACTTGCTGAATGTGTTCCTCGAAGAGCCATTACATCCACTCAAAGCCACTGTGTGGCGCGGCGTTCACGCGAGTTATGGTTTTGGGGTTTATTTATTACGATATTGCATCACTTAATCTATAGTTACATTGAGTTCGTCTCAGAAGTTACAATTTGTGTTACTCGGCACTTTTATACAAAATTTATTACAATTACTTATATTGCCTGTTTGTTCTTCTTTTTGTTGTCTTTACATTTATTTCTATTACTTAATGTTTTTGATTAATTTATATATTTTTTTCTTCTTTTTGTTGTTATTACAAGTACTTCTGTTACTTATCGTTTTTGATACACTTGTTTTGTTTTTTCTGCAGGACTTCTTATCGTTGCGGCGTTTATCACTATTCTTCCTTACTTCTATCACGACTTTTCAACTGGGTTTACTTTTTCACATCCAATTCCCTGTTCACTCAATCTTGACCACAATCTTCCTTGATCTCTAACCACTCTCCCGAACTCAATTGCACTTTCTCACTTCTTATATCAATCGAAGTCTCTGAAAACAACCTTTTCGTTTGCTTTCTTAATTATTTCGATCTCTAACGACTTTCCCGTACTCCATTGCCCTTCCGCACTCCGTTTCCACAAACCTTCTCGTCTGCTATCTTAATTATTTCTCCCGGCTATTTTTCTTTTACCCCTGCTTACCCCGATGACGACAATGTAATTTCGCTCCCCATCGACCTACTTCCTGATTAGTAATTTCAATTTGCAATTGCGTTGAAATGTGACGTCAGCCGATATACCTTCATCGGTTTGCGTCACAGTTCAACTTCCACGATTGCAAAGTGACCCAATAAATTTTAATGTGCAATTACACTATTTTCAATGCAACGGTTGTGGCGAAATGTGGGGCAATTAATTGCATTATAGCTGGAGGTTATCCGAGTTCAGAATCGGTTGGCGTTTTTTTGGTTTAAGTGCATCAATGACCTCATGTACAGCATCTTTATTCATGTCGTCACTGATACACTTAACATGCGGGAGCTGTGATTGGGTTGCATTTTTTGAGGACGCTATCGGCAATACGGTCACTGTTACTGGCGAACGCTACAAGGCCATGATAAACGACTTCTTACTGCTGAAATTGGATGAGCGGGACTTGGCGAACATGTGGTTTCAACAAGATGGTGCAACCGCACACCAGCACGAGCCACAATGGATATTGTGAGGGAAGCGTTTCCTGGCCGCGTAATCTCCCGTCTTGGCGATTTGGCATGGTCAGCAAGATCGCCCGATTTAACCATCTCAGGCTTCTTTCTTTGGGGCTCCTTAAAGTCGCGGGTTTATGCCAACAAGCCTCGGACAATCGCAGCCCTTAAGGAGAATATTCAACAGGAATGCGAACAGTTATCACCGGAAATCTTTCGGAAAGTCATGGAAAATGCGATAAAACGGGTGTATCAACACTGGTGGTAGCCACTTGACGGATATCATCTTTTCCACTTAACAGAAACAAATATAAAGGTCCAAGTAAAGATTTCCATCACTCAATATCATTTTAATTTTATTTAGTAAAAAAGTAATTCAAAAATAAAAATGGATGATTAATTTTGCGCCATCTTGTATACACAGTGGTGGAAAAAATAATAGAAACAAGGGTTTAGATAAGGATCAACAATCAGTAACTGCGTACAATTTGGTTTCTCTTCGACACCAATTCTATACCCGAACCGTACCTAACAGTACTTTGATATGGTGCATCAATTTGCTCTTATCAGTTTTTTGTTTTTGCCTAGTAGTAAAAAATGCAAGCGAAAGGGATATTTTGCCTGGAAAAAATAATATAAACAAATCATCACCACAGTCTTCAATCGTGATAGTGAAGTAAACTACTGGTTCGTCTTTATTGAAATCTTCGTAAATTTGTTAGACTTGTGTTTTAGTGTTTGTTAGAAAAAAAAAAACAATAAAAATAAAATTTTGCCAAAATTGTCGTGGAGCACATTGCACTAGTTCCGCGCGTGAATTGATAAAAAAATTAAGAAATGGCGGGAAAGCAATGGATAAAATAGCTAAGCTAATGAAGTGCTCGAAGAGAAAAATATTCACAGCTCTTCATTCAGGTCCCAAAATGGAAACCAGAGGCAGAAAAAGAAAAACAACCTCACGATTCGACAAACTGCTAATCCGACTATCCAAGAACAAGCCGTTTATTTCTTCAACGGAATTAAAAAATGACTTAATCGCATGTTATACGAGTTGTACATTTAGAAACAAATTAATAGAAGCGGCTCTTCCTGGAAGAAGACCCAGAAAACGTCCATACTTGAGCAAGAAAAATATAAAACAGACTCGTTTTGGCCTAAAAACACCTCCACCGTACGAATTGGAATAACGTCTTATGGCCGGATGAAACCAAGATTAATTTGTTTGGTTCTTATGGGAAAATGTACGTCAGACAACCAATGAAATCAGAATTCGGTCCAAAGTATACGAAAAAGATAGTGAAACATGGTGGAGGCAATTTAATTATTTGGAGGTGCTTTTCAGCATCTGGTGTTGGTCCAATTCTTCTTTTAAAAAGGACAAAATGTGTGCTAAAGATTATATAGAAATTTTAAACACCGTTATGCTACCATTTTCTGAAGAGGGCATGCCTATTAAATGAGAGTTTATGCAGGATAATGACCCCAAGCACACCTCAAAATTGGCTAAAGAACGGTTTCTTCAAAACAAAGCCGATGTTATGGAGTGGCCATCGCAGTCCCCTGATCTTAACCTAATAGAACACCTATAGGGTATTCTTAAGCGCAATACCGGGGACTGCAAAGCCAAAAATAAGGAAGAACTTTGGTCCAAAATAAAAGATGAATGGTACTCTATACCACCCGCGACTTGTACCAAACTAGTCAATTACATGGGACGAAGATGCGAAGCAGTCATTAAAAACAAAGGTGCAATAACTAAGTATTAAAAGGATATGAAACACTTTTACTGTAAATTAATTCTCCACAGAATACAAACAAATAACTAATTTGTTTCTTTTAATTTTTCCAGGCAAATCCAAGGAAAACCGGAATCAATATTTTTTTTCACTATTTCCGGTTTTTTTTTATTAAAAATTTAGTATTTCTTTTATGTATTACAGTGCACCAAATCTATTACTATATTTTTAATTCTTATTTTTCCACAAATACATTTTTTCTTAACGATTAATATCGAAGAACAAGCTTGTTTCTATTATTTTTTCCACCACTGTATATATATATTGTCACGCATATGACAGTCAGTACTGGAATATTCGGGGAAGTCCAAAACAAGTACTGGAATATTCTATAAAGTACTGGAAAACTGGAGACTAGAACATTCAAGATTATGGAACGAACAGAAACGAAATACCGGAATGAGAATGTGACAAACGATAGAAAAAGACGTCGACACAGCGGATGGTGACAGACAAGAAAAGAGAAAGGAAGCAAGCAATTAATAAAGTGTGATATTAGTTAGAAATCGATTTAACGGCTCTTATTTATTCAAAATAATCAATCCAGCGAACCCTAAGCTCGCTACAATATATATATCACATAATACGTAAAATTCACATTCATGTACCCTAGTTTTAAGTTATGTGTAGCTTGTTCTTAAGTCGAATAAGTTGAGGTTTTGCCCTCACCAATACTAAGACTAACTTGAAGGCACAATTGAAGCCACCAAAAAATATTTCCAAAGATTCGATTATTGCGGCAAGTTAAGGAAATATAAGGACCAATTTATATTACACATTATATATTATATACATTATAAAAAAAATTATATAAATATATATATATAAATTATACTATATATATATATATATATATATATATATATATATATATATATATTTATTTATATATATATATTTTTTTTTCTTTCTATATATATATATATATATATTTATATATATATATATATATATATATATATATTTATATATATATATATATATATATATTTATATATATATATTTATATGTATATATAGATATGTCATAAATGATTATATACAATATCCAAAAAATTATATAAATAAATATATATATGTATAAATATATATATATATGTATAAATATATATATATATGTATAAATATATATACATATACATATATATATATATATATATATATATATATATATATATTTCAAGGGCCATTCTTCGACAGTATATATACATTTATGTATATATTATTTTTTTAAATATAATAATAATATAAATTTAAAAAAATATATATGATATAAATTATAAAAAAATGTATATACATTATACAAAAAATGTTAATTAAAAGATAAATAATAACGTAGCGGATTAAAAACGAAATCAGAGAAGAAAATCATTGTAAAATAAACTAATCTAACTAAATAAGGATTTTGAAATGGAAGTAAAAACTTAATTTCAAATAAAGCTAAATATACAAAGAATAAAATAAATTTAAGCCGAAGCTAATCAAATCTTATTTCAAGAAAAAAATTACATCACAATAATATAAATTAACCATTGAGTAATGAAAAATAAATGGAAATTCAAGGCAATTACAAATACAAAAAGCAAAATAAAGAAGAGAACGGTTAGATTAAGGAAATGAAAAGAAGAAGAAATAAGATTCCAGAACGAGAGGAAATCAACGTGAACAAGTCGGAACACAAAAACATCAGAATAAAGATTTAGTAAATTTAACGATTATAAATAATAATATGATATTTACAAATTATATATTATATTTATTTATTATGCTTTTTTATTTAATCATTATGTTTTTCACCATAACACGCTATAGGGTGAGTAAAGGTGACCGATGTGGCTTGGTATGCCTATATACAATAGTAGATGTGTTACTGAAACCCTACAGAAATTCAACCCACAAACTATCTATATATTTAGCTCCACGAGCCGGAAAATAATAACCATAAGGCAAAGTAATAACTAAATGCTATAAGACAGCAATTAACGGCTAATCATCCATAGTTATCAGAAATATTGTCCTTGACATTATAATCAACATTATAACCCCCATATATTCTAATAAATAAGCTAACATTAATCAACCCCAGAGCAGCTGCAAGCTCTTGAAACAGAAATACGATCTTTATCTTTGAATTAATGTAAATCGTCGACCTCGTTCCAACTCTAACTCGCCTCTAATCGTTCATTTTTATTGCATAAGCGCCTATCCCCTGATAATTTCAATTGAGGTTCGTCAAACTACTCTCCATAACGCACGTGGGCTATTCGAGAGTCATCACTGGAGGCATATTTTGAGTTAACTAATTGGCGGTATAACAAGTCAACTCATAACTATACAAACAGAAGCCATTAGCTTGCCCATAGTTAACGAGCACTTGCTCTAAATAACCCACTTCATAACACCTACAGATTTTGCAATAGACGCGCTGATTGCCTACATTGCAGTTAAACAAATAATGACACAAATGTTTTGCGTTAACTGAACGCGTCAACCAATTATGTAAGTGAGTATCTAAAGAGAGCGACTTTAGTGCCCACACAAATTATTGGCCAAGCATTACACTATGCGAATTACCCGTTTCTCTGTGTCAAATATCTAAACATAGCACATCATACAAATTCGCCAAACAATAAATCTAAATTTATATTTTCAAATCGACTCATCAACTGAAACATTCAAACTCATTTCTGTTGGAATGAAAACAGCTTTTACCTTCACTTTGACCTCTAACGACCTCGAATTCCTTACTGGAAAAAAAAGAAAACACAGTGACATGTACTTACCACCTACCCCCAAATTTGTTTTATTCGGGTGGGTATCTGCCAAAAATGCACGATTTAATGCGAACACTTCAATTGCTGGACCTTTCTCGACACCTTCGAACATCGACATCCTTAGGTATTTACTAAATTCACTAATAACGGTGAAAGTACAACGTGTCACGAGCTACAATAAAATAAACACTACACACCGGTTGATGCCCGTCCTCGACTGAGAGCTGTTATCATCAGTTTGACAACTTCCCTCCAAAAACACCTTCACGGTATAACCTCACTTCCAATAACATTGGAAGCAGCTTTACAGCTGAGTTTCTTAGTGATTTAGTACTGGATTCATTCTAATGCCTATGCCAAACTGTTGACCGTTGGTTAATTTGAAATTTAGAATCTGAACGACATAATCGTTCAGCTTCAGAACTACATAATTCTTCAGTTTATTGGAGTATTGGGATGCTAAATAGAAACCAGATGTTTCCAAGGTACCAAATGAAGGAAACTATAAATATAAACAGTAATAAACGATGTTGTTGAAATTATGCAAAAACAGGCTCTTCGTTTTTTTAAAACACAAATTGCAATTGCTAGAAAGAGTACTAAAATAGATATGTGTGGCGTTTCTAGCAAATACACACACGATTAATGGTGAAGAACAACACCACCGAAAAGGCAAGTCGAAAAATCAAAGCACATCCATTAAAGCCGTGTACCAGAGCAATGACAGCGTTGCCACCTCAGTTGTGTGTACTTGAGTTCAGAAATCAAATTCCGAGATAGCGTCGCTTCGAATCACACCGTCGCAAACGCTACATATGGACACTTGTCACAATGTCACAAGAATAAAAAGCAGTTTTATTTACCTCGGTATCATCATCATCGGCATTACAATCGGGTACCGGTCTTGGCCTTAGTTAGCAAGTCCTGAGGGTTGTTAAATTTTCCATAATGGTTTGTTTTTTCCGGGCAAGGTCATTAGTCTTGCGTCAGAGGCTCCCCGACGGGGAATCGAACCCCGGTCTCCCGCGGGACAGGCGGGTATACTAACCACTATACTACCGAGGAGTTCGGTATAGTAACTTACTAAAGGCTAATGACCTTGCCCGGAAAAAGAAATTATTATGGACAATTTAACAATTCTCGGATATGGACCGGATACCGATCGAGAGACTTGCTAAATAAGGCCAAGACAGGATCCCGGTTGTAGTGCCGATGATGATGATGATGATAGTAACTTACAGAACGACGACGACCACGGAAGCGAGAATGGCGAAATGGTTTGAGAATTTTCTGATGGGACGTCTACTTACTATACAGAACTCGAGCTGCACAGCAGCTAACCGATGCCCGAACCGAATATAAGGCTCATAACAGCATTACAAGAAATAAGATGGACGGGGAGTGGTGTTATTCAAAGAAACGAGTATGACATTTATTACAGCTGTCATGCAAAACACCATGTGCTCGGGGTAGGTTTCCTAGTCAGCCAAAAACTAAAGCCTGCCATTATCGGCTTTAATGCAATAAACGAAAGGCTATGCACTCTTCGCGTGCGAGGCAAGTTTAAGAACCTAAGCCTCATAAACAGTCACGGACCTACACAGGAGTCCGCTGACGACAAAAAAGAAGAATACTACGAGAACATCGAACGTGCCCTCAATGCCTGCCCAAGATACGATGTGAAAATCGTTCTTGGTGATTTGAGTGCGAAAATAGGTCGGGGGCCGGTTTTCAGGCTCTGCGGAAGTTCCTATAGTTTGCATGAGAACACTAATGACAATGGACTAAGAGTCATCGAACTGGCGGCATCAAAGAACTTGGTCGTTACGAGTTTTTTTTTACACTAACGCGCCCACAAAAGGGGATTTTGAAGTACCCTTAAATGGCGGATGGAGAGGAAGCAGATAAGGAAAGGATCATCACATCGACGAGGAAACACATGATCAGGTAGAACATTCCATATTCGTGTGGTTCGGCTAAAGAATGATTCTCTATGTTTATTTGTGCGCCTGAAGTTGACTTTCAACGTGAATTGATGCGCATTCGCAGATTGACGTGTATCGTGGGAAAACGTCTGTGGAGGCGTAACATATTCAGCAAGTTCAGTTGAGCAACGGCTGTGGTAATATCTATAGAAAAGAGATAGCCATGATATGGTGCATCAGTGTTCTAATGACGGAATCGATCGACTTACGGCTGAGTCCCTAATAAGTTTCATTGGTCGTTTTTGCATCCTGTCGAGCACGTGTACTGTGTTTTGGATGAGCCTGACCAAATTTGAAAGTTGAACTTCACTTTGGGACGAATACAGCCTTGTAAATAGCGGCCAGGTTGAATGGAGTGAAGTATCTTTTGCATCTCTTAAGGAATCCCATACATTTGGGTGCACTTTTCGCAGCTTCAAATAAGTGGTCATTCCAGTTAAGAGTCGAATTAATTCGCCTGCTGAGGATTGATAGTTCCTTGGCTTCGTCCATACAAGTGTCGTTCATCGACATCGTATATTTACTTTGGGGTTCTGCTTTAACGACAAGTTAGCGCACTGAGTTTTTAAGGGATTGAATTCTACTCGGTTAGATAATCCCCATTGATATATCTTGTTGGGGTGTGAATTCATTGTATCAAGCATAAGCTGCTGGTTGGTAATGACGTTCGAAGAGTTTGTACGGGAGTGTTCATATGAGTATGAGAAACTCAACGTGCTATCATCAGCAAACGAGTGAATTAGATTGTAGGTAATTGACAGGGGATTATTTATAAAGATCAAGAAGAGAGTGGGTGAGAGTACCGAACCCTGGGGAACACCTGCATTAATTTGATGGGAGACAAATTTCACACCATCAAGAACCACTTGAATTGAACGGCCAGAAAGATAGTCTCTTATCTGTTGGATCAGGGAATTGTCCACTCCATAGGCATGCAATTTTTACAAAAGGGCTGGATGCCAAACTCTGTCGTGCAATAACCTTGCTTTCTCCGAAGTAGTGGGTGGAATGGCTCCACTTTTCGGTAAGGTACGACATCAAATCTCCTGTGGACTTGTTGTTACGAAAGACATATTGGCGGTCATTGAGGAGGTCATTTGATTCCAGATATTTCGAAGGTTGACGGTTGATAAGTGATTCTGTGGCGGCTCTACGAACCACACAAACCACTATATGTCGAGATGCCGGCGCTCCACCAAGGAACATACTCACCTGTAGCCAAACTACACGTGCCCACAGACACGTGTCCCCAAACTCCTCCTTTCCACCTAAAAAAAATTCATCCTGGAGTCAACAACCCCACATATTCACAGATACGTGGGCCACAAGTCCCGAACAGTTTTCCTACGCCTGCACGGCGATCGAAGGACACGGCCCAGCACAGAAATTGTGTATCGATCCATCAACTGGATATACACACACGGTTGGCACAGCTGGACCAGATGTCGACAATCATCACATCTGTAAAACCAATCCGTACACAAAACCTTTTTCTCTGCCGCAATGTACTTCGCCTAAACAACGGCCATTGCGGAGCAACAACAATAAACGAAAATACTGTTCCCATAGGGCTAAGTAAACAATGATAATTACCATTATCCCATGATCGCCTAATGTAAACCACACATTCGATTGTGTGCATAACCGGTGCATCAGAAGTGTGAAAATTCTGACGATCACAGAATGATCTAGAGCAAGCAGATAATAACCTCCGCGTCTGTATGTGTGAGCGTGATCTTCCCTGGTGGAGAGATTCTCGATTGAAAGCGAAAGGAGAAAAAGTCACCACCAGCGAAAGGGAAACAAAACTATGGGGTGAATAGGATCATCCCCAGTAAAGTAACCTCAGTCGAAAAAGAGATTCCCAACAAAGGAGGAAGTCTACAGGAAGTGTTAATCGCAGAAGGTCGCGCCGTGTGTGTTCAAAACGTTAGCGCCGTAACTTGTGCTTTGTTTTCCGTTGAACTTTAAATGTAGAAATCGAAGAAAATTTGATGTGAATTAGTAAGGACCTGTTGGTGTTAAATTCTTTAAAAAAAAAGACAAGTATTATTCAAGACTGTGGGCCGTTTGTCTTCAAGTGTCTATTGAATTGTTTTGTTACATACACCTATCACAATAATATTATATAGTGAGAAACAGCCAAAACGATTGTGTTATATTATAATAAATCATTATATTGCGAAACATCGAAACGATTTGCGTTATATTATAATAAAGAAAAATTAAAACGAAAAAAAACCGTGTTTCGATTTCTTTGGAACAGTGTTCGGCGGAACACCTCAACTGTTATAGACAGACCGAAAAATCCGCCAAAATTCCATTACCTTCGAGAGAATAGAAGTTAGTGCTATGAGTCGATAAAAAGAGAGGGATGATTTGTCCCCCTTTTTGGGGAATTGGCTAAATGTTCCCTGACTTCCACCTTTTTGGGAAATGGCCAGTAGAATAAGACAAACGGAAGGGTTTCCGGAATGGTTTAGCAAGTGAAGAGGAATATCTCCTCAATAGGGGTACCAGGTTTCCACGTAAAGATATCCACAAAGTCACCTGGGTACCACCTGATGGAGCCACTCGCAACCAAATTGACCATGGGTTGATAGATTGCCGCCATTCCTCAAGCCTGGTGACGTTGCCAACGTCGACTCGGATCACTATCTTGTTGGTATAGTTTTCCCAGCGCGGACTGCCTTACGGAGACGTATTGCATCAGTGGATCAGATTCGGATCAAAACGACTGCCTTTCGCATTGAGAACACCAGCAACACATTTGGTCATGCGTTAAAACTCGCCTTCGAAGAGATCGACGGAGGGAGAGTATGTCCTGGGGCCAGAATGCGGGGCGTAGAAGAAAACTGTTAAACTACAGAAGCATGAAATATATCAGATAACAACGCACTTGTATGTTACATATGAATTGGTAGAGGAACTAGAAGTAAGAATGAACAGAGAAGAAGAGTATTCTTACTCCTCACTGTCAGAATCCAAGAGAGGTGCTCTTCGTAAAATTTCAAGACCAATTGGGGGTATTGCACATTGGCGTTGGTGGTCGGTATGAATTCGGGCTGATCAACACCTTTGAATTCGATGAGCAATGTTAATGGTCCAGTGACATCGGACGCTCCAAGGATCCTCTCAGCTTGCAAGCCTCTATCGAAACCATCTTTTCATCCAGCGGTGTTAGCTATTTCTAATTTCTTATTGACCACGCTTTCTTCGTCAGAATCGACTGCCATCTTTTTTCTGCTGCTACTTGATGTATCATTGGTGCTTGAATCGCATTCGTCAATCTTACTTCGCTTGCTGTTCGCTACCATTGAATTGTTAGCTTACTTCTCTTTCTAAGTAGGTTCCTCAGACCCACGCTTATTTGCTTTGGCCGAAGCGGCTTTGATATTTTCGGACTTGAAGCTCTCGAAATCTTTATTTTTCTTGCGTTCAGCATCGAATACCTCAATAAGATCTTGAACGTCGGGATTCTCCACCGGCTTCCAAGTGTTATCCTCATCCGTGTATCCCTTCCACCTGAGGAAATAT
Organism: Microdon myrmicae; assembly: GCA_963931805.1. Classification (NCBI taxonomy): domain Eukaryota; kingdom Metazoa; phylum Arthropoda; class Insecta; order Diptera; family Syrphidae; genus Microdon; species Microdon myrmicae. The sequence goes on along the minus strand of OZ007498.1, from coordinate 35,352,387 downwards.
TCAACCTTTCCTTTGCGAACTTCCCTGTCCACCACTTTCTGGACGTTCCTGCGATGATTATTCCTCCACCAATGCAAGATCAAGACCAAATGCTGCCACCACCAAGCATTGAGGAAACATTAAAAGCCATTAGACAGCTCAAATCAAATAAAGCCCCTGGAGCTGATGGCATCCCAGCTGAGCTGATCAAACAAGGAGGGACAGCGTTACATCACGCAATTCATGAGATCGTGGTGCACGTAAGGGAGCAAGAGGAGATGCCGGAAGACTGGGGTCATGGTATAATTTGCCCCATACCTAAAAAGGGAGACTTTGTAGGTTGACCATGACCAACGTAACTAGTCAAGTAAAAATAGCGGGATTGCTGTCCAAACCAATAAACATATATAATGGACTCCGACAAGGGGACGGTCTGGCCCGCCTCCTCTTCAACCGGGCGTTGGAGAAAGCAATCCGTGACTCTGGCGCTACAACAAGAGGGACTATTGTCACCAAGTACAGCCAGATACTTGCCTACGCAGATGACATCGACATCATCGGTAGAACCGAATCGGCGGTACAGGAATCCTTCACCCAGATCAATCAGGCGGCACAAACACTGGGACTGCACATTAATGAGGGAAAAACTAAGTACATGGTGGCAACTTCTGCGAAGAGAAGACCTAACGTTGGTCAAACTATCAGGGTAGTGGAGCACGAATTTGAAGTAGTGCAATCCTTTAACTACCTTGGGTCAATAGTATCAGCCGATAACAATATGGAAGAAGAAATACGCGAACGGCTGATTAAATCCAACAAAGGCTCCTTAAATCCCAAAATTTATCCAGAACATCCAAGCTACTACTGTACAAGACCATGGTCTTACCAGTACTCATGTATGGATCCGAGACCTGGGTGCTTAATAAAAGGCACTCTGAACTTTTGGCCGCGTACGAGAGAAAGGTCTTAAGGAGAATTGTTGGCCCCGTATGTGAGGGAGGACGATTCCGGAGACGCTGCAACCATGAGTTGTACGCAATCTACCTTGAAGCTAATGTTGTAAGAAAAATCAAGCTCGGTAGACTCCGGTGGGCGGGACACCTAGCTCGAATGAGGGAAGAGGAGCCTGCCCGGAAAGTCCTTTGTGGCAGGATGTATGGAAGTAGACAGCGCGGCAGACCTTGTCTGCGATGGAGGGATGGCGTAGACCAGGACGCCCAGAGCCTGGGAATGCCAAACTGGATGACATCAGCTCGAAATCGGGGCCGGTGGAGAGATTTGTTAAATAAGGCCAAGACCGGATCCCGGTTGTAGTGCCGATGATGATGATGATGATGAGATTGTAGGGAGTAGATGGTTGACTGAGGTGATAGAAACAGATCCAAGGTGTTTATATTATCATCTTGATCGTCAAGTCTTTCCATATTTTGTCATGAGTCAACTTATGACAGATAGCTAACATTTTCTAGACTAATCATTTTATTAGAATATTGTAGCGAGCTTAGGGTTCGCTGGATTAATTATTTTGAATAAATAAGAGCCGTTGAATCGATTTTGAATTAATGTGACACTTTATTAGTCCGTTAATAATAACCGTTACTTTTTACCGTACACTTAACGATTTCTTCACGTACCGCTTCCGTACTTATAGCTTCCACACTTATTACTTCTTACTCATTACTTATCGCTTGCTTGACTTTCTACTTCTTACTCATCTCCACGATCTGTGTGCGACGTATTTATACCGTTCCCTCATTCTGATTCGGCGTTTCGTTTCCGTCCGTTCCATAATCTCGACTTTTCTATTCCAGTTTTCCAGTACTTCCTAAAATAATCTAGTACTTTATTTCGGACTCTCTCGAAGATTCCAGTACTGATTGTCATATGCGTCACAATATTATAGCCAATCTTAGTACATTAGTCTCAGATGGTGGATAGTTAGTTAATATATATCTAGTTGACGGTGTAAAAAATCCGAAGAGTGTGGTTGGCCGATCGCTTCATTTAGGGAACAAAAAAAAAAAAAAAAAAAAAAAAAAAACACAACAAAAACATATATTTGACGGAGCCTCGTGAAATTATTTTCAGTCAAATATGATATAATTATTATAATTAATAATCAGACTTACTTGAATTTGTCGTCGGACCGCTTCTCGGTTGACGCTTCGGCTCTTCTGGTTGCAGAGGGTGTAGGATTTTTGATCCCCCTGTTACGATGTGATATTGAATTAGTCGTTTAATGGTCCGTTCTTTGATCGCATTGCACTAATGAAAACACACGGCGGCGACTTTAATTATCCTTTTTCGCACACGCGGTTATTTTGCATTTACTTTTTTTCTCCTTGGCGAATTTTCATCGACTGAAAACTTTTCGTCAACGTTTTCTGACGTCTGTTATAATTTTCTCGCCAACTTTTTGTTTAAGGGGTTATTCTGGTCTAGACGCACGAATTTAACGCAATTTTTGAAGTGCTGTAAAAAAAAACAATCAATATTTTTACTATTCATTTTTTATAGGATGTTTATTAATATTTCAAGAATATAGTAAAAAAAATTGAGAGCAAAAAATTCAAATTCAAAAAGTTAGCAGCTGATGAAGTGGGGGATCTCAAAAAGTTGGCACGCGACCATATTAGGGGTAATGTAAAATTTGTTACCTTGGGTTAGTCCAGAGTGGGGCGTCTAGTATTCCGCTTCAGAGATTTCCTTTCGGAGCAGCTTGTACACCTCTTCTCGATCATTTACGTCCAGTTACTCTCTCCAATCACTAACACTCCTCTGGGGATGAATCCAAATTCGCTTCCAACATGAAGCCCCTCTATGGTCCGGTGCAAAGTCAAGTAGGTAAATTAATCCACAAAATGTTCCGGCTCCCCGGACAATTATCAAGCTAACGCCGTTATAAGAATGCCTTACTATTCATCTCGGTTTGTTGTCTCTTGGCGATGATCACAAAAAATACTTTAAGGTTATTCCTTACAAATCTTTTTATTACACTTTTTACGTTTTACAATTTTTACTCTTTTAGTTTTCGCAATTTATCAAAAAACAAAAAGGAAACGGGACGTTGACGTTCCTTCGTTCTTCTTTTCAATCTTTTTTCTTTCTTCTGCGCAACAGAACACTCTCCAACCGTCTCTTCAACTGTCCTCAACTGTAATCTTTTTGAACGGAATTCAAAAACCGTATATCACAAAAACATCAAACTTGCCGCCTCTCTCTCGCTCTCCCTCAACATCCACTCCAAAAATCGAATTCGAACCCGCCCACGATCCACACTCGAATCGGGGCGTGTTCGAGCACTCACATGTGGATCGTGCAATTCTTCCACCACCTTACCATCAAACTATTTTAAAACAAAATTATAATAAAAACAATTAAATGATGGGGGTGGTGAAAGCCGCACGTAACACCACGATTCAACCATCCTACCAATCTGAAAAAAAGAGAAAAGATTATTAATTTACAGAAATGCCTCTATCGTTGGAACTAAAAAAAGTTGAAAAAAATTTTTTTTAACAAAATGGCGACTGCTTGAAAAAAAAATTATTTTTGTACCACTTTTTTTTAGTTTTTCGAATTTTTTAAAAATAGTTAACATTGAAATTTGGAGATAAGGATAGTTCATGCAATAGAAAAGCCTATGCCTACCGCACTTCAAAAATTGCGTTAAATTCGTGTGTCTATACCAGAATACCCCCTTAAGTTATTTCCAAGTAGTTTATGTAAATTTACTACATGGCGCAATTGAAATCATAGGGGGGCTTGTGGGGGAGACTGGTTGTGCGACCCATAACAAATGACGTCCAAATTGTTTCAGCCGGCTACTTTTTTTCTTAGAAAAGGTAGACGAAACTGGATACAGATGCAGATGCGGAGTTGTTTATTTGATATTGTTGTATCACCTCCGTAATTCTTTATATTGGAGTAACATCATGCTGCTTTTCCGCAATGTTAAACTCCACCAAATTCCAAAACATGTTCAAAGATTTCTTTCAACCGTTTCACGGAACATAAAATGATAGGCTTACATCTCACTGTGTGGCGTTGGTTTTAAAAAAAAAAATATTCGCATGTTGTGGCGCTTGAATAGTTCTCGTCTGGAAATTGGATTAGAGAGTTATTTAAACTCCTGAATTCTTTTTCTCAGATGGTAGAGTCATGCCATGTTTCTCAACTGTAAACCGGATCATTTACCACATTCCGACCAAAGTTAAAGGTTTCTCCTGATCGTTCTCATAACCTATCTGATTTTTCATTTTATGTCCCTTTTCATATTGTAACATTCATCATCATCATCATCAGCACTACAACTGGGATCCGGTCTTGGCCTTGTTTAACAAGTCTGAGGCTTGTTAAATTTTCCATAATAATTTGTTTTTCCGGGGAAGGTTATTAGCCTTACGCCAAATTATAACATTATAATTGATTATTTTTCTTCTAAAACTTCAATGAATGGAACAAAAAGTATTTTATAATTCAGAATGCTTATGAGGAATGAGTAACTAAATTAAGACATGTTATTATTAAATTAGAGTCATCGTCTAGTCTATAAAATGTAACGCATTTTCGGCTCATTGAAATAAATGCGTCTTCTGATTTATAAAATAAAGGTATTATCGCTGAAGTAACATTGAAAATTGTGGCTTACGGATGCTGCCGATGTGATATACCCTTTAGATGAATAGGCCAATGACAGTGACAGCCAGACTTGCACCAGAAAATGTGAAAAAGAGGCAAGTAAGTAAAAACAAACATTTCACGAGAAAACAGAAATAAAAACAATAAAATAAGGAGCATATCAGACAAGCAAAAAATACGTAGTTTAGTGTAGTTCGGGCGAAAGTGGTAAATTTCTGTTGAAAACTGTAAAAAAAACATCCAGGTTAGAACAATGGGAGCTGTTTTGGGCCTTTGTTCAGCGGCACAAGTAAGTGAATATCTTTTAATATGTAATATCGATTTACAATCGTGAGTGGAAATTGTGCATTCCACTTTTCATTTCTTTTTTTCTGGGTGTCATTATCGGGAATCCCATCCCTGATGCATTAAATTTGCATATCGTCTGAAAACATTGCAAACTAATGATTTATATTTATGATATTTACATATTTTTACCTTAGTATTGAATTTCAACCTTAACAATAATAAGAATTTGGGGTACTAGATACAAAGTTTATCAATTTAGAGCATTTTGGAAATTTAAGTAACAATAAAACTACATCCCACAATCTGCGGTCAGTCGTAGTTACACGTCCGAGATTGACTTTCAAAATGATTATCACAATAAATTCAAGATAAAGCAGATGATTCATACCATTGAGACAAATTACCGGATTCGAAATATCACGCATTAATGAAAATTTTATATTGCATGGATATCTTTTATTTAAATCCTGTTATTAGTAGTGGATAATACTTAAACTACGGAGATACGATTTAAGTGCGACTGACAAGCCGCAGGTTTTATCAACAAACAAAGGTCTTTGTTTTTATGAAGGAATCGAAATATAGCATGAGTGTAAAGTTCTTGCATAGTTTTGAATTCAGAAATAACCCATCATCTTCAGATGTCGAAAAGCAATTGATCTGTTGATGTGAAGTTCTGGTGCAAACCCTTCCGTAAAAATTCGAGAGTTGCTTTCAATCAAATCGCAATTGCTTTCAAGAACGTCGTCATCAACGTGACTAGGCCTCTGAGAGCGATATTCATTTTCGAAGTTAAAAATCACCATATCGAAATTTGGGAAACCAGTACATGACAATGCGAATCTTTGGTGCACGGTTCAAATAAACTTCCTGAATACTATTTGTAGCATGATTAGCCTTTACTCCTTTCCGGAATTCGTATAATATAATATGGCGACTTTCCCTTTTCATTTTAAATTGAAGTTTCCATTCCTGAAATTAAAGCGAAACATTTATTTATGGTACTCTAATTAATGCTTTGACTGCGTCTGTCAAGTGATATATAATATTAGCATCTTCAGATTATATGTGCCGCACTGCGGAATGACAAAAGCCAACTATCGAAAATACTCTAGAACTTTTGCACTCATCCTATAAATAAAGTCGTTAAGTATTTCCCAGACCAAGTTCCTTACCCAGATATTTGTCGATATTACGTTCCCTTTTTTTTTAATTAATGGTGTATAATTATTTTGTCCTCATTCACTCATTTTTATCGTTTCTGTTGCAATGCTTGGAATCCCAGTTTGATATATATAGCCAATGATGTCAATGACCCAGAATATTTGTCTGTGGTGCACGAATTTCCCCATTATAGTGTTTAATAAGCCCAGAGTAGACATCAGCTCCGATGATAAGAGCCATCTTGTCCTTCGAGTCAATTTTCGTATCTGCAAGTTTCACATCAGCTAGGAATGAGAGGTTCCGAGCCAACGTAAATGGTAGTGGCACGTAATCAGAAAAATGAGCCAAGATGAGCACGTTTAGAGTACAATGTTGGGAGCTGTTAAAATGAGGCAATATGTTGATTGATGCAGGCCCCTTTGCCGTTAGGTAGCCAGCACGACCAACATCGTATACTGGAACGGACAATGCTTGGCGCAACCGTTGATCGAGTGATACGATGAAGAAGGTGGCGTCTGAACATGGGTCCACCAAAGCACGAACTTCGACCTTGCGTTGGAGTTCTGATTGAACCATTGTGGGGGTAAAAGTATAATGCCAACGTATGGCACAGGATTCACTGTAATCCCCCAACGATGATCCGCAGAAAGAAATGAAAAAAAAACACGTTTTTATTTATTTAATTTTATTTCCGGTGAATGGCACAATATCGATTGAACTTAATTACACAGCTAAAAATTGGTCTCAATTGTATTTGCCAACATGAATCACAGCCTCACTGGATTAATCAGAATATCTATGATTTACTATTTCACTTCTGTCAAGCAGGGAATGCAGTACGCGACGGAAACGCCAGACTGTTCAGCTGGTCGGTCGTACGCAAATCGCGAATATAGGTGAACCGTCAAAACAGGCTTCGGGAACGAAAAACTTTACCTGTACACCAACTCTATCGAACGACTCCTTGGGCTTTTTGTTCCGTGAACTAAACGAACTATCTCATCCGCAGATACAACCAGGTTCAGATACAAATAGCGACTCCTGCGGCAGCGTGACTGCACGCGATGGTGATTGAATAGTGACTGGTGTGAATTAGGGTTGAAATTCATATTTCTTTCTACACACAGGACAACCAAAAGAGACCACGCCTCTGCTCTCTCAACCTCACGCCCGTCAAAGTATGAGTAACTTTTGTTAATAGGGTAATTGACGGACACGAAGAATGAGAGAACAGAAAACATGATATGCTGTGATCTCGGGGTAGCTTTGGTTGTGTGTGTTTGTATCAGATGCAGCTACTGACACGACCTACTGACCCAGTGGTACGGCTATGGTGTAGTTAAAGCGCATTGAACCGTGGAAAGAAATACGAATGAGAGGGAACCCTAGCGGATGTTACTCCCCTGCAAAGAGAGATCATTGATCCCAAGCGAATGGGTGATCTGAGGGAAAGTCGATAGGACGCCGCTGATGTTCGGGAAATAATTCGCGTGAGAACCAGACTCTAAGACGCTGAAATTACCCCAGCTATTTTGCTATGTTGCAACAGCGTCGTTCTTTTAGACTTGTTGTTGCTAACCGACATTATGAGATTTCCGATGGGAAACTCATGATTAGCAAGAATGGAGTTGCCGTATGACATTTATGTAGCTAAACTCAATTATGCATTATCTGCAAAGGATGATGAGTTTAGCTATACATCCGTTTGAAATGTTTTACAGGGGAATACATATAATGGAAATTGGTAAGTATGACGCACTGAAAGCGGTCGAAATTAGGTGGAAATGTTGGTTGGAATTGTGGGTTGTTTCTCATGTAGAATAGAGAAACCCCCCACACCATCACTCCTGCAGTAGCGACTGTTGAGGAGATGTGATAGTATGTGAGCAGACCCCTGGAAAGGTGGTGGGTCTTATACTCACTTCTTGATGCGGTGATGAGAGCGACGTTGTGGCCAAGGAAGTCCTAATGTGCAGCATGGTGTGATGTCGTCCTTGACATTGCCTGCAAGTTCTGTGTGGCAGATAGGCAAAAGGTGCTGGCCTTAAGAGTTGAAGCACAAATTCTTTTGAAATGATTTTCGTTTTTCAAAACCTTTGCAGGGGGAGCTGTAATGTGTTGCTCCCCATAACGAAAATAAAGGGCGAGTTAGAACAGAAAACCACCTCTCAGAACCAATTGAAATCCGGGACGGACTAAAACTGGGGGATGGCCTCTCACCATGTCTTTTTAACCTTGTGCTCGAGTACGTCACCAGAAAGGTACAAGACTACAACATGGCCGGATCATCCCTAAACGGGGTCACACTAGTGCTCGCATATGCGGATGACATCGCTGTTTTGGTCGGTAATCTAGAAACTGTGAGTAAAACAGTGAAATCATCATCCAAGCGGCAGAAGAGGTGGGCCTAGAAACAAATGAAGAAAGGTCAAAATATATGATTACGGCGCGCACAGGTGGACCTCAGGGAACACATATAAACGTCAGAGGCAAGGTATTTGAAAAAGTTAAAAAGAATTTAAATATCTGGGAACAATACTAACAGACAGTAACGAAATGTGGAAGGAAATTAACGAGACTGCATTCCGGCAACGCTAGTTGGCACGCAGCCAGTAAACTGCTGAAATCCAAACTGCTATCACGTAATATTAGGCGTACAATTTTGCTTCCGCCGTTTTTTTCCGAAATTCGAGGCTTTATTGTAAAAAACTGGTTATGTTGGTGTGCGACTTTGCTTCCGCCGTTTTTTTCCGAAATTCGAGGCTTTATTGTAAAAAATGGGTTATATTAGGTGTACAACATTGTTTCCGCCGTTTTTTTTCCGAAATTCGAGGATTTATTGTAAAAACAGGGTATACATTTATGATTCAAAGTATTATCCATCGCTGGCCACTACTTTCCCCCATCTTTCGGGCAGCATACGAATCCCGTGTTGAAAAAACTGGTCATCTTTTGAAACCTCCCGCAAATGACGAGAATTTGGCTCGTAAGCTGACATGTTTAATCGAGAATAACTTTATGATGCAGACACAAATCGACTAATATTTCGATGGCGTTATGTTTACAAATACCTAAGCTTATTGTATGACATCTATGATCTATTTATTTCAACTACCACTTACCGCTTCAGCCATCTATTGCAAAACGGCGGAAGCAAAGTTGTACACCTAATATAACGCTCCGGGTGTATAGAACCATAATCATGCCGATTGTTCTGTACGGATGCGAAGCATAGGCTCTCACAAAACGGAACGAAAACAAATTCCGCGTAATCGAGAATAAAGTTTTAAGAAGTATCTTTGGCAGTAAATATGACGAAGAGGCAGTACAACTCCACAACCATGAATTGGAAGAACTATACCCTAAACCTACAATAATGAGAGAAATGAGGTAGCGAAGATTAAGTTGGGGCGGACATGTGGCGCGAATGGGCAACGATAGGACCGTGCGTAGAATTCTTGACGGAAGGCCAACGGGAAAGATACCGGTAGGACGGTAGGCAGGAAAGATACCGGATGGGGGGAGGGCAATGTACGATTTGAAGTTGAGGAGATCGGATCAGATGGTCAAGCGAGGAAGGAGAACGCACAGGACAGGGAACGAGGGCGGAGTCGAGTCGATGAGGTCATGAACTTCCGGCTACCTACAGGCCAATAAATAGTAAATAGTAATATTGTAGTAATCACACAGAGCATCCTCATCATTGCTGGTCGCAACGTGCAACAGTCTCCCTAAAAAAGTTTCTCGGCTTTGAAAAACCTTTAAAAACCATCTTTTAACTAGGTTTTGCGGTAGGATTGTTTCTATAACTGTCGTGGCTTCAAATTATTACTTTTTTTACAACACCACACAACAGGGAGCTTTTTAGCTTTTTTGGATTCATATAGAGTAGATTTTCCGTGCGATATTTCAAATTGAATCTAAACCTTTTCTTTTTTTTCGCAAAATTCCATTACTGTTGGCTTAAACTTAATATTAACTAAATGGTTTCCTTTTATTTATGAAAGGCTTGATTGTATATGTCCTCTCTACGACTGTGTCTAATTTTACATTTTTTTCATTTTTTTACTCTCGTGGATTTTACTCATTTTTACTCTTTTACTCTTTACTTACTTTTACTTTTCAGCTTGCATGCTGCTGTACTGGAACAGCCTGCTCTATTTGCTGTCAAGCATGCCCATCATGTCGGAACTCCGTTTCTTCTCGCCTAATGTATGCGCTTATGCTGCTAATAGGGACAATCCTGGGAGTGATTGCTCTTTCGCCAGGACTTCAAGAAAGTTTGAAGAAATTACCGTTTTGCTTGAATTCGAATTCTACGGCTACGAGTACTGTTGTTAAAAATACTTTTGGACAAATTGATTGCCAATATGCTCTTGGATACATGGCTGTCTATAGAATTTGCTTTGGCCTAGTCTGCTTCTTCGGTCTGATGGCTCTTATTATGATAGGTGTTAAATCATCGCGAGATCCTCGATCATATATACAAAATCAATTTTGGGGATTGAAGTTCTTAATATGTGCTGGAGGTACCATCGGGGCGATATTTATTCCAGATGGATCCTTTGGACCGACTATGATGTGGGTTGGCTTAATTGGCGGACTGGCTTTTATAGTAATCCAACTTATAATCATCGTTGACTTCGCTCACTCCCTAGCAGAGAATTGGATTGGTAAGTTATAATTATGATTACTTGGTCGAGTCTTATAATTATTTCCATTTAATTTGCTTTCCAGATAATGCGGATTCGAATAAAGCTTATTATTATGCCTTGGTATCCGTGACATTTCTGGCGTACATTGCCTCTTTGACAGGCATCACTCTTTTGTTTGTGTATTTTACCAAAGTAATTGCAAGTTTTGTAAGGATTTTCATAAGTGAATCACAAGTTTAACTTTTAATTTCAGCACGATGATTGTACATTAAATAAGTTCTTCATAACGATCAACATGATCCTGTGCGTCCTTATGAGTGGTATATCAGTACTGCCCTCAGTTCAAGAAAAACTTCCACATTCTGGTCTTTTACAAAGTTCACTTGTAACACTTTATACAATTTACTTGACCTGGTCTGCGATTAGTAACAATCCAGGTAAGATAGTATATTAAAAAAAAAAAAGAAAACTTAAAACATTTGTTTTCACAGAATTGGATTGTCATCCCGGAATGATGTCCTTAATGAACAGTAATCCTAAGGCAACATTGAATACAACAAACATAATCGGACTTATTGTCTGGATGTTGTGTGTATTATACAATTGCATAAGTTCTGCCGTTGAGGTGTCCAAAATTAACACGGAATCGGACAAAGAAGGTATATATCACTGTTGAAAACCATTTACTTTTCCTTGAAATAGTCTTCTATGAAAGTTGAACTAAAGCTTCAGTAATTCTACTGCTCACTTCTGTTTAAGTTGCTTTAATTTAATCTTTTCTGTTTAATTTGCGTTCATTTAATCTACAAAGTAGTGTTATCGTGTTTTACGACGATAGTGCAGAACGTGTGATTCGAACTGACGCTATGACGGTTAGAATCATCAAAAATGTAACCAATGCTCAACACATCAGACCACTAGCGCGTGTACGAATCCGATTTGTAAACTCAAGTACAGTCAACTGATGTGGAATTGCTATGTTATTGCTTGGTATACGGCTGGTGCAATTCTTATTCGAGTTTTTCTTTCGGAGTTCTTCGCTATTTGCTTATATATTGTGTGTGTATCTGTTGGAAACTCCACACTACTCCCTCGCTAGTAACTTTGTTACGATAAACTTCGTGTGCGAACGGCGGAGCGAGGAACGAGCGAGCGAGAGGACGTCGGAGCAGGCGAGTGTGCCGGTGCTCTATGCGGAAGTCGTGATCGCAGTCGTAAAGTTCTGTTTACTATGGGGAAGTGTGTGTGTGTGTGTGTGTGTGTGTATGTGTGTGTGTGTGTGTGTGTGTGTGTGTGTGTGTGTGTGTGTGTGTGTGTGTGTGTGTGTGTGTGTGTGTGTGTGTGTGTGTGTGTGTGCGTGTGTTTGTGTGTACATGCAGAGATCACGCCGGGTTGTTGCGTTAAGCAAGGATAGTGAAGACGGTGATTTGAACATACAATGAAACGGGTGAAAAGCGAAGCAATGAAGCATCAGGCAACTGGCCATGTGTACGAATTCGATTTGTAAACTCAAGTACACTCAACTGATGTGGAATTGCTATGTTATTGCTTGGTATACGGCTGGTGCATTTTCTTATTCGAGTTTTTCTTTCGGAGTTCTTCACTATTTGATTGTATATTGTGTGTGTATCTGTTGGAAACGTCACAGTGTGACCAGAATTGTTCGATTTAACAAAGAGTTCATTCTAGTAAGAGGCTTAAAAGGCTAATTACTTATTTGCGTACAACATTAATAAGTCGTTCAATTAGTCGCATTTTTGAAGATATACAAGTTAAGGGGGCTTGCATTTGTAGTCATATTATTCTTATAGCAGGAGGATTCTCTGGAATTGCATTATCGTGTAGGCACTGCAACAATCACTTAAAAGCAATTCATTCTTCTTTAATGGGGACCTTATTGCCACCTAGTCACAGTAATGACACAGGGTCGTAAGTTAGAAAATCAATTAATGTAACTGGCAGATTTAAATTGCGCTGCCTTCAAAGTGTTATACCGTAATTTGAGGCCATCATAAAATTACGGAAGACACTTCCTGAATGAAACCTGTAAAAGTAAGAAAACAACAGCGACGCAAAAATCATTTATAATTCTCTAAGAACTTCGACAGCGTCAGTTTTTGTTGCGTAAGAGTGAGTGAGTTGGCTTTGGCTACACAACAAATGAAACCAAATGTATTCGTACGCTGCCTAGTCACTTCTATTTCAATTCATTGTTATAATAAATGTAATCATTTGTACAAGACTATACAAATTCCGGTCTTTTAATTAGAGTTCGCGGAGCATGATTAAAACCGTCAAAAATCACCCATAGGTCTGTGGGGTGGCGGTCCCCGATTCATCCGAAAACAACACTGTTCTTTACTTATTATAGTTAAATTTACTCTTTTTTAATTGGGAATCGATTTTTTTCATTTATGACTTCGTCTATCTTCACTTTCAGGACGAACTGTCCCGACTTTCAAATATCGACCAACAAACTTATTTTTATTTGGCTATAGCTTCCTATCGCCATTCGCTGGGAGGCTATGGATGGATTGTATATCCACAGGAGCAAGGAGTTGCCTCTATGAATAAGGTTACGATCAGGGTCATTTGCGAAATTCAAACTTATGTTCGTTTTTGGCAGCGAATATTCTCGCTGTGATATCAGATCTCAGACCTTGTGTTATCTTACTTGGGAAAAATATATTGCACCACAATATACCAATATACTACCCTTAAAGTTTTTATGCAATTCCTATCGGAAGAATTCCAAGGTGAGAAACACATTCGCCGTGCCGTCCAAAAGAGGATTGTAATATTTGTGTTTCTTTCATGCCCTTTCCAATTATCGTCTGGGATTTGCGGAGATAGTGACTGGCGATAATGCGTTTATCCTTCGCTTTTGGCTAATTGTGTTTTACCCAACATTGGGTCGCTAGACAAGTTTGATTTTACGAATCACGCACGTCTCATTGGGTATTCATGTCTAGGGGTGTGGCGTATTTGTCATGAAGAAGTCGTACAGGAATGGAATCCGTGGAAATTTATTCAGTTTTCTGGGCGAAACGTCCCGTTGTTCTCTGAGCTTATGCGGAGACTCGTAAAGAAACCAAGATCTATTAAAACTCACACATGATTATATCTACATGACTATGCCACATTCTTCTTTACCAGCATCCACTTCATCAAACTTTTACTTATGTAAGATCTTAATGTGTTCCTTCCAAAGGGTGTCCTGCAGACTCCTTTCTGAGGAGATCACCTTCTGAAGCTTCGTTTCCAAATCATGAACTTGTTACGGTCATTTGTTTTCGTGATTATTGAGATGGCATATACTTCCGTCACTTCCAGTTTTTACAACTTCCGCCATTCTCTCGTTTTCTCGAGCCGTTTAATGAAAAAAATATTGTTTGTAATATTTTCTCCTCACTATCGATGCATTGGTATTTTTTTATTTCATTTCACCCCCTTCTACGACCACATGCTTTGTATACCTATTGCATTCTTATGCTTCGGTGACCTACTGACTTTTTCAGGAGTTACCGGAATGTTATCGCTGACTGTCACTCAATACATCAATGTGATCCTGTATCAGGTTGTGACTGAAGAACAATGAAAGTAACAGATTGTGTTAAAGTCAGAATAGATGGGGAGAGATATGGCACAGCGTATTTGTTGAACGTGACTTCTGTTGTTGGTTATACAAAGAATTAATTTTGCCAACGATAATGCTGTCAACAACTACATTGAAACTGTTGTCGACGGCCAGCCGTTCTTCCTTTATATGAAAGGGAAGAGTTGTGCGGTGGTCGAAAACTCGAAGTCTTTCCATTTAGGCCGAAGATATGCAGGACCATATGGGAAAGTCGTACGATATTCCAGAACGGATTAGCTGCTTACAGCAGAGAAGCTTAATTTTGGCGTCAACTTTGTTGCTCAACTTCAAAATGTTGTGCAGCTGCTTAGACCGATCGAGGCCCCTTTGAAGAATGTGGGTCACATGTTTGATGAAATTCATTTTTGGGGTATAGATGACCCCAAAATATTTTTTTTCCTGTCCTGTGGTCTAATCGTAGTACCTCCTATTTGTATTCGAATATTTTGTGAATATCGAGAAGTAGGTTGGGAGTGTTTACTACTCAGAATTATAGCTACTACTCTGGATGGATTAAGTCGAATTTTCCATCGACTGTAATACTGATACAGTTAGTCCAGGTGACGGTTAAGTCGATTTGTTGCGAGTTTAGGGCTTTTGGATGACCTGAACATCAGGAAGTCATCCGCATAGTATATCTGGTTTATTCTCCCGTGCACAGGCTGAGGAATATCTAAGGTGTAGATATTAAATAAGATGGAGCCTAGAATGGAGCCTTGTAGTACGCTTGCAGCGGCGTTGACAGTTCTGGATAGCTTTCCATTCAGTCGAGCATGAAAAGTTCTGTTTCAAACGAAGTGTGGGGGTTGGGGGTTCTCTATATTACGCGGAGCACCAACCCACAATTACAACCCAATTTCGTCCCCTAACCGCCACCACGTTTACCTCAATCCCTTCCGTCGGCCAATTTCACCTGCAAAACGTATCTACCCACAAGACGCATAGCCTGAATTCATTCTTCTATGCAGATAATGCATAACTGAATTCAGCCCTTTTATGCCATATGGCATCAATATTCATAAATCACATGAGATTTCTACCGGAAATTAAAAATCTCATGTTTGGTTAGCAACAGCAAAGTCTGGACAAGCGACGCTGTTGCTATATAACGAAACCGCTTGGGTTTTATCGAATTCTTTTAGTTTTGTTCCCACGCTAATATTATCCTAAGCCATCGCGCGTCCTTTGACCTGCGCCAGACACAGCTATTCACTGGGCTTAATCATCAACATAAAAAATATAATAAAAAGAAAAGAAATATTTTCAAGAACAGTAACTCCCCGAGTTTTAATTTATTCTCTTCTTTCGGTGATCATTTTGCTGTGGTAATCGGTGGGTGTTAAGTGAACCCGTGCCGTACCGGCACACTACTTTTAACCCCCACAGAAGTGGTAGATGATACTACACAGCGTCCTACTAAGACCAGTGTTCAATAATTTAAAGACGAGACCAATCCAAGTCGTGTCAAAAGCCTTTCCAATGTCCAGGTTCATTGCAATGGTGTATTCCTTATTAAAGAGGCCACCACAGACGTGGTTTTTAAATATGTTGAGAGCCACAGTGGTGCTGTGCGCTCTTCTAAATCCAAATTGGAAAACGGGTATTAGATTCCTGGCACTGATAAAGTTATTCAGCTTCTCGTATATGAATTTTTCATATATTTTTATGGTGAAAGCTTCAGGGGTGTTACGTTGGCTTCCCAACTTTTGCTATTGGGCAAATAACAGTATGCTTCCAAGCTTGAGGTAAGTACCCCAAGTTGTAGGCATGGTTGAGCAGAATGGAGAGTTTTATAAAGAATAACGCAGAAAGCCTTCGCAACGAGTGGTACGACATGTTGTCGATACCGGGTGACTTCTTGGGTTTCGAGATTTAACTAGGTTCTGTAGCGTATTTGGTGTGATGAACCCGTGATCATTATGACGTGTGCTGTCGAAGTATGTACTGTTAGCTGAGTTGAAGAAAACTATTGGCTCGTGAAAGTTGTCTAATTTGTTGTGAACCCCTGAATTAATTATTGCATTATTGTCCGGGTCGCCATCCTCGAGAGTGAGCTTGTGATTATTTTCAATGATATCTTTGATAATATTTGCTTTATTGGCGTCATTATTGACAACAACACCGCTGTGCATGATTGGGCCGGTGATACGAGCAGCGTCACATAATCTCTTTAGCATTTTTATAAACGTTCTGGCCCATCTGAATATCCTTTAGCTTGTCTTACAATTGTCACTCTGAATTTTTCTATCCTCACCAATCCCTTTTTATACTAGTTTCCAAATGTTGGGTTTTGACATCTAACCATTTACCCCTGCGTATACCTCTTTCATATTTAGCTCAAAATATTTACGCAGCCACTTAAGACAAGAGAACGTTCGCTTATCACCATCCACATTCACATTTAGTGTAATTCTCGGAGTTAATATCCTGAGTCTGTTGCGAATGTCATCCATTCACAATCAACTCATTGAGTGTTTACGGCCGGTGTCATATTTCGGTTTTGCAGCTGTATGTTTCGGTCAACTGACCATCGTAGGTGGCGACCGACATTGGTGTTCGAACGCCCGTCGTTAGTTTCGTCTTTCCAATGTACAACTGCATGAACGAAATGCCGACGTAATCGTACACTGGGTATTGCCTTTGCCGAGTAGGCGTTGGGTGACAAGGGCATTCATCCAGCAAGTGCGTGTAATCAAACGGAGAAGCCATTTGGAAAAATGGGTCATGTTGTGAGCCATTCCTCTCACAACATGACCCATTTTGTGCAGATCACAACAAAACAGACAGTTGAGGGATTGACGATATCTGACAAATAGATACAAGATATGTAGCGTTCCACTATCCGAACCTAAGACAAGGTGTGGGAGTGACGTAATAAACGACTGGGAATCTGCAAGAAAGTTGGACAACTCATTATTTTTAATTACTGGCGTTACGCTTTGACTGATGTGATAAAATACCTCATTTGCCATTCCATGAGGGATTTTATCCCATTGCACATTCAGTGTATAAAGTTCTTCCGTGAACTGAAGGTAAATTAAAAAATGCTGTACTTATCTACAGACAGTAGAAACTTCTGGGCATTTGTGGATTACATCAAAAATGCTGATCCTATCGTCAAAGAAATGTAGAAAGTGCTTTCACATTTGAGAGTTTCTCCAAATTCCCATTTGTGTGCGCGCTTGTGTTTAAATAACTAATGTCCCGAGTTGGCAGTTTTCAAAAGGAACGGTTCTGAAAAAGTTAACTCACCCTATATCCTGTTAAGAAAACGATAGGTATAATGTTCACCCTTTTTTTTAACAAGGGAGCACTATTTTGTCTTTGAAATCCTTTATATCTATTTTTTGTTTGTTTTAGGTAGGAAGGTGGAAATCTTCAAAAGATATATTTGGACCGATCCAGATGCATACCGTTTTTTTTTACCAATTAAAATCACCCGCCAGCACATATTTCCGTTGTTCCCCACAGCACTTTCTTTTTAGATATTCCATCGCGGGGCGGGACGGGATTTATCTGTTACTCCAATCCACGCGTCGCAACTGCTGCATTAAGTCACATAGAATAACACTTCTTTTGAGCTTAGCAAGTATTTATTATGTTACTCCTATGAATAACTGTCCGTCTCAAATGTCTCTCCAATATCAATCGTGTGCTCACGAATCTCACGCACTGTGTGAGTACATATTCCGCTTTTTCTATTTTGTAGTAGTACAGTACAAGCAGTAGGGGTGATTGGCATTCTCATATTTGTGCAGGTATTGCCGAAAGCATCCATGTCCTGATATCAGCTGACTCAGGTGGTAGTTCAGCTCGTCATGTTTTCTTTTCACCCAGGGTTCTATATCAAGTATCATGGTGTGGGTCCTTCTTCCTTTGGTAGATGAATCCTACCTTCATTGCCATTCTCCTTGGCGGGAGATCTCTACTTGTATCCGCATTCGCCAGTGATTCTCTTGCAGGGCTAGTGTGCCAGCTTTATGCAAAGCGGCGGTCTCTTTAGCTGCAATGTCAACTGGTTTCCTTCCAGCCATGACCCTTCTGGCATCTTCGGATTTCGTCGGGAAGGAGCAGCACACTCTTATTGATGACCCTATGTACTGAGTTCACTCCTCTCATGCCTTATGGTCTGTCGGGCCGGCTCATATGAGACCTTGTTACATTACAATGAAATAGTTGACGCTGGTTATCAAATTCTTTATGCGTGGCCGAGATCCTCCAACATTGGGTGGTCTCGCCATTAAAACTGTCTCCGTCTTATATGCGCCTAGTTCCAGTTCGGTCATATCTAGTCAGTGTTTAATGCTCTGGAATGCATTTTTTAAAATTGTACTTCTCACAGGAAAGGCGAACCTATAGCGCTGGGTCAGCGCCCTGGGATGCTACTTTTTCCTGACCGGGTCCGTGAGCTAACTTCCGAAAGATGCTCAAGGATTTCTCCCAACAACTTCACGAAGTCTATAGCTGCCAAACTGCACAATAGCAAGAGTCGTCAGTTGAACCAATGTGCACAATCAAGCGCAAGACACAACCTCCTTACTAACTCCGCCATTGAGGCGCGAAGAGATGAGAATAAATATTCTCTAGGTCATTTAGATTTTGGATGTTTAGCTATGGCCACTATCTGTTGTAAACTCGCTGTTATTTTATATTTTTCTGGTATACGCATCAACTAGGGTAAGACTTGTATATCGCCTATAGCGTTTGCGATGATAGTGAAGAGCGTACGTTTTGAACCCACGCCATGACGGTTAGAATCATTAACACTAGAACCAGAGCCTCAACACATCAGTCCACTGCCGCGTGTACGAATTCGATCGTTATTCTCGACTACACTCAAACTGATTTGGAATTGCTATGGTAGACGGTTCTGATGCTTTGGTTATTCGATTTTCGGTCGTTGTTGTTCTTCACAATTTGCTTGTGTATTGCGTGTATCTGTTAGAAACACCACACGCCCAATGCTTCTAGTATTTGATTCCATCTTGGCGAGTTAAATCCATTTTTAACGCCTAGTATCATTACAGAGCAGTATTTGTTTGGTCCCCCTAGTCATCGTGATCTGGCTATCGCGTTGCGGACGATGTCGCATACAACAGATATGACTTTACTGGTTAATCTACCTTTCCGGAACACATATTGTCATTTAGTGAGTCCCGGTGTGCCCTCGCTGGACGGTGGATTGTTCCAAGCGAGTGACAATTACCCGCTCAATCAGTTTCCCTGTTGTGTCCAGCATGTACAACGGGCGATAGGACGGCGGCGCTTCTGGTTCCTTGACTCCTTTTTGTATAAGCACAAGCCGCTGTTTTTTCCGTCGTTGAGGAAAATATCCTGTTTGGAGGCAGGCGTTGAAGAGGCTGCTGAAAACTTCCAGCTTTTTACTAACAGCAGTCATCATCACAGCGTTACATACAGTCACGGGGTGTTTTTTTAATGACCCTTGCAACTAAGAGCATCTCTTCGATGATCACTGGAGGTATAGTACTTTCACTGATGTTTCAATTCTCTTGTGCTCTCGTGGGTTCATACAGCGGAAAGAGATCAGTGACGATTCTGGCCATGTCACTTTTACTTCTTTGCGTTTGAATGTTGTTGCGTGGTCTTTTCATGACTATCCTTTGCAGGGAACGAAGCTGTTGGTTTATTATGGCAGGGTCACCATGTAAGGTACGACGGTGGGAGAGTCGCATTGTAAGCATTAGTGCGTTACCAAGCAGGGTAATGCAAAAGTCTGACGAAAAATGTGAAGCGTATTTTTTAACGCAATGTTGTTTTGGGTCCAATTCGTTCGAACAGTGCTATCAGGCGTAGACGGTCCTAAAGGAGAGATCTCCCCTTGACTATATGGCAGGGCACGAATGCTATAGGCTTTTGCCAGAAAGTCGGAGTCCATTCGTAGGCCAGGGCACGAATGCCACAAATATCTGCCAAAAAGAAAAAAAATAATGAGAAGCAGGTTTGATTGAAGTTATTCTTTTAAAAACTAAATACTATTTCGCCCACCAACATTTCCTATGCATATCGATACCAAGTAGGGCAATCATATTTCGGCCGAACAATCATGACCTGAAAACTATGATTCTAATTTCAAGCACTCTGCACATTACATGGCAAATCCACAATGAGTACCATGCCACACATCTATCGGAACACCTGGGCAACGAGTATTGATACATAATACTCGAACTTTTTGTGAGTATCATGCACCGAGATATCGTGCGCCATATATGACACACATCTATCGGAACACCTGGGTAATTGAGTATTTTCATGGCATACTTTTTGTCTGACTTCTTCTTGCGAATGCTTCAAGCAGTGGCTGGTCTCCACAGTTGGCCCAAGTGATTAAAAGGTGACTTAGTTCTGGCATCATCGGTTACCTATTCCTTGAATTTTGTTTCCCACTGTGGTGGACCGTAACAACAGTAGAAATGAATTCCCTTGACATTACCATAGTCTAATCCTTTCAGACGCTGGCCAATTCTGTGTCCTCTAGGGAATTTTTGGGTTCTCTAGATGGCCACCCCTCCATTACTGTCTTGCTCCCATGTGTTTGTGCTGGTGTCAGACGTCCTGTACTGTTCGTTGATGAGTACGGCGCCATATTTCTTAACTGTTTGGGAAAGGCGATCTTGTGCGGCTTCACAATGGTTTAAGCTAATTTGTATACACTTAAAACTGCCCAATTATATTCAGAAGATTGGCCATCACGTTTTTAAATGCTTAGCATTTGTAATTTCCAGTTGAGTATACGAGTACGTTACTGCTTTCGCACACTGATTCCCAGATAATTCTTTTTCGTGGTGCTTGATAGCCCTTCGTTTTGTGGCCTTTTCCTCCGCATTTCAGAAAGATGTCTGAGCGATCTTCTTCGGATTCAGGATTTCGCCGCATCTCCGTATTGGCAGCAGCCCACCGTTTTGGGTATGATTGTGGAATAGCTTTTTGCGCATGAATCCCCCGTATCCATTTACTCTGTACCTGGTTCTTGTTGCAGTGTTGGTTTCTTACTCTTCGGATATATTCCTTTATGACGTTGCGGCAATAGCGTAATATTTTTTTCTATTCCGTTAATCGCATTAATCCATGGAATGTACGGGATTTTTATGAACTTGATCTAGTGATCGCAAGCAAATGGGAGAACGACAATCTCAAGGGAGGATTCCAGGTGGTGGTAGTGCTATAAGTCTCAGAAATAAACCTGGCTTCTTTTGTTCTGCGACTCAAGAGACCGGGGTGTTTCAAGAACGTAATTTCAGTCGGAGGTCATTCGGACAGCAACGCCCAAAGGAGTAGCAGCGTCAAGGGATATGTTTAGCGTACGTACGGATAAACGACGCTCAAATGACGTTGATGCGTACAAAACGATGTCATGCAGTCATTGCAATAATAAATCAAATGATCCATATCTCTGTGCGACCATGGATTTGTGTGTACAGGTCTGCGTTTATTCGATACGAGTCTCTATCAAGGATTCCACTTGCACGCTATATTCCTGAAAACGGTTATCTGCCGATGAATCAATGATCGTGCTAGGATAGCTGTTTTTTATTATGCTTATTTATTTCTTTTGGGAGTATAGTGATGAGCTTGTGGGTAGTTTTTATTTGGTATCATCAATGATACAGGTTCAATAAAAACTCCACAGTTGCAAAACACAAGAACACTAACTGCAGTGGTGAAGGTGGTAGAAGTAAACTCGGCTGGAAGTCCTTTGTTGTCGATACTCCACTATCGACACGTCCGAAATTCCTTCGTGGTGCGCGCAGTCGTCCCATTGCTAGCAGCAGCCTTGGATAAAACACTTGGTATTGGTGTTGAGCACTGTTTTTTATTGTTCGAATTTTTCTTTCTGTTTTAAAGTTAGGAGTGTTAATTTTGATTAAAGGCACATATTTTTATTAAAGAAGAGTCAAAGCACTTTGTAAAGTCGAATCGGACTAATCGCGACACTGTTCATTTCTTAATTAACCATTCAATTCGCCGTACGAACAAAAGAGCGAGAATTGACAAACAAAAAAGGATTCCACTGATATTGACGGTTTATCGAACTCAACCTGAAATTAATTTAAGAACGCGACCGCACTCCGACGTGTACCAGTCGAGGGATAAAATTTGACTCCATAGATCGCGTGCGCACACTAAGGCTGTTGAAATCTTACTCCTCGGTCTGCCGCCGTCAATATCCATTAACTGTGGTGAAGATGGACTTCCATCGGTCTGGAAGTAGCCAATCCGATCTTTTCCTTGGCGATAACCAAAGAGCGATCGAACTGGAATCCATAACCGAAGCATTTCCCCAGCGGCCGTAGAGGCCTGGATGAAAATCCATTTGTTGGAAGCCACGACAACGCAGAAACGAAAAGTGCGTAAAAGGAAATCCAGATACGCCGGCTGATCAAACAAGCGATCGGCTGACCATGCCATCGTAAATCATAGGAATCGGTTTCCTATTCTGTTGGTATTATATCAACAGACTTCGATAAGGCGAGGATGAACATGTCATACACGTGCATGAGAAAATGCTGCTTAGCCTTGTGCGTTGACATGCTCGGGGATTCATGTTGGTTACCTGATAAGGTAACCAAATTAGATTTCAGAGGGCATGCTGCAGAGTAGCTTACGCTGCCCAAAATTTCAGGTAAGTACCATGGCTTGGTGTGGAAAGAGGAAGGTTAGGTAGGGTTAAAGCGATGGGTGGTTCTTCGGCGCCTTGAAGAAACCCCACAGGCTTCTTTGGGACCACCCTTAATTTTGTTCTCTTTCGACAACTCTTACCTGGAATGAGCACGTATTTGAAACCGTGAAAAGTACATCGAAATAGTTAGGACTTTTGGGGGTGCACAAGTTTCACCATTTCCTTTACCTAACCATCCTTTTTTCTCTCGCCAGCCACTCCCTGTAGACACGCGAATTCTAAAAAAAAAATGCCTTAGGTGGAGAAACCAACTTATGGTTTGTTAAATGAGTTTATCGCGGTCGTTGTTCAACTCAACTTGCTGAATGTGTTCCTCCTCTTCAGACATTTTTCCGCTATACCCGTCAATCTGAGAATGTGCATCAATCCAAGATGAAAGTCAACTTCAAGAGCACAAATAAAATAGAGTCATTCTTTAGACGAACCATATGAATGTGTTTCTACCTGATCATGTGTTTCCTCGTCATTGTAATGTCCAGGCATTTAAGACATCGATAACTCCCTTCCTTACCCACTCGCACTATGCTCTGACATTGAAGGGTACTCCAAAATCCCCTTTTGTGTTCACGTTAGTGTAAAAGAAATAGCATTTGGTGACAAAGTGAAGAATGTGATTTGAACCCATGTTATAAAACGGCCACAATCCTCATAAACATTTAGAACCAAAGCTTCAACACGTTAAATCATGGCTGCGCTTAGAGGGGATGTTCTTTGTTTTGCTATTTTTTAAGGTGTGGGATTGCTATGTCAATTGCTATGGTATGGTGCTCTGATTTGTTTTTCCATTTTCTTTCGGTTTTGTTTTTCACTATGGTTGCGGGTTCGTGTAGTGTGTCGTGTCTGTTGGATCGTTTTTAAACGAATTACATAACTTGAAACAATATGTATGTCTTATTTAGATTTTCGTGAAATGGCAGTCTGGTGTTTCCAATAGATGCACGATACAAAAACCAATTGTGAAGAATACCACTGAATGAAAATCGAAAAATTAGCACTGACCAGCATACTACAGCCAATAACATATTATTCCCACTTCAGTATAGTGATGTCAAGAATAGCAATCCATCTTTTACACGCGGCAGTAATCTAATCTGTTAAGGTTCTAGTTCTATCCTTTAGTGATTCCCACTATCATAAAGTTGGGTCAACTCACATCCTCTTCACTATTGTCGCAACATGCCACAATAGCATTACGTTTCTTATGGATTCTCATTCATTCATTCATTCATTCATATCTACCGAGTTAGTCTTGTTTTACAGAAATGCACAATGCCCTGATCATAAACTGCGATTTATTTCTTTTATTCTGCCATTTTTGTGTTAGTTAGTTTATTTAGTTTTTATTCTCTTATTATATTTCTTTAATTTTTTACACGAACACAAGTTCAATACTAACTGGTGATCGCAATTTTTATTAAATGCACTTTTGTCCCTATTATATGGAACTAATCAGTATTATCAGCAACTATAGCAGACAGTGAAAAGGGAACAGAAGTCGAGGACGGAGGTGACAACGAGAAGGATGGAGTTGCCTACTCATGGACGCTCTTCCACATTGTCTTCATTGCAGCAACTCTTTATGTGATGATGACCTTAACAAATTGGTATAGGTGAGTTATTGAGAATTCATTTCTATTGTACTACATTTGTATAAAACTTATTCTATAAAGTAAGGGCGTTTTGTGGCCCTGTAAAGATAACAAGAAATGTCAATTCGTTCTGAAGATTAAGAAGGTTTCCCGAAATCTGTATTTACGATCTAATATAAAAATTGTCTATTGGTTTCCTAAACGACGCAAATTGATTATTTATACAATTGATTAGTTTTACTAATAACATCAGAAAGTACAGATTTCGTAAAATAAAGACATAGTTGTTGCATAATGTATTACACTAAATACAATACAAAATAGGACACCGAATTGCGGTCGTGGACGTGACAGAGTAAACAAAAGGGCATCTAGATTCATGTCCGTCCGATATCAACTGGTTGTTCGGGATGGCGAAAGCTAGCATTATATACTTTGTGTTTCATACTTATATATACTCTACGACCTTAAAATCCCAAAATGTATCCAGAAAATCCAAGCTACTACTCTACAAGACCACGGTCTTATCAGTACTCATGTATGGATCCGAGACCTGGGTGCTCAATAAAAGGCACTCTGAACTCTTAGCCGCGTTCGAGAGGAAGGTCTTAAGGAGAATTGTTGGCTCCGTATGTGAGGGAGGACGATTGCGGAGACGCTGCAACCATGAGTTGTACGCAATCTACCTTGAAGCTAATGTTGTAAGAAAAATCAAGCTCGGTAGGCTCCGGTGGGCGGAACACCTAGCTCGAATGAGCGAAGAGGAGCCTGCCCGGAAAGTCCTTTGTGGGAGGATATATGGAAGGAGACATCGCGGCAGACCTTGTCTGTGATGGAGGGATGGCGTAGACCAGGACGCCCAGAGCCTGGGAGTGCCAAACTGGATGACATCGGCTCGAAATCGGGACCGGTGGAGAGATTTGTTAAATAAGGCCAAGACCGGTTCCCGGTTGTAGTGCCGATGATGGTGATGATGATACTCTCCGACCGTAGTCTCGTCTGGCTTTCAGCAAACGCCTTTTGGCGGATTTTGGTCTTATTGTCGAAAGAAGTGTTCCTCCGAACACTGTCCAATACTTACACGGAGCGAATATTGTTCAACAAACCACGGGGAGAATACAGCACAAAAATGAAACTCGTAGAGCAATTGTTTTATAATTTTGTTTTTATTGACACAAACATTTTATTTGAAGACGCTCTTTTATTTCGGGTTCGTTATTTTGATTATTACAATACTCACTTACGTCTACGACACACAAATGTTAATGTTTGGTTCTTTATCATAACGACACACGAAGGTTACTATTTGTTCTTCCGCGGAACGAAACACAAATGTTACTATTCTGTTCTTTAGTGCAACGACACAAATTCGGGATGTCCTTCGTGAGGATCAGTGCGAATCCCGGGCCGGCGCGCGTTGAAAATGCCGGGCGATTGAACATCGGATGAATATGTTTTACGGTGTTTACCTTTGGTGGCAGTTCCGTGAATGTATTCGGGTTAACTCGCGACTTGGAAAAATCGAGTATTTTAAGTATCTGTGGATACGTGGCCTCCCAGATGTATGTTACCTTGGTTTCAGGTGGAAAGGAGGACTTTTGAGGACACGTGTCTGTGGGCACGTATAATTTATCTATAGATGAGTGTGCTCCTTGGTTGAACGACGACATCTCCACAAATAGTGGTTTGTGTGGTTCGTAGAACCGCCACAAGCTCGTCCACACATATCGACTTCAGGCCGATGTTACTCAGTTTCGTGGTCCAATATTTTTTCCGTGTCTTCTTCACTGTTATCGTTTTACCTAAATCTTATCCTAAAGAGTTTTCCTTCGCTCAAACGATCCTGATGCATCACCCAGCCTGGCCTGTTGAACTTGGTTTTGTGTTTAACACAGACGTCCGAACTTTGATAGAAACGCATCGTCTAACGAATTGGATGCTCTGTCTGATCTTATCGACAGAATCTTGACCCTGTATCCGCATACTCAAATCGTTATTGTGGTTGATTTCAATGTGCGTAATTCTCAGTCGCCTCGCCACTCTCAAGGTCGGCGTGTCTAGCTTTTTGCTGATTCAAATAGTTAAACACAACTCGTGAATGAGGCCAACACGGATACCAGACAAAGGTCGTCATTCCGCCAACACACTGAACCTATTCCTCACCTGCCATCCTAAAAAATACACGACCGAGGTATCTACGCCCTTGGACAGTTTAGACCACTGTGTCGTGTCAACTAAATTTGCTCTAACCAACAACAAACTTTAAAGAAATAAATTCTTAAAGAACAGTATGGCTCTACGAGAAAGCTAACTGGCTAGGGGCTAAATGACTCTTTTGAGAAGTTAAATTCTTCGTTATTTTTCCGCAATAATGATGTTGACTCTATAACAGACATAGCGTTTGAATTAATAGTGAAGAAGATCGTGTGATTCGAACTGACGCTATGACAGTTTGAATCACGAAAAAAATTGAACCTAAGCGTTACCCATCAGGCTACTGGCCGATTTTAGAATTTGATTTTTAAACTCGACTATACTCCACTGATGTGAATTCTTATGTTATCGTTTGGTATACGGCTCTGATGTATTTTCTTATTCGATTTTTCGTTCGGTGCTCTTCACAATTTTGCTTGTGAATTGTGTGTGTATCTGTTAGAGTCGCCACAGACACACTGACCACCACGATTCTTCTTGGTATGCGGAACTTTCTTCTACACAGGGTGCAGAGTGTCATACCCAAGAGAAATATGTGGCTCGATTCTGGGTGCAGAGAGGCCATTAAGGTTAAAGAGTTAAGCTTCTGTTTATATAAATCAAACTACAGAGGAAAACGGGAGACAATTCAGGAGAGCTAGAAGTGATTGGAATGGGCATATTCAACGCGCAAAGTTCTTGCATGACCAGTGAGTGAGACAAAAAATACTACACTCTCCCACAGGTAGTAGCAACTTCGGAGGATTTGTGAAAAATGTCTAAAACGCGGTCTCCTCATTCATTTCTTCGGTTATAGTCGATGACAGACCAATCACCAGCGCAATGGAGAAGGGAATCTACTTGCTGCACATTTTGCAGCTAACTCAATGCGGTCTGATACCACACCGGCTCCGCCCCAACTTAGACACAACCCGCACACCATGAACCAGATTCACTTTCGAATGTGTATTGTTGTCCAAGCACTCAAGGAGCTGAATGCAAACAAAACCTCGGGTCCTGGAGTTTTTTTTTCCTTTTAAATCCCCATTTATTTCCAATACAATTACAGATTTTACCTAAGACTAAATGTTAAATTCTATTTTACACGTATCATTTTTACATTCTGGTCCGGGTGGCATTCTCGCCAATTCTCTTGAAGGGATGTTCTTCACTCGTTAAACCGCTGTGGAAACTCTTCCATTTAGACATATTCTACTGACCCTTTCCCAAGTAGATGGAAGTCAGTGAACAATCCCCAAAAAATGCGACAAATCATCTCTCTCTTCTTATCAACCCATAACACTAATTTATATTCTCTCGAAGGTAATGGAATTACATTAACCGTCAACTTTCGAAATATCTGGAATCAAATGACCTCTTTAATGACCGCGAATATGGCTTTCGTGGCAACAGGTTCACAGGAGATTTGATGTCGTACCTTACCGAAAAGTGCAGCCATTCCATCCACTACCTCGGCGAAAGTAAGATAGTCACATTGAATATTTCAAAAGCCTTCGACAGAGTTTGTCATCCAGCCCTTTTGTCCTAGGGAGTGGACAATTTACCGATCCAATAAATAAGAGACTATCTTTATGGCCGTTTAATTCAAGTGCTTCTTGATGGTGTCAAATCTGCATCTCTTCAAATTATTGCACGTGTTCCCCAGGGTTCGGTACTCTCACTCACTCTCTTCCTGATCTTTATAAATTATCTCTTCTCAATTACCCACAACCCAGCTCACTCGTTTGCTGATGATAGCACGTCTAGTCTATTATACTCATATGAACTCTTCGAATGTCATTACCAACCAGCAGTTTATGCTTGATTCATTGAATTCTGGCCTCAACAAGGTACATCAATGGGGATTATCTAACCGAGTAGAATTCAATGCCTTAAAACTCTGTGCTGTCTCTTGTCGTCAAAGGCGAACCCCAAAGTAAATGTACTGTCGATGAAGGGCACTTGTATTCACGAAGCCAAGGAACGACCAATCCTCGGCACTCGAATTAATTTGACTCTTAATTGGAATGACCACATATTGGAAGCTGTGAAAAGTGCAGGCAAATGTATGGAGTCCCTTAAATGATGGAAAAGATACTTCGCTCCATCCAACCTGGCCACTATTTACAAGGCTTATATTGGTCCTAAAATGGAGTTCAACTCCCATATTTGGCCAGGCGCATCCAAAAATGCACTTCACGTGCTAGGTAGAATGCAAAAGCGAGCAGTGAAACTTATTGAGGATTCAACCGTAATTCGATCAATTCCGTCGTTAGAACACAGGCGCAACGTTTCATGCATATCTCTTTTCTATAGGTATTACCACGGTCGTTGCTCAACTGACCTTTCTGAATGTGTTCCGCCCCTTCAAACATTTTCCCGCGATACACGTCAATATGAGAATGCGCATTAGTTCACCTTGAAAGTGACCTTCAGGCGCACAAATAAACATAGAGTCATTCTTTAGCCGAACCACACGAATGTGGAATACTCTACCTTATCATGTGTTACCCCATCGTTGTGGTGTCCAGGTATTCAAGACAATATACATCGATACCTCCTTTCCTTATCCACTTCCTCTCCATCCGCTCGCACTGTGCTCTGACATTTCAGGGTACTCCAAAACCCCCTTTTGTGGGCGCGTTGGTGTAGAAAAAAACCTAGCAATTGGTTCGCCAGGCATTTTGGTGTCTTCTATCATGTGTTACGAAATAGGCGTGGTTCCTCGGGCTTCTTTGGTTTAGACCCCGTTGGTCTTCTACTAGAATTGTGTGGTGGTGTATCTGACCTATATCTGACCTCCTCAATAGTATACTGGTTAGTATACCCGCCTGTCACGCGGGAGACCGGGGTTCGATTCCCCGTCGGGGAGCCTCTGGCGCAAGACTAATGACCTTGCCCGGAAAAAAACAAATCATTATGGAAAATTTAACAAGCCTCAGGACTTGCTAAATAAGGCCAAGACCGGTTCCAGGTTGTAGTGCCGATGATGATGATGATGATGATGTATCTGACCTAAACGGGTTTTGCCAGCTTGTGGGCGTGTAACGGGATGGGATCGTTCTGGGAATCTTGTGTTAGAGTTCCTGTTCTGTGTCTCTACTACCCGAGACGCATCGTGTCTAGGCCTAATCTGCCTTTGTCTCGATTCCTGGGGGTTTGGTCGAGTATCCCCGTAGGTCCTATCTAAAACCCTATTTGTTTCCTCTGGGGGATCTTGCTCATCCTCCCAATAGTAAAATGGATTATTTCTTAGCATATGTTGTCTATTTGATGAGGTGGGAGCATGGTATTCGTCGTTCCTTTCCGGTGAAGGTGACTGGTCATGATACCTCGTTGGTATTTCGTAGCTTCCACTCTAACTCGAGAATCCTAGCAATAATACTATCCAAAGCGTCCTTTTCTGATTGTACTATCAGATGCCTCAGTTGGTCGTTTCTGATTCCTACCATCAGAACCGATTTAGCTAATCTCTCGCTCTGGAAGGTGAACCCTATGCTATTCGTAGTCCCATACTTACGTGTTGCCGCCTCATTGCAGTCCTTTACTGCTTGCGTTATGCGGTGGGTGAATTCGGCGACATCCTCTTCGCGGGATTGTCGCATACGAGAGAGTTTCGAGTGTAACACTTCGTATGACGCATGTGGTAATATCGTGCCTCGGAGTCGCTGTTCAAACTCCTTGAAAGTCGTTGGGAGTTGTTCTTTGAACATGCGGCGAGCTTTCCCAGTTAGCTTCATGGGCAACCACCGCAGGAAAATTTCTTCCTCCTCCTCCGATAAGCAGTCCAGTGTCCTGTCACAGCTTTCGAGGAAACTATATAGTTCCCTCGCTGCGTTAGGCCCTTTCTGGCCACTATATACTTGCACGTTAGCTTGGACTAGGTCCAGAATTTTCTCCGCAGCCAACATAGCGGCGACGGGTTCTACCGATATAATTTCCGCGGATAGATTTCTTTTTGATTTTGCGCGTTTAATTGTTTGCGTATGGAGGGCTACCCGGATTATTCTAACCGTGGTTCGCTATTAACCCGGAGCGAACGATAACACAATAGTGGAACAAACGGTTCAACGATGAGGGATTAAATGTATTTAAATAAACGTCCCAACGATGAGAGGCAAGGATCAATTTAAATGAACAACCCAACGATGAGAGACAAGACCCAATCTAGATAAATAAAAAGAAAGAAGAAGATAAAAGTCTGCAAAAGAACACTAAAACAACAGAAAATATTTGGGTATGGTTATCTAAATTTTCCTCTTTCCTGTAATTGGAAAACGAAACGGGGAAAAAGAGAAACAATATTTTTATTTATTTTATTATTTTGTTATAACGGCTTATTCTTGTATCTTTCCTAGCCGCTAGTTCCGCTAGTCTGCGTAGGGACGTTAGAGCCTCGGGGCTCTTTCCACCACTGGGTTGTATC
The DNA here is from genome assembly GCA_963931805.1 of Microdon myrmicae. Lineage (NCBI taxonomy): Eukaryota > Metazoa > Arthropoda > Insecta > Diptera > Syrphidae > Microdon > Microdon myrmicae. Next base: position 35,321,114 of record OZ007498.1, on the reverse strand, counting down.
TCCGACGGATTTGGTGGTAACCGGCTGCGCCAAAATTGTTATGTTATTATTAACAATTTGATATATTTATTTTTATATATTTAATATAGTTCACTATATTTAATTGTAAGTTAAAAGGGACTTACTTGGATAGACCGTTGAGCGGTCGCTGGAGAAGCTGCTTGTCAGCTGCTGGTGGTTCTGCTGCTGTTGTGTGCTGCGACTGGGTACAGGGGGGGTTGAGTGGCTGCTCCCCTGTTCAGTTTCGGTTTGTTGGTTGAATCTATTCTTTACTTTTCAAAACTATTCATTAAAAGTCGTAGGCGTTTTCGTCTGTTTGCCTGTTCTCCACGCTAGTTTTACGGCGAATGAATTTTTTTTTTTTTGCCGTTGACGTTTTAATTTATTATTCGACGCCAACGCCGGTTTTTATTATTTTCTCTGCCAAGTAGACTTTGCATAAAGTAGTTTATGCAAATTAACTACTTGGCGAGTTGTTCTCCGTTTAGAGGTAAAGAGGGGGAATTAACGAAAGGGGATTAGTGGATGTTGGGGGGACCTGGACTCAAGGTCGGTCCGTAACAATACGACGTAATTACTTAATTTAAGTTTTCAAATACACACTTGAATGTGTACCCTTTTAAAATTTTGTATAAGAACAAAATAATTTTAATGTTCATGTTTTAATAACATTTGGTAACTAATTTCTCGTTTTTCGTAACCTTTTAACAGACCAAACTCCGACATCAAGTACTTCAACACGAATGCAGCATCGATGTGGGTAAAAATTATTTCCAGCTGGATATGCGTCGCTTTGTATGGATGGAGTCTTATTGCCCCGATCGTCTTATCAAACAGAGACTTCAGTTAAACGTTAAAAAGCTTTACTCACTCATAATATTACTATGTGCTTATTCTAAAAATATTAATCTATATCATAAACATACACTTAGAAAGAAAATATAAATTTAAAACAATAACAAATTAGTAAAATTGGAAATCCTATTTTTGTTAATTTGGAGAATGCAAGAACTATCCACAAGATTTCTTCATATTCAGATGGACTTGTTGAAGAAAGGATGGCTAGAGAAAGTGCGTAAGAAAAATATGTGGCATTCCCAATAAGATCATAAACCATCGTGATCCCATAGGCCTAGATTAAATACCATAGTATTTGTAGATCCTTTGGTGGGGATCATATGCATTGTTTTCTGCTTAATCTTACTTTTCGAATATATAACAGTAAAATATCTATAACAGAAATTAAACAGAATCGGTACAAAAAATATATCAATAAAATGAAAAATAAATGGAGAACAAAATGCAAAAGTAAAAACATAAAGTAATAAAATAAAAGCACACAAAAAATATTAAATGAAATTAAAAAAAAAAAAGATGAAAAATTCAAACAAAATAAAAAAATCTGCCATCAAATTTTAATTTGTGCTTGTTATTTCTTTCCTAAATGGTATTGCTGATACATTTAGAGATCCTTGTACATAAAAGTAAAGCAACGAAGATATCAGTGAGAGGAGTCATGCAAAATCAAATAACAACCGTTGTCCATGATTTCTGGCCTTTCATGACTAGAAAGTAAGAAAAAATTATTACACCTGTTTTACCTGCTGACGTTCGACACGTGTTTATACCAAGATACATTGCCACAGACCGTGACGCCGAGCGTTCTCCGAATTCGAGGGCCTGGCCATTCATCATCAGCTGTGGAACCGATGATCCACTTTTCTTTGTGAATGTTGTATATTGTGTCTTCATTGCATTGAAGTCGGCGAGATTGGCTTTTCCCCACTGCAAGATCTTATCCCGATCCCGATTCAGAGAGTCGAACTGGTCTCATCTTAGCTGATGCGACGTTGATGCACTAAACGACCGGTCACTCGAAAAAGAGGAAACAAGCGTACTATGATTCCGCAAAACTGAACACTTTGTTATCCGTTGGAATCAAATTATTTATGTGAGACAAAAACAAGGTTGGAGGTAAAATAGAACCTTGAGGCACCCCGAAATTACCAGGATACAGATTGAAGACTCGCTGTTCACAATTACCCCGATCGATCGATTTTCGAGGAAGCTCTTCGTTCAGGCCCAAAGCTGCTGACAAATTCCATGTGAACGAAGTTTGCTCAGCAATGCCCCGTGCGACACACAGTTAAAAGGCTTGGAGATATCCAATTCGACCGCCCTTGACTCACCATGCCGTTCAATCGCAGATGTCCATATATCGGTTATAAGTGTCAAAAAGTCTCCCTTGGATCGCCTGCCACGGAATCCGTATTGACGATCATTCAAAAGTCTATGCACTCCAAATACTTAATTATCTTGGAGTTGATGACCTTTTCCATCACCTTAGATAACATAGACAGTAATTTTGTGGGAGACACTTTTTCCCCTCTTTGGGATTGGCAGAACTCGAGCGACTTTCCAGCAGGTAGGAAGGGTCCTTCGGGCATAAGACCAGCGAAAGGGCCTGCCAACAACTGGCGACAGTTCTGGAGCACAGTTCTTAAGGATTGTTGCTGGTATTTCGTCCGGGCCGGTTGCCCTCCTCCAGTCCAGCCCACGTAGAATACTGTGACGCATATGACAATCAGTACTAGAATATTCGAGAAAGTCCGAAACAAAGTACTAGAATATTCTAGAAAGTACTGGAAAACTGGAGACTATGAACAGTAGAACATTCAAGACTATGGAACGGACGGAAACGAAACGCCGAATCAGAATGAGGAAACGGTATAAATACGTCGCACACAGATCATGGAGACAAGTAAAAAGTAAAGAAGTAAGCAGTAAAAGACGCGATAAGTACGGAAGCGATAAGTCAAGAAATCGTTAAGTGTACGGTAAAAGTAACGGTTGTTATTAACGGACTAATAAAATGTTATATTAATTCAAAATCGATTTAACGGCTCTTATTTATTAAAAATAATTAATCCAGCGAATCCTAAGCTCGCTACAATACGTTGAATAGTACGCGGGTGGAACCTCACATCCCGCATCGGAGACCGTACCTGCGCGATCACAGGTGCCTCCAAAAGACCGGCATCGAGGTTTGAATTCACAGAAAATTAATTCGCGAACATATTAGCTTTATCTTTCGAATTTGTGACCAAGGTGACGCTGCTCGTCACTACCGGCGATTGCTCTGGAGGACAGTCCTTAAGGACCACTGCTGGTATGCCGTCTGGGCCGGTTGCCTTCTTAGAGTCGTTGAATAATATGCTGGCGGAACTTCACATTCCGCATCAAAGACCGTACTGGGACGATCACAGGTAGTCCCAAAGACCGGCATCGAGGTTTGAATTTTCCGAAAATTAATTCACGAACACATTAGCTTTATCTTTTGAATTTGAGACTAGTATTCCGCTGCCAGTCACTAACTGAGGAAAAGAGGAGAAAACGAAGTTATTGCTGACAGCCTTTGCCATTGACCAGAAGGGGCGTGAACCAGTTGGGTACTTAAATAGGTTATTGGTCACTCTGTCTCTATAAGCCTGTGGTGTTTCTAACAGATACACACACATTATGCAAGCAAGCCTTCGTGTGAATACACCATCCCAAGTTTCACCTTACTCAGACGGAAGGACATTAAATACCACAATACCTTCCACCAATCAAAATCAGCTACCACAGGACAGTTAAGTTAAGTATTATTATTTATTATTATTATTTACTGCCCTTCATTTTTACTCTCTTTATTAAACTTCTTTCTTTTTTTCTTGGTTCATTACACTCTATTTCATTATTATTTACTGGCCTGTAGGAACCCGGAAGTTCATGACCTCACCGACTCGACTCCGCCATCGCTCCCTATCCCGTGCACTCTTCTTCCACGCCCGATCACCCGATCCGATCTCCTCAAGGTCAGACCTAACATTGTCCTCCCATCTCTGTCGTGGCCGTCCTACCGGTCTCTTTCCCGTTGGTCTACCGTCAAGAATTCTACGCACGGTCCTATCATTGCCCATTCGCGCCACGTGTCCGTTAAGTATTAGTTTAGATTAAATCAAAAAATAAAAATCCTGGTTTTCTGACCTTTTCCAGGAAAACTGTCAATATTAAAACCTATAATACTCATATAGTTATTCACACATTCAGTTGTGTTTATGTTTTTCATTGCAGATGACGCATTATGTCACATTTTAAATTCATAAAGGAAGAGGGTTCGAATTTGAACTGCCGATAACTGGGGGCAAATTTGTGTCCTCGTATAAAAGGACGCGAATAATTGAAGCAGCTCACTGTGTTTTAAATTTTGACGTGCGAGTGAGTTTGTATTCGGTGTAAATAAATTTTAAACAATGGCGTAATATATTGACACAACCTCAAATATATTAAGTGATGTTGCAAAACGCAACATGATTCATGGAAATTTCGAATACATTCGAAACACAAATAGTTGCGGATTCGCAACTGAATGTACTGGAGGAATCTAGTACATTCACCATCTGCCTGCCACATGGTAAATGTCACCCAGCTGACTACTCGTCATCGAAGAAAAGGGACGCCACCCAAGCGTCAGCGAAATTGAATGGGCAACGGTCGCATAAGTCAGTCGTGAGAGGTGCTTCAACTTGTTGGTTTTTTAATTATACGACGAATCCGGTGTGATTCTGTCCTGCAATATGTTTCAAATAGCGAATAAAGAAAGTATTATATTGACGGCTGATTGATTGATTTAATATTTCACCTGAACGTGTTCGGAGTGTGTAGTCATTAAGAAATTTAAAACCAGTGTTTCAGATAACGAAGGCCCCGCAGTGCAGTGTAGGAATTCAAACCTTGGGATTTTCAAAGTAATTTACTTCTCGTTGTCAATTGAACTAATTGTGGTCCTTCGGGTTATTTTTCTAGTTTCCGAAGCGAAACAGGGCGCATTACTGTTTAGTCGGTTGATATAAATAATAAGAACGGAGATTTCATTTATACAATATAAAATATACTTATTAAACTATAATTTCGCAAATTCGATAACTGCGCGCAGCGCTTATGGCACGTGTATTAATTACGGCGTCTTATGATATTCTGCTGTCAATGCTCCTCGCATGTCTCGTTTCACACAAGCCGCTCTCTCTCTGCATTCACACATACATTCATTAGAGCGCGCTCATGCGCCACACATTAGGCAATATAAATGTATATTCTCAACAATTGCCCCAATTTTCAAAACTCGTCGCTCGTTTTTTCTTATTCAAAATACGCATTTATTTAACAATTAGTTTATAACTTTTATTTAGGACTGAAGGTTAAATCCTATCTTACAAACATTGATCTTGCATTAACTTACTGGCTCTTCGCAAACAATGAATTATATATTATGTATTCATAAACACACTCTGGAATTCTATTTGTCGCATCTCGCTTCACAAATTAGCGTAGCCAACGTCAAAATTGTATTGACACCTTAACTATCAAAAGTACGTTACATCATTCGTCCAGTTTCGTTCAGTTATCGTTCTGCAAGGCATAGCCCCGCTTACTTCCGTTCATCAAAGGACTTTCGTTAAGATGGCGGCCATTAAGGATTTCAATGGTGAAGATCCTTTCACAACTCGTTCAATTCTTCGTTCGTCGTACCAAAGCGCAGCAGTCGCTTCTCGTAATTTTATTCGTTCTAAAACAGGTTTAAAAGGCAATCGTTTGTTTTTTAGATTTTATCGGTATTTCGTCAATTATACAAACATAATCGTGTATTTTACATACAAAAACAAATAAAGTTTCATTTGTCATTATAATTTAACACAGAGATTTCGTGTCGTTATTTATCGTTTTTTGTCGTTATTCGAATCTGCACGGTAAATGAATCGTGCCCAAAACATTGGTCCTTCGAGCCGGATCGGTTAAGATAAAATCAGTGCCTTTAATAATCGGTCCTTTAAATAATAGCGGTTTTATTCATTTTCAAAAGAAAGACAAACCAGTGAATCACACTTTCGTGAATTGTGTTCATTCGGAAAACATTTAAATAAACATTCACACGTGAAACAGTGCGTGCTCATATAATTAAAAAAAAAAAAAACGAATTGTGTGGATACTATCGTGCGGTTTATTCGAAAACCATTTAAATAGAACATTGGCATTCCCCATGTGATTAAAAAACAACGTTGGAAACAGTCCTGACCAGCGGCACCAACCCCAGGAGTGTCGAAATCCAGGAGAAGACAACCAACGTGGGAAGAATTGCGACACCAGAGCGTTTGGCCAGAACCAAGAACGCCAATAACTTCAGGTGAGTCAATTAGTGCTAAGGTTTTTAAAGAGCTACCTGCGATAATCATAAAAAAAAATAAAGAGTTTTTCCGCATTGTTCCTTTATTATTGCATAACTTGCGTCCACAAATTCGTGCCAGTGTCTTATTTCCCCTTCTTGTGCATTCCTCTTCTTTAACTCTCGAAAAAATTCCTTCTACTTGCATATAACTTGTGTTTACTGTCATATTGTCGTGATATCAATTTTACAAAATGGCCGAAGCTCAAATTAAGGCACTAATCAGCAAACGGGCTGATGCCAAACGATCCCTGACCAACTGCATGAACTTCTTAGACAAGTTCAACCCCGAAACCGATTTTCCCGCGCTCGAGAAGCGTTTCTCGGACATGGAAGAGAATCGCGAGAAGTTTTTATCGTGTCAGGAAGCTCTGGAAGGCTTGCTAGAGCCTTCTGACGAACTTTTGGAGCATTGCGACGCCTTTGAAAATTCATACTACAAGGCGTATGGTATTGCAACTGAACTTTTAGCCGATCGCGCAAGAAAAACTGTTCCGGAATCAATTGTATTGACTGAGCCAACAGATGCGGCCGAGGTTGATAACAAGGATATCATCCACGACCGCAACACTCTTGGTCTTCCAGCGGGTCCATCAAATTCCTCATTTTCATTCAGTTCCGGTGCCCCTGGCTTACCAGAAAGCCCGAAACCAACGGTGGATAAGGCACAAGACATGGAAAGCCTAAGTCAGCAATTAATCTCGAAATTGTCCCACAACCTTATCGAAAACTTTCAATCCTCCCAGTTGCCAACCATATCGTTGCCGTCGTTTGAAGGTTCGTATGAATCCTGGCTAGGATTCTATGATCTGTTCAATGCGTTGGTCCACCAGGACATCAAAATCGCACCGGTCAAAAAATTATTTTATCTCAAAGGCTGTGTAGTGTAACAACATACGCACGACATGACCACAGACAATAATATCAAATACATTAATTGCCCGTGTCACATTTTTCAAATATCAAATAACCAGCATTCGTTGTTGACCATAAAATCAAGGTCAACTCATTTAATTTCATAAACAAACGAATAGCTCCGGTTACAAAGAAACGTTTCCGAGTTTATCGTAGCAAGCAATTAATGAATTAATTGGGTCAACTCGTAGCGTAGTTTTTGCATTGCACTCTTAATTGATTGTAAAGAATAAAATAGCTTAAGTAATCAATATCAGTATATGTGAAGTACCTTTAAGAAAAGAATTGCATATTAAGCAACATGTATATAGAAATTGTAAATAATTCAACGAATGATTGGGAGTATAAATACCCCAACAATTTCGGAAATAAATTAATCATTAAGCAATCGTCTTTTTGATTCGAACACTGCGGCGCTTACGCCATCCTCTTTAAGCGAGCTGCGCTTCATACAGCGACCATTAAGGAAACAGAATTTTTGTCCCCTTTGGCTAATTATAGATACGGCACTAAAACTAGTGTATACAAGACCTATACACTACTTGGCGATCGATACCACAACCGCAACACGTTACAGCTGCCTGAAGGGGGAAGCGGCTAAGGTTATCATATCCATCGAGTCCTCCGATTCTAACTATCACGTCGCTTGGGAGCTTTTGAAAGAGAGGTATGATAATCGAAAAAACATTAGCGAATGTCACATTAAGGCTATTATCGATATGCCTTCAATAAATAGGGAGTTTTCTTTCCAATCTTTCGTGGATGATTTACAAAAACACTTGCGCGCATTACAAGCTCTAAATGAACCCGTTGCGTATTGGGACTCCATATTAATCGTACTCCTTCCCGAAAAGCTTAATCCCTCTGCCCGGGAGCGATGAGAAGACTGTAGCAGCAGTATAGCTAAACCCACCTTAAAAAACTTTATTGATTTCATCAAAAGAAGAGCTCAAGTAGAAGGCTCTCGAGCAAAACCAAATTCTAGATTACCATCGAAAAGGTCCTTTACTCGTCGCAACCAGAGATCGCAACAGACATTCGTGGCTACGACTCGGGGTTGTGTTCTCTGCAATGACACTAGTCATCAAATCTACGCTTGTGACAAGTTTAAGTCGTTAACTCCGCAAGCGCGTTTCGAAGCCGCCAACACCGGCCAGTGGTGCATACAATGTCTAAGGAAAGGACATCGAGTGTCGGGCTGTAAGGCGCAGCCATGCAACAAGTGCAGTCAACGTCACCACGCGTTGTTACATTTTGAAAAGATAAATAGGATAAACACGGTTGCGTCACATTTCGCAGTTGACACGACCAGGCAGGCTCAAAGCGCAACTCATGGAGTGTTAGCCACTGCCCTAGTTGACATTGTTAATAGTCAAGGCAGGAGCCAATTATGCCGCATATTCCTGGATGCGGGTTCTCAAGTGCATTTTATAACTCAGGAAACAGCGGGTCGTCTAAACCTCGTCAAAAGGCCGTCTAACGTTTACGTTTCAGGAATCGACAGCACTTCCACTACGGTTACACATTCAACACGGGCAACATTGAGATCGCGTGCCACTAAATATGAAAAATCAATTGAATTTTTGATCGTGCCGCAGATTGGGCATCCAGTGCCTTCAACTCTTATATATCCACATGTTCTTGATCTGCCAAGATACATTCCTTTGGCTGACCCAGGTTTTTTCAAATCGTCGAATCGGTTCTGGGAATCTGAGGAGGTCTCAATTGAGAAAATTCGTTCGCCTCAAGAAATAGCTTGCGAGGATCATTATGCTCTCCACACCATTAGACTTCCTGGCGGGAGATATCAAGTAAAATTGCCTTTCAACCAAAAAAAGACCGCATTAGGCGAGTCGTATACTATGGCATTGAGACGATTTTATGCTTTGGAGCGCAAACTCCAAGCCAAACCCGAGGTGCAGCGTGAGTATACTGCATTCCTAGATGAGTATCTGTCATTGGGACACATGTCACTTGCAGTGAATCAAGAGCCCAAAGGCTATTTCCTCCCTCATCATGCTGTGGTGAAGGAGAGCAGCCTAACCACCAAGATTCGGGTTGATTTCGATGGTTCCGCAAAAACGACAACGGGTGTTTCATTAAACGACACCCCCATGGTAGGCCCCACGCTACAGGATGACTTATTTGAATTGCTCTCACCATTTCGTTTTCACATTTTCGTCCTCACGGCTGACGTCGAAAAAATGTATCGACAAGTTCAGGTACATTCAGCCGATGCAGAGTATCAAAAAATTCTTTATCGACGCACTATGCACGACCCCATACAGGTTTTCAAACTCAATACCGCAACTTATGGAACAGCTTGCGCATCATATTTGGCTATAAAGACGCTGTTCAAACTAGCTGATGACGAAACGAACAACTTTCCCAAGGCTGCTCAAATATTGCGCAAGGATTTTTATGTAGACGATCTACTCACAGGAGCGGATACTCTTACCGAGGCCATCCTGATCGGTGATGAACTCCTCGCACTACTCAAGAAAGGAGGATTCTGCTTGAGAAAATGGGCTTCGAGCCACACAGCGCTACTTATCAAGGAGCAAGAACATCCTGACCATTCGCATATGTCTCTAGACCCCGATTCGGACATAAAGACTTTGAGCATGCCCTGGAACTCTCGCCAAGATTATTTGTTTTTTGTCAACATTGATAAACTAAACAGCAGCACTAAAAGAGGCATATTGTCTCAAATTTCAAAATTATTTGATCCGTTGGGACTCTTAGGCCCTATCGTGGTATATGCCAAGGTGCTGATTCAGCTACTATGGAAGGCAAGGGTTGCGTGGGACGAATCTGTCCCTATGGAAATCCATTCGGCATGGTCTGCGTACCAAGACCAGCTCCACTTAATCGAAAAGATCAAATTTCCTCGTGGAGTAACCATACTCAATGCAGTTAATGTACAACTGCATGGATTTTCCGACGCTCCTCCAAAGACAATCCTGCAGATCTCATTTGTCGTGGGCAGCTTGTCTCTAAGTTCGTGGAAAGTAGCCGTTGGTTTAATGGTCCATCATGGTTAAAGGATCAAGATTCGTCGTGGCCGAAGCAAGCTTTGGCCAAAATAGAGATTCCTGAGTTGAAACCCGTGATACACACGGTCGCTTACATGTCGCTCGAAATTCGAAAACAGGATATACTTGAGCGATACAGTTCGTTTAGCAAGTTACAACGAATCATTGGATATGTACTCAGATTCGTTCATAATGCCAAAGGCATGTCTCGACGCAGTATTGGCCCATTACGAGTTGACGAGCTTTCACACTCACACAACGTCATCATCAGACTCGTTCAATTGCAGTCGTTCAGGCGCGAGATTGAAACATTGTTGGGCAACCAGCCACTCCCAGCATCAAACAAATTAATATCGCTGAATCCAATTTTGGACTCCGCCGGCATAGTACGTGTCGGAGGCAGGCTTGCGCGTTCGTCCTTATCCGAAGATCAACGTCATCCTATACTGTTGCCGTCGCAGCATCATATCACGAAATTGATCATACAGGCAGAGCATATTAGGCTCAAGCACGCTGGAGTCCAAACTACCCTGTATTCGGCGCGACAGCACTATTGGCCGATTAACGACCGCAGCACAACTCGTCGCATCTAACGGCTCTACAAACTTTTTAATTCAAAGGAGCATCAAAATAATGTGTCTAAATTTTGTGCTAGTCAAGGGATTGATTGACACTTCATACCGCCAAGAACTCCTCATTTTGGAGGAATCTGGGAAGCTGCCGTTAAATCCTTCAAACATCATTTGAATAGAACTGTAGGCAATGTATAGCGTTTGCGACGATAGTGAAGAGCGAGTGATTCGAACCGACGCTATCACGGTTAGAATCACTAAAAGATAGAACCAAAGCTCCTACCCACCAGGCCACTGCTGCTTATGTGAATTTAATTCTTAAACTCAAATACATTCGACTAATGTGGTAATGATATATTATTGCTATGGTATATGGCTTTAATTGATGTGCTTTTGGTGGTGTTGTTCTTTACTAGTCGTGTGTGTATCTGCTAGAAACGCCACATCCACTCCCTTCCCAGTAACTTTCGTTACGATCAACTTTGAGACCACTGAGCGAAGAGCGAGCGAGAGAGCGATCGAGAGAATGTCAGAGCAGGCCAGTGGGCTCGTTGCTCTGTGTAGAAATCGTGTGATTGCAAGTAAAGTAAAGTTCTGTGTGTGGATGGGAGTGTGTGTTATGTCATACAGATCACGTCGGGGTCACCAGTTATAGCGTTTGCGACAAAAGTGAAGAGCGAGTGATTCGAACCGACGCTATCACGGTTAGAATCACTAAAAGATAGAACCAAAGCTCTTACCCATCAGGCCACTGCCGCTTATGTGAATTTGATTCTTAAACTCAAATACATTCGACTAATGTGGTAATGGTATATTATTGCTATGGTATACGGCTTTAATGGATGTGCTTTTGGTGGTGTTGTTCTTTACTAGTCGTGTGTGTATCTGCTAAAAACGCCACAAATGTATTACTTACATATGAACAATTGGAAACCTATGTGATCGAAGTAGAAGCAATTTTAAACTCCCGTCCCATATCCCCTATGTCCTCGGATCCAAATGACCTCGAACCATTAACTCCTGCTCATTTTCTAGTAGGTAGCCCTTTAACTTCCTTTCCACATGTTGATTTCACATATACACCCGCAAATCGCCTAACCGCTTGGCATCGCGCTCAGCAAATGAAGCAGCATTTTTGGAAGCGCTGGCATAAAGAATATTTGCACCAGCTCATACAATTCAGCCGCTCACGCCGTCCGGAGGTCCAGCTAAAGGAAGGAGTATTAGTGCTCATCGCAGATGAAAACCTACCACCACTAAGATGGGCACTTGGTCGAGTCACAGCTACACACCCCGGCCAGGATGGAATTGTACGTATAGTCACTCTCCGTACAAAAGGCGGCATATATGATCGTTGCGTCAAGAGACTATGCCCTCTCCCCATCAAAGAAACTACAGGAGCCAGAAACACCACACCAGTTTTGAACCAGACGCTTCAAGGCGGGCGGCATGTCATATCTCGCTTCAAAAATTAGCGTAGCCAACGTCAAAATTGTATTGACACCTTAACTGTCAAAAGCACGTCACATCATTCGTCCAGTTTCGTTCAGTTATCGTTCTGCAAGGCATAGCCCCGCCAACTTCCGTTCATCAAAGGACTTTCGTTAAGATGGCGGCCATTAAGGATTTCAATGGTGAAGATCCTTTCACAACTCGTTCACTTCTTCGTTCGTCGTACCAAAGCGCAGCAGTCGCTTCTCGTAATTTTATTCGTTCTAAAACCGCTTTAAAATGCAATCGTTTGTTTTTTAGATTTTATCGGTATTTCGTCAATTATACAAACATAATCGTGTATTTTACATACAAAAACAAATAAAGTTTCATTTGTCATTATAATTTAACACAAAGATTTCGTGTCGTTATTTATCGTTTTGTGTCGTTATTCGAATCTGCACGGTAAATGAATCGTGCCCAAAACACTATTCTTTTACTCTTCTCTACTCTATTCGATTTATAATGATGAGGAAATCAAAATAAAAAAAAATCCGAAAATTATTTATTCCCATTTCCGAAGACTAATAAATTAATGTTTTTGATTTCGGCCAGCAAATTATATAATTCGCATTTTTATTTTTAAAAAGCACTCAGCCAAAGTATTTACTTCTTTGTACTCATCAACACAGCTGGAAAAGTGTCAATGACAGTTGACAGACGTGTCAGTTATGAACATTTCTATTTATTTGTTATAAAATGAAGTTTCATCCTAAATTCCGTGTAGGTAAAATTATTGCAAATACATTTATTGGCCGGGGAGCATGTCAAACTGTACGTGTTCGTTTTGCCCCAAGTCCTACAGGTACAATAAGATATATCGCTGCGAATTAAAATAATTTACTTGTGGAAATTTTAGGTCACCTTCACTTAGGCGGTCTCCGTACGGCCCTTTACAATTATTTCTTCGCTCAGAAAAATAAAGGACAGTTCATAGTAAGAATAGAGGACACCGATCAGACGCGATTAGTGAATGGTGCCGCCAGATCTATACTAGACGATCTTTTATGGTGTGGATTAGAAATTCATGAAGGACCAGAGTTTGGCGGGAAATATGGACCTTACACACAGAGTCAACGAAGACACATCTATAAGTATTGCTAGTGCTTATAGTTAAACCCACTATGGTTATTGAGTTCAATTATCAGGCAAGCAGTGAACCAGCTGGTGCGTATTAAGGCAGCTTACCCTTGTTTTTGTACACCATCTCGGCTAAACATGATGCGAAGAGAGGCTTTGAAAATGGGATTAGTTCCAAAGTATGACAACAAGTGCCGTTACTTGACACCAATGGAAGTAAAAGAGAAAACTGATCAAGGCATTCCTTATTGCATACGTTTGAAATATGATAAAAACATCGATTCTTTTAACGATATAATATATGGAAATATATCTTTGAATGTGGAAAATGAAGGAGATCCGGTAATTGTGAAAACTGATGGATACCCCACTTATCATTTTGCAAATGTCGTAGATGATCACGAGATGAAGATAACTCATGTATTTCGTGGTGTGGAATGGCATACTTCAACTCCAAAGCATTTGCTGCTTTACCAGTAGGTACATGAAACAATAATATCAATTAATTTGCTAATTTTATATGTGCAGAGCCTTTGGTTGGCAACCACCGAAATATGGGCATTTGCCTTTATTGTTAAATCCAGATGGTTCGAAATTGAGCAAGCGGCAAAGTGATATGTCCGTCCGACAATTTAGGTAAGTTAGGCATTAAAACGTATATCCCCTCTAAAGAAGAACATGCGTTTCCAGGGACAATGGTATATTCCCTCTAGCTTTGGTTAATTATGTCACAACGTCAGGTGGTGGATTTAACAACCATTCGCAAAGAGAACGTGTTATTAATGGTTTCAAAACCCTGATTGAAAGCGTATGTTCCGATGACTCGCAACATTTCACAATGATTTAAATGCAAATGATATTTGTTGCAGTTCAATATACACGCTGTTAAACCGAGTCCAGCAAAGCTTAATCATGACCTGTTGCTACAGTTGAATGGCCTGGAAATCCAGAGAAGGCTCAGTGACACTAATGCGATGAATAAGATGATTGAAATTGTCCGACAGCATGTAACATCTACATATCCAGCAGGGTCCGTCTGTACTTAGAGAAAGAAAATATATAGCCCTATAATGACTTTTTTTTTGCAGGGATAAAGCAATTTTAAAAGATGAATACATAAGAAACGCTATTCTATGGTCTGCAAATAGGATAACTACGTTACGGGATTTAACGGCGCCTAGTATGAAGTTCCTATGGGTTGGTGGATCCAAGATCAAAACAAATGATTTCACCAGCGGTGAGTTGTGTTTTCAGTTTAATTAACGACGGTTCTAAGGGATGTACTGTTGATAAGTGAGTGCAAGAATTCAAGTGTCTGCGCTTCTTTGGTCTATTACTACTATTTACTATTTATTGGCCTGTAGGAACCCGGAAGTTCATGACCTCACCGACTCGACTCCGCCATCGTTCCCTGTCCTGTGCATTCTTCCACGATTGACCAGCCGATCCCATTTCCTCATGATCAAACTTAACATTGTTCTCCCATCTCCGTTGCGGTCGTCCTATCGGTCTCTTTCCCGTTGGTCTACCATCAGGAATTCTACGCACGGCCCTATCGATGCCCATTCGCGCTACATGTTCGCCCCATCTTAATCTTCGCGACCTGATTACTCTCACTATTGTAGGTTTGCGGTATAGCTCTTCCAATTCGGAGTTGTGGAGTTTCCTCCATTGTCCTGCCTCTTCGTCATATTTACCACCAAAGATACTCTTTAAACTATCAGGGTGGTAGAGCACGAATTTGAAGTAGTACAATCCTTTAACTACCTTGAGTCAATAGTATCAGCCGATAACAATATAGAAGAAGAAATACGCGAACGTCTATCAGAGCTCTTTAAATCCCGAAATTTATCCAGAACATCCAAGCTACTACTGTACAAGACCATCATTTTACCAGTACTCATGTATGGATCCGAGACCTGGGTGCTCAATAAAAGGCACTCTGACCTCTTAGCCGCGTTCGAAGGGATGGTCTTAAGGAGAATTGTTGGCCCCGTATGTGAGGGAGGACGATTCCGGAGACGCTACAACCACAATACGCAATCTACCCTGAAGCTAATGTAAGAAAAATCAAGCTCGGTAGACTCCGGTGGGTGGGACACCTAGCTCGAATGAGCGAAGAGGTACCTGCCCGGAAAGTCCTTTGTGGCAGGATGTATGGAAGGAGACATCGCGACAGACCTTGTCTGCGATGGAGGGATGGCATAGACCAGGACGCCCAGAGCATGGGAGTGCCAAACTGGATGACATCGGCTCGAAATCGGGACCGGTGGAGAGATTTTTTAAATAAGGCCAAGACCGGATTCCGGTTGTAGTGCCGATGATGATGATGATGACGATACTCCTTAAAAATTTATTCTCGAATACGTGGAATTTGATTTATTCCCGTTTTGTGAGGTTTTCCATTCTTTCGAAGTGACTTCCTTATCCTATATTGTTTTGATGAGTTGCTGGATCTTTCGAGCGGTTGCCTCTCCTCCATGCTTCAAAAGCTCTGCCGGTATGCAGTCGACTCCGGGAGCCTTGTTGTTTTTCAATCGATTTATTGGGTCTACAACTTCCTTGAAAGAGGGAGCCGGGGCTCGGCTGTATGTACGTCTGGTGCGTTTATTTGTGGTTTATGGGTGCGCACGTTTAGCAGATTTCCAAAGTACTCCTTTCATCTTGTCACGATATTGTTTGTTTCTGTGAACAGACAACCGTCTGCATCTCGAATTATTTTGGCTCTCCCTCGGTATGCATTTTTAATTGAATTCCTGCCGGCATACATATCTCTGATGTTCTTTGCTCTGACATTTTCTAGGATTTTTTCGATCCGAGTCTACTCCCATTAAGGTTTTTTGCGTTTGAGAAGTCTCCTTCTCTCTTTCCGAATTGTCGCGTACGTTTTTGCGTTGACTTCATCATATCTTTCTAAGTGGATCACTTTAAGTCGTTTACGTTCTTCGATCTTCGTCCTGCACTCATCGTCAAACCAAAGTTTGGACTTAATTGTTCTCTTAAATCCTAATACCTTTTGGGATGTTTGTTTGGATAACGGTTTTAGGGAATGAAGTTATCTTCCATTAACAGGGATTTCTCGCCACGTGTTTTTTCTGTGAGTAGGGCGTTAGAATATGCTCACAGCTAAGCCGGCTTGTCATAAAAGGCGACTAAAGGCCGAGTGGTAGGTGGAGTCCCAACGCCCTGTCGCCCGGCGAAATACCACCCCATCAAGCTATAGGCGCCGTGAAATGGTGGGGGGAGAAATCCCTGACCACCTTTCGGAGCTTGGCTGATGGACCGTGTTGCTGAAAAGAAAGTAAAAAAGGAAAAAACCAAAATCGCGAACGGCGCTTCCTCCAGCGAGGCCCCACTTTCTCCTTTAGCGGACTGTATCCGGCACTGGCCGGCCAACGATGATTTTCAAATTGTCGGATTGTACATCCAGAGCCGGACTCTGCTATGGACGAACGGGCGTTAGAGTCTTGCCCAGTACAAATCCCTAATCAACGATAGGTGAAAACACGACCGAGGAAAGGAGATAATCAAAGACGCGGTACAACTCGCATATTTTCCTATTTATTATAAATTGAATCTGCAATCTCAACCATTTATTTCTTATAATTATTGAATCTGTATTCTTTGCCGCTGGTCTCGACAAGACCTTTTGGGTGAGGAGTTCCTGTGACGACTCCTGCTGTTCCAAAAAAAAAAAAAAAAAAATTTAGTGGCGAGAGGCCGACTTTGGCGAGACAAGAACTGATGTGCCCTTCATCTTGTCTCTGGCTTCTGGTCATCTTGCGATAACGAGAATCACCCACATCCGTGAGGATGTTGGGCTCGGTCTCGGGAAAAAGAAAAAAGGGAGGGAGGTATCTAAGGATAGTGTGGAGAGGGTTAGTTCAGGTGTTCTCTAACTACTTGGATGGCGGGATGGTGGGAAAGAAATCGTACAAGACCGGTAGGTCTTGAGTGCGGTAGTAAACGCAGATCACGTCTTTGGCGTCTGATGATCTGCGCTTTGGTCGGTGTGTTGTGTGTATGTTTGTGCCGTCTTGTACTCTGTGTGCGTGTGTGCGTGTGGTATGTTAGCAGTATACCCTATATGATGGGTCCAAGAATCCTCTATTATTAGGGGAATGTTGTTGGGAAGGGTGCTTTCTTCAGTTTTGTACTGAAGAAGAAATTGTGGTGGTCTGATCCGAAGAGATTGAGAGAGAGAACGGCCAAGAACGCAAGACTCCCGTACAAAGTAGGTTCTCGCTGTTCTGAATGCTTTCGAGGTACTTGTATGCTAATTGTAGCAACTACTCGTGGATAGGGGTAATGGAGGCAACTTCGTATAGGTGAGAGTTCGGGCTCCTGGTGTTCCGTCGTTGCGCTCGCCTTATATAGCCAGTCTTCTCGTTCGCCTGTTTTTTTGTCTAGTTTTCTCAATCACTCGTTTTCTCCTGAGTGATTTTTCTGCATCGGTTTACAGCCGATCGTTGGGCTTCCGAGGGACTTGTTTGCTGGTGCTTGCCCTGGGAAATCGCATCGCCAAGAGACGGGTTCGAGAAAATGTTGGTTTAGGTGTTAGTTGGTCCCAAGGTGAGATACCACCCCGTCACGCTGTACATTCTGCGATATCGTCGCGAGAAATCTTCGACTATATTTCGGTTGTATGGTTGATGGCTCGGAATGATACGGATATAAGTCATGATGGTATCTTCTGAGATAAAGAATTCCGGAGGTAAAATAGTTTCCCATTCGGATCTACGGGGGGGACTTTTTTTTTTTTTGTTTTGGGGTAGGAAGGTGGAAATATTCAAAAGATACCTCTGGACCGATCCAGAGGCATGCCGGGTTTTTACCGTCTAAAACCACCTCCCGCCAGGCACATATTTCAGTTGATCCCCGCGTTTACCTGTTATTCCTCTCGTCGCGTCGCAACTGCTGCATCATTCCACAGAGAATACCATTTGTTACGGACCATGCCTGTTTTGAACTCAGCATGTATTCTATTACTCCTCCTGGAGTAACTGTCCGTCTCATATGTCTCTCCAAAATCGTTCGTGCGGTTTCGAATCTCACGCACTCTGTGAGTACGTGTTCCGCATTTTCTATTTTGCCTTCGCAATACAAGCAGTATGGATGATTCACATGTTTATACTTGTGCAAGTATTGCCCAAAGCATCCATGTCCTGATATTAGCTGAGTCAATTGGTAATTCAGCTTGCCATGTTTCCTTTTCACCCATGTTTCTACATCAGGTATCATAGTGTGGGTCCATCTTCCTTTGGTGGAAGAATCACATCTTTGTTGCCATTCTCTTAGCCTTGAGAGCTCCAATAGTGACTGCATTGTCCGACGATTGTTATGGGAGACCTCATGCAATGCAGCGTTTTCTTTAGCTGGAATGTCAAGGGTAGTAGTCTCGACAAAACTTTGCATGCTCTTGCCGTTTTTTCACTCGTTTTCCTCAGGCGTTCCTTGAAGCTCAACCTGCTGTCGTATAACACCAAGATATTTAATATATCTGATTATTTGTCCTTCTATTCCCAAAGCACGGTGTTCAACTTTCTTGCGGCTGCTTATTAAAACTGCCTCCGTCTTATGTCCAGCTAGTTTCCATTCCAGCTAGTTTCCATTCCGGCCATATCTAGCCAGCATTTAATGCTCTGGATTGCTTGGGAGCAAATATTCTCCAGGTCATCTAGATGTTTAGCTACGGCTACTATTGCCAAATCATTTGCGTACCCAATGATTCTAACCCCTTCTGGTACATTAACCCTGAGCTCAGGGTGGACTATGCCAGGGGGAACACCATCCAGATATTATGATAAATAACCGAACTTTAAGAAATTCATCATCGATTGATCCGGCTCTTTCTCGAGGCTCTGCCAGTGTTCGACTGATACCGGCATTTTGTAACATCAGGGGCATCGGTTTCACCAATACGAATGTAAACGCTGTCCACCAATATTTGCAAACAGCGAAATCTGATATGCTTGCCCTAACCGAGACCCAGGTCGATTCGTCAACTGATCCGACATATCTTTGTTGCTCAAGATACGACTTACTTTCGAGATTCCGTTTTAAGGGTGGAGTCTGCGTCCTCTCGCGGTCCGATCTGGTTTGCCAGAAGATGGAGGCGTTGGAACCCAATAACATGGACATCATGTGGTTGAGGGTCGTGCTAATGAATTCTGTTAAATTTCTTTGTTGTCTTTATCGATCCTCGAATGACGATCGTCCAGCCACATTTTTCGAACATCTTTTACCATTGATTCGCCTTCTCGATGACGGTTTGTATCACGCCTGGTTTATAAAGGGTGGGCCACAAATGTTCGCACATTTGAAACACGAATAGAAATAAAACTACAAATGTTATTTTGTTGATCATTTATTTAACGTAATAATCGTTTATTGAAATTTATTTTGTTGATCATTTATTTGACGTAATAAACGTTTATTGACATTTATTTTTTAAAAATGACATCGTCGAGATGTGCCTCATGGCACTCCTGCAATCGACTACGCAAACTTTGGAAAACTCGCTGACACAGGCTGATTATGGATCGTTCCTTACGGAAATTTTAACCTCCTGAATGTTCTCATGGCTTCTTGAACGTGGCCGCCCTGTATGTTTAATATTCGTTGTCGATCACGTTTGCTCGAACTTCTTGACCCAAGCTTTGATTAAATTAATACTTGGACAGTCACTTATACGGCGTAATCTGTATTCAATTCTAAATAGGCTGTAGGGGTTATGGTTTAGTCATGTGCAACCCAGTGCACCGGTTCACTAAACCACACTAGCTTTCGGATTTCGCGTACTGGTGAGGGACTGAGGCACTATGTCTAGAATGGCGATCGAATCACTTTGATGGACCCCACAAATAAATAAATTGGCTCCCAATCCTTTATTAAATGTATCTTTATTGCGCAGGTTACTTGAATCGTGAAAACACTAAATTATATTTGGTACTACGGTTAATTGCTGGTATTAGATAAACTATTATTGCTTTAGCCTTGTTACATACCTTGGTGGTTTGGTTGACAATGAAGGCGAAAGAGCAATTCGATAAACTGTTATTAATTTAGTCTGAGCACAATAGTTCCGGATTACTTTAACAAACTGAATGCTTGAGAACACTTGCATTACATTAAACTGTGGTTGATTTAGTCTATATTCAGAACGCGGTGGTTTACTTTAACAAACTGGATACTTAAGAACTCTTGCATTACATTGGAATAAACTGCGATTGACTTAGTCTAAATACACGACGTAATGGTTTAATTTAACAAACTGATTCGTGCACGTCGCAGATGACGGTGACACCAGACCCGACTCTTAAGGTGTGCGCACTCCTCGGCGGTTGACAATCGACTGCCTCATTAAAAGCGAGGAAAAGTTTATCGCGTCGTGGCAGAGGAGTCATAGCTAAAAATGAACTCACTGCCACTTACAAGGAACTTTGAAAAGGGTTGCTATGCTTGCCTAGGGGATTGGGTTCCGGAGAATCGCTGCCGTACAGACTGAGTTAAATTCCTCTGTCGCTATGTATATGAGGAAATTGTTTTGGGAATATGACCATGTATGGGCATGGGTTGTCGGTTAGATAAAGGAATGTGGGTCTTGGTCGTTGCGATGGTTGTTTCGCGGAAATGCAACACATCGTGCTGGTGAGTAAGGAGAATTGGTATTGGGTAGGATGGGAGTTGAAATGATTTTCGGGGAAACTAAATGTTGCTTGTTTACAAGCGAGGAAATAGTTTCAGGTAGTGAGCCGGAATGATTTTCGGGGGAAATTAGAATTGCTTGGTTGCAAGCAAAGAATATCATTTAGATAAGATATTAACCGAGGCGGTTTTTGGAAAAATGTATGCGGCTCGATGTAGTTGATGGAGATGATTAGTATTCCGTTGTAAATTTGAATATGGATTTATTACAGCTTGGGAAATGGGTTCTTGGTAAGTTGGGGGATGTATGCAATTTCAGATTTGGGGACGGATGCTGTTGCATATTGGGATGTTCTTTGCGTGTTTGCGCGTGGATTACGGATTTGGGTTATGGTGACGCGCTGTTAGCGGTCAAAGTTAGGTAGGAATTGTGGGTTGGTTCTCCATGTGATATAGAGAACCCCCACAAGGCGTCGTACAGTAACGTAGGAATCGTTTTTGTAAAATTGTTTTACATAAAAAGCACGCTGTTGTCCCGCGAAACGCTCCATCGTGACTAAAATTGCATGAAGCGACGCACAATTCTTCGCCGCTCGCGCGAGTTATGTTTCTGTGAGTTTTTTTTTGTCCGCACTAAAATTTTCACCGCAAAGAAAGAAAAAAAAAACAAATTTGAACCACTTCTCTTTTCATTTTTACTCTCTTTATTAAACTTTTCTTTTTTTCTTGGTTCATTACACTCTATTTCATTATTATTTACTGACCTGTAGGAACCCGGAAGTTCATGACCTCACCGACTCGGCTCCGCCATTGTTCCCTGTCCTGTGCGCTCTCCTTCCACGTTCGATCATCCGATCCGATCTCCTCGAGGTCCAATCTAACATTGTCCTCCCATCTCCGTCGCGGCCGTCCTGTCGGTCTCTTCCCCGTTAGTTTACCGTCAAGAATTCTATGCACGGTCCTATCATCGCCCATTCGCGCTACGTGTCCGGCCCATCTTAATCTTCGCGACTTGATCACTCTCACTATTGCAGGTTTGCGGTATAGCTCTTCCAATTCGTGGTTGTGGAGTTTCCGCCATTGTCCTGACTCCTCGTCATATTTACCGCCAAATATACCCCTTAGAACTTTATTCTCGAATACGCGGAATTTGTTCTCTTCCCGTTTTGTGAGAGCCCATGTTTCGCATCTGTATAGAGCAATCGGCATGATTATGGTTCTATAAACACGGAGCTTTATATTACGTGATAGCAGTTTGGATTTTAATAGTTTACTGGCTGCATGCCAACTAGCGTTGCCGGAATGTAGTCTTTTGTTAATTTCCTTTGAGGTTTCGTTTCTGGTCGTCAGTGTCGTTCCCAGATATTTAAATTCTTTGACATTTTCAAATATCTTGCCCCTGACCGTTTATATGTGTTCTCTGAGGTCCACCTGCTCTCGCCGCAATCATGTATTTCGTTTTGTCTTCGTTTATTTCTAGGCCCACCTCTTCTGCTGCTTGCATGATGATTTCACAGTTTTTACTTATAGTTTCGAGATTATCGCCCAGAACGGCGATGTCATCCGCATACGCGAGCACTTGTGTGACCCCGTTCAGGGATGATCCAGCCGTGTTGTCGTCTTGTACCTTTCTGATAACATACTCGAGGACAAGGTTAAAAAGGCATGGTGAGAGGCCATCCCCTTGTTTTAGTCCGTCCCGGATTTCAGACGGTTCTGAGAGGTGGTTTTCTATTCTAACTCGCCCTTTGTTTTCGTTCATGCAAATTTGAATGAGGGCGGCATATTTTTTCAGGATCCCCAGCTCAACCACAATATGGTAGAGTCTTTGCCTTGCGACTGAGTCGTAGGCTTTTTTGAAGTCCACGAACAGTTGGTGAACCAGTTGCCTTATTGTGAACATCCGGTCGCTTGTTGACCGGTTCCGACGGAATCCGCATTGGTAGTCTCCCAATATTTCTTCTGCGTACGGTGTGATTCTTGCCAGTATGACATTTGTTAATATTTTGTACGAGGGTTGCCTTTTATATTTCGGGATTAGAGAACAAAAACAAATATTGATCATCGAAAATCACTTTATTGTTTTTCAAAATATTCCCCATGAAGATCTATATCTATATCACTTTTGCATGCGTTTGAACCAATTGTCGAAGCACTTTTGCCACTCTGATTGAGGTATCTCCAACACATGCATTCTGAATGCAGCAACCGCTTCTTCAGGTGTCGAAAAACGTTGACCTCTCAGTTTGTTTTTTACGTACGGGAATAAAAAGAAGTCATTCGGTGCCAAGTCAGGACTATACGGCGGATGACCCATCAAACCGATGTTTTGGGTGCTCAAAAATGCAGTTGTCGCAGCCGATGTGTGAGAGCTCGCATTGTCGTGTTGAAGAGTGATCCGTTTTCGGTGGTTGGTTTTCCTGATTTCTTGGAAAACAACTGGCAAACAAATGGTTGTGTACCACTCAGAATTGACTGTTCTGCGTTGTTCTAGTGGTACGGTTGCGACATGTCCAGTTTTTCCGAAAAAACAGGCGGCCATTTGCTTGGAAGTGCTTCGTGCGCGAACAACTTTTGTTGGATTTGGCTCATCTTGAAACACCCAGACAGTCGACTGCTGTTTACTTTCGGGCACATACGCGTAAATCCACGATTCATCACCTGTCACGATGTCATAGACGTGTTTCGAAGCACCGCGATCGTATTTTTTGAGCATTTCTTTCGACCAATTGACACGAGCCTTTTTTTGGGCGATTGATAAATTGTGTGGCATCCAACGCGAACAAATTTTTTTGACAGTCAAATGTTTATGCAATATTGAATATATGCTGGTCCCACTAACGCCTAAGGTTGTCTCAATCTCACGATAGGTCACATGACGATCTTACAATATCAGTTCGCGCACAGCATCAATGGTTTTCGGAACAACAACTGATTTTGGACGACCTTCACGAAATTCATCTTGGAGTGAACTACGACCACGATTGAATTCACCATACCATCGATAAACACTGGTCCTTGATGGAGCTTCATCGCCAAAAATTGAATTAAGTTCATCCATGCACTGTTGCTGAGTTAATCCACGCCGAAAGTTGTAAAAAATAATCGCACGGAAATGTTGATTTAATTCCATTTTTGGGCCGAGATGAATCTTTTAAGTTACTGTAAACAACACAAATAGCGCTCGTATGTCAAAACGTTCTGAGTGCGTATAACCTCAAAAATGTCAAATTTTACGACAGAGCTGTCAATTGCCGGATTGCAACACTAGGGTTGCCAAATCCCGAAACATAAGAGGCAACCCTCGTATGTGATTGGGGGCAATGATATTCCTCTGTAATTTTCGCAGTCACATCTGTCGCCTTTTTTGAAAATGGGGATGACTATTGCGGTTTTCCATTCTTCCGGAATGACTTCCTTGTCCCATATTATTTTAACCAGTTGGTGGATCTTTCGAGCGGTTGCCCCTCCTCCATGCTTCACAAGCTCTGCCGGTATGCAATCGATTCCGGGGGCCTTGTTGTTTTTCAGTCGATTTATCGCGTCTACAACTTCGTCGAAAGAGGGCTCTGGGATCTGAGGCTCGGCTCGTATGTACGTCTGGTGCGTTTATTTGTGATTGATGGGTGCGCACATTGAGCAGGTTTTCAAAGTACTGCTTCCATCTTGTGACGATATTTTTTGTTTCTGTGAACACTCTATTTCATACGTTACGATATTGTATCACTTAAGCTATAGTTACATTGAGTTCATTACAGAAGTTACAGTTTGTGTTACTCGGCACTTTTATACAACATTTGTTACAATTACTTATATTGACTGTCTGTTCTTCTTTTTGTCGTTTTTTTTACATTTATTTCTATTGCTTAATGTTCTTGATTAATTTATTTTGTTTTTTCTTTTTTCTTTTTCTTTGTTAATACAAGTACTTCTGTTACTTATCGCTTTCGATACATTTATTTTGTTTTTTCTGCAGCACTTCCTATCGCTGCGGCGTTTGCCACTATTCTTCCCTACTTCTACCACGTCTTTTCAACTGAGTTCACTTTTTCACATCCACTTCTCTGTTCATTTAATCTTAACCATAATCTTCTTTGATTTCTAATCACTCTCCCGAACTTAATTGCACTTTCTCACTTCTTGTTCAACTTAACAACCTTTTCGTTTGCTCTCTTAATTACTTCGATTTCTAATGACTTTCCCGAACTCTACTGCACTTCCGCACTTCTATTTCCAATCGCTTCCACATACAACTTCTCGTTTGCTATCTTAATTACTTCTCCAGCGCTATTTTTCTTTTACCCTTGCTTGTTACCTTGGGATCAACACCTCCCGATTATGATAATGAAATTCTATTTCGCAATGACCTAATTTCCGCATTTTAACTTCAATTCGCAATTCCTTTGTACTGTGGCGTCAGCCGATATTTCTTCATCGATTAGCGCCACAGTTCAATATCCGCAATTGCGAACTGACCCAATTAATTTTGTGCAATTACTTTTTTTTTGCGATTTATTAATCGTGCCGAAATATGCAATTAATTGATTTTCCGTGATTTGTTAATTGTTCTGGAATATGCAATTAATTGTTTTTATGCGATTTGTCAATTGCTCTGAAATGTGCATTTAATTGCATTGTCGTTCTGGGGGTTATTCGAGTTTAGAATTGGATAGCGTTTTTTGATTTGAGTGCATCACTGACCTCATGTACCTCATCTTTGTCTATGACGTCACTGACACACTTATCACGCGCCCCTCTTTCTAACGGTTATTAGAAATCAAGTTTTTTTTTATATCTATTTATTACACTTCTCTCGAGAGAGGCGAACCTATAGCGCCGAGTGGGCGCCCCCAAGATACCACCAAATAATTGTTGCAGTTCTTTTTGAACAGTTGCAGGTTGTAACGCTCCGGAACACTCGCGTGGGAAGGGAGTTCCACAGCACACAAGTGTTGCCATTTGCAAAAATGTATGGCCCACCCTATATAACGTTGGGATATTCTATGTGGCGACGCTTGTATTCCGCTTTTACCATTTTTTCATATGTCTTTTTCCCGAGTCTGTAGCGATTCTAGCAGATACACACAATTCACAAGCAAAAATAGTGAGGAACACCGAACGAAAGAAATCGAATAAGAAAAATACATCAGAACCGTATACCAAGCGATAAATAAAAATAATTCACACCAGTGGAATATAGTCGAGTTTGGAAATCAAATTCTAAACACGGTCAGTAGTCTGATGCTTCACTGCTTCGCTTTTCAACCGTTTCATCGTGTGTTCAATTCACCTTCTTCACTATCCTTGCTTAACGCTATAAGTCCTCTTATGGTGGCGTCGGCTCATCACACCTACGGCTACCGGGGGGTTTTTGTATGTTTATTGTTTTCAATTATTTTTGCCCCCTAGTCTTGGGGTTTCAAATATGTTTGTGACAATTTTTTAGTTCTTTTGTGGGATTTTTCAGGGCCCGAAGAACCGCGCATCGCTCTTGCCCCATTTTCCACTGCAAATACCGTCAATCACCTCACCTGCATAAGAGTATGTTTCTCCTGAAATCATTAAGCCCACGGCAAAGGTTACCACCTGGCTGTGGCATCAAAAACTTTCGCCTTTAGGCATGCATTGCACCCAGTGCATCACGTCCCTATAACCTATGCCTACCCACGTCATGCCATGAAAACTAAATCAACACAGAGTTCCCAATGTGCTTGTTTTGTTTACCCATGTCACCCCTAATCTTGCGGCTACCCAGACTCACCAGTTTGCCACCGTCGACAAGGTTTCGGCCGACACAAGCAAACATTTCCCGCATGTTCTGCAACAGCTAATTTTCCATTATCGGTTTCCACCGATCATGGACCGCAAACAAGCAACGAATTGGATGTGGCCATCAAGTGTTTACCTTTAACAACTGGCAACGGTCGCATCCTATATTCGTTTGCAAAATCTAAACGTCGCATCCATATCTTCAGGATTGTTTATGGTTTGTCGAAATTTCCTAGTAACGGCCGCCAACCGTCCGCGGACCTGGGAAACGGCATGTCCATCAGCTAAATGTTGATTTATGGCCCCTCCTTGGGCGAACAGATCTTGGGTGTGTTTCTCACCCCAGAAGGGTCTGTTGCCGGCAAGCATTACACGATCAATTGTGTACACAGCCGCCGACCCATGCAATGTTGGTGAACGCAAACAATGCATATCCATCATTCGTTCATGGAAATAGCGTTTCTGTTGGCATAAGATCGCAGAGACCTATTCCTTCACTTAATGATCATCATTAATATAACGACGCCTGCATCTATCCATGTTCGTCCACTGATGATAGTATGTGACGCACCACACATACACGCAAAATGTAACCCATGTCTTTCAACCCAATCACGATTGACTGCCTCGAGTTGATCGTGTAGCTTCTCCCCTTTTGAGGCTATTCGTTGCCATATCATTCTGATGGTGGCGAATGGAGTCAGTCAGATTTGAAACGCCAAAGTCTTCACGTTCATTCGGAGTCGGAGTTTAGTAACAGTGGAGACCGTTAATTGCAGACTTATTTTCTTTAACTTAGTGATCACTGCCTTAGTAATCATACTTAAGTAAATTCATTTTTAAAGAGTGTCGTCCTCAATCAAAGACCTCGCGCATTATTATACGTCTAAGTGAAATTTAAGACATGCAAAGACTTAATTGTGTTCATCCAAAATTAATTATATTAGTGTAACTAATAAGAGTTCCACGGCGATCCGGAGGACTAATTTAATTAAATCAAGAAGCTGCATAAATAGAGAAACGTTCAGTGTTAACATTAGGTGTTATATTCGTTTTTTTTTTCCCGTTTGCTTTGTTTAACCAATAAGTGCATTTTATGTTATTCCAAACAATAAAGTATAGACTCACCCTAATGCAAATTCAGGTCTTGAACTAATTATACAGCAATAGTCCGGCAGAAATAAATAAACATTCAACTAAACAAGACATCGTATTTTCTTTTTGTATTTGGCGTTTGGATTTTGCAGTGCACCGGCCGCAGGAACTTGAGTGCCGAAGCCAGGTTTTACCAGATTAATTTTGTTTCGGTCTACGTGTGCCTTTTCCCTATGAACTACGTGGGTGTTTTTTATCTAACCTGCATTCCTGTCAATGCACCAGTAATAAACATACCTACACTTTTATTAAATATATCATGTATACAAAAATTTCAAACGATGCCCCCAATAATAACTCGTTTTTATACTTCCAGAACACGTAAAAGACCTTATAATGTCATTGAGCAATACGACGTTCAAAAAGGCTAATATACAAGACACCCTTAAAACTTTTGCGAATGATACTGGTTTGAAATTTCCACAATTTATGCAAACGTTACGAAATGCTATAAGCGGACTTACGGTAAGTAAATGATGTTGCGCTCACTTTTGTGTTGGTCACGCTGTTTGTTAATTTCAGATTGGACCAGGTGTTGCAGAAATTATGGAAATTTTAGGCAAGGAGATCGTTTTAAGCCGAATACAGTCCAACATCACACCGATAGAAAGGAAATTGCAGTCAGGATAATATTTTACCGTAACAGGAATATATTTAAAGATCTCTCAGTAATAAAGCCAATGATTTTATGAACACTGTTTAACAAATTTTTTATGTTTCCAAATATTAGTGCAATATCAGCTTACTTAGTGCTTATCCATGTTCACATATTTTCATTTATTTGTTCGCTGTTGCAATCGGGTTCTGGACTTATCTTTCAGTAGTTGCCACCAAAAGAGCTTCAAAAAACGAATTCATTAGAGTCGTATTCCAGAGTATGAACGTAGTAATCCACAGCTTAAGTATCGGGTGGAAACTTTTCGTGTACACGCGTTCGTGGTCTTTGGTCATCATCATCATAATCGACACTACAACCGGTCTTGGCGTAATTTAGCAAGTCCCGAGGCTTGTTAAATTTTCCATAATAATTTGTTATTCCGGGCAAGGTTATGAGCCTTGCGCCAACGTGGTATTTGGTGCTTTGGTTCTAATCTTTTCATAGCGTGCATTCGAATTACTATAATTTTCTACCACGAGCTCTTTTTTGACCCCAATTTGTTATTATTATTAATCCGACGTAAAATAACTATTTCGGCGCAAGGCTAATAACCTTGCCCGGAAAAACGAATTATTATGGACGATTTAACAAGTCTCGGATATGGACCGGATACCGGTGGAGAGACTTGGTAAATAAGGCGAAGACCGTGTCTCGATTGTAGTGCCGATGATGATGAAAGTAACTACACGTGGAATTATATGCCGTATTTACAACATACATTCTGAAACAAACTTATTCATTAAACTGATTTTTATTGTTTGTGACAATGATCATAGTTGGTCGTTTACTCGTTAAACACGCAGTTCAGATCGACCTAAAATACAATGGATATATGCACTGAATTTATATTCATTTTTTTTCTGTTCCGAACAATTTTAACTAAATTTCCACTATTCAACTATCCGTTCAACTTAATATTTTCCTGTACGGACCATTACTATTACTATACTATTTATTGGCCTGTAGGAACCCTGAAGTTCATGACCTCACCGACTCGACTCCGCCATCGTTCCCTGTCCTGTGCACTCTGCTTCCACGCTTGACCAGCCGATCCGATCTCCTCAAGGTCAATTCTATTATTGTCCTCCCATTTCCGTCGCAGACGTCGTGCCGGTCTCTTTCCCGTTGGTCTACCGTCAAGAATTCTACGCACGGTCCTATCGTTGCCTATTCGCACCACATGTCCGGCCCATCTTAATCTTCGCGACCTGATTACTCTCACTATTGTAGGTTTGCGGTATAGCTCTTCCAATTCGTGGTTGTAGAGTTTCCTCCATTATCCTGCTTCCTCGTCATATTTACCACCAAAGATACTCCTTAAAACTTTATTCTCGAATACGTGGAATTTGTTTTCTTCCCGTTTTGTGGGAGCCCATGTTTCGCATCCGTATAGAGCAGAGGTTCCCAAACTTTTTTGTGTCGTAGACCCCATGCCATGTTTTTCGGTTTTGGGTAGACCCCCTACTTACCTGATATTGATAAATTTCGAACTGTAGTGAGGTTTAGTGTTAAAAACTTAAAGTAAAAACACATGCTAAGTTGTATACATTTGTTAATTGAATTTAAATTAAAACTACTCAAAATGAAATTTTGTATCTGTTATATAAAATATATGTAACATAAAATAAACATAAAATAAACTAAGCAATAAGTAAATGTTTTTAGCGAGAAGGATGAACCTGATGCTTTAATAATAAATTATCAACATTTGGCGTCAATTTTGTATGGTTTAATCTTAAATCTTCTCGGCCAATGATGTCCAGTCTGTTTCTTTTATCGTTAGGAGATTGGTAACAGCGCTGAACCCCATTTCCACTAAGTGTGACGATGGAAAGGAAATTATAAAATTCCTCGCTATATTCCATAATACGGGATAAGTAACGGGTATGTTGATTTGCAGCCAGAATTGCTGATATCCGTTTTTAAACTGAACCTTAAGTTCTTCGTTTGTACTTAGTTCAGTCGGTTCCTCTTGTATTATGACATTCGTTTCTTCTATGTCAATATATGGGTTAATTATCCACGGTGGTATTACCATAGTCAAAACGCCCTCAAACCTAGTTTGAAAATCTGAATAGAGGGCATTTAAATGTTGAACGTAGGTTGAAACGTCGTCTTCCTGGCAGTTTTTCTGTGACAAATTGGGGAACTGGGAAAATTCGCCCCGTCCAATATTTTGCTTCATTAGTTTAACTCTGTCATGAAACGCTGATAAGATGGACTTTGTTTTAATCAAATTTAGACTGTCGCCTTGTAACTGCAAATTAACCATATTAAATTTTGTAAACAACTCTATTAAATAGTCGATGTCTGTTTTCCACTTCATTAAATTGTCTTTTAAAATTATATCTTTAGTATCCAGAAATTCTAAAATAGTCTAAAAAAATGCAAAAAATCTTGTCAAACATAAGCCTTCCGACAGCCAGCGTACTTCAGTGTGAAGGAGTAATTGATGAAAGCGTTCGTCATTTTCTTCACACAACTGCGCAAATAACCGCGTATTAAACGCGTTGTTTCGGATTCGGTTTACTGCATTAATGACTAATTGAAGGGATTCATGCAATCTAACACTCAAATTTTTAGCAACTAAATGTTGTCGATGGATGACGCAATGTATTGCTAACACCCCTGACACATTTTGTTTTAAGTAGCTTATAAATCCGCGATAACGTCTAACCATGGCAGGTGCTCCATCTGTAGCTACTGATATTATATTTGATAAAGGGATTGCTTTTTCAATGAAGTAATCCTTCAAAACATGAAATATTAATTCACCTTTAGTGTCGGTTGTTAAAGTGCTTGCGAAGAGCAGTTCTTCGTAGATTTATTGATTCATAATAAAACGAACATATTCCAACAATAATGCTGCATTACCAGGTAAAGTTGACTCTTCCAGTTGTATAGAGAAATGGGTCGTTTGCAAATAATTACACAAGGAGCTTTCAATATCAGAACTCATTTCATCAATACGTCTTTCAACAGTATTGTTGCTTAGGAGAATTCTTTTAATGATATCAGATGCAGGTTTGTGTAAAACAGTTTTTAAAACCTCTTCAACGGCTGGCAAAATTAAATTCTCTCCGATAGTATGCGGTTTTCCGGATTTTGCTATAAGTAGCGAGATATTGTAAGACGCCCGCGATCCATCATCGTTTCTTTGTGACGCCGAAGCGAACATTCTGTCCAACGTGGGTCTCTTCTGTAGTTTATATTTGAGTGTTTGAAAGTATTTCAAATCATTATCTATTTTATCAGGGTGACATATTCTCAGATGATCCTGCAACTTAGATGGTTTCATAGCGTCATTGCCAAAAACGTTGGTGCATAAAAGGCACATAGGCAATTGTTTGTTCCACAATGATGGAATGAAGCCAAGCTTCAAATAATCAACACTGTACTGTCTACATTTCTTTTTAGATTCGGACATGGCATCAGTCATCTGTGGGCAAAATTAATCTATTTAAATAAGACATAAAGTCCAGCAGCTGTATATTAAAAAATCAAATAATGTACTTACTATTCTCCGGCACTCTCAAACAAAATAACACTGATTCAATATATATATATATATATATATATATATATATATATATATATATATATATATATATATATATATATATATATATATATATATATATATATATATATATATATATATTTTTTTTTTTTTTTTTTTTTTTTTTTTTATTAATTAGAGTTCTCTCGGGAGAGGCGAACCTATAGCGCCGAGTGGGCGCCCCGAGATGCCACAAATAACTGTTGCCGTTCTTTTTGAACAGTTGTTGAAACAGTTGTTGAAACAGATGTTTCACCCCTACAAAGGTTGTGTTTGGCTAAATTTTGAAGTGGATTTATAAAAAATCCACAAAGCTCTTTAATGTGAGAGTACTTGTACTTGATTCTCTCTCTGAAGTATTTAATTTTCATAACAATAAGAACAAAAAAAGATTCTGTATGGTTACTTTCTTCATGTGTGAATGGTGTGAGGAGTGTTTTGAAGCTTTAAAAAAAATTGTTTTTATGTTTTTTTTTGTTACTTAAAGAAAGAGAAGATTCTTAAAGAATTAATCCATTCACTTTACTATGCACATTATTTATATTGGGACATCTTTATAATTATTGAGATCTTTGCTCTGAGACTGCGCGTATGCTTGTAAACAAGATGATACTGGTATTGTGGGGTTTCTCTATTCTACATGAGAACCAACCCACAATTCTTTACCTAATTTCGACCGCTAACAGCGCGTCACATTATTCCTTATCCCACTGTTCGGCTATTTTACCCGTAAAAGAGCATAGCTGAATTCATTATTCTATGCAGATAATGCAGAATTGAATTCAGCTACCTTTTTGCCATACGGCAACTCCATTTTTGCTAGCCCATGAGATTTCCATCGGAAATCATATCATGTCGGGTAGCAACAACAAGTCGAAGCAAACGACGCCGTCGCATCATAGCGAAACCGCTGGGGAATTTATCAAAATATCTAATTAATTTTCATGATAAATTACCCTAGCAAATTTGGCGCCACTTAGGCTTTTCATCAGATCATCCATTCGCTTGGGATCAATGATCTCTTTTTGCAGGTGAATTCCACCAGCTAAATTTTCCTCTCTTTCGAAATTCTGTCTTTCTATAGTGCGATGACCTATGAGATCATCAATAGGTCAGTAGACCAGTCGCATACGCGGCACTGATACACACACAGTAAGCCAGATCAACCCTGGGTTATTGTGCTTTCCTTTTGATTTCTCCATCCTTGATACGCCCATCGACGTCGAACGAATACACAAGTACGTTTCTACCTCGATGAGTGTGGTGAGTTGAGGAATGCACAAGAGAGCATGATTACCATTGGCGGATCCAGTCGTTACCAACATGTCAAAGAGATAAGACGTATACCTGACAACAGGAGAAAGCAAAAGAAAGAAAAAAAAAATAAATAAATAAATTCGTCGCGCGAGTGTAAGTGAACAAGTGTGGATTACACAGTGTGGCCGCCACTGAGAGCGGTTGTTTGAAAAATAAAAAAAAATTAAAAATTATGGAAACAAACAAAGTGCTAAAGAGCTCGTCGCCTTTCATGAAAAGGGGCCAGGCAGACCTGAAAGCGATGACACGGAGCCGACTCGAGCGACAGCCGAGTATTATAACAAAGCGGCACAAGCCAAATTCGGACGGCGAAAAAAATGCAAAAGGAAAGAAAAACGAATACACAGGCGCAGGTAACCAATTCAACGAATTGGTTGACCTTGACCCAAGTGAAATCGAATTACCTGCTGAGGAGGAAAACAATATCACAGGTACTGCAACAGATCCGGCGGAATTAGAAAAACTCCTTGCGGATATTGACACAAAAAAAGAGGAACTCAATAAACAAAGAGAAGCAATCCTCAAATTAAAAGACCTGGTGCAGCAACAACAAAGCCAAGAAAATACAACAGCACAACGGAAAAATCAGGAACAACATCAGGAAACAAACAAAAGGCAGCAAACAAAGGAGATGCAGAAGCAGCAAACAAACCAGCACATCGTAACCAACAAAAAGGAAAAGGCGCCGCCTATAATACTTACGTTCATGGAAACAAAGGACGTTATAAAATTAGGTGAGTTAACTTGCAAAAATTTCAAAACAAAAAAAATTAATAATTCTAAAATAAAATTAATGTGCGATGATATTGAAGGTTATCGCAAAGTAATGACTGCTTTGGGTAGGACAAAAAGCGAGTACTACACGTACACCCCGAAATCGGAGAAAATAATCTCCATGCTCCTAAAAGGCGTTGATCCATGTTTTTCCCCTGAGGAGGTATTAGAGGAATTAAAAAATGTCGAAACCGACAATTTAAAATTTACAGGTGTGAAACCCTTCTCTACCGCCAACTCCAGAAAACGCAATTGCAAATTGCCTTTCTTTATTGTATCACTGAGTCCCAACAGTAAAGTTGATGCTCTCCGATACATCAAACACCTCAGCCACCAAACAATAAGTTGGGAAAAAATTAGAAAAATCGATCGCGTATTGCAGTGTATGCGTTGTCCACGCTTCGGGCACGCGGCATCAAACTGCCACATGCAATTCAGGTGCGTAAAGTGTCTCTCCGACCATACCATTGGTGAATGCCCCTTGGGCAAGGAAGAGCTTCCAGATAGGAAAACACTGTCCTGTGTGCTCTGTAAAAATACAGGTCACACTGCTAATTTTAGAGGATGTCCTAAATTTCAACAAATGAAATTGAAACTGGAATCCAAAAAGAAACAAGTTGAAGAAGAGAAAAAAATGAAAACTCGTTCTTACAACAATTTCGTGGCTCCTTGTGTGTCATATGCACAAATGGCCGGTGCTCCTAAGCAACCAGCATCCATGGAACATACATATAGTAATGGGAAAATGCCTGCACCAGAGGCACATTCAGAAATAATAACAATGTTATTAACCATGCAAGGACAATTTGCCGAATTTCAAA
This sequence comes from Microdon myrmicae, assembly GCA_963931805.1. Taxonomy (NCBI): domain Eukaryota; kingdom Metazoa; phylum Arthropoda; class Insecta; order Diptera; family Syrphidae; genus Microdon; species Microdon myrmicae. The sequence goes on along the minus strand of OZ007498.1, from coordinate 35,286,059 downwards.
GAACACTGACTGAACAAAGAGCACGAATAGATACTCTCTATTCAACCTTGTTCTCAAATAACTCTCCACATCAAAATCTTCAACCCTCCGTCTGAACTTAACCTAAAAATTATAGCTGTGAATGTAAATTCACTAATCCACATCGAAAGAAGGGATAATTTAGGCAATCTGCTCCAAACCGAATGCCCAGATGTGCTCTTGGCTAGCGAAACTAAGCTAAACCAAAGGCACAAAATGGGCTACAAAAATTATAACATAATTAGATGAGATCGACCACACTCTACTCGAGGGGGTGGGTTCACTATCTTAGTTAAGAAAGGTCGTCACCATAAGGTCGTTTACAGCACGGAAGTACACAAATTCCAGGTGCTAGAGGCATGCATTATAGACATTCCGCTAAAAAGTCAAAGGCATCTATATATAGTCGCTGCTTACGCTCCTGAATCTGTTCAAGGTACCTAATTTATCAGTGAAATCGATACGCTTTCCGAAGTCTCAAGTTAGATTTGGAAAACAATTACTTTTTAATGGCAGGTGATTTTAACGCCAAGCACAGTGCCTGGGGCAATCTGACCTTGAACACCAGAGGCAATGCCTTGTTTGATTGGTGGCAAACAAATGCGATCGAGCATAAACTAGAATTGTACGCTACAAGTACACCGTGTTATCCAAGAGGTAACTCCTTCCTGGATTTACTTATGACAGATGATCGAATTCAGTTACCAGATACCGAGGTAACTACTCGAAATTGTCTTCGCACAATTGACTACGATAGCGATCATTACGGACTTGGAGCCGTAATACACGTGCTAAACGAGTACCATCTACTTGAGCAGTATGACCAGGTACACTCTTTCGATTTCCGAAAAGCACATTGGTCGCGTTTCGATCGCATAGTAAAAAGAGAAATACGCAACATTGGCATAGACCCACCGACTAATAGAAACCTCCGTAATGATGAAATCGATCATTACCTCCTAACTATGAACGATATTGTTACTAACACAATGAATCGTTCCATCCCCAAAGTAGCTCATATGGATGGCTATACCCACCGATACAGAAATGCAACTATCTAACTAAGTCCTTGATTAAAAATCTTCAAAAACTGATCCGGGATAATTACCGAGCAGTAATAAATGAGGAGTGGAGCAACAGAATTCGAGCTGTCCAAGCAAACGGACCGAACATGTTTTCACAAATCAAGAAAATATGTCGAAGAAAAGATCACAATGACATTCCCTGTCTCCGAATTCCACGGACTCCCGAGAATTGTCAGATAATGCTGAACGCAGGACTCACCTTAGAGCACATCAACTCCAATGATGAAGTAATAGTAGTCGAAGATCCGCAAAAGAAAGCGAATTCAATTGGAGCCTGTTTCGAAGCAGTGTACAGAGTTGACGAATCAGTTCATGCTAACACTGAAATTGAAAGCAATGCCCGTCAAAGACATTGCTCACTGCGCAACCAACTTCACAACTGGCGATCCGAAAACCATAGTTTCATCACATTCGGCGAAAATAATAGGGCGGATTCTCCCGTCAGAAATGAAAATACAAATATGTTTGTGCGCAAGGATGAACTTAGAAACATACTTAGCTCAATAAAAAATAAGAAATCATCTGGAATAGATAGCATTCCAAATGTGGTTCTAAGGCATTTGCCTCGCGAAGCAGTGAACATATACACTACTTTGTTGAACAACGCTCTAAACAATGCACACTATCCAACCCATTGGAAGACTGCAGTAGTCCACCCTATCCCCAAAAAGGGTAAGGAGAAGAGCAATCCAGCTAATCTGCGCTCGATCAGCCTGCTTCCCAACATCAGCAAGGTCTTCGAAAAAATTATAAACAAAGCACTGATAGGTTGGTGTGATGAAAACGATATCATCCCCAACAACCAGTTTGGCTTTCGAGCGCGACATGATACTGTAGCGTTTCCGCCAAACCCTACGGTCTATTTACCCGAAAAACCCCCATAACTACTACCCAACTCCCTTAAGTTTGCTAATGCAACGGTATTAGTACCTGTAAATGCTTCACGCATTATATAGATCACCATCTGTAATCATAAAATCCCTATAAAGAAAACTTACCTTCATGCATCCCATCGCATACAATTTTCCGTAAGATTTCTTTGTTTGCTTATTTGGTATTCTGAACCAATTCGGTACCAGACAAATTCCAGTAAACAAAATAATTCGGATTGCATTCAATGTAACCGTCATGACAGGGACCATAAATATCGCGCCGTCTATTTTCCCAGCCGCGTCATATACCTTTTCATACACATTGCCTGGCAACCTTTTTTGTTTGTCTTACCAACAAACAACCCAAGCAGCTGCATATAATTAGCGCAATAGACGCTGAAACCAAATTCTCCAGCATTTCCTAATGCAAATATGAACCCGGTTTCTATTGCAGCCAGAGATGCCATAAACATCCAATTTGCTTTTAGCACCTTTTTCTCCTAACGTCGAGAATAGCGACGAGGCATCGTGTAAACAATGACCCGCATTACCAGCGGCGCATGTGGTAATTTTTCCCTATTGTCCTTGCCGCCTGCCTGTTTTCGAACACATGCAACAACATTGAATCTGTTCGATCGCGCACATATACCACTGCGCCACTAGTTACACCCTTAAGAGAAAAGTTTTTCTCTCTCTTCCTTTTTTTTCCTTAGCGAAATCATCTCTGCATGAGATGACGATCATCCTTCGACCGGACCAGGTCGTGTCTCCTATCGTTTCCCTGGTGCGCACAGGGAAGCGATAATCGATTATAATCGTTCGAGTCGTTGTCTCCGCGAGTCAGTATTAAGTGTTCTTAATTAAATATACAATATTTTATTACATTATAGATTTTACCTTGTAATCATTAAAACAGTCGTTCAACACAAGCTATTCATTTAATTGTGATCCCATGAACCAGCGTGTAATCCAAAGTTAACGTTTAATCTGGAGTGAATAAAATAAACAATAAAAATCAGTGTGTTTTCTTTAACGTGCTCCTCGTGGACGTCGTGTTGTGAGATCCTGTTTCGTGTTTTCTCTTGTTGCGACGGCGGGCCAATTATCAATTAATATGATGGAGGCGGAAGTCAACCGAGTGTCCGTGTTAGGCACATTACTTCCTCCCCACAATACAGTTCATGCAGCGACGAAACTTGTTTCTGATATACAGTGGAACAAGGCAAAACGACAATGTACAGGCGCCTGCTTCGTTGACTTTGAAAAGGCTTTCGACACCGTATGGTTAGAAGGACTTGTCTATAAGTTAACAAACCTGGGTATGGCGCAATATCTGCTATACATTATTTATGATATGATAATGGACAAACATTTTGTGGTGAAATGCGGGGACATACTCTCCAACAAGACCTTCCAAATTAAAAATGGCTTACAGCAGGGAGCTGTGAATTCTCCCATTCTATTCAATATTTACAGTAGTGATCTAGTGAGTTCTCTCGAAAACGCCATTGCGTACGCCGATGACATAGTGGTGTACAGAACAGGAGGAAAAACAGACGACATCAATAGGCACCTTCAAGATGACTTCAACAAAATAAAACAATTTTGCGACGACTGGAAATTAAAAATTAATTTCCAGAAAACCGAGACTATTCTTTTCAGAACGCCCCTATCCAGGGCCTCGAGGGATACAAAATACAACTGGAAACACTTTTCTATTGTAGGTAACAATAACCTTCCACTGCAAGTGAACACTGTAGTTAGATACCTTGATATCTGGCTAGACCAGTAAAAGCGCATATTCTATGACAAGAAGTCTATTCCGGAGTAGTCTTCTTGACCCCAGAGTCAAAATAATTTCGTACTCGGCATTCATCCGACCAGTTTTGATTTATGGCTGTCCAGTATGGTATAATATATCTCCACTTTATATGGAGAAGTTTCGTGTGTTCGAACGGCAGTGTTTGCGTTCCTGCCTCGGACTTTATAGAACACCAGAGTCGCAATACAAAAAATTCTATCCCAACAAAATCCTGTATAACAAATCAGGGTTAAATAGGATAGACAATTTCATAATTAAAATGATTCGTGGTCACACAGCAAGGGCAATGTGCAGTGACAATAATCTTATCGCGGGAGCATTCTATCCCAATGATATGTATCTAGAGTATACCCTCCAGAATGGGTTTATTCCCCCAGAAGCGTTCCCTTTCTTGGATCAAAAAGGCCTTATCCAAGACGTGCATGGAGTCCCGATTATTTACCACGCTTTCCGTGGTGCCAGGGAGAAACGAATTCTCCATGATAGTGATATCTCCAATGCCCCAGACCGCATGCGTTTTAGCACGGCGATCAGTGAAAGAGATAAATCAGCCAAAGATCGAACATCTCCCAAATGGTGGTGGCTTCTCAACGAGGAGAGGACTTCACTTCCTCAGATATAGTATGCCTCTCAAGAGCAACGCTCTCCTTCCTCTTGTCCCCCCTCCCCCTGTCCTCCTTTCCCCATTACTTTTATTTTTATTTTATTTTTTATTTCTTATTTTATGTTTTATTCGTTTTGTTTTGAAGTTTTTGTTTGTTATAATTAAAAAAAAAAAAAAAAAAAAAAATTGTAATAATAATGTATACATATAGATGTAAACGAGGAGTCCCTCTAATATATGACTTATTTCATATATATATATATATATATATATATATATATATATATATATATATATATATATATATATATATATACATATATATATATATAAGAAACAAAAAAAAAAGATGTACGCCGAAAGGCATATATAAAAATCAAGTTGTAATGTGTAATTTAGAGAGCTCGCATAGAGCCAGTAAGTTAATTTAAGTACTGTGATTGTAGAAAAGGTTTTAACATTTACCCCTAATATTATACATGTAAAAAGAATTAGGAAAATAAATGTGGTTTAAAAACTAAAAAAAAAAAACCATTGGCGGATCGATGTGTAAAAGCAGAAATCACAATTTCCACCCTAATTCAAGTCAGTCACTATCCAACCACTACCCGGTTCGAGAAATTAAACGAGTTAAAATATCCACCGTCGTGTGGACACAGTCAAAGTGTAAATTTTGTATCGTCTCTCGATCGTTTGTGTTTGAGCGCCAAGTACCAAATAAAAAAATATCAACTTACGTGTACCATTTCAAAAGTAGAAATTAAAAATTAATTGAGGACAATTAAGAATAAAAAAATTAATCTACAACTAAACCTCGGTACAGTTTCATTTATTTAATCTCTTCTCGTGGACTTCCTGAGGATCATTTTCGCGCAGCAGCATCGTTGAGGACACAAGTGAATCCTGTGCCATACGTTGGTACCAACTTTTACCCCCACAGTATATCATTATGTGCAGGTTTTTACAAGTTCAAAATGTATTGCGACCACAAAGCGAATGCCTACATCCTACAACTTACACAATTTTATAAACATATATAATACATTTTTTACTTCATAGGTACTTTTATAAATAATGTATGTCTTTATATTATAAGATAGTATAATGTACAGTCTTTCTGGATCTATTTTGTTTAGAACGAGTTTTAATTAAATTACGTGGAAAAAAGATATAAAACTTTATGAAAAAACCATGTAAAATTTGGTATATTGTGTTTGCAAACGGAGATGTTTAATTTTGAGTCTTAGACCACAATTCTGAATGATTTATCATTGATGCGTTTTTTTTAAACATACTGTAAGTAAATAGGTACTATCAGTGTATGTTGAGATCCACTATCGTGGACCCCCATTTTCATTTCAACGTAGACCCCTAGCAGGTTGTCATAGACCCCTGAGGGTCGATATAGACCACTTTGGGAATCACTGGTATAGAGCAATCGGCATGATTATGGTTCTATAGACACGGAGCTTTTTGCTACGTGATGGCAGTTTGGATTTCAGCTGTTTACTGACTGCGTGAAAACTAGCGTTGCCGGAATGCAGTTGTTACGTGCGTCCGCCACCCCATCAATTAATCATTTTGTAATTTTAACATAATTTGTTTTAAGGTAGTATGATGGTAAGGTGGTGGAGGAGTTGCACGATCCAGAAGTGAGTTTTCGAACACGCCCCGATTCGGGTGTGGATCGTGCAGTTCTTCGAGTTCGAATTCGGTTTTCGAAGTGGACGTGAATGGAGAGCGAAAGAGACAAAAGGGTTAATGTTTTTTCTTGACGTACGGGGATTGCGATTCCGTTTTGGAGGTTAAAAAAAGCAGTTGAAAAGTAGAGAAGTAAAGCAGTTAAGTAAAAGAAGAAAAGCAGTTAAGAAAAAGTAAAAAAATTTCGGTTTCGTTTTTTTTTTGTCAAAAAGATTTTTAAAAGACCCAAAAGGGGAAAAATAAAGTTTGTTAAAATTAGAGTTATAGAAAGGAAAAAAGTTGAAATAAATTGAGAAATCATCAAGCGAAATTTGTGCACCCTTTTTAATTGGAGGTCAACAAAATTGTTTGCCGACTCAATAAAAGACCCATTCGTGGTCGAGAACAGGAGGATCACCATTTGACGGCAGCCAACCTGGGCGCTAAAAGAGGAAGAACCAGAAGGAAGACTGCCACACGGACCTGGGCCGAGCTGGGAAAGTTGATGAGGGGCTCGCCTTAACGACAGGTAAACTTTTGTATATATATTGATAACAAATATTCTGTGGCAAGAGAAAAAACACCACACAGTCTTCTGTTAATTTCCTTCGACATTTCCATACTGACCGCCAGTATCGTTCCCAGATATTTTAATTCTTTAACACTATCCAACACAGTTAGCAGACATTTCTAGGCATATTTGAATAACAAGCAGTGTAACTTTTCTTTAACTTTTTCAAATATCTTGCCTCTGACGTTTATATGTGTTCCCTGAGGTCCACCTGCTCTCGCCGTAATCATGTATTTTGTTTTGTCTTCATTTATTTCTAGGCCCACTTCTTCTGCCGCTTGCATGATGATTTCATAGTATTTACTTACAGTTTCTAGATTATCGCCCAAAACGGGGATGTCATCCACATATGCGATCACTTGTCCGACCCTGTTCAGGGATGATCCGGCCATGTTGTCGTCTTGTACCTTTCTGATAACATACTCGAGTACAAAGTTAGTGAGGGGCCATCCCCCTGTTTTTGTCCGTCCCGGATTTCAAATTGTTCTGAGAGGTGGCTCTCTATTCTAACTCGCCCTTTGTTTTCGTTCATGCAAATTTGAATGAGGGCGACATATTTTTCCGGGATTCCCAGTTCAACTACAATATGGTAGAGTCTTTGCCTTGCGACTGAGTCGTGGGCTTATTTCAAGTCAACGAACAGTTGGTGAACCGTCTCTCCGTATGCCTACTTCTTTTCCAGCAGTTGCTTTATTGTGAACATTTGGTCGCTTGTTGACCGGTTCCTACGGAATCCGCATTGGTAATTTCCGAGTATTTCTTCTGCGTACGGTGTGATTCTCGCCAGTATGACATTTGTTAGTATTTTGTATGTGATTGGGAGCAATGATATTCCTCTGTAGTTTTCGCAGTCAGATCTGTGGCGTTTTTTGAAAATGGGGACGACTATTGAGGTTTTCCATTCTTCCGGAGTGACTTCCTTTTCCCATATTGTTTTGATGAATTGCTGGATTTTTCGAACCGTTGCTTCTCCTCCATACTTCACAAGCTCTGTCGGTATGCAGTCGACTCTGGGAGCTTTGTTGTTTTTCAATCGATTTATTGGGTCTACAACTTCGTTGAAAGAGGGAGCCGGGGCTCGGCTGTATGTACGTCTGGTGCGTTTATTTGTGGTTATTTGGTTGCACACATTGAGCAGGTTTTCAAAGTACTGCTTCCATCTTTTCACGATATTGTTTGTTTCTGTGACCAGACAGCCGTTTGCGTTTCGAATTATTTTGGCTCTCCCTCGGTAGCCATGTTTAATTGAACATCTCTGATGTTCTGTGCTCTGGCATTTTTTCGACCTGAGTCTTCTCCCATTCGCGTTTTTGCGTTTGAAAAGTCTCATTGTCTCTTTCCGAATCGTCGCGTATCTTTCTGCGTTGACTTCTTCATATCTTTCTAAGTGGATCACTGTAAGGCCTTTACGTTCTTCGATTTTCACCCTGCACTCATCGTCAAACCAAGGTTTGGAGTTAATTATTTTCTTAAATCCTAATACCTTTTGGGCTGTTTGTCTGATTGCATCTTTGATCGATGCCCATTTAGTACCCACACTATTGGCTTCGTCTTCCTCACTGCTTCCATTCTCTAGGATGCTAAATCCATTCGTTAGTTCGTCTTGATATTCTTTTAGTTTATCAGTGTCGAACTTTTTGCTCGTCTCCCGTGACTGACCACGAGGCTTTGCTGCGAGCCGACTCCCGATTTTGCCCATCACTAGACGATGATCGGAATCGCAATCTGCTCCTCTATATGATCTTACGTCAAGGATATTCGAGTGGTGCCTTTTGTCTATGAGGTAGTGGTCTATTTGGTTACGCGTTAAGACGTCAGGTGATATTCATGTGTCTTTATGAATTTGCTTGTGCTTGAACATCGTGGTTGCCACTACCAGATCTTTTGACGTGATAATTCGAATTCCATTATCATTTGAAATGTGGTGTAGGCTTTCTTTACCTATAGTTGGTTGGGAGATATCTTCCTTTCCAATTTTCGCATTGCAGTCCCCGAGGAGGATTTTAACATCGAGTCGGTGTTTTCTTGATGATTTGTTCCCGTATGGTAGTGTCGGCTCATCACACCTACTGGGTTTTTCGTGAGATTGCTTTTTGTATATTGATTATTTATTTTTGTTCCCACGAGTCTTGAGGTTTCAACTAGTCCGCCATATCAGAGCCCCTCTTTGATATGGTAAGGTCAGCTTACAGCTCTGATTTGACCCAGTGTCAGAGAGGGGCCGTTATACCCCTGGCTGCAAACCATCCAATGGGCGCGGTGACGCGCAACACCCTGGATTAGGGGTTGTAGATCTTTGTGTGTTACTCCTCGTTAGCCTGTCTGACATTGGTGGCCCTACTGGAAGCGTATCCTTCCGCCAGCATAGCCTGAGTGATTCATTGTCATTTACCAGGTGTACCGGTGTGAATATTATTTTTTAATAAACAAAACGCTATTTTATTATATTTCTTAATAAAGAAAACACTAATTTTAAATGGGAAAGTAAAAAACATTTTATTCGAAGTATTGGCCATTGCTTTCTACACATTTCGACCACCTTTCTGGCAATTTGTGGATACCTCGCCAATAAAACCGGTCGTCTTTTGAGGCAAACCATTCAGAGACCCAATTTTCGACTTCTTCGTAGGAATTGAAATGCTGCTCAGCCAATGTGTGTCCCATCGATGAAAACAAATGGTAGTCGGAAGGAGCCAAGTCTGGTAAATACGGCGGGTGGAGTAACACTTCCCAGCCGAGAGCTTTTATTGTTTCTTTGACGGGTTTTGCTGTATGACTCGGAGCATTATCATGCAACAAAATTACCTTTCCGTGTCTTGTGGCCCATTCTGGTCGTTTTTCGATCAATACGTGGTTCAAATTGATCATTTGTTGTCGGTGGCGTTACGCATCAACAGTTTCGCCAGGTTTTAGAAGTTCATGATAGATCACCCTTTTCTGGTCCCACCAAACACAGAGCATTGTCTTTTTTCCGAACCGATAAGGCTTTGCAGTCGATGTTGACGCCTCTCCTGGATGTACTCATGATTTTTTGCGTTTAGGATTTTTAAAATAAACCCATTTTTTATCACCAGTCACAATTCGATGCAATACTGATTTACTTTCGTGTCGTAGAAGCAATGTTTCACATGTGGTGTTTCGCTTTTCCATCTGCCTGTCATTCAATTCATGTGGCACGCAGTTTGCACACTTTTGGGTCCTTCCCACAGCTTTTAAAGGGTCAGAAATTGTTTGTTGTGTAACATTTAACATTTGTGCCATTTTTGTTGCGTCATCTTGATCCAATATTGCTTGCAATTCGGCATCTTCAAACTTTTTTGGTGGTCTTCCACGTTCTTCATTTCGCACATCAAAATCATTATCTCTGAACCGCTTAAACCATCTTTTGCATGTTGCTTCCGATAGAGCATGATCACCATAAGACTCGACAAGCATTCGATGCGACTCTGCAGCACTTTTCTTCAAATGAAAACAAAAAATTAATGCTTTCCGCAAATTATCATTTTCTGGTACAAAATTCGACATTTTTAACAGGATTTAAAAAAAATGGTGTTTGTACAATGACGATGCATACTAAATATGTTTGACAGATGTCATAGCAACCAAATAAAAAATATATAAGGGCTCGTTCACAACAAACGTTCCCTATCGATACATTTGTATCTTGACGATCACTTCACACCGGTACACCTGGTAAGGACCCGCACCATCAAGGTTTCTACCGAGCGGGGGGAGATACTAAATATGTATATATGATTAATATGAATCAAAATATTTCATGAAATTTGAATAATTCTAGGTTAACCTTATTCCTTAGAACACTTATCCTACAACATTTGACATGTGTCGTTATATTATTCTTAAAAGGAGTACCTATTTTGAAAGCATAAGCAAGAGCACCATTCAATAGTAGTTACACAATTGAAATATAGTACAAAATTGATATACTTTGAGTACACGTATTTATTATATCTGTTTTTATTCTAGCTTTTGTGTATTATCTTACATTCCTGTAGTACAATATTTATTTTCTTAAAATTAATTCAGATGTAACAAATTTATTAAAATTCTTAATTAATATTTAACAAAAACATTCCCAATGACCTGATTCCCTATCTAAACGTGTTGGTAGTTTGGCTTAACACTAACATTATGAATATGATAAGAAGAGTGAGCGAGCAATGATCACATGACTTTGTGCCAGTTCCATGATGCAGTTCCGCAAAGCTCTCACCTGGAGATATACAGAAATCGTTATGGTTTTAATATTTAATATTTTGCCGCTGGTCGTGCTTATTACCTTTAAGAATATGAACCAGAATACTGTAGTCCTGTGAATCATTAATTGAACATGTGTAGTTTCCGGAATCCTGTTTGTTTATCCTAGCAATCGAAAGGGATGAGTTAGCGCCGTCTTCCATTAAGTCTGTTCTCACACTGGAAATATTATAATAGATAAGACATAAGTAATCTCTAATTTCTACACGGAATTCGTAATTCAACATTTTAGTGGTCAGAAGCAGAGCGAGGATATAGACTGTGCTACGGGTGGAGTTTTTACTCAAGCCGATTGGTGACACAAATGGACAAGCATCTTATAGAGAGAATGAAAACAGGAGCTGGCACATAAATGCCAATATGAAATACTCAGTCGTCAAAGAACACCGGATGCGGTGTGCAGAACAATCTAAAACGCTGGGGCAAAGTGCGTAAGAATCTGTTAAAGATTACAACAGTTTTGTGGAAGAGCTGCCTTCAAAGGAGTATCTTGACAATCTAAAAGTGTCAACACGTGAATTAAAATTGACAATAAGAAATAGTGAAGCAATTTGACGTAATTTGGAATGGAGCATGGTATCAAGGTCATTCTATCGAGACGTCAAAAAAAGCGTAAGGTGCCTGATAGACGATACGCATATTTTTATTTTTTTTTTACACTTACGGGTGCACAAAAGGGGATTTTGAAGTACCCCAAAATGTCAGAGCACAGAGGAGCCGATGGAGAGGAAGTGGATAAGGAAAGGAGGTGTCGATGTATATTGGTCTTGAATGTCTGGACATCACAACGACCAGGAAACACATGATCAGGCAGAACATTCCACATTCGTGTGGTTCGGCTAAAGAATGACTATGTTTATTTGTGCGCCTGAAGTTGACTTTCAACGTGAACTGATGCGCATTCACAGATTGACGAGTATCGCGGGAAAATGTCTGAATGGGCGGAAAACATTCAGCGAGTTCAGTTGAGCAACGACCGTGGTAATACCTATAGACAAGAGATAGGCATGATACGTTGCGTCTGTGTTCTAACGACGGAATTGATCGACTTACGGCTGAGTCCCCAATAAGTTTCACTGCTAGCTTTTGCATCCTGTCGACCACGTGTAGTGCAGTTGAACGCTATTTTTGGACGAATATACGAGTTGTAAATAGTGGCCAGGTTGGATGGAGTAAAGTATCTTTTGCATCTCTTAAGGAACCCCATACATTTGGCTGCACTTTTCGCAGCTTCAAATATGTGGTCATTCCAATTAAGAGTCGATTTAATTCGAGTGCCGAGGATTGATAGTTCCTTGGCTTCGTCGATGCAAGTGCCGTTCATAGACAGTATATTTACTTTGGGGCTCGCCTTTGACGATAAGAGGCAGCACTGAGTTTTGAAGGCATTGAATTCTACAAAGTTAGATAATACCCACTGATATGTGTTGTTCAGGTCGGAATTCAATCATCAGCAAACGAGTGAAATGGGTTGTGAGTAGTTGACAAGAGATCATTTATAAAGATCAGGAAGAGAGTGGGTGAGAGTACCGAACCCTGGGGATCACCTGCATTAATTTGATGGGAGACAGATTTGACACCATCAAGAACCACTTAAATTGAACAGCCAGAAAGATAGTCTCTTATCCATTGGAGCAGGGAATTGTTCACTCCGTATGAATGTAATTTTGACAAAAGGGCTGGATGCCAAACTGTCGAAGGCTTTTGAAATATCTAATGCGACTACCTTGCTTTTACCGAGGTAGTGGATGGAATCGCTCCACTTTTCGGTAAGGTACGCCATCAGATCTCCTGTGGACCTGTTTCTACGAAAACCATGTTGGCGGTCATTGAGGAGGGCATTTGATTCCAGATATTTCGAAAGTTGACGGTTGATAAGAGATTCCATTACCTTGGAGAGAATAGAAGTTAGCGCTATGGGTCGATAAGAAGAAAGGGATGATTTGACACCTTTTTGGGAATTGGCTGAATGTTCGCTGACTTCCATCTATTTGGGAAACGGCCAGTAGAATAAGATAAATGGAAGAGTTTCCGCAGTGGTTTAGAGAGTGAAGAGGAACATCGCTTCAAGAGAATTGGGGGGAATGCCATCCAGACCAACGGATTTGTTTGCATTTAGCTCTTTAAGTGCGGGGGCAACAGTACGCATTCGGAAGTGAATCTGGCTCATGGTGTGCTGCTTATGCTCAAGTTGAGGCGGAACTGATGTATCAGGCAGCATTGGGTTGGCTGCAAAATGTGAAGCAAGTAGATTCGCTTTTTTTATTGCACTGGTGACTGGTCTGTCATCGACTATAAGCGATGGAATGGATGAAGAGACTGAGTTTTGAACGTTGTTCACGAATGCCCACAAGCTTCTACTACCTGTGGGTATTTTTTGTCTCACTCTCTGGACATGCAAGAACTTTGCGCGTTGAGCATACGCATTGCGGTTATTTCTAGCTATATATATATATATATATATATATATATATATAAGACTAATGACCTTGCCCAGACACAATAAATCATTATGGAAAATTTAACAAGCCTCAGGACTTGCTAAATAAGGCCAAGACCGGTTCCCGGTTGTAGTGCCGATGATGATGATATATATATATGTAGATACATATATATATATATATGTATATACTATACAGTATACACAAGATGCATGGTATGAGAGTTTGTGGTATACAAACTTGTAGCAGGAGCTTGGAGTTCAAGAGTTTATTGTACGAGATTATAGTATAAACGTTTACGAGTTAGCAGTATACGAGTTTTCAGTATACAAGTTTTAAGCATGGAAGTTTGAAGTACATGAGCTTTCAGTATAAGAGTTTTAACTATAATAGTTTGCAGCACCCGAGCATTTAGTATACGAGTTTTCAGTATAGAAGTTTTCAGTATAGGAATTTCAGTATAGGAATTTCAGTATAGGAATTACAATATACGAGTTTTCAGTATAGGAGTTGTCAGTATACAAGCTTGCAGTATACGAGTTTTTAATATAGCAGTTACTAATACAGAAGTTTACGGTATACGTGTTTTCAGTACATTAGTTTGCTGTATAAGAGTTTTTAGTATAAGAGTTTTCAGTATACCTCGTGTCCATGCCCTCGCCCAACACGAATCTATACGAATATCCCCTCTCTCTATGCAAATAAGAATATCGTCTGGTAGCTAATTCTACTTGGCAGAAAAATAATAATAAAAGGCGTTGGCGCCGAATAAAAAATGTGGAATTCCATTCTGTCGGCTGGTAATTTTGTGGGAGAGACTTTTCCCCCTCTTTGGGAATGGCTGAACTCGACCAACCACCCAGCAGGTAGGAAATGTCCTCCGTGCATAAGATAAGCGAAAGAGTCTGCCAAGAACCGGCGATAGTTCTGGAGCACAGTTCTTAAGGACTATTGCTGGTATTCCGTCCACGCCGGTTGCCTTCTTACAATCCAGTTCACGTAGAATGTGTTGAATAGTACGCGGGCGAAACCTCGCATCCCGCACCGAAGACCGTACCGACGCGATCAAAGATGGCTCCGAAAGACCGGCATAGAGGTTTGAATTCACGGAAAATAAATCCACGAAGACATTGGCTTTAGCTTTTGAATTTTTGGCGAACGTGCCGCCGCCCGTCACTAACGGGGGAAAAGAGGAGGAAGCGAAGTTACTGCTGGCTGGCTTTGCCATTGGCCAGAAGGGGTGCGAACCAGTTGGGCACTGAAGGAGTTTATTGGTCACTCTGTCGTTGTAGGCCTTCTTCGCGGTATCAATCGCCTGGTTGCACGCTTTTATGATTCTAACAAAATTCGTTCCGTAAACATCGGTGGGATTGGAGCGCCATTGCTTAAAAGCTCTATTTTTTGTTGCTGTAATCTGCTCGCATTTTTATCAAATCAAAGCATATCAGATGAACTTTGTTTGATGGATTGCGGAATATAGATCTCCATCCCCAGAAGAATAATCACTGATACCAACTCCACGCAAGCGTTAACATCGGAGTTTCCGAAGCACACCTCGGACCAAGGAAAGGATGCGAAGAAATCTCGCAAATCGTCCCAGTTAGCGGCGCCATACTTCCATACATGGCGAAGCTGCTTAGGTCGGTTATTCGTTTGAAATGCAAGTGGTTGAGCGACCAATACCAAGCAGTGACACAGAAACCTCCACGATATAAATACTCGGCTCGGAGGTCAAAAACAGATCCAGGGTGTTCGCATAATTACCTCGGGCATTCGGCACTCGCGTAGGTTCCTCCACGAGTTGAATCGAGTTGTGGCTAACAGCGAACATCTCCGCTAGCCTCCCAGCCTCGTCGGTTCTGTTAGAATGTATTAACCAGCCGGAATTGTGCACATTAAAATCGCCAAGTACAACAATTTCCGAAGCCGAATAGTTCATCTGTCGACGGTACGTGAAAGATATTCGAAAAATGTCGCTGGTCGATCGTCATTCGGGAAGCGGTAAAGACAACAAAGAAATTTAACAAAATTCCTCAGCACGACCCTCAAAAATCGGATGTCCATGTTATTTATTGGCTTATAGCGTATTGCGGCGATAGTGAAGAACGTGTGATTCCAACCGGCGCTATGACTGTTAGAATCACTAAAAGATTGGAGCAATGCTCAACACATCAGGCCACGGCCGCGTGTACGAATTCGATTTCTAAACTCAAGTACATTCAACTGATGTGGAATTGCTATGTTATTGCTTGGTATACGGCTGATGCATTTTCTTATTCGATTTTATTTTGGTGTTCTTCACTGTATGCTTGTATATTGTGTCTGTATCTGTTAGAAACGCCACAGTAATTACTCCTCAGTAACTTTGTTACAATCAACTTCGTGTGCGAACGACGGAGCGAGGAACGAGCAAGCGAGAGGACGTCGGAGCAGGCGAGTGTGCCGGTGCTCTAAGCGGAAGTCGTGATCTAATAGTAAAGTTCTGTTTACCTATGGGATATTGTGCGCTGTATGTACAGATCACGTCGGGGTCACCAATTATAGCGTATTGCGACGATAGTGAAGAACGTGTGATTCGAGCTGACGCTATGGCGGTTAGAATCACTAAAAATTGAACCAATGCTGAACACATCAGGCCATTGCCGTGTGTACGAATTCGATTTCTAAACTCAAGTACACTCAACTGATGTGGAACTGTTATGTTATCGCCATGTGTTGGCGACGTAACATACGAAGCCAAGGATGGAGCAGCACACGACTGCTGACTGGCACACCGTAGATCGGCAATTTATGCCATTCGCTCTTTGGTTCTCGTGACAATACGCAAACAAGAGAACGGGGACAAAAAAGAGGATAAAAGCAGCGGCAGTTGGAGAGTGTTCAGTTCAGTTCAGTGCAGAGGTAATAAGAGATCTTAACAGATTCTGGTTCTACCAAAACAATAAAATAAACAATAAAAGAAATAATAATACAGTCCACTGATTGAATAAGGCGACCCGCGCTCGCAACATAATCGAGACGCCGCCTAGCAGTAAAAGTTGGTCCTTCGAGCCGGATCCAACAAGCGAAAGAATGCCGATCACCCGATCAGGAGCAAAGAAGGGTAGGCCGCCACATCACGCTGGAGGAGCTTCACCCACCGCCGTGGTGAGTAATAACATCAAAGCCGATGATGCCGCAGGAAGAATATCTCCCATAAGCATTAAGGAAGATGACACGGCACCTATTCCCGGGTATTCAGGACAGGGAGTGGCAGCTCACAGTAGGTTAAAGGAAAACGTGTCCGCGCCCTATACTCCGGTACGGACAAGCGGTATAGCCGAAAGCCACGGTGCAGAGAAGGGTGATGGATCCGCCGAACGAAGTGAAACACGATCCGTGAAATCAAGCAAAAGACGGGCATTGGCCGAAGCCCAAATATTGATCGCCAGGTGAGATTTGGAAATCGCCGAAGCTAAAGGAAGGATGGCTCGGGCGGAGCTTGAGATTTTGCAACTGGACTCCGAAACAGAGGATGAGGCGATTGAGGAAACAAAACAAGAAGAATGCGTTGAACCATGGCTCAACCAATTGAATATGGGTGAAGAAGAGCAGAGGATGCCGCTTCCCAAAGACGAAACAAGGAACGACATCCAAGAATTGGCCCAAGCAATAGCCACGCTATCGCACACATCATCTAGGACAGCTACGGCAAGGCAGATGTTAGAGCTTCCACACTTCGGTGGAGCCAGCGAGGAGTGGTTGTCGTTCAAGAGAACATTTAATGACACGGCACCCGCTTATAGCCATGCGCAGAATCTGGCGCGTTTACAGAGAGCGCTACAAGGAAGGGCGAAAGAGGCTGTCAGGAGTCTCTTGTTCACCGCCGAGGATCCTATGGAGGTAATGAGAGGGTTGGAAGCACGTTTTGGAAGGCCCGGGGCCTTGGCTTTGGCTGAATTAACAAAGCTAAAGAGTCTGCCCCGAATGACAGAGGACCCGATGGACGTGTGTGCATTTTCCAGTCAGGTGAAGAATTCCGTGGCCACCATTTGTGCATTGGAAAAGGCACAGTACCTGTGTTCACCAGAAACGATAAAGGAATTGATCGTCAAGATGCCGTCATCAATGCGGTACAGGTGGTTCTCATACCATCATAGCCACCGAGGAGAAGACCAGCCTGAGCTCTCGCTTTTCAGCGGTTTCTTGGAGATGGAAGCGGAAATGTGTGGTGATTTCGCG
Organism: Microdon myrmicae; assembly: GCA_963931805.1. Classification (NCBI taxonomy): domain Eukaryota; kingdom Metazoa; phylum Arthropoda; class Insecta; order Diptera; family Syrphidae; genus Microdon; species Microdon myrmicae. The sequence continues at coordinate 35,268,467 of OZ007498.1, read as the reverse complement.
CCACCGGGAGTGTTTTGGGATTCAAAAAAGAACTCCCAGGCGCACTCATTGCCCGAGGTGAGACCATTGAAAAAGCTTTTGATACGACTTGGATCGAAGGTTTCGCTTTTAAACTATTAAATACTGGGCTCAGTAGAACGCTATGTAGTATCATCTACCAGTTCGTTCGAAATAGAACCTTCCAAGTTAGAGTGAATGGAAAGCTTTCCCGAACTTATCACGCAGCTGCAGGCGTACCACAGGGCTCCATTCTAGGCCCCATCTTATTCAATATTTACACCTCCGATATTCCCCGCCCTGTGAACGGGAGAGTAAACCAGATATGCTATGCGGATGACGTCCTAGTGTACACGTCAACCAAAGGCCCTAACCTCGCAACAAATCGACTCAACCGTTACTTGGACGAACTGTATCAGTATTACAGTCGATGGAAAATCCGACTTAATCCATCTAAAGCAGTAGTCATAATTCTGAGTAGTAAACACTCCCAACCTACTTCTCGATATTCACAGAATATTCGAATAAAAGTGGGAGATACTACGATTAGACCACAGGACAAGATGAAATATCTTGGGGTCACTTATACCCCAAAAATGAATTTCATCAAACATGTGACCCACATTCTCCAAAGGGGCCTCGGTCGGTCTAAGCAACTGTACAAAATCTTGAAGTGGAGGAATAAAGTTGACATCAAAGTTAAGCTTCTCTGCTATAAGCAGCTAATCCGATCTGGAATATCGTACGCCTTTCCCATATGGTCCTGCATATCTTCGGCCCAAATGGAAAGACTTCGAGTTTTCGAAAGGAAACTCCTCAGAAGATGCACCAATCATTCTAGAAGGCCTGACGGTCGTCATTACCCCAACTCTCACCTATACGAAGGCGCCTCCATTACCCCTATCGATGAGTACTTGCTTCAATTAGCATATAAGTACCTCGAAAACATCCAGAACAGCGAGAACCTACTTGTACGGGACTCTTGCGTTCTTGACCCTTCTCTCTCTCGATCTCTTCGGATCAAACCCCCACAATTTCTTCTTCAGTACAAAACTGAAGAAAGCACCCTTCCCAACAACATTCCCCTCTATAATAGAGGATTCCTGGACCCATCCCATAGGGTCTACTATTAACAAACCACACACACGAACGCACAGTACAAGACGACACAAACACAAACATACACACCGACCAAAGCGCAGATTATCAGACGCCAAAGACGTGATCTGCGTTCACTACCGCACCCAAGACCTACCGGTCTTGTACGATTTCTTTCCCACCATCCCTCTATACAAGTAGTTAGAGAACACCTGGACTAACACTGTCCACGCTATCCCTGGATACCCCCCCCCCCCCTTTTTTTTTTCTCTTCTTCTTTTCAGAGATCGCGAGACCGAGCCCAACATCCTCACGGATGTGGGTGATTCTGGTTATCGCAAGATGACCGGAATCTCGAATGTAAGTCAGTATCCTAAGTAAATAAGTAAGTATCCTGAGCAACGAAGATATGTCGAATCAGTTGACGAATCGACCTGGGTCTCAGTTAGGGCAATTACGAAAAAAATTTAAAAAACCGTACCTAAAGTTTGTATATCTGCCATTTTGTTCATTTTCGATTTATTTTCTTGAAAATAGAATTCAGACTCTGGCAAATATCAGATTCTTCGAACTATTATTTAGTGATTTGCGTTCAACTTGGAACGACGACTTTTTCCATCATACTGGATGATGATATTCAAAACACTGAATTTCTAAGCGTTGGCAGTAATGACTCGGGCAAGAGCAAGTGGTCTGTTCTCTTTGCCACAACCTTCCAACATTTATTGTACATAGTTCCTCTCGTATTCTGTCAAAGGTCTATTGTTCTGTCTGAAAAATATACGAGTAGCTTACCTTACTCCTCCTCTAGTGGTGTCATAATTTAGGATGTCCTCACCATGACGCCAGAAGACAACTGAAGAGCTCATGACGACGTTCCGAACGATGCAGGATAATTGTAGTGTAGAATCTATTTCGTAGTATTTTTCTTGCAGCGGAATGTTGTGCTCGTCTACGATCATTACTTTCGGAGCTACAAAAAATTGTAAACTAGTTTTTCCTGGTTGACTGTATTCATATTATTATACCATTAACATGGAGATGTACTTGTATAACACGTGGTGGGTGTGTAGATATCTGACACTCATAGATAGCTTCATCTTCCTTTCTGGCTTTAGTGATCTTTAACCTCCAATTGTTGGGGTATTGAAATTCCATGGTGTACCTTTTATCGCTCGTATAAGTATGTAGTCCCACTGTAAGCAAATCTAGGGCATTTTCGCCCATTGAGTTTCTTCGAACCCATGATACCTGTGGAATATGCAAACATTTAGAAAAGAATGGTAAAAATCGAACATTTTAAAGCGGTGTTTTACTGAACAATAAAAAAAATTTAGAACTAAGTGCTGCCGAAGATATTTGTAAAGGTTAAGGCTTTTCAAAACTAGTGGAAATATTGGCGAATAATCTATACAGGGGCTAGTGGTAGCTGTCATCTCATCAACGCAGGTCATTGACTCTGATAAATGAACAGCACCTTGCAAGAATGCGCATTAGGGAAATTTTTACCCTGGAATGCACACGCCCGTTACACGCAGTATTCCAATACCGTCATATAACATCCTATAACTCCCAGACCCTAATATTCGCGTACACATGAGAGGTATACGCATGCATGCTGTACGCAAAAAACCCAATAATCAATCTATTATCCCAAATCCAATAACCAATGTATTATTATCCTAAACCCAATAATCAATGTATTATTATCCTAAACCCAATAATCAATGTGTTATTATCCTAAATCAATAATACCTACATGTATCACATACGCATATGTTCAAAACATATAGCATTCCATGCAAGTTGCACTATGCAACTTGAAACATGTCTGGAAATGTAACACATCTAATGTTGCACACCATTTGCCATACGCCATACACCACTACGCGCCCCTCGTAACAAGAGGAATAAGTTGTGGAACACTTTCCTAAACACGCGTTCTCCACTGGACTACTCCAACTATCTGGGTTACTTTTACCAATTCACCGAGCTTTACAGCTCCCTCTACCACAATTACCTTGCCAAAGTTCAATTCAACCTGATAAACGACCCCAAATTTTTCTTCCACTTCATCAACCATAAACGGAAATCGGTTGCCTATCCCACCTCCCCTTTCTACGGCTCAACTACTACAACGGACCCCCAAACCATATCCAATCTTTTCGCGTCCTTCTTTAAACTATCCTTCACGAACGTCTCGTTCGAGCCTAACTTCTCCTACTTTATTGGCATGTCTGAATTTTCCCTCGGCCCTCTCATCCCTCTACACATACAACAACACCAAGTCATAAAAAAACTTGAAGAACTGAAAACGATTTCAGTCCTGGCCCAGACGGACTCCCTGCTATTCTCTTAAAAAAATGTTCCTCTTCTCTCTCTCTCGCGCTCGCGTCAATCTTCAATCTATCCCTTGCACAAGGTCTATTCCCTGACTTTTGGAAATCCTCTTACATAACCCCCATACATAAAAAGGGAAAAAACGATATATCCAATTATCGTCCCATTGCAAAGCTTTCGCACATTCCTAAACTGTTCGAAGGTCTTCTATATGAGGCGTTATGTTTCCATCATCTCTCCGAACCAGCACGGCTTCCTCTCAGGCAGGACCATTACTACTAACCTTGTCGAATTCACATCCCACACACTCCTTGCCCTAGAAAACGGCGATGGCGTCGATGCAGTCGCTACCGACTTTAGCAAGGCCTTCGACAAAATCTCCCATAACCTCATTCTCTTCAAGCTATCTTCCCTCGGTTTCGAACCCCTGCTGATTAAGTAGGTCTCATCCTATCTCAGTTAACGAACCTGTTGCGTGCGATTTAGATCCACCCTCTCCGATCCTTTTTTCCTAACCTCAGGTGTCCCCCATGGCAGTCATCTCGGCCCTCTCCTATTTATCCTAACCATAAACGACAAGGCTCTTGCATTAATCGCTCCTTCATCTCGCTTTACGCGGATGATTCCAAAATTTTCAAGACAATCCGGTCTCCCCTGGACTCCTCACTTCACCAATCGGATCTTGGCAGCTTCTCGACTTGGTGCCAAAATAATTGCCTAGAAATGAATATCGCCAAATGTCACATAACCACATTCTCTCGGAAGCGTTCCCCCACTCACCCATGCTCCTATCTCTTACTGAACCAACCGATAACATCGGTTGAATTGATTCGCGATCTGGGCGTCCTATACGACAAGGAGCTCAAATTTACCGTACATATTGATTAACCCCTATGTCACCCGATTACTCTACACAACCTTTGTCCGGCCACTACTCGAATACGCTACTCAGGTCTGGTCCCCGTATCAAGTGTCTCACATTCGAAGGATTGAGGGTGTTCAACGTCGTTTTTTGCTCTTTGTCCTCCGCGGACTAAACTGGGAAAATCGGCTGACTCTACCACCATACACAAGCCGCCTCCCTCTAATCAATCTAAGCACACTTGAAGAGCGCAGAATCCATGCCGACATCATCTTTGTCCATCGCCTTCTGTGTTGCTCAATCAATTGCCCAAGCTTGCTCTCCACTTTAACATTTCATACAAACCCCCGTAACGTACGTAACCCTCGATTGTTTTACGTGCCCGCTCATCACACTTCTTACAGCGCCAACGAACCCATCTCGCGTCTGCTACGACAGGCCAACTCTTTCCCCACCTCCTTCGATTTCAACATCTCCACTCCCGCTCTTAAACGACGTTTCAGAAGAAACCCGTCCTAAATCCGCCCCCTCCCTTCAATAACCCCTCTACCCTGCAATCCTCTCCTCTCCCTCCCTCAAAATAATTCTCCCCTACACCTTTCCAACCCCACACACCCCCCCCCCCCCCGCTCGCTAATCCACGGTCCCGTATCAGTCCGTACACATGTCCTCCACTGTTGCACAAAGGTCGCGTTTACCACTCCCGCAAACACTCGCTCTTCCCTGACCTCCTACCTCCCCTATCGCCCAGTAATCTTCAACTTCCTGGTTTTCTTCTCCTTTTTTCGATTGAATAATTGAATAATGTCTTAACCACTACTCTAGATTTTAAGATAGGTTTTATGTTAAGTTAATTTAAGCTTGCATTAAGCTAAATAAAAGTGGGGGTTCCGCCTTCAATCAATTTAATTCAATAGACAAATCCAAAAGCCATCACCGTGAAATGCATGCATTTTCCATGCTAAGACATAAAATTGCAATTCTCCAATTCCCAGATTCCACCTATGCCCTACAAGCAAATCAAATCCCCATCACCTTGAAATGCATGCATTTCCCATTCTAATACCTAAAATTGCAATTCTGCAACTCCCACGTCCCAGCCATGCCCATACCCATGTTCTAACATGCGGATTGCAGCCATGTAAATCCAAAAATTAGAATAACCTTGATAATCACCCAACACCCCATCACCTTCAAGGTAATTTTACCCAGGCACATGCATGCTATTTGCTGTGGGTAAATCAGATTCGCGTCACCGTGAATCGAAATTTTCCCATAGCCTGGGTGGAGAATTTTGCAAAAAGTGCAACGTAGTAGTTCTCATCGTCGTTGGCATGGCCTTCGACTGAGACTAGCGTCAGGTGACTGTCTATGAGCTATGACCATGGGAAGGTATGAGAATTTTGATGTAAATTTTGAATATAAATGTTATATAATTAAGTTCATTCAATTATCACCCCCCCCCCCCCCCCCCGCTATGAATAATTAACATCTCTTGTCTTCACGTGCATATCCTTCCCTTCCCTCCAAATCACCAATTTCCCATTACAACAGAATATCCCCAAACACAATAGTTGAATAATTTAAATAAAGTTAAGCCCCCACTTAAAAACCTCAATCCTATTGTACATAGCCATTCTCTCTCTATTAGCCATAGTCTCCCTACCGTCCAGAGCCCAGCCCCTTATTAACCAATTCCGCTTCCTAGAAATAACAATCGTGGACGCGGGACATAGAAGGATATGAAAACGAAGGACACGACATTCCTGCTTGTTAAATGTGCGTTGAAAGCGTGTGGTCATCCCGCCGAAGAAAAAATATTAAAATTGGGTTTTTTGAATTGTATGCGTGTGGCGTAAGGCGTGCGGTAGTGAAAATTAATGTTGCGTAGGAAAATTTTATAACACATATATAATTTGCATGTTAATAAATGATATTGTGAAAAGTTTAAACGGAACATTTTTGTTGGTTGTTCCACGTGTTTAAACGGAAAATAAAATAAATGGAATACAAAATAAACATCTAATCTCCCTGAGCTACACAATGAAATATTTCATTCAAGAAAAAGAAAAACGACGCAACAAAAGAAGACAAGGGGTAAGTTTGATGAAAGGAAAGAGGAACTAAATTACAATTGTTATTAAAAATATCTTTAACATAAAAAAGGAGTTCCGCTAGGAGTAAATTCAATTGGAATCAGACAGCCAAAGTGTGGCGTCACTTGTATAAATTAAATTAATTATATAAATAAGAATTAACATGAAAAGAAAGTAAAAATAAAGTAACACATGAACTAAAGGTAAGAAAAAGAGTCTTCTTATTATACAAACATCATCGGCTCATCGGGACCCCATCTGAAACAGCCCGAGAAGAAGACCCCGGCCAATGTCCCTCAGCTGAGGAAAGCCAACCCCACGGGCTCTAACAGCCGGAAGCCGCACCAACAGACTACGGACGCTACAAAGTTGGAAGCCGCCTACTCACGGGCTTAACTAAGCCAGAAGCCAAAGAAGAGTAGGTAAGTGTTGTGTATAAAAATAAATATACAACACCCCTCTACATATATTAACGCAGAATACTTTTGTGTACTCCTTCAAGAATCCTTTATCGATCCTTTTATCTTACCTTCGTCCGTCCACTGCTAGAATATGCTGGTCAGGTATGGTCCCCTTATCACAAGAACTATATCCGTAGAATGGAAAGGATTCAACGTCGCTTCCTTCGGTTCGCTCTCCGAGGGTAAGTGTGGGAAAATCCCCCAATTCTGCCCCGTATATTAACCGCGTCAAATTAATCAACCTCGGAACACTCGAGGAGCGCAGGGTCCTGGCTGACATAGTGTTCATTCATCGGTTCCACTCCGGCTTGGTCGACTGGGCCTACATCCTTAACTTAATTCCTCTGAACACAAACCCTCTTGATACGCGTAATCCCTGCCTTCTCTTCATTTCGCCTCACCGTACCTGTTATGGTTTCAATGAATTTGCGGATGCTGAGAAATGTCAACTCCGACCCGCCTCGTGCGACTTTGACCTTATAGCGTTTGGGATGATAGTGAAGAACGTGTGATTCGAACTGACGCTATGACAGTTAGAATCACCAAAAATTGAACCAATGCGTAACACATCAGGCTACTGGCCGTGTGTATGAATTCGATTTCTGAACTCAAGTACACTCAACTGATGTGGAATTGTTATGTTATCGCTATGGTATACGGCTCTGATGCATTTCCTTATTCGATTTTCATTCGGTGTTCTTCACTATTTGCTTGTGTATTATGTGTATCTGTTAGAAACGCCACAACCTCTCTCCCCTTGCTCTCAAGCCACACCTCCTAAACCATTCTCACCACTAATCTTAAGCGGCGCTTTCTACAGTTTCCCCTCTAACTCACCTCCACACCCCGTCCCTACACCAACCTTCATAATATGTCCTGTTTACCTTGCGTTAAGCTTAGTTAAGTTAGTTCTTCAGATTGTAAAGTTATATATACTTTAGCTTATAACTAGTTATATTGCTTGAATAAATTAATAAATAGGGTGGTAGCCTTACCGCACTTAATTCTTTAAACTTTCTTCAGTAGAAGGTGTAGATCGTGAACTTTTTTTTTGATCATATGGTTCCTCGATAGTATAGTGGTTAGTATACCCGTCTGTCACACGGGAGACCGGGTTCGATTCCCCGTCGGGGAGACTCTGGCGCAAGACTAATGACCTTGCCCGGAAAAAACAAATCATTATGGAAAAATTTAACAAGCCACAGGACTTGCTAAATAAGGCCAAGACCGGTTCCCGGTTGTAGTGCCGATCATGACGATGGTTCCTCGTCATTTAATACTAACGTGCGTCGATCCTTCTCTATTAATAATATGCAGTGAACACTGTGCGCGTGTGATATGTAAAAACGAACATTCACAAAGCAATCTATGATATTAAAATTGCTTAGCAAAGGAAAAACCTAAATCGTATTTCAGTTCATAACTTTTATTTGCCTTGAATTCTTCGAGGCGTTTACTTTCGCTCTAGAGAAAATAGATTTAATAATAATATTTAATAGAATAATCACTCCAAGGTAAGGACTATTAACTCATTTAGTTGTTTCTTTTAATTTTTTATATTATACTTATTTGTGCAATAATTCATACGTTGATTTTTAGATACAATAACCAGAGATTTGTGTTAATAAAAATAGTTTTAACGAGATTAAATAAAATGTCGACATTAAAAAAGCGGCTACAAATACAAAATCTAAAAATGGGAAAGGATCCAAGCGAGAGCTAAGTAATATATCTTTAGTGACAGTTCGACATAGCCATTTGCATAATAATCCAGTGATAAGTTTTAAGCAGAAGACAAACTGTAGACGTAATATATCGACCACGTCTAACCCCGCATCGAATTTACTACAATATTAAAAGCAATGTTCTCCATTCGTCCAGAAGAATAAACTTCAAGTGCTATTGAGCCTTAATTAAATAAAATAAAAAATGACCGAAAAACCCAAAGGGGATGCAGTTCCAGGAAATTGGATTAATTTGTTTATTAATATGGGAACTCTCGTTGTTCCAATAGACGCATTTGTTAACTTATACTTTGTAAAATATTAACTTAAAGTTGTAGAACTTTGGTTAAGAACCGATCAATAAAGACAATACACCACCCCCTTACATGAAGCCGTTTTTGACTTGCAAATAAAATGTAAAATATGTTTGTGCTTAGTATACCAGCTGTATAAGTTTAAAGTCAGGTAAACTCATTTCTTCCTAAAACAGAGTACTCATAACCTTTCCAGATGATTTCACCGTCTTCATCTACTTTGGGGCCCGTTCGCCTCTAACAATCCACTGTTTTGACTTTTTTTCATCTCCCAAGTGTAGTCGAATATCCATGTTTCATCTACAGTTCTCAGCTGAGAGCAAATGTAGTACTCATCTCTCAGATATTTTTTTCATATCCAATTTATCACGCAAAATTGAAGTATGAAACAAATTGAAAATCCACAGATACCTAGTGTGAGCAATGATGCTTACTAAAAACGGACCATTGGCGATGCTATGAGCGCTATCGTAGGTGTTATTCAGGACTTATTGTAGGTATTATATACCTACTCTCGTATTAAAAAAATTGAAGAGTGCTCGGGAATATTTAAGATATTAGTGTGACAGGGAAACCTCGTCGTTAAGTCAGGGGTTATCGACAGGTATTTAAAATCGTTAAATCTTCCATTTGGAAAAGATTTATCACTACAAGTTAGAATATAACAAAACGAGGGCCAAGAACAACTAGACAGACAACAGAAATGAGTGAGCCTCAATCTAAGGCTCTTAAGTGATGGAAATATAAATGAAAATATGCGTGTAAATATTGTAGCGAGCTTAGGGTTCGCTGGATTAATTATTTTAATAAATAAGAGCCGTTAAATCGATTCTCTTTGCAAACACTTCATTAGTCTGTTAATAACAACCGTTTCTTGATACGTCGCTTCTTTACTTATCACTTCCGTACTTATCGCTTTCTTACTCGATCTGCGTGCGACGTATTTATACCGTTTTTCCTCATTCTGATTCGGCGTTTCGTTTCCGTCCGTTCCATAGCCTCGAATTTTCTACTGCTCATAGTCTCCGGTTTTCCAGTACTTTCTAGAATATTCTAGTACTTTGTTTTGGAGACCTGACAGATATCACAGCTGATTGTCATATGCGTCACAATATAAATTAACTTACAGATCGTATAAGGAAGACGAGTTGAAAAGCAATTACTTAGTTTTGAAATTTGTTACTAAGTCAAACTCAGCAACGCAATGTCCCAACAAATTCAGATTCCAATTAATATCAAAGACCAAGTACCTACCTAAGTCATACAATACTATCAGCAAAAGCAGATGGGAAATCCCTGAAATCGAATTTATCTAGACAAAAAATAGAACTGTATACAAAACAGCCGCGTGGGACAGCTAGGTTAGAAATTCTTTCACCGCCCATAATACAGTTATCTTCACTCTCCTACGATCAATTTGCAAGATACGTCCTAAGCCGATGAGCATAAAACTACGAACACCGACTCCTTCCAATTTTTTTAACAATTTCAGTAAACAATAACAATCTAGCCATTTACCCTATTAAATGGTGGCATTTAACAACAGGAGAGCGTCCCCAATCGCAACCCAACCGAAGCACGTCGTGCCTATAGACAGTGCCGCAGATATTGTACATGTACACACTATCGGTGGGTAACATAATTTAACTCGTACGTCCAGCGGGCAAAAATTAGTGAAGCAAGAGGAAAACGCTCTTTCAGAAATCATGTAATGTATTCACAACTAGTAACAGAATATCAATGAAATCAGAAAAATAGCTTATATCGGGTTGTACCATATGAAATGTCCGATTTTATAGTAAACATTTAAAAGCCAATATTACTTTTCCGTAAATTTTTATTCAATCAAAATAGGATCCGTTGGCATCTATGATATTCTTCCAACGTGATACAAGGTCAAATATTCCTTTTTCGTAAAAGTGTTGACTTTTTGAGCCAATGAAATCTTCAAAGGCTTTTATGACCTCTGCTCGGTTCCGGGAGACCTTCTGTCGGCAAAATTAATCCAGATTGCGGAAAAATGTCAGGAGGCTACGGTGGATGCGGAAGAATTTCAAATCCCAACTGCAACCGTTTTTGCACCGTTACTTGTGCGGTATGGGGTCTAGCATTGTCATGCAAAAGGATCGGGCCGTTCCTATTGACCAACGCGGGATGATTTTCAGCTAATTTGGCATGCAATGTGTCGATTCATCATCATCATCATCATCATCATCGGCACTACATCCGGTAAACCGATCTTGGCCTTATTTGGCAAGTCCTGAGGCTTGTTAAATTTTCCATGACAATTTGTTTTTCCGGGCAAGGTCATTAGTCTTGCGCCAGAGGCTCCCCGACGGGGAATCGAACCCCGGTCTCCCGCGTGACAGGCAGGGTTACTAATCACTATTGTTGCGGATTCGCACTGGACACAACCAGCGAATTCGCAACTGAATGTTACCCGTGGCAACCGAATGACAAATGTCAGCAACGAGCTGAAATAATCAATTGTTTTGGTTGTCAAGCAACCAATAACAAATCTCTCTTCTTCGTTAACTGCTGAGCGAGACAGGTCGCAAAAATTGGAATCAAAAAACATCCTATTAATCTGAATAAATAAAGTTAAAAATTAAACACGGTAAAACGGACCATGAATTGTAATTTCATTCGAGAGGAATATTTATAGGATTGCGGCAGTCAATCAGCTTACAGGTATTCGTTTCTCTTTTCCATGACATTTAAGCTTGTTTCAGAACGACATATTTCAACATTACCCAACGTCAGGAGACGCCATCGTGTTCCTGCCGCCACTATCCAGCCCACACCAAGTTAACTTTCTGTGTGTGGAAGGTGTGTTCAACGCTTGTTGGACACACAACTATACTATCGAGGAGCCAATATGTCGCTTACCTCATAATATTTGATAGCGTTTATCGTTTCACCTGGTTGAAGAAGTCCTTTCGATGTCCACCAAATTGTCACCATAACCTTTTTTGGGTGAAGATCGGGCTTGAGGGGTGTGTTTTGGTTTTTCACCTGCATCCAACCACTGTCCAGGTCTTTTACGATTATCATACAGAATCCCCTTTTCATCACAGGTGACTATCCGGGGCAAAAAAGGTTCAGTTTGGTTTCTTAATCTAAGCGATGGGTAGATTTCCAGGCGCCGTCGTTTTTCGGACTCGTTCAGCTCATAGAGTACCCGCTTATCGAGTTTCGTTTCCTTTCCTGTGAGAGAAAGTTGTCGACTTATTTTCATTGGGGATACTCCCATGTTTTATCCAGAGAAAGGTTGGCGCAACGCTAATAACCATGTCCGTAAAAATGAATCATTATGGCAAATTTAACAAGCCTCGGATATGGGCCGGATACACGACGACGACCACGGAAACGAAAATGGCTAAACGGTTTATGAATTTTTTCATGAAAGGTCCGCTCACTATACAGAGCTCGAGCTGCACAGCAGCTAGCCGATGCACTGCCCTAATATAAGGCTGACATAACAGCTTTACAAGAAATAAGACGGGGAGTGGTGTTATTCAAAGAAACGAGTATGACATTTATTACAGCTGTCATGCAAAACACCATGTGCTCGGTGTAGGCTTTCTAGTCAGCTAAACACTGAAGCATGCCATCATCGGCTTTAATTGAATAAGCGAAAGGCTATGCAAATAAAGCCGAGGCAAGTTTAAGAACATAAGCCTCATAAACGTTCACAGACCTACAGAGGAGTCCCCTGACGACGAAAAAGAAGAATACTACGAGAACGTCGAATGGGCCCTTGTTACGGACTTACCTCGCGTCCAGGTCCCCCTCAACGGCAATCGATAATAAATGAAATTCGACGTAAAACTGTAAGACGAAACACGGTCGACCAAATCTAAGTTCCATTATATTTAGAAGACAAGCACCAACCTATCCGTGCGATTTACCTTTTTGGGTCCCTTTGGATTTTGATGTTGAATTCACACCTTTCGTGTAAAAGGAAAGAAGATATAAAAATCCAGGATACCACTTAAGATACCATCAACAAAGCTAGAAGTACAACGGAAGCGGAACAGGGGAGCACGACTCTACGCCCCCTGCAACCTGTCAGCAGCATCAACAGCACCAGCGTCCGCTCCACGGACGCTCAAGATAAAATCCCAAGTAAGTCCTTTCACACTTACTTTTAAATATATGCAAATATATAAATACATATATTATTTAAAAATATATTATTAAATTGTTAAATCAATAATCATAACACCCTCAAATCCTGCCCAAGATACGATATGAAAATCGTTCTTGGTAATTTGAATGCAAAATTAGGTTGGGAGTCGGTTTTCAGGTACTACACAGGTTCCCATAGCTTGCATGAGAACACTAATGAAAATGGACTACGAGTCATCGAACTGGCAGCATCGAAAAACTTGGTCATTGCAAGTACCAGGTTTCCGCGTAAAGATATCCACAAAGCCACTTGGGTATCACCTGATGGAGACACTCGCAACCAAATTGACCGCGTGTTGATAGCTCGGCGCCACTCGTCAAGCCCGATGACGGTACGAACGTACCGAGGTGCCAACGTCGACTCGGATCACTATCTTGTTGGTACAGTTTTCCGAGCGCGGATTGCCTTACAGAGACGTATTGCATCCGCGGATCAGGTTCGAATCAAAACGCCTGCCTTACGCAATGGGAATACCAGTAACACCTTTGGTCATGCGTCAAGACTCGCCCTCGAAGAGCCCGACGGAGGGAGAGTAAGTCCTGGGGCCAGAATGCCGGGCGTAGAAGAGAAATGGACACGCCTTAAAGATATTGTCATTAGTACTGCCAACTCCATCTTAGGCAGTAGTTGTAGAGATCGGAGCGACTGGTTTGATGATGAGTGCAAACTAGCGACTGAACGTAAGAATGCTGCATACTGGGCAATGCAGCAGTCTCATAGGACGCGGGTACGCGAGGAGAAATACAAAGAGCTCAGAAGATCTGAAAAAAGGCTTGACAGACAAAACAAAAGTGCCTGGGAAAAAAACCTTGTCTGTGACATAGAGAAAAGTGCAGAGCGAGGCCCTCACCAGGCGCGGAAGATCTACCAAATAATCCGCAATATGACGCAGCACACACCACGCTGCATTTACTGCAAGGATAAAGAGGGTAATCTGATCACCCGTACTAAAGACATTTTGGAGCGATGGGAAGTGCACTTCAATGAATTGCTAAATGGTCAGCTCACAGTAGAATTGGAGGACACACCAATGCAAGATCAAGACCAAATGCTGCCGCCACCAAGCATTGAGGAAACATTAAAAGCCATAAGATAGCTCAAATCAAATAAAGCCCCTGGGGCTGATGGCATACCAGCTGAGCTGATCAAACAAGGAGGGACAGCGTGGCATCACGCAGTTCATGAGATCGTAGTGCACGTATGGGAGCAAGAGGAGATGTCGGAAGATTGGCGTTTTTACTGGCAGGCGGCGTCTCGATTATGCTGCGAGCACGGATCGCCTTATTCAATTAGTGGACTGTATTATTATTTTTTATCGTTTATTTTGTTGTTTATTCTATTTATACTGATATAACAATATTCTGTTAAGATCTCTTTTCTGTCGATATTTATTTATTATTTCTGCACTGAACTGAAAACTGAACTGAACTGGTTGCACTCTCCAACTGCCGCTGCTTTTATCCTCTTTTTTGTCCCCGTTCTCTTGTTTGCGTATTGTCACGAGAACCAAAGAGCGAATGGTATAAATTGCCGATCTTCGGTGTGCCAGTCAGCAGTCGTGTGCTGCTCCATCCTTGGCTTGGTATGTTACGTCGCCAACAGGCGTCGTGGTATAATTTGTCCCATACATAAGAAGGGATATATTACAGCGTGCAGCAACTATAGGAGTATAACATTGCTGAGTACCACCTATAAGATACTCTCCACTATCCCATAAGATCGGATAGCCCCATACGATAAAGTCAATCATTGGTCAATATCAGTGTGGCCTCATCCCAGGCAAATCAGCGATTGATCAGATATTCATCCTTAGGCAGGCGATGGAACAATGTCAGGCACTACTTCAAATTCGTGCTCCACAATCCTGATAGTTTGACCAACGTTGGGTCTTCTCTTCGCAGAAGTTGCCACCATGTACTTAGTTTACTCCTCATTAAGGTGCAGTCACAGTATTTGTGCCTGCTACTCGATTAGGGTCGGGGGGTAGGAGCGAACATACAGGGTACAGTCTCTGCTTCCAACCCCGCAAAGGCCAGGACGATCCTTGTCCCTGTTCAATCCAAGTTGACATGCAGTCTCCACGTGACACCCACGGATAGCTACTTTGGCACCCGCCAGGTAGTGAACCAATGCATGCAGCGACATCCTGAGAAAGGTTGGCGCAAGACTAATAATCTTTCCCGGAAAAATAAATTATTATGGACAATTTAACAAGTCTCCGATGAGGACCGGATACCGGTGGAAAGACTTGCTAAATAAGGCCAAGACCGGTCCCGGTTGTAGTGCCGATGATGATGATGGTTTCTCGTCATTTAATACTAACGTGCGTCGATCCTTCTCTATTAATAATATGCAGTGAACACTGTGCGCGTGTGATATGTAAAAACGAACATTCACAAAGCAATCTATGATATTAAAATTGCTTAGCAAAGGAAAAACCTAAATCGTATTTCAGTTCATAACTTTTATTTGCCTTGAATCCTTCGAGGCGTTTACTTCCGCTCTAGAGAAAATAAATTTAATAATAATATTTAATAGAATAATCACTCCAAGGTAAGGACTGTTAACTCTTTTAGTTTTTTATTTTAATTTTTTTCTATTATACTTATTTGTGCAATAATTCATACGTTGATTTTTAGATACAATAACCAGAGATTTGTGTTAATAAAAATAGTTTTAACGAGATTAAATAAAATGTCGATATTAAAAAAGCCTGATAAGGACATTTTCAAATAGGCGGCTACAAATAAAAATCTAAAAATGGGAAAGGATCCAAGCGAGAGCTAAGTAATATATCTTTAGTGACAGTTCGACATAGCCATTTGCATAATAATCCAGTGATAAGTTTAAAGCAGAAGACAAACTGTAGACGTAATATATCGACCACGTCTAAATCCGCATCGAATTTACTACAATATTAAAAGCAATGTTCTCCATTCGTCCAGAAGAATAAACTCCAAGTGCTATTGAGCCTTAATTAAATAAAATAAAAAATGACCGAAAAACCCAAGGGGGAGGCAGTTCCAGGAAATTGGATTAATTTGTTTATTAATATGGGAACTCTCGTTGTTCCAATAGACGCATTTGTTAGCTTATACTGTGTAAAATATCAACTTAAAGTTGTAGAACTTTGGTTAAGAACCGATCAATAAAGACAATACACCACCCCCTTACAGGAAGCCGTTTTTGACTTGCAAATAAAATGTAAAATATGTTTGTGCTTAGTATACCAGCTGTATAAGTTTAAAGTCAGGTAAACTCATTTCTTCCTAAAACAGAGTACTCATAACCTTTCCAGATGATTTCACCGTCTTCGTCCACTTTGGGGCCCGTTCGCCTCTAACAATCCACTGTTTTGACTTTTTTTCATCTCCCAAGTGTAGTCGAGTATCCATGTTTCATCTACAGTTCTCAGCTGAGAGCAAATGTAGTACTCATCTCTCAGATATTTTTTTCATATCCAATTTATCACGCAAAATTGAAGTATGAAACAAATTGAAAATCCAGAGATACCTAGTGTGACCAATGATGCTTACTAAAAACGGACCATTGGCGATGCTATGAGCGCTATCGTAGGTGTTATTCAGGACTTATTGTAGGTATTATATACCTACTCTCGTATTAAAAAAATTGAGTGCTCGGGAATATTTAAGATATTAGTGTGACAGGGAAACCTCGTCGTTAAGTCAGGGGTTATCGACAGGTATTTAAAATCGTTAAATCTTCCATTTGGAAAAGATTTATCACTACAAGTTAGAATATAACAAAACGAGGGCCAAGAACAACTAGACAGACAACAGAAATGAGTGAGCCTCAATCTAAGGCTCTTAAGTGATGGAAATATAAATGAAAATATGCGTGTAAATATTGTAGCGAGCTTAGGGTTCGCTGGATTAATTATTTTAATAAATAAGAGCCGTTAAATCGATTCTCTTTGAAAACACTTCATTAGTCAGTTAATAACTGCCGTTTCTTGATACTTCGCTTCTTTACTTATCACTTCCGTACTTATCGCTTTCTTACTCGATCTGCGTGCGATCGTTTTTCCTCATTCTGATTCGGCGTTTCGTTTCCGTCCGTTCCATAGCCTCGAATTTTCTACTGCTCATAGTCTCCGGTTTTCCAGTACTTTCTAGAATATTCTAGTACTTTGTTTTGGAGACCTGACAGATATCACAGCTGATTGTCATATGCGTCACAATATAAATTAACTTACAGATCGTATAAGGAAGACGAGTTGAAAAGCAATTACTTCGTTTTGAAACTTGTTACTAAGTCAAACTCAGCAACGCAATGTCCCAACAAATTCAGATTCCAATTAATATCAAAGACCAAGTACCTACCTAAGTCATACAATACTATCAGCAAAAGCAGATGGGAAATCCCTGAAATCGAATTTATCTAGACAAAAAATAGAACTGTATACAAAACAGCCGCGTGGGACAGCTAGGTTAGAAATTCTTTCACCGCCCATAATACAGTTATCTTCACTCTCCTACGATCAATTTGCAAGATACGTCCTAAGCCCGTGAGCATAAAACTACGAACACCGACTCCTTCCAATTTTCTTAACAATTTCAGTAAACAATAACAATCTAGCCATTTACCCCATTAAATGGTGGCATTTTTTTGGGAACAAAATTAAAGGAGAGCGTCCCCAATCGCAACCCAACCGAAGCACGTCGTGCCTATAGACAGTGCCGCAGATATTGTACATGTACACACTATCGGTGGGTAACATAATTTAACTCGTACGTCCAGCGGGCAAAAATTAGTGAAGCAAGAGGAAAACGCTCTTTCAGAAATCATGTAATGTATTCACAACTAGTAACAGAATATCAATGAAATCAGAAAAATAGCTTATATCGGGTTGTACCATATGAAATGTCCGATTTTATAGTAAACATTTAAAAGCCAATATTACTTTTCCGTAAATTTTTATTCAATCAAAATAGGATCCGTTGGCATCTATGATATTCTTCCAACGTGATACAAGGTCAAATATTCCTTTTTCGTAAAAGTGTTGACTTTTTGAGCCAATGAAATCTTCAAAGGCTTTTATGACCTCTGCTCGGTTCCGGGAGACCTTCTGTCGGCAAAATTAATCCAGATTGCGGAAAAATGTCAGGAGGCTACGGTGGATGCGGAAGAATTTCAAATCCCAACTGCAACCGTTTTTGCACCGTTACTTGTGCGGTATGGGGTCTAGCATTGTCATGCAAAAGGATCGGGCCGTTCCTATTGACCAACGCGGGCTGCTTTTCAGCTCATTTGGCATGCAATATGTCGATTCATCATCATCATCATCATCATCATCATCATCATCATCATCATCATCATCATCATCATCATCATCATCATCATCGGCACTACAACCGGGAACCGATCTTGGCCTTATTTGGCAAGTCCTGAGGCTTGTTAAATTTTCCATGACAATTTGTTTTTCCGGGCAAGGTCATTAGTCTTGCGCCAGAGGCTCCCCGACGGGGAATCGAACCCCGGTCTCCCGCGTGACAGGCAGGGTTACTAATCACCATTGTTGCGGATTCGCACTGGACACAACCAGCGAATTCGCAACTGAATGTTACCCGTGGCAACCGAATGACAAATGTCAGCAACGAGCTGAAATAATCAATTGTTTTGGTTGTCAAGCAACCAATAACAAATCTCTCTTCTTCGTTAACTGCTGAGCGAGACAGGTCGCAAAAATTGGAATCAAAAAACATCCTATTAATCTGAATAAATAAAGTTAAAAATTAAACACGGTAAAACGGACCATGAATTGTAATTTCATTCGAGAGGAATATTTATAGGATTGCGGCAGTCAATCAGCTTACAGGTATTCGTTTCTCTTTTCCATGACATTTAAGCTTGTTTCAGAACGACATATTTCAACATTACCCAACGTCAGGAGACACCATCGTGTTCCTGCCGCCACTATCCAGCCCACACCAAGTTAAGGACTTTCTGTGTGTGGAAGGTGTGTTCAACGCTTGTTGGACACACAACTATACTATCGAGGAGCCAATATGTCGCTTAGCTCATAATATTTGATAGCGTTTATCGTTTCACCTGGTTGAAGAAATGAAAAGTGGATTGGTCCTTTCGATGTCCACCAAATTGTCACCATAACCTTTTTTGGGTGCAGATCGGACTTGAGGGGTGTGTTTTGGCTTTTCACCTGCATCCAACCACTGTCCAGGTCTTTTACGATTATCATACAGAATCCACTTTTCATCACAGGTGACTATCCGGCGCAAAAACGGTTCAGTTTGGTTTCTTAAAATAAGCGATAGGTAGATTTCCAGGCGCCGTAGTTTTTCGGACTCGTTCAGCTCATAGAGTACCCACTTATCGAGTTTCGTTTCCTTTCCTATGAGAGAAAGTTGTCGACTTATTTTCATTGGGGATACTCCCATGTTTTATCCTGAGAAAGGTTGGCGCAACGCTAATAACCATGTCCGTAAAAATGAATCATTATGGCAAATTTAACAAGCCTCGGATATGGGCCGGATATACGATGACGACCACGGAAACGAAAATGGCTAAACAATTTAAAAATTTTTTCATGGAACGTCCGCTCACTATACAGAGCTCGAGCTGCACAGCAGCTAGCCGATGCCCTGCCCTAATATAAGGCTGACATAACAGCGTTACAAGAAATAATATTGACAGGGAGTGGTGTTATTCCAAGAAACGAGTATGACATTTATTACAGCTGTCATGCAAAACACCATGTGCTCGGTGTTCGGTGTAGGCTTTCTAGCCAGCTAAACAATGAAGCCTGCCATCATCGGCTTTAATTGAATAAACGAAAGGCTATGCACTGTTCGCATACGAGGCAAGTTTAAGAACATAAGCCTCATAAACGTTCACGGACCTACAGAGGAGTCCGGTGACGATGAAAAAGAAGAATACCACGAGAACGTCGAACGGGCCCTTGTTATGGACCTACCTCGTGTCCAGGCCCCTCAACGGCAATCAATAAAAAATGAAATTAGACGTAAAACTGTAAGACGAAACACGGTCGACCAAATCTAAGTTCCATTATACTTAGAAGACAAGCACCAACCTATCCGAGCGATTTACCTTTTTGGGTCCCTTTGGATTTTGATGTTGAATTCACACCTTTCCTTAAAAGGAAAGAAGATATAAAAATCCAGGATACCACTTAAGATACCATTAACAAAGCTAAAAGTACAACGGAAGCGGAACAGGGGAGCACGACTCTACGCCCCCTGCAACCTGTCAGCAGCATCAACAGCAACAGCGTCCGCTCCACGGACGCTCAAGATAAAATCCCAAGTAAGTCCTTTCACACTTACTTTTAAATATATGCAAATATATAAATACATATATTATTTAAAAATATGTTATTAAATTGTTAAATCAATAATCATAACACCCTCAAATCCTGCCCAAGATACGATATGAAAATCGTTCTTGGTAATTTGAATGCAAAATTAGGTTGGGAGTCGGTTTTCAGGTACTACACAGGTTCCCATAGCTTGCATGAGAACACTAATGAAAATGGACTACGAGTCATCGAACTGGCAGCATCGAAAAACTTGGTCATTGCAAGTACCAGGTTTCCGCGTAAAGATATCCACAAAGCCACTTGGGTATCACCTGATGGAGACACTCGCAACCAAATTGACCGCGTGTTGATAGCTCGGCGCCACTCGTCAAGCCCGATGACGGTACGAACGTACCGAGGTGCCAACGTCGACTCGGATCACTATCTTGTTGGTACAGTTTTCCGAGCGCGGATTGCCTTACAGAGACGTATTGCATCCGCGGATCAGGTTCGAATCAAAACGCCTGCCTTACGCAATGGGAATACCAGTAACACCTTTGGTCATGCGTCAAGACTCGCCCTCGAAGAGCTCGACGGAGGGAGAGTAAGTCCTGGGGCCAGAATGCCGGGCGTAGAAGAGAAATGGACACGCCTTAAAGATATTGTCATTAGTACTGCCAACTCCATCTTAGGCAGTAGTTGTAGAGATCGGAGCGACTGGTTTGATGATGAGTGCAAACTAGCGACTGAACGTAAGAATGCTGCATACCGGGCAATGCAGCAGTCTCATAGGACGCGGGTACGCGAGGAGAAATACAAAGAGCTCAGAAGATCTGAAAAAAGGCTTCACAGACAAAAGAAAAGTGCCTGGGAAAAAAACCTTGTCTGTGACATAGAGAAAAGTGCAGAGCGAGGCCCTCACCAGGCGCAGAAGATCTACCAAATAATCCGCAATATGACGCAGCACACACCACGCTGCATTTACTGCAAGGATAAAGAGGGTAATCTGATCACCCGTTCTAAAGACATTCTGGAGCGATGGGAAGTGCACTTCAATGAATTGCTAAATGGTCAGCTCACAGTAGAATTGGAGGACACACCAATGCCAGATCAAGACCAAATGCTGCCGCCACCAAGCATTGAGGAAACATTAAAAGCCATAAGACAGCTCAAATCAAATAAAGCCCCTGGGGCTGATGGCATACCAGCTGAGCTGATCAAACAAGGAGGGACAGCGTGGCATCACGCAGTTCATGAGATCGTAGTGCACGTATGGGAGCAAGAGGAGATGTCGGCAGATTGGCGTTTTTACTGGCAGGCGGCGTCTCGATTATGTTGCGAGCACGGATCGCCTTATTCAATTAGTGGACTGTATTATTATTTTTTATCGTTTATTTTGTTGTTTATTCTATTTATACTGATATAACAATATTCTGTTAAGATCTCTTTTCTGTCGATATTTATTTATTATTTCTGCACTGAACTGAAAACTGAACTGAACTGGTTGCACTCTCCAACTGCCGCTATACTCTCTTTTTTGTCCCCGTTCTCTTGTTTGCGTATTGTCACGAGAACCAAAGAGCGAATGGTATAAATTGCCGATCTTCGGTGTGCCAGTCAGCAGTCGTGTGCTGCTCCATCCTTGGCTTGGTATGTTACGTCGCCAACAGGCGTCGTGGTATAATTTGTCCCATACATAAGAAGGGATATATTACAGCGTGCAGCAACTATAGGAGTATAACATTGCTGAGTACCACCTATAAGATACTCTCCACTATCCTATAAGATCGGATAGCCCCATACGATAAAGTCAATCATTGGTCAATATCAGTGTGGCTTCATCCCAGGCAAATCAGCGATTGATCAGATATTCATCCTTAGGCAGGCGATGGAAAAATGTCAGGCACTACTTCAAATTCGTGCTCCACAATCCTGATAGTTTGACCAACGTTGGGTCTTCTCTTCGCAGAAGTTGCCACCATGTACTTAGTTTACTCCTCATTAAGGTGCAGTCACAGTTTTTGTGCCTCCTACTCGATTACGGTCGGGGGGTAGGAGCGAACATACAGGGTACAGTCTCTGCTTCCAACCCCGCAAAGGCCAGGACGATCCTTGTCCCTGTTCAATCCAAGTTGACATGCAGTCTCCACGTGACACCCGCGGATAGCTACTTTGGCACCCGCCAGGTAGTGAACCAATGCATGCAGCGACATCCTGAGAAAGGTTGGCGCAAGACTAATAATCTTTCCCGGAAAAATAAATTATTATGGACAATTTAACAAGTCTCCGATGAGGACCGGATACCGGTGGAAAGACTTGCTAAATAAGGCCAAGACCGGTCCCGGTTGTAGTGCCGATGATAATGATGGTTCCTCGTCATTTAATATTAACGTGCGTCGATCCTTCTCTATTAATAATATGCAGTGAACACTGTGCGCGTGTGATATGTAAAAACGAACATTCACAAAGCAATCTATGATATTAAAACTGCTTAGCAAAGGAAAAACCTAAATCGTATTTCAGTTCATAACTTTTATTTGCCTTGAATCCTTCGAGGCGTTTACTTTCGCTCTAGAGAAAATAAATTTAATAATAATATTTAATAGAATAATCACTCCAAGGTAAGGACTGTTAACTCTTTTAGTTTTTTATTTTAATTTTTTTCTATTATACTTATTTGTGCAATAATCCATACGTTAATTTTTAGATACAATAACCAGAGATTTTTGTGTTTATAAAAATATGTTTCAACGAGATTAAATAAAATGCCGACATTAAAAAGGTCTGATAAGGACATTTTCAAATAGGCGGCTACAAATAAGAATCTAAAAAGGAGGAAAGGATCCAAGCGAGAGTTAAGTAATATATCTTTAGTGACAGTTCGACATAGCCATTTGCATAATAATCAAGTGATAAGTTTCAAGCAGAAGACAAACTGTAGACGTAGTACATCGACCACGTCTAACCCCGCATCGAATTTATTACAATATTAGGAGCAATGTTCTCCATTCATCCACAAGAATAAACTTCAAGTGCTATTGAGCCTTAATTAAATAAGATAAGAAATGACCGAAAAGTCCAAGAGGATACAGTTCCAGAAAATTGGATTTATTAGTTGTAAGACAAACTTCATTTTCATAATTTGTGTATTAATATGGGAATTCTCATTGTTCCAATAGACGCATTTGTTAACTTATACTTTGTGAAATTGTTAACTTAAAGCTGTAGTACTTTGGTTAAGAACCGACCAATAAAGATAATACACCGCCCCTTTAGATGAACCACTTTTTGAGTTGCGAATAAAATGCAAAATATATTTGTGCTTAGTATACCAGCTGTATGTCCCCGTTTGGTAGAAACCTTGGCATGGTGTGGGGGCTTAAATCACAATGAATCACAGATGCTATACTGATGGAAAAACAGGCTTCCAGTA
The DNA here is from genome assembly GCA_963931805.1 of Microdon myrmicae. Lineage (NCBI taxonomy): Eukaryota > Metazoa > Arthropoda > Insecta > Diptera > Syrphidae > Microdon > Microdon myrmicae. The sequence continues at coordinate 35,244,653 of OZ007498.1, read as the reverse complement.
GTGTCACCTATGTCGGACAGGCTAGCGAGGAGTAACATGGAAATATCTGCAACTCCTAATCCAGGGTGTTATGCGTCTCCGTGCCCATTCGATGGTTTGAAGCCATGGGTACACCAGGGGTACAAGGAATTCTCTGACCCCTACGGAACTCGATCTCTTTACCTTATCTTCGTCCGTCCACGGCTAGAATATGCTAGTCAGGTATGGTCCCCTTATCACAAGACCTGTGGCGGTTCCGCCAAACCACACTGTTACTTACCTGAAGAACCTCCATAACTTCGACCCAACCTTATAAGTTTCGCTAACGCAATCGCATTAGCACCTTAAATGCTTTATGCATCTGGTTATCTAAGGTATAACCTAAAAGTCCCTGTAAAGGAATTCTTACCTTTCATGCATTTTTTCGCTTACAAATTCCCTACAAGAATTCTTTCCATTATACAGGAGCATAAAACCAAAACCTATTCGGTACCTTCGGTTGCCAGGCAAATTCCAACCTTCCCACACCTGCACCGCAATCTCCCCACAGCAAAAACATTTCCTTCCCAAGGATAATTAATGCTTTCAATGCATTATCTGGAAATGCCTGTAAAGAACTATTCCTACAAGGGCATTCATACATGTATCAATGCATCTCTGCATTAGCGACCAAGAACCGAATTGCCAATTAGTGTAGATATTCACCCTAGAGTTCAACTCTGCCGTCGCCATAGATGCCATGCACAATTGACACAGATGGTTAACACAACCGTCATTGTGTAACCATCTAAATTACTTTCCAAAGGCTTGCAACTATTGATTCAGCTGCAAGCACTTTCTCGGAAATACTTCTTTGTTTGAATCTTCAAACAATCACCAACGTCGCGGATGATATGGATTCAATAGCATAAACATATGCAAACAAAAGAATCGCCGGATTGGATTCAATAGCATAAACATATGCAAACAAAAGAATCGGATTCTTCCAGTCGGCAGAGATACGATATACGATCTCCATTGTATAAAGTATCGCAATCCCTTTTAGCATCTAATGAGTGGCTGCTATTTACTCAGCTGACCCTCATTACCGAACTATGCCTTAGGTCGCTTCTTCCTTTGTTTTGCATCCCTTGTGTAGGTTTCGTTTCTCTTTGACCTGCGAGCGTTAGTAAACAAGCTGATCTCAACGCTCGACTTCACGCACACCACTACAGGACCTCACCAGTGAGATCCTCTTTCCTCGTTTTCATCGCGAGAGTTATGCCTTCTCTCTCGGAGAAACTCACCCCATTAGCGAGTCGGCTCTGCACGAGCCGTTTATCGCGGAGTCCAATTACATCCGCCGACGTGAGCACGGGGACACGATAATATACGGAGTCGTTGTCGTAGTAAATTCGAATTCCTCGGTATTGATGTACGTAAATTTTATTCGTCACCCATTGAGTTGAGCGGTGGTTTGTTGGTTATTTGATGCCGGAGGATTTTGTTAAAATATACATTTCATCGAGTGATAAAAAGAAATTATTCATATAAATTAGTGTTAGTATTAATTTACATTACGTTCAATATTGTTAACAAAGGTAGTGGTTTTTTTATTTGGAGAATAAAACTAAACAAAATGACACCAGAGTGTTTAATTTTCCGGCTGCAGTTCCTGGGTGTTTTTAATGCGTTTTACTTCCTTCTCGTTTTCTCCTGGTGAACAGTTCTCTTTTGTTGCTGCGGTGGAACAATCGGAGTGTTAACGAACAGTTGTGGGACGAAGTAGAACTCGCACCCACGCCGGTGCCACGACATGGCCCCCCACAGACCTATATCCATAGAATCGAAGGTATTCAACGTCGATTCCTTCGGTTCGCTCTCCGTGGGCTAGGACGAGAAAGCCCCTTAATCCTGCCTCCGTACATTAACCGCCTTAAATTAATTAATCGCAGAACCCTTTAGGAGCGCAGGGTCCTGGTTGACATAGTGTTCATTCATCGGGTCCTCTTCGGCTCGATCGACTGCGCCTACCTCCTTAACTTAATTCCTCTGAACACAAAATCTTCGTAATATGCGTAACCCCCGCGTTCTCTATATTCCCCCTCACCGCAATGCTCATGGTTTCAATGAACCCCTTTCGCGAATGCTGAGAAATGTCAATCCCAACTCCACCTTGTACGACTTCGACCTCTCCCCATACTCTCAAGCCACCCCCCCTACATCATTCTCTCCACTAATCTTAAACGGAGCTTTCTACACTTTCTTCTCTAACCGCCCCCGCCCCCCGTCCCTACTCTTGCCTTCATAATATGTCCTGTTTACCTTACAGAGACGAGCGATTCGTCTGATCGGGAACTCGACGCTGACGTCGGGACTACAGTCGCTATCACATCGAAGGCGCGTAGCCGACCTCTGTCTGTTTTACAGATATTATCACGGGTACTGTTCTTCGGAGATTTTTTGGATTGTCCTACGCAATTCCGTTTATATTCGCTCCACAAGACAATCCGACGGATCGCACCAGTTTGCGGTCCATCTCCTGACGGCGCGAACATTAGTTAAGCTAGTTCTTACGTTCTTTAGTTTGTCAAGTTATACCATATATACTTTAGGTATAGTCCTTATATTGCTTGAATTAAACCTATAAATAGGGTGGTAGCCCTGTGGGGGTTCTCTATACTACATGGAGAACCAACCCACAATTTCAATGACAATTTCCGCCTTATTTCGACCGCTTTCAGCGCGCCATATCAACCCCTATCCCACCGTTCAGTAATTCACTTGCAAAACATGTTTCCCAAAAGGACGTGTAGCGGTTCTACGAACCACACAACCCACTATAGGGTGAGGTATCCTTCCGCCAAGGAATATACTCACCTTTGCCAGTAGACGTGCCAACAGACACGTGTCCCCATAGTCATTAACCACACCTGAAACAAAAGGTAACATGACATGCAACGACGTTGAGGTCGATATCAGAAACCAAGGAACTAAACGTTCAAAAGCTTCCAATATCGAGTTCAACGCATCCATACATCGTATCCAAACCAATGCGCCAAATGCAGCAAGGCATCGCATGTAAGTCAAGCACCAATTCTAAGCATCAACGTAATGCTTCCCATGAAACAGAATTGTCGGTAAATAAACCGAACAACGGATGCCTACTCTGGTAGCTAATAGCAATTAGCATCTAAATCCCTTGCATAACCCTAACGCAAAAAGCACACGTGTGCAAACAAAGCATATCGTTTCGCTGCCGACCAATAGTCTTGCAACCATAAACATCTTAACACTACCCGCGATATATGTTTATGAGTTGGAAATGCAAACAAAGCATTACCGATCCCATAGTCCTTTGTATCCATCTGAATAGCATGAAAACTCTTGTTCCTCAGGCCAGATAGGAAAGACAAACAATCCTAAGAAAAAGATCGGAGAATAAGCGGCGTACCACCGATCATAAAACAAAGGAACAATATTCCGATAATCACCAGATAATGATAATGATGATCGCGAGGAAAACATATCTCCTTTTACAGATGCCATGTGAAATTCTGTTTAACAGATGCTATAGGACATTCTGTTTAGCAGATACTATGGGAAATTTTGTTGCCGAGATGAGTTGGAAAAATTTCCCTTACGATGGGGGATGCGAATACAGTTAGTGGACTTAGAGCGTCAGTCTATCTCGAAAAGTCGCAACGAGGAGTTACAGTTACAGAATCCCTTAGAGGAAGTCAGTCCGCGCGTGTGTCCGAAGTAAGGGTTGTAATCTTAAGTTAAATGAAATGTGTAAGACAGTAACGTATGAACAAAAAAATAAACCTGAAAAAAAAGGAATACAATAAACAATTCGTGAAAACAAATTTCTCCGTGTTTGATTTCTTTTGGCAGTGTCTCCGAGTTCCAGGTTGTTCTTGTGTGTGCGGACAGTGTTCGGTGGGACACTTACGACCTAATAGACCAAAACCGCCAAACACGCATAGCTAAACTCATTATCCTATGCAGATAATGTATAATTGGGTTTAGCTATTTTTTCGCCATACGGCAACTCCATTTCGCTAATCCATGAGATTTCCAGCCGAAATCGCATCATGCCGGTTAGCAACGGCATAGTCTGATCAAACGACGCGGTTGCATAATCATGTAATCGTTGGGGAAATTATCCCACGTTATTTAGTTCCCACGATCAGATTTTCCTAGCCAATTCGGCGTCCTATTCACTTTCCCCAGACAGTACATTCGCTGGGGATCAATGAGCTATTTTCGCAGGTGAATAGCACCAGCTACGTTTTCCTCTTCTGCACAATTCTGTTTCCCTACAGTTCAACGCACTCTGAGATCACCACAGCCATCGCACTAGGGCAGTAGGTCATCCTCAGAGGCTGCGTTGATACAAGCACACAAGCTAAGCCAACCCGAAGTTATTGCGCTCTCTCTTTTGTTCTTTTCATCCTTCGCATGCCCAGTGACTGTCGAACGATGGGCAAGTATTATTCACCTCGCTGAGAAATGCAAATGAAAGGATTGTTGAGAAGAGCACGATGATGATTGGCTAATAGCCGTGCGAATGCAAAATTAAAATTTCATCCCTAATTGGGATCAGTCGTTACACAGTCACAACCGCGGTCGGTCACGCCGCCGCTCTGGGAACATTTTATTTCGTGTCGGTTCAACCAGGGTCAGTTGTCATTCGCCACCACGTACACACGTTACGTCGGGAGTTCGCGCTTAAGAGTCAATATTCAACTACGGGAGCCTTCACATACATTTATTTTAATAAACTCAAGAATCGTACGCCTTTTTAAGAACGCAGACAATTTCATCTTGCGACGTAAAGTTTTATATTTGCCAAGAAAAGTCGGTTTAATTATCTGCAAGGAAACAGTTAAATTTTATTAATTTATTTGTGCATTGTGACCTTATTTGTCACACAAATTTAGGTAGTTAAAATAGGTTACCTGGTTAGTCCAGCGTGGAGTCAGGCTCTTCTTCTGGTTCGTCCTCTGAATTTGCGGCTCTTCCTCTTTGCTCTACCAGGTCTGCCACCGCCTAATGGTTATTTTGTGGAGAAGCCAATGTGTCCCTGCGTGCCCAATTGAACCACAAACGATGGGATGTTCCCCTCCTGCTTCCGTCTTCGACGGATCAAAACACGGGCTTTTAGTATTTCGTTTCTTTTTTCTTTCCAAACTTTATTTTTACAACTTTTAGCCTTTTGATTTTACTTTTTTTTCCTTTTCAACAAAAACAAAGGCACGGGTTTTTCCCTTTTTCTCCTCCTTTCCAGAAAATAACTCCTTCAAAAAAAGAGATCAACTCCACGGAAAACCAAAAAAAGACAATCTACAACTGCTTAAAATTCGACTGACAACGGAATTCAAAACCGTATTCAACAAAAACACAATCAAAAGCCAACGGAATCGAAAATTCCTTCTGGTGCTTCTTTCTCTCTCCCCATCGACATCCACTCAGAAGACCGAACTCGAACTCGCCCACGATCCACACTCGAATCGGGGCGTGTTCGAACACTCACTTGTGGATCATGCACTTCTTCCACCACCTTACCATCACACTACATTAAAACAAATTATATTAAAATTACAAATTATCGAATGATGGTGGTGGCGGAAACCGCACGTAACAGCATGTGGAATCATTGTATGATAAATGAATACATAACCAAAGTGTATATTATTAAATAAATGTAAATCCACTAACAATAAACAAACTAAAAGTACAGCGGAACAACATCTGAGTGTTTTCATCATCATCATCATCGGCACTACAACCGGGATCCGGTCTTGGCCTTATTTAACAAATCTCTCCACCGGTCCCGATTTCGAGCCGATGTCATCCAGTTTAGCATTCCTAGGCTCTGGGCGTCCTGGTCTACGCCATCCCTCCATCGCAGACAAGGTCTGCCGCGCTGTCTCCTTCCATACATCCTGCCACAAAGGACTTTCCGGGCAGGGTCCTCTTCGCTCATTCGAGCTAGGTGTCCCCCCCACCGGAGTCTACCGAGCTTGATTTTTCTTACAATATGAGCTTCAAGGTAGATTGCGTACAACTCATGGTTGTAGCGTCTCCGGAATCGTCCTCCCTCACATACGGGGCCAACAATTCTCCTTAAGACCTTTCTCTCGAACGCGGCCAAGAGTTCAGAGTGCCTTTTATTAAGCACCCAGGTCTCGGATCCATACATGAGTACTGGTAAGACCATGGTCTTGTAGAGTAATAGCTTGGATTTCTGGATAAATTTCGGGATTTAAAGAGCCTTGATAGACCATAGTAGGCTTTGTTGGATTTAATCAGCCGTTCGCGTATTTCTTCTTCCATATTGTTATCGGCTGATACTATTGACCCAAGGTAGTTAAAGGATTGCACTACTTCAAATTCGTGCTCCACTACCCTTATAGTTTGACCAACGTTAGGTCTTCTCTTCGCAGAAGTTGCCACCATGTACTTGGTTTTTCCCTCATTAATGCGCAGTCCCAGTTTTTGTGCCGCCTGCTCGATCTGGGTGAAGGATTCCTGTACCGCCGATTCGGTTCTACCGATGATGTCGATGTCATCTGCGTAGGCAAGTATCTGGCTGGACTTGGTGACAATAGTCCCTCTAGTTGTAACGCCAGAGTCACGGATTGCTTTCTCCAACGCCAGGTTGAAGAGGAGGCAGGCCAGACCGTCCCCTTGTCGGAGTCCATTATAGATGTTTATTGGTTTGGACAGCAATCCCGCTACTTTTACTTGACTAGTTACGTTGGTCATGGTCAATCTACAAAGTCGTATCAATTTATTTGGAATGCCGAATTCTCTCATGGCATTATATAGTTCTACCGTGGCTATGCTGTCGTAGGCGGCCTTGAAGTCTATAAACAGATGATATAGTGGAATCTTAAATTCCAGACATTTTTCCATCGCCTGCCTAAGGGTGAATATCTGATCAATTGCTGATTTGCCTAGGATGAAGCCACACTGATATTGACCAATGATGGCTTTAGCGTATGGGGATATCCGGTCTTGTAGGATAGTGGAGAGTATCTTATAGGCGGTACTCAGCAATGTTATACCCCTTATATCACAGTGTGATATCTCCCTTCTTATGTATGGGGCAAATTATACCACGACGCCAATCTTCCGGCATCTCCTCTTGCTCCCATACGTGCACCACGATCTCGTGAATTGCGTGATGTAACGCTGTCCCTCCTTGTTTGATCAGCTCAGCTGGTATGCCATCAGCTCCAGGGGCTTTATTTGATTTTAGCTGTCTAATGGCATTTTACTGGCGCAAGACTAATGACCTTGTCCGGAAAAAACAAATCATTATGGAGAATTTCACAAGCCTCTGGACTTGCTAAATAAGGCTAAGACCGGTTCCCGGTTGTGGTGGCGATGATGAATGGCTTTTAGTGTTTCCTCAATGCTTGGTGGCGGCAGCATTTGGTCCTGGTCTTGCATTGGTGGAGCCTCCAATTCTTCTGTGAGCTGACCATTTAGCAATTCATTAAAGTGCACTTCCCATCGCCCCAGAATGCCTTCAGGATCGGTGATCAGATTACCCTCTTTATCCTTGCAGTAAGTGCAGCGTGGTGTGTACCGCGTCATACTGCGGATTATTTGGTAGAACTTCCGCGCCTGGTGCGGACCTCGCTCTCTACTTTTCTCTATTTCACAGACAAGATTTTTTTCCCAGGCACTTTTCTTTTGTCTGTGAAGTCTTTTTTCAGTACTTCTGAGCTCTTTGTATTTCTCCTCGCGTACCCGCGTCCTATGAGACTGCTGCATTGCCCGGTATGCAGCATTCTTACGTTCAGTCGCTAGTTTGCACTCATCATCAAACCAGTCGTTCCGATCTCTACGACTACTGCCTAAGATGGAGTTGGCAGTACTAATGACAGTATTCTTAAGGCGTGTCTATTTCTCTTCTACGCCCGGCATTCTGGCCCCAGGACTTACTCTCCCTCCGTCGAGCTCTTCGAGGGCGAGTCTTAACGCATGACCAAAGGTGTTGCTGGTGTTCTCATTGCATAAGGCAGCCGTGTTGATTCGAACCTGATCCGTGGATGCAATACGTCTCCGTAAGGCAATCCGCGCTCGGAAAACTGTACCAACAAGATAGTGATCCGAGTCGACGTTGGCACCTCGGTAAGTTCGTACCGTCATCAGGCTCGAAGAGTGGCGGCGATCTATCAACACGTGGTCAATTTGGTTGCGAGTGGCTCCATCAGGTGGTACCCAGGTGGCTTTGTGGATATCTTTACGCGGAAACCTGGTACTCGCAACGACCAAGTTTTTCGATGCTGCCAGTTCGATGTGAGTGTTTTCATTAATTTTTTTTTCCTTGGATATACCTGGTGATCGTTTCTCGCAGTGGAACATATGTTGGTGGAAGAAGTGAACCGTGTGCCCGTGTCCGGTACAGTACTTCTTACCCCCCACAGCCCCACTAAACTTTTAAAACTTTAAACTATAAACTTTAAACTTAAAACTCTAGCGTATATTTTCTATCTTTTTCCCATAACTATTATCTCATAGTCGTTGTTCAACTGATAAGTGTATTCCATAATTTCAAATATATTCCCGTGATATTCATTGGCGACAGATTACAGAGGCACACAACTATAGTGAAGAACGCAGACAAAAAAAAATCGGAAAAATGTCTTTTCATTGCATGGGTTCGAGTCATGTTGTGCAATCGCTTACTGTTTATGAGTTAGCTCTGAAAGTTAACTTGGATAAATATAGAAAATCATTTTTCAACTGAACTGTAGAAAGACTCTCCATGCTCATGTTTACCCTTGTTATTGCAATCTATAGGCATTCAAAAAAAAATGTTCAGCTAAATCTTTTCAGGCTATGCTCTTCCTTTTCTTCTGCCCCCATTTTTACTGTGACTTTGGAGAGTACCTCAGAATTTCTTTCTGTGCACATTCATGTAAAAAGTTTGCCACGACTAAAGATGACAATAATTTAAAGCTATCAGTTAAGAATAACAGTGGTTAAACTAAATATTTCAATGTATGTTCAGAATTGATGAAGTCAACATAATTCTCTCCATAACAATGAATTACATTTTTCATCTCTAAACCAAAGAAGTTCTTGACATTCTACTTACAGTCTTATCTTGTAGTAAAGAAATTCGACAGTTTAGATAAACACTCCCTCCTGCTTGCACAGTAATGTTTGTTGATTTACCCTCCTTTTGAAGGTCCTCAAAGTGCGGGCCGTATCTGAAAAGAGAAACCAAACATTTGCACATTTCAGTTGTCGGTTAAACTTTCCTTAAGCTGTTTATTTGAAGCGTAAAGCTTCCCTTAAGCTCAGGATTACGTAGGTGTCCTTACTTACGGATGCAGGAATATATGTTCCAGTGCAGGGGGATGTATATGTAAAACGTTAAAGATCCGCGTATACTAAGTTATCTTGCAGAGTCATTGACAAAAGTGACAAACGACTATAATACGAGTAGCATTCTCCGCATAACATAGATTCGTGAAATGAACACTTGTCTGCCTGTCAAACTAGGATGTCTGTTAAACTAGTCAAATTTTAAGCATGTATTGTAGTAGCGTAAATTGACGGTAATTAATTGCTACTTATCTTTACAGGGTGTCAATTCAGTCTGAAGTTCTTAACTTGCGAACAAATGTAGGCAACACATTACGGGCATATCCGACAGATAATCTTGGTGTCCTTACTGTTTGGAATATTTATCATTCCTTAATCTTCTTGGTTTTGTTTTGAAAATGTGAAGTCTTTATGCCCCAGGTGCAAATTTGGTGAGAGGAAAGCTAACAGGTAATCCTTGTAGCATTACTTAATCATTTGGAGTCAAGGACAAGGAAAGAAGGAGAGATATTAGGACGAAGGCTGAAAATTTGTATACATTATATTATAACATAATTTAGAAATTTATTACGATTTGGAAGCAAAGGAGAGCCGAGGTCGGGAGCGTGTCTATGCTGTTTATAGTATTTACCACTTTTGGGGAGTTTATATTGCAAAGATGACAAAACCTCGGTTAAGTGCCTGTGATAATCGCAAGAGGGATTTCATTATGCATCAAGTGTCACTGACTTCGAGTGAAAAAAGGAGAGCATTTTTGTGACTACAGTTCTGTGGCTCCCTGGAAAACAAGGGGCAAAATGATAACAAGCCTTTGGATTGAAATCATCAATAAGCAGGTCTTCCTAAAATGTGCGGTAAGCTGCTTTTTTCATTTGTGTGTTATAACCCTCATCAATTACTGTGAAAAAAACAAGCATTGTTTGTAAGAGATTGAGTGGAAGAGAAGTGAATAATTTGCTTAACTTAGCTGAACTCAAAGTGAACGCCAGAAATTCTAATTTCCGTTGGCCTGCTTTACCAGAGAATTTATTTAAGTTGATTTCGGTGGGGCAACGAGCTCCCATTTGTTCGGCTTAGCGCTACCTGAAACTAAGAGTTGAGAAGTAAGATTGGGGATGATGGCGAGGAATTTAAGATAGCTATTGTTGCGGTTCATGTAGAAGGACGTCAAATTAGAATTAGCTTCACCGAACTTGCAGGAGATTAGTTCGTTTGAGCCGTACGACGTGCGCTGAGTCAATGTGCGGAAGAGACAAGGACATTGCAAATCCTTAGATTTAATATTGTGGACAATAGATATGTAAGGATATGGACAATCGACAGAAATTGAAGGTATTCAATGAGGGAAGATACTCCCGTCTGCTCTCCTAATGGTGTTCAAGTTAAAGAAAAATTGAAGTGGTCTTCGTAGAGGGGCAAAACGAAAAAGTTGGTCCATGATATATCTAGATTAAAAAAATAGAATACAATTAATTGACTGTCATACTCAAGAAGGCGGAGGAGAAATATACTACAGTGTCATACTGGAAAAATGTAAATTAGTACAAGGAATGGCATTGTTTAATTATTATTTTATGTACAATTATTTTACATAATATTATGGTGGGGTGGTCTGATATCGTAACTGCAAGTCACTCGTCAAGCCATTTTCGGACATCTTTGAAAGAATCGAAGTGCTGGTCAGCGAGCCTGTACCACTTTGCCGAAAACATTTGGAAGTCGGAAGGATCCAATTCTTGTGAATAGGCAGGAGGAGATAGTACCTCCCAGTTGAGTGCCTTCACTCAATGTTTTGAACCAATGTTTTCTCCGATGATGTATTGTCTTGGAAGAAAATAAGCTTGTCGTGTCTTTAATAGTTTAGTGGGGTTACCGTTCCATTTATTATAAGCTTACAAAAAGATTCGTATGAACGAACTTATTATAATTAATCAGTTAATAATTTAATTTAACAATGGCGAGGGGTAGTGCGGGAGATGGAAAAAAATTACAGGGACCTTTAGAATGCGGTGTTTTATAGGGAGGTTCTAATATTAAATTCAAAAATGGAGGACTTGGATTTTACACTTCGTAGCAATCGGGAGATGGGTTCTTTAGAGCCGTAAGTGGTCGGGGGAAGTAGAGTGGGCGAGGATTACGTATAATGAGGGGGTTTGTCTTGAATACGACTGAATTGAGAAGATTAGTGTAGTCGACCGGGCCAGAGAGAAGTCGGCGGATGAATAGATTATCGGATAGGAGTCTGCGTTCTTTCAGGGTTTTCACGTTAATTAATTTAAAACGGTTGGGGGCAAGATCAGAGGTTTTCGCATCCTAATCTACACACAGCGAAACGTAAGAAATGACGTTGAATGCTCTCGATTCTGTAAATGTGAGTCTGCTGGACGTGGTACCATATTTAACTAGAATATTCGACCACTGGACGTACAAAGGGAATGTAGAGCAACCGGAAGACATAGGGCTTGGGGAATTCTTTAGAGTACCGTTTGACAAATCCACGGGTTGAGTTGACCTTAAGGATTATTTCTTTAATAGGTGAGAGGAAATTAATTTCTTTATCACATAAAATACGAAGGTCGCAGATCGATTAAATGATGGGAATAGAAATGAGGATGGGGATGGGCAAGTATTCGCTTTTCTGAAAATATTATAGACGCATTTGGCGGTATTAGGAATTATGATAACGAACCATTCCATTGTAATATAATAGAATAATAAATAAACTATAAATACGAACTATAAAATAGAATAACAAAACAGGAATTATGAATTGTAAAATGTGAATTATAAAATAGAATGATAAATAAACTGTAAAAATCGAATTATAAAATAGAATAATAAATAAACTGTAAAAATCGAATTATAAAATAGAGTGTTAAATAAACTTTGAATTCGAATTATAAAATAGAATAATACTTAAACTATAAAATACGAATCATAAAAAAGAATAATAAATAAACTGTAAAATATGAATTATAAAATAGAATAATAATTAAACTATAAAATACGAATCATAAAATAGAATAATAAATAAACTGCAAAATACGAATTGGGAGGATGGGAGCGAACAGACAGGGAAAAGTCTCTGATTGCTCTAATCCGGCGAAGGCCACGACGATCCTTGTCCCTGTTCAATCCAAGTTGACATGCACCTGCCAAGTAGTGAAACAATGCATGCAGCGACATCCTGAGAAAGGTTGGCGCAAGGTTAATAGCCAGACCCGTAAAAACAAAATGTTATGTAAAATTTAACAAGTCTCGGATATGGACCGGATACACGATGACGACCACGGAAACGAAAATGGCTAAATGATTTAAGAATTTTCTCATAGAACGCCCGCTCACTTTACAGAGTTCGAGCTGAACAGCAGCTAGCCGATGCCCTGTCCGAATATAAGGCTGACATAACAGCATTACAAGAAATAAAAGATGGTCAGTGGTGTAATTCAAAGAAACGAGTATGACATTATTACAGCTGTCATGCAAAACTCTATGTGCTCGGGGTAGGCTTTCTAGTCAGCCAAAAACTGAAGCATGCCATTATCGGCTTTAATGCAATAAACGAAAGTCTATGTACTCTTCGCGCGCGAGGCAAGTTAAAGAACATAAGCCTCATAAACCTTCACGGATCTAAAGAGGAGTCCCCTGACGACGAAAAAGAAGAATACTACGAGAATGCCGAACGGATGCTCAATGCCTGCCCAAGATACGATGTGAAAATTGTTCTTGGTCATTTGAATGCGAAAATAGGTCGGGAGCCGGTTTTCAGGCACTACGCATGTTCCCATAGTTTGCACGAGAACACCAATGACAATGGACTACGAGTCATCGAACTGGCAGCATAAAAAAACTTAGTTGTTGGGAACACCAGGTTTCCCCGTAAAATTATTCACAAAGTATCACCTGATGGAGCCACTCGCAACCAAATTGACCACGTGTTGATAGATCGCCGCAACTCGTCGAGCCTGATGACGGTACGAACGTACCGAGGTGCCACCGTCGACTCGGGTTACTATCTTGTTGGTACAGTTTTCCGAGCGTGGATTGCCTTACGGAGACGTAATGCATCCGCGGATCAGGTTCGAATCAACACGGCTGCCTTACGCAATGAGAATACCAGTAACACCTTTGGTTATGCGCTAAGACTCGCTCTCGGAGAGGTCGACGGAGGGAGAGTAAGTCCTGGGGCCAGAATGCCGAACGTAGAAGAGAAATAGACACGCCTTAAGAATACTGTCATTAGTACTGCACATTGTAGGCAATAGTCGTAGAGTTCGGAGCGCCTGGTTCGATGATGAGTGTAAACTAGGGACTGAACGTAAAGATGGTGCATACCGGACAATGCAGCAGTCTCATAGGACGCGGGTGCGCGAGGAGAAGTACAAAGAGTTCATAAGATCTAAAAAAAAGAACAACAGACAAAAGAAAAATGCCTGGGAAAAAAACCTTGGTTGTGAAATAGAGAAAAGTAGAGAGGGAGGCCCTCACCAGGCGCGGAAGTTCTACCAAATAATAGGCAGTATGATGCGGTACACACCACGCTGCACTTACTACAAGCATAAAGAGGGTAATCTGATCACCGATCCTGAAAGCATTCTGGAACGATGAGAAGTGCGAGAAGAGAAGAATTGGAGAACACACCAATGCAAGATCAAGACCAAATGCTGCCGCCACCAAGCATTGAGGAAACATTAAAAGCCATAAGACAGCTCAAATCAAATAAAGCCCACGGAGCTGATGGCACACCAGCTGAGCTGATCAAACAAGGAGGGACGGCGTGACATCACGTAGTTCATGAGATCGTAGTGCACGTATGGGAGCCGGAAGATTGGCGTCGTGGTATAATTTGTCCCATACATAAGAAGGGATATATTACAGCGTGCAGTAACTATAGGACTATAACAATGCTGAGTACCACCTATAACACACTCTCCACTATCCTATAAGATCAGATAGCCCTATACGCTAAAGTCAATCATTGGTCAATATCAGTGTGGCTTTATCCCAGGCAAATCAGCGATTGATCAGATATTCACCCTTAGGCAGGCGATGGAAAAATGTCTGGAATTTAATATCCCATTATGTCATCTATTCATAGACTTTAAGGTCGCCTACGACAGCATAGCCAGGGTAGAACTATATAATGCCATGAGAGAGTTCGGCATTCAAAACAAATTGATATCACCTTGTAGGTTGACCACTACCAACGTAACTAGTCAAGTAAAACTAGCAGGATTGCTGTCCTAAGCAATAAACATCTTTAATGGACTCCGGCAAGAGAACGGTCTGGCGTGCCTCCTTTTCATACTGGCGTTGCAGAAAGCAATCCGTCAATCTGGCGTTACAACTAGAGTGACTATTGTCACCAATTCCAGCCAGATACTTGCTCACGCAGATGACATTGACATCATCGGTAGATCCGATTCGGCTGTACGGGATTCCTTCACCCAGATCGAGCAGGCGGTACAAAAACTCCCATTAATGGGGAAAAAACTAAGTACATGGTGGCGATTTCTGCGAAGAGAAGACCTAACGTTGGTCAAACTATCAGGGTAGTGGAGCACGAATTTGAAGTAGTGCAATCCTTTAACCACCTTGGGTCAATAGTATCAGCCGATAACAATATGGAAAAAGAAATACGCGAACGGCTAATCAAATCCAACAAAGCCTACTATGGTCTATCAAGGCTCTTTAAATCCCAAATTTACCCAGTACATCCAAGCTACTACTGTACAAGACCATGGTCTTACCAGTACCCATGTATGGATCCGAGACCTGGGTGCTCAATAAAAGGCACTCTGAACTCTTAGCCGCGTTCGAGAGGAAGGTCTTAAGGAGAATTGTTGGCCCCGTATGTGAGGGAGGACGATTTCGGAGACGCTACATCATAATCATCATCATCATCATCATCATCATCATCGGCGCTACAACCGGGAGCCGGCCTTGGTCTTATTTAGTAAGTCCTGAGGCTTGTTAAATTTTCCATAATGATTTGTTTTTTCCCGGCAAGATCATTAGACTTGCGCCAGAGGCTCCCCGACGGGGAATCGAACCCCGGTCTCCCGCGTGACAGGTGGGTATACTAACTACTATACTATCGAGGAGCCTCCCGGAGACGCTACAACCATGAGTTTTATGCGATCTACCTTGAAGCTAACGTTGTAAGAAAAATCAAGTTCGTAGGTGTCCGGTTGGCGGGACACCTAGCTCGAATGAGCGAAGAGGAGCCTGTCCGGAAAGACCCTTGTGGCAGGATGTATGGATGGAGACAGCGCGGCAGACCTTGTCTGTGATGGAGGGTTGGCGTAGACTATGACGTCCAGAGCCTGGGAGTGCCAAACTGGATGACATCGGCTCGAAATCGGGACCGGCGGAGACACTTGCTAAATAAAATCAATACCAAATCAAGCTCGGTAGACTCCGGTGGGCGGGACACCTAGCTCAAGTGCCAAACTGGATGACATCGGCTCGAGATCGGGACCGGTGGAGAGATTTGTTAAATAAGGCCAAGACCGGATCCCGCCTGTAGTGCCGATGATGATGATGATATGAATTTTTCATATGTTTAGCTGGTGCAGGTGAGGAGCGTGATGGGGGGGGGGGGGGGGGGGGGGGGGGGGGGTTGAGGGGTGATACGTTGGTTTCCCAATTTTTGCTATTGAATAAACAATAACATGCTTCCAAGCTTGGGAAAATTATGCTATGTTGTAGGCATGGTTGAGCAGAATGGAGAATTTTATAGAAAAAAGCAGAAAGCCTCCATTACGAGTGGTACGACATGTTTTTGATACCGGGTGGCTTCTTAGGGTTTCGAGATTTAACTAGATCCTGTAGGGTATTGGGTGTGACGAAACTATGAGCAGTTTCACGTGTGTCGTCGAAGTATGCACTGTTAGCTGAGTTTAAGACAACTATTGGCTCGTTAAAGTTGTCTAATTTATTGTGAACCTCTGAACTAATTATTGCATTAGTGTGCCGATCGCCATCCTCGAGAGTGAGCCTGTGATTATTTGCAAAGGTCTGTCCGATGATCTTTGCTTTATTGGTGTCATTATTGACAACAACAACGTTGTGCATGATTGTGCCAGTGATACGAGAAGTGCCACATATCTTTTTAAAGTCTTTGTAAACGTTCTGGCCCATCTGAATACCATTCAGATTGTCTTTCAATTGTCGGGTGCGACTGTTTTGGATTCTCTGTTTTACCAGTGTACCAATATTGTGAATAATGGGTCGCAATAATGGCTCCTTTTGCTTAAGCGGTGGCGATATCTCATTCTGCAGAGCTGTTTACGCCCCCGGATGAGACGAAGAGTGAAGTCGTCATGGGGAATCTGATAAGTGTTTTCAAGTTTGTACTTCCGGACATGAGTCTTCGACGTTTCAACTAGAATCTCGTGAAGTCGCGTACCAACTATAGGTGTGACTATTTCGAAGTTGATGCCATGCGAGTTTTCGGTATTCCATTGGCACAATGTTGTGCCATTTGGGCAAGAGAGGGAGTTATTCCAGTGGGGAAGTCTGGAGTTAAAACCGCTACCTATGCTTCGAAGACCTTATTAATTTTCCGATATGTTCGGGATTAACGGGCCTTTATTGATTTTATGCGACTGATATAAGCAGTACATATTGAAGTTCAACCCCGGAGACCTGTATGGACTCAAAATGTGGGAGGTCAATAGCTTCATGGTGAATTCCACTAGTAACTAATATACAGGTGCTATCTCCGTTGATGGTGTGGCCACCAGTGAGGGTTCGATCACTTCGAATGATGGAAAAG
Source organism: Microdon myrmicae (assembly GCA_963931805.1). Classification (NCBI taxonomy): domain Eukaryota; kingdom Metazoa; phylum Arthropoda; class Insecta; order Diptera; family Syrphidae; genus Microdon; species Microdon myrmicae. Next base: position 35,227,561 of record OZ007498.1, on the reverse strand, counting down.
CGTGGGAATACGGGACGGTGACATGGATGCAACCTGGTTTCGGTTACAAGAACCACGTCCGACCGGTTATCCTTTATGAAGTCAGAGACTAACATATCTTTGATAGCGAAACAAGGGAGTTGAAATTTATAAGGATAACTTTAATTTTGAGATCCATTTTGGAGGGTCCCTCTCAGCTTCGGTTGTTAGTTTTTCATATCGGGGTCGAATATCTTCGATCAAGCGGTAGAGATTAAGTAGTTTCTCGAGCATTGAGGATCCCCCCTTGAAGGTTTTTGTACCGCCACTTGAATTTTGGCTCCTCGATAGTATAGTGGTTAGTATAGCCGCCTGTCACGCGGGGGACCGGGGCTCGATTCCCCGTCGGGGAGCCTCTGGCGCAAGATTAATAACCTTGCCCCGAAAAAAAATCATTATGGAAAATTTAACAAGCCTCAGGACTTGCTAAATAAGGCTAAGATCGGCTCCCGGTTGTAATGCCGATGATGATGACTTGAATTTCTGGCATTGTGTTGGCCTGTATAACGGATCGCTCAGACACTTGAATATGTTTTTGGGGGAGAGGTGGTGAAAGGGTTTTCTTATTCTTTGTTTGGATCCCTTTTACCTTCTCAGCGAATATAAATCCATTTTGGATGAAATTTTGTGTGGCCTGTTTTCCGAAGTTTGACTTGGCTACTTGTTTAGCTCGAGTCTCCTTGCATCAGTGGGCTATATCTTTATATTTAGGGCAGTTCCTGTAACTAGCCGGCTGTCCCTTATTGCCACAGTTGGAGAAAGTTGGCAAAGTTATTTCGTCCTGCACGTTTATCGTGGGATATTTGAATCTTTGAATGTTTTACATATTAACTTACCTTTGGTCATGATGATGATGTTTGTTGGCTGTTGAGAATGTATCAAATATGTAGTTGAGCATTGGAGCATCGGTTTTTTGCATTTTGGGGAGTATTGATTTAATGTCTTTTCGGCTTAAAGTTGGTTTTGTGGTTGAGCTACTAGGTAATTGTAAACTAGATAAAGTCGTGGTGGTTGATCTTAATTTTAAGGCAATAGCAGATGAATGGTTTGTAGTGATATCAAACATTTGATCACTTAATGTTACTTCTGTTGTGTACACCGTTGTATTTTCTGTTGGTTGGATTGTGTTTATCAATCCTTTATTCGTATCTGGAAAGAAAAAGTAAAGCCACATATTACACGTGCTCGTCAATATTTTAAGTAATTATAAAATACCATATTATTTAAGATATAAGAGAAGCGGACATTTTTTTCGGAAAGTTAGTTTCTTTGTATTGAATTATTACGTATGTGCGTTAAATCTTTTAAAATATTGTTTAAATGCGTCATTACTGGAATGAATCTATTTTTTTTTTTTTTCAAATTTTGAGGTCTTCCTCAAGGGCGTTGAACTGCTCCCTGAGTACTGAGTACCTATGTCAAATAAATTTCTGCTGAGAAGGTGCCGGTTAATATGTTACCTTCTGATTTATCACTTCTGCTATAAACAGATGCCATCAGAAATTGCGTATATTCAGATAGAAGCATTTCGAAACTATAGTGCGTTAGTCCAGCTTCAATACATTTCCAAAAAACCTTATTTTCCATGGATCGTTCAATAAGTCCTTAGAAAAATATTTCCAGATGGAGTTTTTTCTTGATTTCATTGCTCTATATCTATCAATACAATAGCCACACGTAATACTCCCGTTATTATTGTTATTTTTTTACAAAGTAAATGATTCCTCATATATCCTAAAATACTGTCCCTTTCAAATTGCCGGCCGATTTCACCGTCTTTAACTTTTCGGTGGCTGTGAGCCTTCATAACATTTTTTTTTTACACTATGGTGCGCACAAACGGGGATTTTGGAGTACCCTTAAATGTCAGAACACAGTGCGAGCGGAAGGAGAGGAAATGGATAAAATGTACTATTTTGATTGTTACCTTTGAAGTGTGGTAGTATATCCCTGTCTCGTCCATACTTATGTATTGACAAAGACACAGGTCTTGATTTCGACGGAAAATCGTCTAAACCGTCTCAGAGTCAACCACATGATTGCGTTTATTCTTCACTGAGAGTGAACTCGGCACCCATTTTGACGAGATTTTGTTCACATCCTATTTTTGTGCAACTGCCTTATGAGTAATAATATCTATTAAAAACCAACAATTTTAGATATCAAAGAGACCATTTATTCGATATTCTAAGTACAAATTGAACGACCCTGGTATTAAGGAGGTAAAAAAGTCTTGAATATAGCGACTGATACCACTGTGCGTAATGAAGTCCTGCCAATATTCTTCAAATCATGAAACTTCGAAATATGGATAATCGGACCAAATCATACAATTCTTTTCTTGAAATCGATGCTGGACGCAAGGACTTTAAGCTGTTAACACATAATAATGTTAATAACATTAACAAATGCAAAAAAGACACTAGACTAATGTCTTCGAAGAAGGGAACGAGCAAGAATAACCCATTTAAATATGGGTTTTTGGTTTTTTATTATCTATGACCTATTTCAAAATTTTTCTCTAGAAGCATGATTTCTCAAAATCGTGTATAACTCCAAGAATTATTTTTCATTAATTAACATTTTTAAGGGTTTCATGAAATCGATTTTTTCTCCTTGGAGATAAATCCCTAAAACCTATTCACACTAGAGGGATACGGCGTAAATTTGGAACGTGGTTGAAATGTTAAATTTTGCTCACTTTTTTGACGTTTATGAAGTTGAAGCATTGGCAAATTGAACAATAGATGGTCAAGCGACGCCTTAAAACAATGCACGTGTTTTTACGAAAATAGCTTATCTTAAAAAACAAGTTTTGTGCGTAACGTGATTTTTTTATTAACATTATCGCCTTATTCATTTTTTCTCCTTGGAGATAAATCCCTAAAACCTATTCACACTAGAGGAATACGGCGTAAATTTGGAACGTGGTTGAAATGTTAAATTTTGCTCACTTTTTTGACGTTTATGAAGTTGAAGCATTGGCAAATTGAACAATAGATGGTCAAGCGACGCCTTAAAACAATGCACGTGTTTTTACGAAAATAGCTTATCTTAAAAAACAAGTTTTGTGCGTAACGTGATTTTTTTATTAACATTATTGCCTTATTCAGCTCATCACTTGGAAAGACATGAAGAAGTTCAAAAATACTTGGTCCTTGGTGAACATAGCCCTGACAAAACGCATTCGTTTAGTCTTTATGGTCGAGAATATCGCTGCTGTGTATGATAGAATGACATGACACATCGATTCGTCATACTACCTATGTGTTGAATCTTTCGCCAAACAAGTTGTTGAAGATCTTGACGACGGATTTGGACCTACATCCAGACAAGGTTCAACAGAAACAAAAACTGAAGCCGGCTATTCATTTACAACGTCACCAAAACGCTGAATGGACCCATTAGATGGTCGCAGTGAATAGCCATTTATCGCACAAAATCATCTTCAGTGGCGAGGTCCACTTCTACCTAAGTGAATTCGCCAACATCTGGGCGGATGAACATCCAAGAGAAATGGTTGAGAAGCCCTCGCATCCGTAGGAAGGTGCATGATGCGGATTTTTGGGTTTGTAGCGTCATAATTGTGTACTTCTTCAAAAATAAAAAAATAAAAACAAAAAATGCCGAACAAGCTGCCGCCGTTCAATGGTGAACGTTATCGTGACATAGTGGGGAGTTTTTGTGTGGCCTAAACTGGATGGTATGGATCCAAACGACATGCCATTTTAACAGGATGGTGCTAGTTGCCACACAGTGAACGAAACGATAGACGATGAGCACAAGAATTTCCGTGAACATATTGTTACAGGCAGAATTCCAATACCCTCATATAACTCCCAGGCCCTAACATTCGCGTACACATAACATGTATACGCATGTATGCTGTACGCAAGATTCCAATAATCAAAATGTAGTATTGTCCTAAAATCCAGTAATCAATGTATTATTATTCCTAAATCCAATAATCAATACATATAACATGTGTGGTGTTTTTGGGGCCGTGTCGTCATGTGATGTAAGCGGGACAGGATCGCAATGTTATGTTATAAAGGGAGTAATGCCATTAAGTTGCTTATTGCATTCTCCATGCAATATGTATGTCATAATATTCAGTCTAACAAAATAACTGACTAAAATTCTATTTCCCTAATTGTGCTGTTTAAGCGCAGCTCACTAAAAGTTCATGGCGTAAGCGCCGTAGTGTTCGAATCAAAAACAGTTTAGGTATTTGATTGATTTATTATTGAAATTAGTGGGGTATTTATACTCCCAATCAATCACTTAATTATTCACAAATTTCCTAATCTACTCATACAAATTTCGCTTCATAAGACATTTCACACTTAATTCGTAATCACTCAAATACAAATTGCTTGTTATGCTATTCTATTCTCTATCACCACCTTGGTGCATAGTGTAAGAACAATGACACGATTTGACTCAATTAATTTGAGAATCATTTGCCAGCGGCAAGCTCGCAAACAATTGTCATTTGATTCTTACAAATCGTAACCGGAGCAATTCGTTTCTTTTACTCAATGAAAAGAATCGATCTTGAATTATGGTCGGCAACGAATGCTGGTTACGTGGTTGTTAATTGTGACAAGGGCAAATTGGTTTACTTGATATGATTCTTTATGGTCATTTCGTGCGTATGTTGTTACACTACACATGTATCATATACGCATATGTTCAAAACATATATTTGAAATTTGAAACATGTTTGAAATGTAACACATCTAATGTTGCACACCATTAGCCAAGGCAAATCCAAAAGCCATCAATAACCTTGAAATGCATGCATTTCCCATTGCCATACCTAAAAATGCGATTCTGCAATTCCCACACCCAACAGTCTCATAACCCAGATGAAATATTGACCACCCAACACCTCATCACCTTCAAGGTAATTTTACCTGCATGCTATTCGCTATGGGAAAATTAGATTCGCGTCACCGTGAATCGAAATTTATTCATGCCCTTGGGGTGAGGAATTTTGCAACGTTGTAGTTCCCATCGTCGTTGGCTTGGCCTTCGACTGAGACTGACGTCATGTGGCTGTCTGGAGGACAGTTATGATCGTGGGAAGGTATGAGAATTTTGATGTAGATTCTAGGTATAAATAGGGAATTCCTTTAGGAGTAAAATTAATTAGTATCAGACAGGCACAGGGGGTGCATCAACGGTTGTATAAAAATAAAAACAACATTTTATATTATACAGTTTATACATACAACAGTGAAATAAATAAACTAATTAAAATAAACTAATACAAAAAGCAAGAAAAAAGGGACTTCCTATTTAATACGGCAAATACAACAATTGGCACAGTGCGACCCATCAAGGAGTTGGCCAATAACACTCTACCACGGACGCAAAGTCGGAAGCCGCCTACTCACGGGCTTAACAAAGCCGGAAGACACAGCAGAGTAGGTAAGTGTTATGTTGTTAAACAAATATACAACATTTTTGGCGCCCGAACAGGGACCTGAACCCTGGATCACATACAACAGTATTATATCTCGAAGATACGATTACTCATGGCTAAGATCGTGGGATTTGGCCCCATATACGAGGGCTGGCTAAGAATTAATTGGTCTGACAAAGAAAACACTATTTCTCAACATACACTTTTCCCAATTATGTTCAATAACTTCGATATCTTGTTTATATAATATTAAGAAACGTCAAGCTGCCCAAAATAGCCATCTACTGCAGACATCACCTCTTCATCATTGGCGAATCTATTATCACCGAGTCATTTCTTCAAGTTTGGAAAGACAAATAGTCAGAGGGTCCTAAATCTGGCGAATGGGGTGTATGCGGAAGTAATTCGTATCTCAAATCATTGGTTTTGCCTAATGTAATAACGGATATGTGAACAGACGAATTGTCGTAATGGAACAACACCTTCTTGTCAAACAAGTTTTTTTTTTACACTAACGCGCGCACAAAAGGGGATTTTGAAGTACCCTTAAATATCAGAGCACAGTGCGAGCGGATGGAAAGGAAGTGGATAAGGAAAGGAGGTGTCGATGTATATTGGTCTTGAATGTCTGGACATCACAACGGTTACACATGATCAGGCAGAACATTCCACATTCGTGTGGTTCGGCTAAAGAATGACTCTCTATGTTTATTTGTGCGCCAGAAGTCCACTTTCAACGTGAACTGATGCGCATTCACAGATTGACGGGTATCGCGGGAAAATGGCTGAAGGGGCACCAACGACCGTGGTAATACCTATAGAAAAGAAATAGGCATGATACATTTCACCTGTGTCTTAACGACGGAATTGATAGACTTACGGCTGAGTCCCCAATAAGTTTCGCTGTTCGTTTTTGCATCCTGTCGAGCACGTGTAGTGCAGTTTTGGATGCGCCTGACCAAATATGGGAGTTGAACTCCATTTTCGGACGAATATACGCCTTGTAAATAGTGGCCAGGTTGGATGGAGTGAAGTATCTTTTGCATCTCTTAAGGAACCCCATACATTTGGCTGCATTTTTCGCAGCTTCAAATATGTGGTCATTACAGTTAAGAGTCGAATTAAATCGAGTGCTGAGGATTGATGGTTTCTTGGCTTCGTCGATGCAAGTGCCGTTCATCGACAGTATACGAGTATTTACTTTGGGGCTCACCTTTGACGACAAGAGGCAGCACTGGGTTTTTTGAGCATAGAATTCTACTCGGTTAGATAATCCCCACTGATATATCTTGTTGAGGTCTGAATTCAATGTATCAAGCATAAGTTGCTGGTTTGTAGTGACGTTCGAAGAGTTGGGACGAGAGTGTTCGTATGAGTATGAGAAACTCAACGTGCTATCGTCAGCAAACGAGTGGATTGGGTTGTGGGTAATTGACAAGAGATTATTTATAAAGATGAGGAAGAGAGTGGGTGAGAGCACAGAACTCTGGGGAACACCTGCATTAATTTGATAGGAAGCAGATTTGACACCATCAAGGACCACTCGGATTGAACGGCCAGAAAGATAGTCTCTTATCCATTGGATCAGGGAATTGTCCACTCCATATTTTGACAAAAGGCCTGGATGCCAAACTCTGTCGAAGGCTTTTGAAATATCCAATGCGACTACCTTACTTTCACCGGGGTAGTGGATAATTTGTCACCTTTTTTGGGAATTGGCTGAATGTTCGCTGACTGCCATCTATTTGGGAAACGGCCAGTAGAATAAGACAAATGGAAGAGTTTCGTCAGTGGTTTAGCAAGTGACGAGGAACATCTCTTCAAGAGGATTGGGGGAATTCCATCCGGACCACCGGATTTGTGTGCGTTTAGCTCTTTGAGTGCGCGGGCAACAGTACGCGTTCGGAGGGGAATTTGGCTCATGGTGTGCTGCTTATGCTCAAGTTGAGGTGGAGCTGATGTGGTATCAGGCAGCGTTGAGTTGGCTGCAAAATGTGCAGCAAGTAGATTCGCTTTCTATATTGCAGTGGTGACTGGTCTGTCATCGACTATAAGCGATGGAATGGATGAAGACACTGAGTTTTGAATGTTTTTCACGAATGCCCAGAAGTTTCTACTACCTGTGGGAGAGTGTAGTCGTTTTTGCCTCACTCTTTGGTCATGCAAGAACTTGGCGCGTTTAATAAACGTATTACAGTCATTTATATCTCTTTTAAATGTTTACCGGTTTTCCTCAGTATTGTTTGATTTATACAACCGGAAGCTCAACTCTTTGGCTTTAATGGGTTCTCTGCACCCAGAATTGAACCACATATTTCTCTTGGGTTTGATACTCTTTACTCTGTGTGAAATAAAGATCCGCATGCCAAGTAGAATCGTGTCTATCAATCTGTCCGCTATAGAGCCAACATCTTTATGGAGGAAAAATAACGACCAATTTAACCTCCTAAAAAAGTCGTCCAAACCTTCCCAGTTGGCTTTATCGTAGAGTCATTTTTGAGAGTTTTCTCGTAAGCTTTGTTGTTGGTTAGAGGCAATTTAGCTGACACGACACAGTGGTCTGAAGTGCCCAAGGGCGAAGAAACTTCAATTGTGTATTTGTTTGGGTGGGAGGTGAGAAACAGGTCCAATGTGTTGGCGAAATGACCATATATGTCTGGTACCCGTGTTGGCTCATTCACAAGTTCAGTTAAACTGTTTGAATCAGCAAAAAGCTGGACATATTGACTTTTAGGTGTTGTGTGTCCGGAGTGACGAAGCTACTGAGAGTTGTGCACATTGAAATCACCCGCAATAACAATTTCAGTATGCGGATATAGGGTCTGGATCCCATCGATAGAATCAGACAGAGCATCAAATTCGTTAAAGGATGCGTGTCTATCCAAGTTTGGACTTTTGTAAAGAAGGCAGTAATGTATGATATGCTTACGAACGTGAAGTTTTAGCCAAGAGAAATTAAATTCTGGGTTGGAGCAGATCCCATATTGTGGCAGAAGCTGATAAGCAATATCATTTCGTATGTATGTGGCTATATCACGATGTGAAAAAACAGAGGCACTAAGCTATATCCATGTAGATTAAAATCGGAAATATCTGTATTAGAAATTACCCGGGTTTCGCTAAATGCAAGGATAGTTGGTTTCTGGTTAGACACGTGGGCAGACACAGAAGAGAAATTGCATCTCAAGCCGCGAATGTTACATAAATCAACGCGAAATTCCCGCTCCATTGAAATGGCCCTACACAGAAAACCAATACAGCCTCGGGAAAGGATGCAAGTCGGGACCAGCAATAGATAAGCGAAACAAACCACTACAGGTGTTATGCCCTTGTAGTAGGTGCCACACTAGATCCGTGCCGAAATCCAGGTCACATCCCTTTCATGATGAACATTATGCCACTCAGACACAAAAAAACTCTCCAAAGATTATAAATCAATCGAGAGTATCGATGGCTGAGGGACGCAAACAGAGGTTCGATAAAAGGAAAACAAACACAAGGAATGGAAAAGGTAGATGGTTTTCCTACACTGCACATCACTCGCGTGTATATTCTCGCACTTTTCATAGCACTTAGACGCATGTGTGGAGATCCGTTTATTTGCATAGGATCGCACAGAAAACTTTGCATTGCACTCGGACGCGTGTGTGAAGATCCGTTTGTTTGTTTAGAATCCCACAGTAAAACTTCTCGCCCGAACTGGTAGTGCAATTGGGTATCTTATGTGTATTTAGGATTCCCAAAACGGATTGCACAATTGATCCGATGGTACGGATCACGAGGCAGAAGCGCACGTGCTGTCTCCATGGCGGTTTTAATTCGGCTGAAGTAATAAACATTTGTGGAATGCAAATGACGGAGGTGAATTTGCGATAAACTTATAGTTCACGGTCACATAATGCCAATGGAGACAAGCTAAATTTTGTTTAGTCCTATAATTCACAGTCAATTCGAGCAGGGCACTCTTGATTGAGTGAGCAAAAGAATATAAGGGAGTCAGTCATGAAAAGTTTAATAAAGTGAATATTTTTATCCCACACAACATACCGTCTTCAAGCTTGAAACTTAATCTTTCTAAGGTTGGTACTAACTACCACGACTACTTCCTTATACCACGACTACTCAGCCCACAGCACTCCGCCCCCCCTATCAATTTTCTTTCAACTTCCGAAAAGCCAATTTCCGCCTCATAAATGAGTACCTCAGCAATATCACACTCTGCGTAAATGAAATAAGTGTAGAGGACGCTACAGCCTCGCTTTACACAGAAATCCACAACGCCATATCCCTATATGTCCCATACTCCCGACACTGGTTATCATTCTCATGGCCCCCATGGTATAACCGCAAACTACGCACCCTTCGTAACAAAAGGAATAAGTTGTGGAACACTTTCCTAAACACGCGTTCTCCCCTTGACTACTCCAACTATCTGGGCTACTTTTACCAATACACCGAGCGTTACAGCTCTCTCTCTACCACAATCACCTTGCCAAAGCTCAAATCAACCTGATCAACGACCCCAAATCTTTCTTCCACTTCATCAACCACAAACGGAAATCTGATGCCTATCCCACATCCCTTTTCTACGGCTCAACTACTACAACGGACTCCCAAACCATATCCAATCATTTCGCGTCCTTCTTCAAACTATCCTTCACGGACGACTCGTTCGAGCCTAACCCCTCCCACTTTACTGGCATGTCTGAAGTCTCCCTCGGCCCTCTCATCCCCCTACACATACAACAACACCAAGTCACAAAGAAACTTGAAGAACTGAAAGATGATTTCAATCCCGGCCCAGACGGACTCCCTGCTATCCTCTTAAAAAATGTTCCTCTTCTCTTTCTCTCCCGATCGCGTCAATTTTCAATCTATCCCTTGCTCAAGGTCTATTCGCTAACTTTTGGAAATCCTCTTACATAACCTCCATACATAAAAAGGGGGAAAAAACGATATATACAACTATCGTCACATTGCCAAGCTTTCGCACATTCCTAAACTGTTCGAAGGCCTACTATATGAGGCGTTAAGTTTTCGCTGCGCACCCATCATCTCTCCGAACCAGCATGGCATCCTCTCAGGCAGGTCCATTACTATTAACCTTGTCGAATTCACATCCCACACACTCCTTGCCCTAGAAAACGGCGATGAGGTCGTCGTAGTCGCTACCGACTTTAGCAAGGCCTTCGACAAAATCTCCCATAACCTCATTCTCTTCAAGCTATCCTCCCTCGGTTTCGAACCCCTGTTGATTAAGTGGGTCTCACCCTATCTTAGTTATCGAACCTGCCGCGTGCGATTTAGATCCACCCTCTCCGATCCTTTTTTCCCAACCTCAGGTGTCCCCCAGGGCAGTCACCTCGGCCCTCTCCTATTTATCCTAACCATAAACAACATAGGCTCCTGCATTAACCACTCCTTCATCTCGCTTTACGCGGATGATTCCAAAATTTTCAAGACAATCTGCTCTCCCCTGGACTCCTCACTTCTCCAAGCAGATCTTGACAGCTTCTCGACTTGGTGCCAAAATAATTGTCTAGAAATGAATATCGCCAAATGTCACACAATCACCTTCTCTCGGAAGAGTTCCCCCATTCACCCACGCTCCTCTCTCCTACTGAACCAACCGATAGCATCGGTTGAATTGATTCGCGATCTGGGCGTCCTATGTGACAAGGAGCTCAAATTTACCGCACATTTTGATTACATAATCCTCAAGGCTAACGCCGTCCTTGGGTTTGTCAAACGCTGGTCGAAGGAATTCCTTAACGCATACGTCACCCGATCACTCTACACAACTTTTGTCCGGCCACTACTCGAATAAGCTAGTCAGGTCTGGTCCCCGTATCAAGTGACTCACATTCGCAGGATTGAGGGAGTTCAACGTCGTTTCTTGCGCTTCGCCCTCCGCGGACTAAACTGGGAAAATCGGCTGATTCTACCACCATACACAAGCCGGCTCCGTCTAATCAATCTAAACACACTTGAAGAGCGCAGAATCCATGCCGATATCATATTTGTCCATCGCCTTCTGTGTTGCTCAATCAATTGCCCCAGGTTGGTCTCCACCTTAACATTGCATACAAACCCCCGTAACGTACGTAACCCACGACTGTTTTACGTGCCCGCTCATCGCACTTATTACGGCGCTAACGAACCCATCTCGCGTATGTTACGACAGGCCAACTCTTTCCCCACCCCCTTCGATTTCAACATCTCCACCCCCACTCTTAAACGACGTCTCAGAATAAACCCGTCCTAAATCCGCCCCCTCACTCCAATAATCCCCGCTACCCTGCAATCCTACCTCTCCTCTCCTACCCTCAAAATAGTTCCCCCAGTCCCACCCACAATTTCAACCCCTCACCAACCCCGCCCCCTACCAGTACGTAGACATGCCCTGCACTGTCACTGTCTCACAAATGCCGAATTTACCACCCCCACATACACTCGCTCCTCCCTAGCCTCCTACCTCCCCCATCGCACAGTCACCTTCACCATCCTGGTTTTTTTCTTTTCTTCTCCTTCTTACTCTAGTTTTAAGATAGTCTGTACGACTTTTTATATTAATTCAATTTAAGTTAATGGAAGCTTGCATTAAGCTAAATAAATGAGGGTTCTGCCCTCACACTAAACTAAACTAAACCACAGAAAATTTAATAAATACCGCGATCTATGTGTCAAGCCGATTAATTCTGGGACTGCCTTCGTACCTCCTTCTTGGGGTTATGTGGAGTCAAAATTATATGCGGATAAGTCTAACTACTTTCAAGGGTTGATGTCAAAAGTTATTGCATGGATCAACATCGTGGATGAGAAATTATACCACTAGGTATTGTAGAGAAACGGAATGAGGTTAACCTCTGGATCAGTGGCGATCATTTGTTCGACATTTTATTCCCCATCTTATTACACTGTGTTGGCTTCAAATTCAGTCAAGCAGACCTAGTTCAAGTACGTGAATCCAGTTACCATTTGCCTAGGTTAGCTCTGGTTTTCGAGATATTTGAGTTTATGGGTTTGCTGTTATTGTTCTTATTGACATGTTAGTTTATCGCAAATGGCTCGTATATACTAACATTAAAAAATAATAATAATAACCCTATAATTTTGATTTTCAAATATCTCGAAGATTAGACCGTGGGGTTTCTTCAAGGCGCCGAAGAAGCACCCATCGCTTAACCCTCTTAAATCTTCCTCTTTCTATTTTACCCCATGGTACTTACCTGCAATTAGGCAGCATTAAGCTTCCTGCAAAACATTCCATGGCAAGATCATCATCTTGCCACAGCATTATCCACATCGCTGTAATCTTTAAAACTGTTTGTTTCCTCTGGTAGGCACCCATGTCCATTGCCAACCATTGGGAAAACTTCCGTAGTTCCCTTATCGCAATTCATTGCAATCATACTCACGAAAATTCTTCTGTGTTTGTTTTTCTCAAAGCAATTAACGATCCCCACGAGCATATCATGCAAATCGATGCCCATGCAGCTGCATCCAATTATCACGGATCACCATCGCTTAGACATTCCTAATGTATTTTTATTGGCTTGTTCAAACAAGCCGCATTTTAGCGCTTAAGCATTGGATTACGTTTCGGTATTCAATATACCCTCCAATGTTTATGTTTACCCAGCTTCACATCTCCCAACTATTCTTTTCGATGCGCGTTCGTTTGTCCTTCCTTCTAATGGGAAGACATTCGTTCCCATAGAGAAGATATTGTGCATGGACTTTCCAATGGGATGCTGTTCGGCTCCCATTGGTCATGCATGTCGGAAGGGATGTTTCTCCTGCGATGGTATGCGGTGGAAATCCATCACAATCGCCGGAGGCTGGAACAATTTTTACGGAGTCAGGCGAGTCAGTTTTGTATCGCCAAACAATACAGATGTGCCCCACGGTCGTGTCGTTAAAAAGTCAGTGTCGGTGTTGAGAGAAAATCGTCGTTTAGTTAAAGTCAAGTCAAACACTCACATAATTTATTTCGCACCGTTTCATTCTTTTTTTTTTAATAACTATTTCGCGTCACCGAGCAGTACGTAAAATAGATTATTGTGCTAATTAATAATCAAAACTTATAGTAAGCAAACAAATAATAATATATTGGTGTTTTAATTAGTAAGAAAATAAAAAGGAACAATAAATGAAATTGTAGCGTTTCCGCCAAACCCTACGGTCTACTTACCTGAAAAACCCCCATAACTACTACCCAACTCCCTTAAGTTTGCTAATGCAACAGTATTAGTACCTAAAAATGCTGCACGCATTTAAGAGATCAAATCTATGATCTTTAAGTCCCTGTAAAGAAAACTTAAGCTTCCTGCATTCTCTTTGCATACCATTGCTCCTTAAGATTTCTTTATTAACTTACCAGGAATTTCCAATCAATTTCGGCATCTACGTCGCCAGTCAAATTTCCTTAGACAAATTCCTGTAAACAAAATAATTCGGATTGCATTCATTGTAACCGTCATGACGGACCACAAACGTTGCGCCGTCTATTTCCCCAGCCGCGTCATGTATCTTTTCATACACATTGCCTGGCAACCTTTTTTGTTTGTGTTATCAACAAACAACCCAAGGAGCTGCATATAATTAGCGCAATAGACGCTGAAACCAAATTCTCCAGCATTTCCTAATGCAAATATGAACCCGGTTTCTACTGCAGCTAGAGATGCCATAAACATCTAATTTCCTTTTAGCACCTTTTTCTCCCGACGATGAAAATAGCGACGAGGCATCGCGTAAACAATGACCCGCATTACCAACGGCGCATTTGGTCATTTTTCCCTTTTGTCTTTACCGCCTGCCTGTTTCGTCGTTCCTTTGCTTTCGAACAAGTGCAATTACATTGAATCTGTTCGATCGCGCACATATACCACTGCACCAAAAAGATCGCATTTTCTTAGCGGTCACACCCTTAAGAGAAAAGTTTTTCTCTCTCTTCCTTTTTTTTTCCTTAGCGAAATCATCTCTGCATGAGATGACGATCGTTGAGTCAAATTCCATCCTTCGACCCGACCGGGTCGCGGCTCCATCGCTACCCTGGTGCGCACATGGAAGCGATAATGGAGAATAATCGTTTGTGTCGTGTCCTAATAAATTGAATTAACAGTGCGGATTAAGCATGAGGAATTTAAATTGGTTTAAAAGTTGAAGTCGGTTAAAATTTGCCTACATTAAATAATTTACAAGGTATAAGGCTTATTACGTGTGTATTAAAATATTTTGTCAAGTTCTCCGTTTATAAATAAAACTAGAATTAAAATACATGTTTTTTTCTGTTTAATTGAAAATAAAAATCATACAATCACCTCAGTGACTCTTGCGTTGTCCCTTTAATAATTTGCAACTTATTAATCGGCGGAACATTCAGTGAAGTAGTGTGACTGTAAGAGGATGTTGACGGAGGAAGTGAACGGAGTGCCCGTGCCAGGTACAATACTTCCCCGCCACAAAATCTATTGGCGTTTTAATTAGAAAGGAAATAAAAAAGAACAATAAAATAAATCGAACCATATCAGAGTGCTTGTCTTTGCAGTTCTGTGCTCGCTCCATCGTTGGAATCAACCGTCATATTGTCTGCTCCGGTGTGACATCGAGAGAACTCTTTCGTTGAGGATTGTGCTTGTCTTTGCTGTTCTGTGCTCGCTCCATCGTTGGAATCAACCGTCATATTGTCTGTTGCGGTGTGACATCGAGATAACTCTTTCGTTGAGGATTGAAGTAAAACAGTGCCCGTGCCCGGTACATAACTTCAACTACCCACAAGACCTTACTTACGGAGACGGTTATCACCACTGGATTCAGTGGACACAAATTTGGTATTCTCCCATGAATGCCCTTCCTGACGAGAAAGGGGTCTCCAACTCGACCGCAGTCTTATCATCGATATTTAAATAACAAAAAAAAGAACTGAAAATTATTATTGAAATCGGATGAAATATCGCTGTTTTTTTTTTCCTGTATAGGTTTGTGGAGAACGAAGTCGTTGTACCGGCGTACGGCACGGGGTTCCGCTTCGTCCTACGGATTGTTCGCTGGTCGGTGCACTGCTGAGAGATCGAAACACTGCTCGCACGAGTGAAAAGTATAAAAGAAAAAGACAATAGTCTAGAGGCGTTAAATCACACGAACGAGGCGGCCAAACGACTGGCCCATTTCTTGAGATAACACGCTCATCAAACTTACTCTTCAATAAATCGATTGTATCGTGTATTGTGTGGGGTGTGTCACCGCCCTGTTAACACCCAGGAACTGCATCTTGGAAATAAAATACACTGAGTATTGTCTATTTATTAAAAGGTTACTTTATTGTTCTTAATTGGTGTAAAACTAGTTGTTTTAATTTTAAAACATGTAATGAACGTTCACTAAATAAAATTAAGTCTTCGTCGCATTTTACCAGTCAATGTAGAGTTATGTTAAGTTAGGTTTAAAACGTTCACGACGGATATACACGATTTCGATTATACTTCCGGAACACATACGCAACAAAAAGAGTGCACTCCTTTGGTGGTTGGAATACGACTTTGGGACTGATGCGTCCCCGCGGCGCCACGGGGAGCAGGAGAAAAAACCGACCAGCGTGGCTGGATGTTAAAATATGACTCAGCGATAAACGGCTCGTGCAGAGCCGACTCGCTAATGGGGTGAGTTTCCCCGAGAGAGAAAGTGTTCCTGTCGTAGGGAAAACGAGGAAAAAGGATCTCCCTGGTGAGGTCCTGTAGTGGTGTGCGTGAAGTCGATCGTTGAGATCAGATTGTTACATAATGCTTGCAGGTCAAAAGCGAAACGAAACCTAGACAAGGGATACAGACAAAGAAAGAAGCGACCTAATGCATCCTCCGGTAATGAGGGTCAGCTGAGTAAATAGCAGCCACTCATTAGATGCTAAAAGGGATCGAAATAATGGAGATCGTATATCGTATCTCTGCCGACTGGGAGAATCGGATTCTTTTGTTTGCATATGCTTATGCTATTGAATCCAATCCGACGGCTAAGGGCGACGTCGGTGATTGTTTGAAGATTCAAACAAAGAAATATTTCCGTGAGAAGTGCTTGCAATAGTTGCAAGTCTTTGGAAAGTAATTTAGATGGTTACACAATGACGTTGTGTATACCATCTGTGTCAATTATGCATGGCATCTATGGCGACGCCAGGATCGAACTATAGTGTGAATATCTACACTAATTGGAAATTCGGTTTTTGGTCGCTAATGCAGAGATGCATTGATACATGGATGAATGCCCTTGTAGGACAAATTCTTTGCAGGCATTTCCAGGTAATGCATTGAAGGTAGGTTTTGGGATTAATGATATGTTAGGAAAGAATTCTTATAGGAAATTTGTATGCGAAGAGATGCAGCAAAGGTAAGAATTCTTTTACAGGGACTTTTAGGTTATACCTTAGATAACCTAGATGCATAAAGCATTTAAGGTGCTATTGCGATTGCATTAGCGAAACTTATATGGTTGGGTCAAAGTTATGGGGGTTCTTCAGGTAAGTAACAGTGGGGTTTGGTGGAACCGCCACAGCGTTTGCGGCGATAGTGAAGAAGTGTGATTCGAACCGAAGTTATGACGGTTAGAATCACTGTAAGGTAGTGTTGGGGACGAATGTTGGATTCACTGAGGTACCAACGACGATTTTCTGCAACAAAGATTGTTCCATCGCAACAATAAAAGAGAACTGTTCGCCAGAGGGGATCGGCCACGAAAGAAAACACATTGGTTTAGTCTTAACGTTAATGTTTTTTTTTATTTCTTCTTCTTTTGCTTATTAATAGTATACATTCAATATTAAGTTCGTTTATTTTTCTCTACTTAACTATGGGTCCAGCACATGCACGTAGTTCACTTGTCGTTGACGTTCCTTAACATACATTATTGAGGGGGTCGAGTACAATCGGACATGACTCGTTTACAAAGCTAGCGTAACCTTATTTTGCACTTCGGGACTTAAGTATACCCGCCTGTCACCCCGGAGACCGGGGTTCGATTCCCCGTCGGGGAGCCTCTGGCGCAAAACTAATGACCTTGCCCAGAAAAACTAAATCATTATGGAAAATTTAACAAGCCTCAGGACTTGCTAAATAAGGCCGAGACCGGTTCCCGGTTGTAGTGCCGATGATGATGACTTAAGTAAAGACTTGTGTTATATAGACTTGTTCTCGACTCCAGGGTTGACGGGAGGAGCTCCTTGCTCACGGAACTCACGGTTGTCGAGGGGTTTGGGTCGGAATTAGAGTCGGGCCCCGTGTTAAAACGCATCGTGTTATCGAAAATTCGCATTGAAATTAATGCCCGAACTCGGCGTTAAAACGCGTCACTATGGCAAGCTCAACCGACTCGAGTTTTAATTATAAGTGTGGGGTCCTTTGTTACCGGTGCATTGAGTATGCATTGGCAATGATGCCGAACCGTTTGGGTGGGCGATTAGCGATTCAAAGAGCGATGTGCGCTCGGCGGTGGTTGTATCTCGACTGACTAATGAATGGAAAGAATCCATTCATCGTGTCGTGGCGGTTGAGTCATAGCAAAATAGGCTCCCTGCCATTTACGAGGAATTTCTAGTAGAATTGCTATGCTTGCATAGGAATTCAGTTCCAGCGAATCCTCGCCGTATAAGCTGAGTTGGATTCGTTGGTTGTGTGTACCGGAAAATTGGCTTTGGGAACGCGAGCAAGTATGGGCATGAATTTTCGGGGGAAGTTGGAATTGCTTGGGTGCAAGTAAGGAATATCGTTTAGATAAGATATTATCCGATGTAATTTCGGGGAAAAATATGCGGCTCGGTATAGTTGGTGGTGATGGTTAATGTTCCGTTATGGATCTGAATATGCGTTTCATCACTGAGTATGAATTTCGGGGAAATTAAGATTGCTTGGTCGCAAGGAAAGAATATAACTTAAGTAGAGAAATGACCGAAACAATTTTGGGAAAATGTATGCGGGGATAATTTAGAATATATTCTATTGAATTGTATTCTGTTGGGAATTTTGGGAAATGCCTTTCATTGCAGATTCTTGCGAGTTCGGGATGGATGCGCTTGCAGATTGGGATTTGTTTTTGCATGTTTTGAAATGGGTTACAGGTTAGGGTAGGGTGACGCGCTGTTAGCAGTCAAGATTGGTTGGCATTGTGGGTTGGTTCTCTGTGTGGTACAGAGAACCCCCACAATAGTACCAATGGTCAACGCGTCAGACCACCAATACTAATTCGGGCGTTATTTTCAAGTGCAGTCAACTGATGTGGAATTGCTATGTTATACTATAGTTTAGCTTATTCGATTTTCTTTTAGTATTTTTTTTTTTTACTATTTGCTTGTGTAATGTGTATGTATCTGTTAACACAGGTCCAAATCTCCTTCTTTTAAATCAAATATATCCTTGCGATTTGTTTTCATATTCAAAATTGTCCCACTTTTATTGTGTGTCGTAGAGTGACTTAAATAAAATATGTTTCGCTAAAATTGTGTCAGCCATTAATACTGGTTGCTGATAATTTTTTTATCTAATACTCAAATTAGGAGCAGGTCTTAACAGCATGCCTAGATTCAATGTGCAATTGAAAAAGAGTAACGTATTCTAGAAATGTCTTGTCAATTTTGACACGAACTACAAAACAGGAAATTTTAATAATATCTCATTTCTAAAAATTATATTGTCCAACTGACTTTCACCACCATGTTAAAATTGCTCAAGGTAGATCCGCAAGTACTCACAAAATCGTTGATGTTACTCTTGTAATGGGATTTATTTCCCATTTTTGTTTGTCTATTGTTGTCGCATTACCTTCGCATTACCTTCACTTGATCTTAAATATTTCCACAGAAAATAATCACATCTTCATGATATGAGTTTACACCGCTTTGCGATCATAGTGAAAAGAGGGCGATTCACACCAACGCTTTGATTGTAAAAATCACAGCCGAAGATAGAACTGAAACCTCGATACATCGGACCTCTGCCGAAATGACATAATATTTTTGTCTACTGTCTACTCCTGTGGAATCACCATGATAATTGTTATGGTATACGGCTGTGATGATTTAATTTTCCGACTTTGGTCTTCACTATAGTTTTGCGTGTTTGTGTATGTGGTGTCTGTTGAAGTTGCCACAAGTTTCCCAGAGATCGTCTCTCAATAACTTTATGGACACTACCAGTGTAACAGGTGGCGCCGTCTTATTAAAATTAAGTCTAGGAATTGTAACCTTCAAATTTTCGAACAACAAGAACTCCTGAAGCATCTGATAATAACCTTCAGCTTTCATCGGCGTGGAAAGTCTGTTTTTATTTTCAACAAAATATGGTCCAGCGATTCCCCTAGCTGATATTGTAGCCTATTTTATGTCCGAGATTTAGCGTAGTGAATTAGTGTTTCGCTCCTCACTGGATTGTGCGTGTACTCGAATCCCCTTCTACTTTTCTGGGCATAAATATTGATTAAAGCCATAAACAAAACACACAACGGCCTCGGGACTACGCAGAAGACATTGGTGCATCCGTCGGAGATTATTCTGATAGCAAACCAGCCATTTCGTTTATAGACAAATTGGTACTTTTGCTGAACATTACGGTGGAAAAACTGTCGAAACGTTTTAGCATCACACTAACAAAAATAAATTAAAGATTGGTGTCGTTCGGCTTCAAATCTTGTGCCGGTTGAATTGTATACGTTTTGAAATTCAAATCGTGATAGCAATCCTAAGTAAAGTTCAAAGAAACATTTTTGAGGATTGGTTTTGCCTCTGAGTCAATTGTTGTTAATTTTTTAGTCTCAATGAAGACCCTGTTGACGTAAACATTGTGGTCCATCCACATTATCGAATTTGGGCTCGGTACTTATCTACGAGAAATATCTTGACGCCCGAAGTGAGCACGAGCTCAAAACTGGCACAGAATAAATATACAACTATTAAATAAAATACAACTATTAATGTCCTTCTTTTATAGATGGTGACTAACACAGCATTCAATAGGTCCCGGGTCTGGCACACACTGTGGATGGCATCACTAATGACAAATCCTTCTGACTTCCAGAAAGTACCGAATTTCAAACGACTACTGTCAATATTTTATGACGTTTGGATGATTAGTTTTTGAATTACAACTGTTTTACTGACATTACTTTTCTTACGTCAAGAACAATGGTAAATTTGAATTTTGTGTTTTTATAAATCGTTGTTTCCTGATGGGAAAAGATGGTGTTCAAGCAAAGAAAAGGATCGATAAGTGTTATTCGGACGCTACTCGTCGGTAACAACGGTGAAGAGGTGGTATGCTGACTTGGCCGTACAATTACTAATGATGTCCAGCGTTCTGGTTGCCCAAATTCTATGCTTATTCCAGAAAACATCAAAAAAGTCCTCACAATCGTTTTGATCGATCGTAAATTGAAGTTTCGAGAGATAGTAGAAGAGATAAAGAATTCCGGAGATAAACTAGTTTCCAATCCGGATCACCGGTGGGACTACTCTGGGGAGAACATCATGCAAATATTTCGATAAATAACCGAACTTTGAGAAATTCGTCATTGCGTAATCGGGTTCGTTCTCGAAACTCTGTCGACTGATAAGGGCATTTTGTAACAACAGGGGAATCGGTTTCACCAACACGAATGTAAACGCCGTCCACCAATATTTGCAAACAGCGAAGCCTGATATCCTCGTTCTATCCGAGACCCAGGTCGATTCGTCAACTGATTCACCGATTCAACAAATCTTCGTTGCTCAGAATACGACTTGCATTCGAGATTCCGTTTTAAGGGCGGGTCTGCATCTTCACCCGGTCCGATCTGGCTTGCCAGAAGATGGAGGCGTTAGAACCCAATAACTTAGACTTGGTTGAACGTCGTGCTGAGAAATTCTGTTAAATTTCTTTGTTGTCTTTATCGCTCCCCGAATGATAACCGACCGGCGACATTTTGGGAACATCTTTCACGTACCGTCGACTGTATACAGATCATCCACCCGACTTCTGAAATTGTCTTCCCTGGGGATTTTAATGTACATAAATCCGGTTGGTTGTTTTGAGGTGCTATATTTTGGATTAAAATGGTTTCGCTTACCTCCTTATTGTGCGTGTCGTTGGGTCATCTCCCTTTATTGGTGATCTTCTGCAGAGCCGTTTATTGGTTGAAGTGGATGGCATGAAAATGTGTGCCCTCGCAACTTCCTTCTTTTGTTCGTGTGGGCTTCCGGACGTGGGGCTCGGTCTCCGCGAGCTCCTTGGCACGGAATGGCGGCGAATTCTGTTATTGCACGAATGGGCTCCTCTCGTGTTTGAGTATATTACTCTCCCCTGGTCGCCGGGCCCCGCTTTTTCTGTCGTTGGGGGGATTCCCATTCTAGGGTCCGCAATACCTGGTTAAGATCTCTTTATTTTTTCTTTGTCACTTTCCACCGGTTGAATGTTCCGCGAGCAACTAAAAGACTTGACTTTTGTTTTAAGTTAAAATTCTCTTTTTTTTTCTGTACTGGATTAAGCTTATTGTGACTCGACATTCGACCATAGTTTCGGCCTTCCAGAACTTGACTCATTCGCCCAGCGGTTCGGTCTCTGAAACCTTGACTGATCACGAAATTAAAATGCGCCTTCGTTTTATACTTCTTTATCGTTGAGGTTTGTCAACGTTTTTATTGTCAAAATTCCAAGAAGCGTACACAAGGTTTTGTGTGCTTCAATTGGAATCGGGTTCTGGGAATTGACTAGGAGTTTAGTTGAATAAGTTCTTGGAAGGGAAATCATGAAATGCATTTTGAGTTAAGCATTTCATGATGTCAGGATTATTGGGAATTGAATCAATGTGCGACAAATTAGCTTTCGGTTTAATTTATCGCTCATATGATTCAATATGGAATTTGGATTTGGATTGGATTGTTGGTAATATTGGGAATTTGGATGGGAGTAGCGATTTAGGATCGCTACAGTTGGTACCGCTAGCCAAACTGGTTCCTCTAGTCATCATAAACTAAACAAAAGCCACACACAAGATTATGTAGCTCGCAACTTGTTGCTAAGCAAAAAAGTAAAATTACCGTTTATATTCTAACATACATTCTAACAGAACCGACGAGGCTGGGAGGCCAGGTGATATGTTCGTAATTAGCCGAAATATAACTCAGCTCGTGGAAGAACCTATGCGAGTGCCAGATGCTAGAGATGATTATGCGCACACCCTGGATCTGTTTTTATTGTCCGATCCGAGCGTTTATACCGTGGAGGTTGCTGCGTCACTGGGAAACTAAGATCACTGCTTGGTGTCGGTCGCGCAGTCACTTGCATTTCAAACGAAGAACCGATCTAAGAAGCTTCGCCATCTTTGGTTGTATCAGGCTGCTAACTGGCACGATTTGCGAGATTTCTTCGCATCCTTTTCGTGGTCGGATATATGCTTTGGACACCCCAATGTTAATGCATGGGCGGACTCTGTCACGAAGATTATTCTTCTCGGGATGGAGATTTACATGTCGTATTTCATCAAAAGAAATTCATCTGATAAACCTTGGTTTGATAAAAAATGCGAGTAAATTACGGCGGCAAAAAAATATAACTTTTAAACAATGGCGATCCAATCCCACCAGTTTTGCCGATGACAGTACGCTTGTTTCCTCTTTTTCGAGTGACCGGCCGATTAGTGCATCAACGTTACACCAGTTGAGATGTAGCCAGATCGACTCTCTGAACCGGGATCTAGATAAGGTCCAAGGCCAATCACGTCGACTTCAATCCAACGAAGACACAATACACAACATTCATAAAGGAAAGTGTTTCATCGGTTCCACAGCAGATGATGAATAGCCAGTCCATCGAATCTTGGCAAAGCATGAAATTGCTCGGCGTCACGGTCTGTGGGAATGTATCGCGGAATAAATACGTGTCGAACATCGCCAGGTCAGCCTCTGGAAAACTGAACTGCCTTTTGAGAGCCAAGAAATATTTTACTCCGGCCCAACTTCTTCTTCTGTATAAATCTTATATTATACCCGTGCTCGAATATTGCACTCATGTTTGGAGCTCTGCTCCTAAACATACCCTTGATCTATTTGGGAGCATTTTGAAAAGGCCTTCGACACCTTATGGTTAGAAGGGCTTGTGTATAAGTTATCAAATCTAGGTATGCCCGAATATTTGTTATACATTATCTACGATATGATAATGTGTAAACAATTTGTGGTGAAATGTGGAGATATAATATCCAACCAGACCTTTGACATCAAAAACGGCTTACAGCAAGGAGTAGTGAATTCTCCTATTTTGTTTAACATTTACACTAGTGACACAGTGGTTTTCTCAACCATGCCATTGCGTACGCCGACGACATTGTGGTGTATAGATCTGAAGAAAAGATTGATGTCATCTACAGACTTCCGCAAGATGACTTCAATAGAATCAAATGATTTTGCGAAGACTGGAAATTAAAGATCAATTTCCAGAAAACAAGACTATCCTTTTCAGAACATCGCGTCGCCTATTCCCAGCCTCACCATGTGTAAAACAAATTCCCTTACATACACATTGGCTGGCGACCTTTGTCCAAGGGACAAAAGCAAATACACGCATCTGGCGTCTAAAGGCATACACCAAATTCTATAGCATAAGCAAATGCAAATAGGAATTGTTTACTTACCCTTGGCAGCGATGTCATAAACACCAATTCTCGATGAATATGCTAAAACCAATTAGCACCATGTCCACGATACATTGCGGTCTATCAATACAGCTGCAATGCACATCATAGACAATGATCTACAAGATCTCTTTGTCTTCCAATATTTCTGCATCCGCTTCTCATGACCTCGCGGCACGAGCAAACAGAAATCCAATTAGCACCCAATGAGATCCGACTTATTTACTTAGCCGAACTCACATCTCATTTATGCCCATTATCCCTGTCGATCTTTCAGATTCGTTCTCATGACTGTGTCCCATGAAAGAACCAATGTGCACACATACATGCGTACCGCTATGATCTTCTCTATGAGATTTGGTTATCTACCGCCAAAGAGAGACTTCACGTTTCTCTTGGGATAGGAAATGCATCCCTAAATTAAGAGAGCCAGCACCACTGGCCGAATTTCCTTTGCCAGCGAATTCACATCGCTGAGTCGTATTTCAACATCCAACCACGCTGGTTGGCACTTCTCCCGCTCCCCGTACCGTTGGGGAGGCGGACATCCCCGGAGTCGCGGATTTTCAACCCCCGAGTCCTGTGAGTCATTCGCGCAAATGTTAGTAATGTAATTTATAATCAACAACCCCAAGCTTTGGAACCGCGAGTGAAATACCCTTGAGCGAAGATAAATTAAGCTCTACTGGACATTAAAAAGTATATTCAGTTAAAGTTGTACTGAGAGTTCTAAAGTGCCTTTAAACCATTTTGAATAAATCAAAACACTAAGTGAATAGATTTAAATAAAAACCAATATAACTGCGTGTCTTACTTCTTGTGTTGGTGTTTCTTTTGCTTTGCGCAATCGGTTTGTGACGGAGTTTTGCTGTTTCTGTTGAGAACTATGCATCTTAGTGTTCGATGGAACTTACGGAATTTCTTGTTTGTGAGGGCGAAGTAGAACCCTGTGCCCATGTCGGTGCCACGACTTCGCTTCCCACAAGTCTTCCTCTACAAGTAAAAACTGTAGTTAGATACCTTGGAATCTGGCTTGATCAGCATCAATATTTTGATAAGCATATAGCAGCTGCTCTTTTAGCAGCTAAACACGTGTATGCTATGACAAGAAGTCTATTCCATAATAGCCTTTTGGACTCCAAAGTCAAAATAATTTCATACACGGCATTCATTCGATCAGTATTAGTGTATGGCTGCCCGGTATGGATTAACATATCCCCATTCTACATGGTTTCGGGTGTTCGAGAGGCAATGTTTGCATTCTTGCCTCGGAATGTACAGAACCTCAGAATCGCAACATAGGAAGTTCTACCCCAATAAATTCCTATAGGACAAATCAGAACCAAACAGGATAGACAACATCATTATCAAAATTATTTGTAGTGACACTGCAAGGGCAATGTGCAGTGAAAATGATCTTATTTCGGGAGGATTCTATACCAATGATATATATCTGGAGAGTACTCTCCGTACTGGGTTTATTCCCCCAGAAGCGTTCCCCTTCTTGGATAGAAAAGCACTTGTGGCGTTTCTAACAGATACACACAGTACAAACGCAAATAGTGAAGAACACCAAAAGAAAATCGAATAAGAGAAAGCATCAGAGCCGTATACCATAGAGATAACATAACAATTCCACATCAGTTGAGCGCACTTGAGTTTAGAAATCGAATTCTGTACACGCGGTAGTAGCCTGATGCTTCAGTACTTCTCTTTTCACCTGTTTCATCGTATGTTCAAATCGCCGTCTTCACTATCCTTGCTTAACGCAACAATCCGACGTGATCTGTGTACACACAGCACACACTTTCCCGCAGTAAACAGAACTTCACGACACGATCACGACTCCCGCATAGAGCACCGGCACACTCGCATGCTCCGACGTTCTCTCGTTCGCTCGTTCCTCGCTCGGTCGTTTGCACACGAAGTTGATCGTAACAAAGTTACTGAGGAGGTAGTAGTGTGGCGTTTCTAACAGATACACACACAATATACGAACAAATAGTGAAGAAAACCGAACGAAAATCATATAAGAAAATGCATCAGAGCCGTATACCATAGCAATAACATAACAATCCCACATTAGTTGAGTGTACTTGAGTTTAGAAATCGAATTCGTACACGGGTCAGTGGCCTGATGTGTTGAGCATTGGTTCAATTTTAGTGATTATAACTGTCATAACGTCAGTTCGAATCACATGTTCTTCACTATGGTCGCAAACGCTATAGACTTATCCAAGACAAGCATGGAGTCCCTATTATTTACCATATAATTTTCACGGTGCCAGGGATAAACGGATTCTCCGTGATAGCGTTGTCTCTAATGTTTGAGATCGCCTACATTTCAGTTGGTGATAAGTGAGAGATAAATCTAAAAGAGACCGATCTCCTCGCAACTGGTGAGGGATTAGTGACGAAGAGAGGACTACACGTCGTTAAAAATAGTATGTCTTTTAGTTACAACGCTCCCCCTTTTCTCCCCCTTCATATTTAGCATAGTTTGATTAATTTTGTTTTTTAGTTTTAATCGCTTTGTTTTTTTAATGTTGGCTTGTTAAAAAAAAGAAAAAAAACCTCTATGTATATTGCGTTAGCAAAATTGCAAAAGAGGAAAACCTCTTATGTACTGATTACACTGTAAACAAAATTATAAGAATTATTGTACGTCGAAAGACAAATAAAACACTAGATATTGTATAATTTAGAGTGCTTGTAAAGAGCCAGTAAGTTAAGATTAGAAAAAAATATTTGTAAAATAGGACATGAATTTATTACTACATAAAGAAATATGTATAATTTGTTTTAGTAACCATCATTGCTCACTAGGTATCTGTGAATTGTCAATTTGGTCCAATTTTGCGTGATTAGTTAGGTATGAAAAAAATATCTGAGAGATGAATGCAGCATTTGCTCTCAGCTGAGAACTATAGATGAAACATGGACTACACTCGCGAGATGAAAAAAACTGTCAAAACAGTGTATTGTTAAAGGCGAATGGGCTCCAAAGTAGACAAAGACGGTGAAATCATCTGGAAAGGTTATGACTACTGCGTTTGGGGAAAAATCGAGTTTTCCTGACTTTAAATTGCAACTCAAAAACGGCTTCATCTAAGGGGTGGTGTATTTTTATTGGTCGGTTCTTAACCAAAGTGCAACTGTGGGGGTTCTTTAAAGCATTCCCTAAGAACCACCCGCTTCCTTAAATCAACCTGCCTTTCCCTCACTCTACCAAGGCGTTTTACTTACCTGCAATCGAGCAGCATAAGCTACATTTCATTATCTTTCACCTGAAAGTAAAATTTCAGCAAGCATGCATATCACCAAATCATTTCGTTCATAATACATGAATCATACCAACCCAATCGGGTCAGCTCGTCAGCAATCTTGATTGGTAAACACACGCCAATCTTGCAACGTGCTCTTGTTCCAACAATCCGTTGGTCCAAGAAGACACGTCGGGCAACGTACTTGTTGACATAGCTGCAGCCGATAATTTTCCTACCATTGAATCGGACACGATCATGATTGCTATTTAAAACAATCATACCAATGATCGTGTCCCATGTACCATTGTGGGGAAAAAGTATGTTGCGCCGGCGTACGGCGCTGATTTCCTTCTTCCTCCATCATCACTATAACAAGATTGGCCGATATTCCAAAAGAAAACTGTTTTCATCCGCGGGCCGCACGAATGCGAAACAATGAGACGCCATCGATCCTTCAGCCGAAAATGTCACCAACACAAGAAGTAAAATAAACACTCACAGGAACAGTCAAGTAAGAATAAGGAAAACACTGTCCACGGATAGAAATTAAAGCACATTGACTTAGTTGATTATTGGTTTTATTAGTAGTTAGTATTTTAGATCTATTACACTGATGGCGGCACAGAAAAAATATTTTTTTATTTTAAACGCGCTCGACTCGAACTAAACTTTGTTTCACACCGTACCAGCGTCGGTACGGTTGATGGCGGAACGACCGTCCGCCTTGATGGTTATATTACGACTCCACGATATTTAATCGTTTTGGGGTGAGTTTGTAGCAGCGAGATCGAGACGCCAGCATGGGCGAGAGTTCTACCTCGTCTCAGTTCTGCCGCAGACCGAAAGAAAAACACAGTTCACCGCAAGCTGTCCGAAGTAGGGAAGTTGTTCACCGAAGATATCCAGGATAAAAACGCATAGGTTAGGTGTTGTTTATTAATGACTTTTATTGTTTTACTTTTTTTTCGGAATTCGGTTGGCACATTCACTGCATAAATGAATAATCAGATACAAAAGGTGATGCTGTTTATATGTTATATTTAAGGAGCAAACATTTCGGTAAAGTTTAAAACCCGGTGCGCACATTCACCGCATAAATAATTGAACAAGTGCACAAGGACCGGGTAAAACTAGCGACACGTATTTGTACACTTCACTGAAACTATCGTACAAGTAATCGACTTTGGGTATATCGCGTGTCTGCAGCGCTACAGAGAGCGGGAGTGACGTGACCAGCATGGTCAAAGGATGGTAAAGGACTCATATATAACCCACCGTACCGGCGCCGGTACGGTGGATGGCAGGCGACCCGACCGCCTTGCTGGTTGAATAACGACTCACCGACATCCTCTCCAATAAGGATATCGTTTTTACCTACCACCAGGGAAACGTAAAGTCTCTCTTGGTGGTATAGGAAACCAGATCTTGTAATAAAGGTCATGGTGGTATGTGTGGAATCGTTCAGATCGATGCTATTCACACGTGCAGTGGAACAACGAAACAGGCAGGCGGCAAAGACAATAGGGAAAAATGACCAAATGCGCTGTTGGTAATGCGCGTCATTGTTTACACGATGCCTCGTCGCTATTTTCGACGTTGGGAGAAAAAGGTGCTAAAAGCAAATTGCATGTTTATGGCATCTCTGGCTGCAGTAGAAACCGGGTTCATATTTGCATTAGGAAATGCTGGAGAATTTGGTTTCGGCGTCTATTGCGCTAATTATATGCAGCTGCTTGGGTTGTTTATTGATAAGACAAACAAAAAAGGTCGCCAGGCAATGTGTATGAAAATGTACATGACGCGGCTGGGAAAATAGACGGCGCAATATTTATGGTCCCTGTCATGACGGTTACAATGAATACAATCCGAATTATTTTGTTTACGGGAATTTGTCTGGTACCGAATTGGTTTAAAATACCGGATAACCAAAGAAAGAAATCTTACGGAAATTGTATGCGAAGGGATGCATGAAAAGGTAAGTTTTCTTTATAGGGATTTTAAGATTATAGATGGTGATCTATATAATGTGTGAAGCATTTACAGGTACTAATACTGTTGCATTAGCAAACTTAAGGGAGTTGGGTAGTAGTTATGGGGGTTTTTTCAGGTAAGTAGAGCGTAGGGTTTGGCGGAACCGCTACAAGTTTACCTAAGAAAGAAAGTGTTTCTCTGTGGTGGAAACAAGGAAGAAAGACATGGCAATGTATGTGTATGTGTGAGTGAAGATCACATTGGTTTTTTTCATACACAATGCCATGGGAATGAAGCTGAAAAATCGAAAAACAAGGGGATCATATAGATCATTGTTTAACCTATGCATTGTAGCTATAATAGGCGACAAGGACAAAGGGATATAGAAGATCGTTGTCTAAGCTATACATTGCAGCTGTAACGATAGCCGCAATGCCCATGCACATGCTGCTAATTGGTTCTAGCTTATTTACAGGGAATTGGTCTCAACGTCTGTGGCACTAATTACATGCAGCTGCGTTGGACCATTTATTGTTGGTTAAAGTAGTCGCCGGCCAATGTGTATATTTGGTGATTTATGATACACTAGGTGTGGACGTGAAATAGGCGACGCAATGTGTATGGTCCCTGTTATGATGGTTACATTATATGTAAACCAAATCATCTTGTTTTCAGGAATTCGTCTAGGGGGATTTGCTTGGCACTGAAGGGCCAAATTGGTTTGAGATTCCTGATAAGGTAAGAAAGAAATCTTACAGGAATTGTATGCGAAGAGACGCATGAAAGGTAAGTTTTCTTTTCCAGGAACTTATAGGTTATATAAATTTGATTGCTTTAATGCGTGTAGCATTTAAGGTGCTAATGCGATTGCAGACTGGGTAGCAGTTATTGGGGTTTTTTCAGGAAGGCGAACCGTGGGGTTTGCAGAACCGCCACACCATTTCTTAACCAAACATTGCCCCCATATCCATTAGGTTGTTAATAGTTGCAACCAATTCCCCATTATCGGCCATCAACCGATTATAGAATGGGACATGAACATGATTGTTATTTAAACAATCATACCCATGACCATGTCCCATGTACATTACATTAACCTAAACAATAACTACCCTAGCCACTGCCCCTGTAAACAAATATTCGGTTGAGCTAGCGTCTCTGAAAAAATCTATAACCTACAACGGCACGATTGTGAGCGATTATGCAAACAGCACAACGATCCCATGTCACATCGGCTATACCACAAACAATGTGCATCTCATCGTATGACCTTCGAAATAACGTTTCTGTTTACATAAGACACAGAAACCCATTCCTTCCTCCGGCGACCATCACGATGGTTTACAGCAACGATGCCTGCAAACTCTTATGCTTGTTCCTTTGTTTGAACAGTTGCAGGATCGTTCGTTGTCGGCACTTCAAGCGAAAGGGCATCGTACTTGACCGTCCGGTCATATGGGAAATTCTCCCATTAAACTCCAATTCCATCGCTCATTGGTTATCACCAGGAAAAGATCGGATTGGCTACCCTCAACTGGATGGAAATCCATCTTCAGCGCAGCTAGTGGATGTTGACGGCAACAGACACTAGGGAGTCAGATTTCATCCCCAGTCGGGTACGAACATACATGTTTTTGAGTGCGAGGAACTAATTATCTAACGAGACACACGGATCGAGGCCAGAGTTGCGAGTATATGTAAGAGTTCGATTCTCGCGCATAAATATATCTCTTGCAAGAAGTTTGTATCTGCAAATGTGTTAAGCAACTTTGCGGGTTTTTGCAATAAACAATCTCAGTGTGTACCTGTTTTAACGAAATAAACAATTGTTCTGTAACCTTCCGAATCTAAGCAATAAACAATCTCAGTGTGTACCTGAATACGAAATAAACAATTGTTCTGTAACCTTGCGAATCTTTGCAATAAACAATCTCAGTGTGTACCTGTTTTAACGAAATAAACAATTGTTTTGTAACCTTCCGAATCTAAGCAATAAACAATCTCAGTGTGTACCTGTTGTAACGAAATAAACAATTGTTCTGTAACCTTGCGAATCTTTGCAATAAACAATCTCAGCGAATGTACTTATTTTAATAAAATGAACCACAAATAAAAACACAATTGAAACCGTTTAACCGATGTTTTATTTTACCGAGTTCTGTGCAACAATCGATGGAATTTCAGCGGACCTGTGTTAGGAGGTAAGTGAACCTAGTGCCTGTGTAAGGTACATAACCTCAACCCCCACACAACAGCATTAAGATAACATTTTCACAAAGTATAAGTTAACAAATGCGTCTGTTGGAACAATGAGAATTCCCATATTAATACACAAATTATGAAAATGAAGTTTTCTTACAACTTATAAATCCAATTTCCTGGAGCTGCCTTCCTCTTGGACATTTCGGTCATTTTTTATTTAATTCAATTAGGGCTCAATAGCACTTGAAGTTTATTCTTGTGGACGAATGGAGAACATTGCTTTTAATATTGTAGTAAATTCGATGCGGGGTTAGACGTGGTCGATGTATTACGTCTACAGTTTGTCCTCTGCTTGAAACTTATCACGGGAGGATTATGCAAATGGCTATGTCGAACTGTCACTAAAGATATATTACTTAACTCTCGCTTGGATCCTTTCCTCCTTTTTAGATTCTTATTTGTAGTCGCCTATTTGAACATTTTTTAATGTCGGCATTTTTTTAATCTCGTTGAAAAATATTTTTATAAATACAAAAATCTCTGGTTATTGTATCTAAAAATCAACGTATGAATTATCGCACAAATAAGTATAATAAAAAAAATTAAAAGAAAAAACTAAAAGAGTTAACAGTCCTTACCTTGGAGTGATTATTATATTAAAAATTAGTATTAAATCTATTTTCTCTAGAGCGAAAGTAAACGCCTCGAAGAATTCAAGGCAAATAAAAGTTATGAACTGAAATTCGATTTAGGTTTTTCCTTTGCTAAGCAATTTTAATATCATAGATTGCTTTGTGAATGTTCGTTTTTTCATATCTAGTGCGCACAGTGTTTATTGCATATTATTAATAGAGAAGGATCGAAGCACGTTAGTATTAAATGACGAGGAACCATATGATCAAAAAAACCGTTCACGATCTACATCTTCTACTGAAAAAAGTTTAAAGATTTAAGTTTAACTATTAGTTTGTACCACATGAAATGTCCGATTTTCACTCAGTAGGAAATATGAGTGAACATCTGTGACAGAACATTAAATTTTCTTTTTTTGTAAAGTAAAGTGGTACGTGTGCTTAACGTGCGAGAATTTTAGGGATCGTTACAAGTACATTTTTTTTTTTTTATTTTTTTTTTTAGGAATTGTTTACCATGCTGCCGGCAATTCCTTTATGAATTTGAAATGGGACATAATGCGTCATCGGGAATGAAAAACATTATTGACGCATTTGAGGATGTAGCGATAAACGAACGCATTATACGATGTTGGTTTGGAAAGTTCACTTCGGGAGATTTCAAACTCGAAAATGAACCACATGGGAACCAGGAAACGTTAGTTGACTAGGATGTTTTAAGAGCAACGGTGGATGCGGACCCAACGAAATCGGCGCGGGAGAGTGCACAAGCAATAAGTCGATACCTTTCTCTCACAGGAAAGGTAAAGAAACTTGACCAAAAACGATGGAGCCTGGAAATCTGGGCATCGCTTAGTGTCGCGTCGTGCTTGCCCTAATTAGTTCAAGCCATTTAAATAATTAACCTTTTTGTTATTAATTATTATAGTAGTTTATATTGATTCTTATTATTAATTGTTAGTATTAATTTGTTATAATTTGTAATTAACTGCGTGTTTGGCAGCACTTTTTAACTTTGTTATTGCCATTTTTGTTATTTAGTTTTAGTTGTCATGGTTTTTGTTGTCATTTTGCATTATGCAAATCAGTTCAGTTTTTTCGTTTTGTCAATTGAATTGTAATTTCTGTTAATCTCGTTTCGTTGTCGAATATTTGTAATAGTATCGTCGTTTGAATACGAAAAAATAAAGTGTCGTATACTAAACATTTCGTGTCGTTACATTTGAATCTCGTTATTATACTCGTATTAGTATACTCGCCTGTCACGCGGGAGACCGGGGATCGTTTCCCCATCGGGGAGCCTCTGGCGCAAGACTAATGACCTTGCCCGGAACAAACAAATCATTATGGAAAATTTAACAAGCCCCAGGACTTGCTAAATAAGGCCAAGATCGGTTCCCGGTTGTAGTGCCGATGATGATGATGATGATGATTATACTCGTATTGCACGGTAAATGCAACGTGCCGAAACACTTAGATTAAGAAACCAAACTGGACCGTTTTTGCATCCGATAGTCACCTGTGATGAAAAGTGGATTCTGTATGATAACCGTAAAAGACCTGGGCAGTGGTTGGATGCAGGTGAAAAACCAAAACACACCCCAAGCCCGATCTTCATCGAAAAAATGTTGTTGTGACAATTTGGTTGACGTCGAAAGGACCAACCCACTTTTCATTTCTTCAACCAGGAGAAACGATAAACGCTATCAAATATTGTGAGGAAATCGACATATTGCATGCCAAATTGGCTGATGAGCAACTGTGGGGAAGAAGTATGGTGTGCAGGCGTACTGCACTAGATTCCCTTCTTCCGCCATCATAATTTGTTCATATGTAAATTGCCACAATTCAAAGGACTCCACTTATCAACACACCCAGAAGCAGGAAAACAAATGAAATACTGGAATTTGGTTGGTGGCCACCGCTTTCTTTATTTTAATGTATTTTTATTTTTATGAGGTGAGTTTACCATTTGTAAGGAACAGCTTGATGAGGAAATTATTATTAGTAACAAATGCTTAAACTGAAATTACATTTAAGAACTGTTGATAATTAAGATGAGTTTTTTGTCTTCGCTGGAGAGTGATTCGTTGCAATTGTTTGTTTAATTAGATTGTTTCACATTTGATACTCCACTGGCACCGGATACATGTTGGTTATTAATTGTTCGTTTTACGGTATGTTTAACTTTAATAAAGATTGAAAATTAACTGTATAACACGCACGACTGGGGGTTATTACTCGACTCAGGTGAACCCGTCCCCATGGGGGCTACGGGGAGCGGGAGCAAAACCGACCGCCTCGGTCAGTGGATGGAAGAAAACTCCCCGAGGTTTGCAATTTAACTTGTCGTCAATCCTCAGTTAAGGGTGAGATATGGAGGAGAAAGAGAAAATTTTCTCTTTAGGGTGTGGCCACTAAGGAAATGCGATCTTTCCTCACTGGGTGTGACCAATGGGCGGCGATCTCTTTATGCAGTGGTGTGTATGTGTGATCGTACACATCACCGTGTTTATCGATGTATTTCAGCAAAGGATAAACGAACATACAACGAGGAAAAAGAACAAAGGGAGAAGCGACCTAAGGCATCGGTCTGTAATTAGGGTCAGCTAAATAAATAAGCTGCATCTCATTAGATGTGAAATGTATTTGAGATACTTCAAACAATTGGGATTGTTTATCGTATCGCCAGAATGCTTGCGTAAGGACAGAATTCTTTTGTTTGCACATGATGCATGCTGAAGAATTTGGATTTAGTGGCTATTGTGCTAATTGTCTGCAGGTGCGTCAATAAGCTGCTTGGAGTTGCTTTGTCGTTGGACAAAAGAGTCGTCAGCCAATGTGTATGTAGGGAAAATTGTTGTACACATGGTGAGGCTGGGAATAGCCGACGCTAGGATAAGATTCCCCGATTATGTGGTTACTTGGTACAGTAATCGAATTGTTTTCTTTCAGGCATAATGTTTGACCTTCAAGGAATTATTCTAGGAAAGCAAATATGATGCATTGAATTATGAATACCCGAGAATCCTTTTAGGAATTTTCTGCCGATGTGTTGATGCTTGGGGAATGCCCTTGTGAAAGGAAATGCTTTGATGCGGGGAGATTGAGATATGGGTTGCGAATATAGGGGGTTCTTCAGGTGAGCTTTAAGAACCCTACACAATCCGCCTTGGTCAATGGGCACGGCGCGACCCCTTTGCATGACAATGTTAGTCCCCATACCTCACAAGTAACGGTGCAAACATTGTTGCAGTTGGGATTTGAAGTTCTTCCTCATCCGCCGTACTCTCCTGACATTTCCCCAACGGACTACCATCTTTTCCGCAATCTGGATTCATTTGCCGGCAGAAGGTCTTCCGGAACCGAGCAGAGGTCATAAAAGCCTTTGAAGATTTCATTGCCTCAAAAAGTGAGCACTTCTACGAAAAACAAATATTTGACCTTGTATCACGTTGGAAGAATATCATAGATGCCAACGAATCCTATTTTGATTGAAAAAAAAATAATTTACGGAAAAATAATATTGGCTTTTAAATTTTTACTATAAAAGCGGTCATTTCATATGCTACAACCCAATAGTTGTAAGCGAAAGTATATATAACTTTACAAACTTAAGAACGTAAGAACTTACTTAACTAAGCTTAACCTAAAGTAAATAGGTTATATTATGAAGGCAAGTTAAGGGGCGGGAGGTGTAGATAAAGTGTAGATAGCGCCGCGTAGGATTAGTGATGAAAATGGTTGATGCTTGGGGAATGCCCTTGTGAAAGGAAATGCTTTGATGCGGGGAGATTGAGATATGGGTTGCGAATATAGGGGGTTCTTCAGGTGAGCTTTAAGAACCCTACACAATCCGCCTTGGTCAATGGGCACGGCGCGACCCCTTTGCATGACAATGTTAGTCCCCATACCTCACAAGTAACGGTGCAAACATTGTTGCAGTTGGGATTTGAAGTTCTTCCTCATCCGCCGTACTCTCCTGACATTTCCCCAACGGACTACCATCTTTTCCGCAATCTGGATTCATTTGCCGGCAGAAGGTCTTCCGGAACCGAGCAGAGGTCATAAAAGCCTTTGAAGATTTCATTGCCTCAAAAAGTGAGCACTTCTACGAAAAACAAATATTTGACCTTGTATCACGTTGGAAGAATATCATAGATGCCAACGAATCCTATTTTGATTGAAAAAAAAATAATTTACGGAAAAATAATATTGGCTTTTAAATTTTTACTATAAAAGCGGTCATTTCATATGCTACAACCCAATAGTTGTAAGCGAAAGTATATATAACTTTACAAACTTAAGAACGTAAGAACTTACTTAACTAAGCTTAACCTAAAGTAAATAGGTTATATTATGAAGGCAAGTTAAGGGGCGGGAGGTGTAGATAAAGTGTAGATAGCGCCGCGTAGGATTAGTGATGAAAATGGTTTAGGAGGCGGTGGTTGAGAGTATGGGTAGAGAGGTCAAAGTCGAACAAGGTGGAGTTGGAGTTGACATTTCTCAGCATCCGCGAAAGTTGTTCATTAACATCATAAGAGGTACAGGGAGAGGAAATGAAGGGAAGGTGGGGATTACACGTATTAAGAGGGTTTGTGCTCAGAGACATTAAGTTAAGGGGGTAGGCCCATTCAACCAAGCCGGAGTGGACCCGATGAATGAACACTATGTCAGCCTGGACCCTGTGGTCCTCAAGGGTTCTAAGGTTAATCAATTTGACGAGGTTAATATATGGGGGCAGGATTAAGGGGTTTTCGCATCCTAACCCTCGGCGAGCGAACCGAAGGAAGCGACGTTGAATACTTTCGATTCTACGGATATAGGTCTTGTGATAAGGGGACCATACCTGACTAGCATTTTCTAGCAGTGGACGGACGAAGGTAAGGTAACGGTATCGAGCTACGTACGGGTCGGAGAATTCCTTAGACCATCGTTTCACGAAACCGAGAGCAGTGTTGGCTCTCCGGATCGTCTCGTCAATGTGAAAGAGGAAGGCTAGCTCTCTGTTGCAAAGGATCCCAAGGTCTTGAATAGATTCGACAATGGTCAGAGGTTGGTTATGAGGGGAATAGAGAGGCGAGGGTGAGTGAATACGCTTACGGGAAAAGATTATAAATTGGCATTTGGCGATGTTAAGTACAAAGCAATTTTTGTCACACCAAGTCAAGAGGTAGTCAAGGTCTGATTGCAGTACTGCAGAATCAAGTGATGACTCGATGGTCTTGTATATCTTGGTGTCATCAGCGTATAGGGGCGAGCAGAAATAATTGAATGACCTGACCAATGTCATTTGTGGCAAGTATAAATAAGATAGGGCACAGGTGGTTAGTTTGACGGACTCTAGAGGTGCCAAGGAGGGGTTTGGATATTATGGACCTGAAGCGAACCGAATAAAGTCTAGCCTTTAGATAGGAAGAAATCCATTTCAGCAATCCAGGTTCGAAGCCGAGGGTGGATAATTTGAAGAGGATTAGATTAGATTAGAGAACACGTGGTCCATAATATGGACGTAAATCAAATGGATGCCAAAATGGTGATTCGGAGAAAGCAAAATACAGACCCAAATCTAAAGGTTAAACGTCATAAAGCCAATAGAAACAAGCATACAGATACGTGGAGTGACAGCAGCGACGTCGAAGACAACGCCCACGGTGCCCAGTACTCAGGGGGTGAAAACAAATTCCAAGAATTGGCAGTTAACGAAATAAATGCAGACGGCAGCAATCAGGTCGAGGTCCTCAACAGACTCATTCATGAGATTGATCTTAAAAAACAACAACTGGACAAACAAATTGAAGAAGTTCTTAAACTAAAAAACAATTTGAGCCAGAACGAGCGGAAAACGAAAATGGTAGAACAACAACAGCAAGAACAAAGACAACAGCAACCCATGAAGGCAAAGAAAACACGACAAGATAAAGAAACTCAACAGCAGGAATCACATCAACAACAACAGCAGGAACTGCGGGGAGGAGAAGTATTATGCCGGACTCGGGCACACGGTTCACTTCTTCCCCACCAATCACTGTCACTAAAGTTCCGACACATCGTTCGCCAGCCAACAAACCGAACACAAAAATACGGAGCGGACTAAACAGAAAATAACGCACAGATTTAATTGGTGATCACCATTTTTATTTCTTTGCTTCGAACTTATATTAGTATTACATTGGTTTTTACTTATTGGATTTTAATACACACACGACGGACTTGATTTTAATTACTTTAAAAACTATTACCCACACGACTCCGGGTATTTTCGCGTCTCCGTGCACACCGGAGAGTGGGAGCGGCATGCCCGTGGTGGTCGGCGGATGGAATAAGACAACGATATTCATTCGTTGTCCAAGGGAAATTTGGGTGCATTTGCTTTCACTGTGCTGATAACCGGATCTCATAGAGGAGATCGTCATGGTACACATGTATATGTGTACGTCGGTTCTTTTCATTAGTCGAAGCCATGATAACGAATCTGAAACACCAAGACGGGCCATAATGTGTATCCAGGAGATGTGTGTTCGTTGAAACAAACAAAGCGAATTTCGTGGCATGCTAACGGTTTGTGTTTGATTATGCGTCGAGGTCATGAGGGATGGATTCAGGGCAATTACGATAGAAAGGGAAAAGCGACCTATGCATCGTGCGATAATGAGGGTCAGGGATAAATAGCAGCCACTCATTAAATGAAAACTGCGTTTAGTATACCACAAACGACATGGATTGTTTATGGTATCGCCAGGAAGCCTATGGAGGAACAGCGTTCTTTGTTTGCACTTGGTGCGAGTTAGGGAAATTGGCGTCAGCGTCGATTACGCTAATTGAGTGCAGCTGCTTGGGTATTTTATTGCTGGAAGAAAAAGGTCGCCGGCCAATGTGTACGTTGAGATTTATCATACACATGGCCAAGCTGAAAAATAGACAGCGCAATGTTTATGGTCTCTGGGGAAGGTTACATAGTATGTAATCCAAATCCTTTGTTATTAGGAATTCGTCTAGGGGGATCTGCCTGGCACCGACGGTGCCAAATCGGTTTGGAATTCCTGATAA
This sequence comes from Microdon myrmicae, assembly GCA_963931805.1. Taxonomy (NCBI): domain Eukaryota; kingdom Metazoa; phylum Arthropoda; class Insecta; order Diptera; family Syrphidae; genus Microdon; species Microdon myrmicae. The sequence goes on along the minus strand of OZ007498.1, from coordinate 35,188,346 downwards.
GTTGAGCATGAAATCTTACGGGGAATTGTATGCGAAGGGATGCATGAAAGGTATATTTTCTTTTACAAGGACTTTTAGGTTAAAGATTGGTCTATTTAATGCGTGAAGCATTTAATGCATTAGTGAAGTTATGAGATTGGGTGGAAGTTATGATGGTTTTTTAGGTAAGCGAACCGTGGGCATTGGTGGAACCGCCACAGAACCACATCAATAGCAGGAACCAAATCAGAGACAAGAACCCACTCAGCAGGTGCCAGTAAAAAAAAAAAAAAAAAAAAAAACGGAGAAAGTACCTCCTATCTACATCAGTTACATGGAGGCAAAGGATCTTATAAATTGTTTGAGTTGACATGCCAAACTTTTAAAACAAAACGTATAAATAATTTGAAGATAAGTTTAACATGCGACGATTTAGAAGGCTATAGCAAAATTAAATCAGCATTGGGGAAATCGAAAAGCGAGTACTACACGTACACCCCTAAATCGGAGAAAACTGTCTCCATACTTCTCAAAGGAGTTGATCCTTCCTTTACTCCCGAAGAGGTTCCCGAAGAACTAAAAAGCTTCGAAAGAGAATAATCTGAAATTTACAGGTATGAAACCATTTGGTACAGCAAATTCTAGAAATCGCAACCGTAAGTTGCTTTTTTTCATTGTGGCGCTAAGCCCCAATAGTTAAATTGATGGACTTAGATATATTAAATACATTAGTCAAGAAACAACAAGTTGGGAGAGAATAAAGAAGTCCGGCCGCGTATTGTAATGTATGCGCTGTCAACGCTTCGGTCATTTCAGATGCGTCAAATGCCTAAATAAGCATATCATTGGAGAATGCCCATTGGGCAAAGAACAGCTCCCGGATAGAAATAAGCTATCCTGTGTCCTCTGTAACAACACAGGTTACCCTGCTAACTTTAGAGGTTGTCCTAAGTAACAACAACTAGAATTAGTTCTAGGATGAACTTCCCTATTGGATTGGGCGAGGTACTGGGATTCGTACCGGTATTCAACGACGACCTAAATGAACTCGAGGGTTTCGTCTCTTGTGGAGATATTTTGTTCTCACAGGTACAAGACGACAATCAGAAATCCTTCATTCTAAGGGTGGTCCAAACCAGACTGCAGGGACCGGTGCCTGACTGCATCCGGCATAAGACTATTCCCACTTGGGAAGACCTCATAGCCGAATTAGAGGGTGAATTTAAAACTCTCACCTCTAGGACCGCGGCACAGAATAATCTGTTGGGGATGAAGGAGGATAATAGGGAAGGCGTGAAGGAATTTGTAAACCGACTCACGCTCCACTTGCATCAATTGGACAGCGAAACATTCGCGAGTTCCCTTGAGCCAGTCGTCAGAACATATTTTCTGGCTGAAAACCAAAGTCTCGCCTTGAACACGTTCGAGGATGATGTAGTGATCCTAAATCACTACTCCCATCCAAATCCCCAATACTACCTATAATCTCAATCCAAATTCCATATTGAATCATATGAGCGACGTTAAACCAAAAGTTAATTCGTCGCACATTGATTCAATTTCCAAGTAATTTACATCCCAATACAATTGAATCATATGCACGATAAATTTAAACCAAAGTCCATTTGTCGGGCATTGATTCAATTCCTAATAATCCTAACATCATGAAATGCTTAACTCTAAATGCAATTCATGATTTCTCCTTCCGGGAATTTATTCAAGTAAATTCGTATACACTTCCGAGAATCCTATTCCAATTGAAGCACACGAAATCTTGTTTGTGCCTCTTGGAGTTTTTAAATAAAATTTTTAACAAATCTCTGTTGCCACAGAGTATAAAAGGGCAGTACATTTTGGATTCGTGATCAGTAGATGCATCAACCACTTTAGAAGGCCTGACGGCCGCCATTACCCGAACTCTCACCTATATGAAGGTGCCTCCATTATCCTTATCGACGAGTACTTGCTACAATTAGCATATAAGTACCTCGAAAGCATTCAGAACAGCGAGAACCCACTTGTACGGGAGACTTGCGTTCTTGACCCTTCTCTCTTTCGATCTCTTCGGATCAGACCAACACAATTTCTTCTTCAGTACAAAACTGAAGAAAGCACCCTTCTCAACAACATTCTCCTTTATAATAGAGGAATCCTGGACCCATCCCATAGGGTCTACTGCTGACACACTACAAACACGCACGCACAGTACAAGACAGCACAAACACACACACATACACACCGACCAAAGCGCAGATTATCAGACCCCCCCCCCCCCCCCCCCTACTAACCCTGTCCACACTATCCTTAGATACGTCCTTCCCCTTTTCTTTTCAGATATCTTGAGACGGAGCCCAACATCTTCACGGATGTGGGTGATTCTGGTTATCGCAAGATGACCATATACATACTTCTGGGACTTGTTATCGCAATACAAATTTTCCAAATTTTGTCACCTAACGCATTAAGACAGAGGTTGAAGGCCGCAAATGCACATATTGCCGATAATACAATCACACTCAGGCAGAATGAAGAACAAGGCTAGCCCACATGCGAAACCAGGACCAACCCACAACGAGCCGAAATCACTTTAGGACTCAACCAAGCTTACCCCAAATTAGGATGTTGAAAAACTCGCCCCAGACTGAATCCCGAAACACCCGACAAAATAGAAACATTAACAGGGAAACGAACCCACTCGGGGAGCGGGCAACGACAATCCTTCTCGAGTTCAGACAATCGCCGATATACTGTAGTGCTCCAAGAAGCCCTACCATTTTCTTTCCACATACATTTCTACCCACCTACTTTATCATGCATCCATATCCCCAAACTAACAATTCAATATTCAAATATCAAATCCTTCCTAAAAACTAAACACCTCAATGCATATCTTCATATGCATACAAACGCATATTAAAAGATTACCATTTCGTCCCCATACACACAATTCTAAAATCCTTGTCTCCATTTGGATTGCAGCCAGATGTATATATTCCAAAAATAGATATCCCATTCCTTTTCTCCAGTACTCGACTCCAGTCGAAGTACATTTCGAAATTCTGCTTGCATTTCGATGCCCCCGCGATACAAAATCCCGATAAGATTTTGTATAAATGGGCGATGAAATTTGTATTCGAGGGTCAGTCTCAATTGGCGTCCGATGTGTGAGGACGCCAATAAATCAATTAAAATAATTAAAAAGAAATTTAAATAAACTGTTTGAAATAAAGATCCAGCCTGATTTTAGTAATGAGCGCGCGCAAGGACGCACTCGCTTTTTAAGTGAATCATCCATCTACTTGGGCCAACTTGCAATATCTTTCCCTCAACAATCGGTCGCTACTCTTCTCGGAGGCCCCGGAAGCACGGTGGCGACTGCAGCCGGTCCCCTCAGAAGCGGTCTATGGAGATCCCTCATCCTTTTCAGGACAAGGAGACACGCTCCCTGAGAGAAGGACCACAACAGTACATCCCATCCCGATGTAAATTTTAAAATGCTTGTATTTTTCTGCCCTGAATCTAAGGAGCCAGTATTACGAGTAAAATATAACCCGTCAGATAAACAATACGCCACATTCCTCATTGACACAGGCGCAGACATCAGCCTGATCAAATCAAATAAGTCACTTATTGATCGACCAGCAGATAATTCTGACCCGGTAACAATATCCACCATTGCTGGAAGAACAGTCAGCATATGCGCCAAAGTTTTGGGTGAATTCGAATTCGGAACTGACAGGCATACCGTACCTCTTAACCATAACCTTTTTGTAGTAGGAAGCGACGTAGAATTTCAGCACGATGGCATACTGGGAAGTGATTTCCTTACGAAGCACCAGTGCCACATTGACTTTGAGAAGGGATACCTTAAATTCGCTGTAAAGAAGAGAACCATAGGAAAACCCGAGCAGCCTTTAGGAAATGAATGTGAGGTAAGGGAAATGATCATAATGCCACGCCTTACGAGGTGTCTTCTACGGAAAATACAGGCATTCATGAAAATTTGGAGAACCCCGTTCGAGAGGCAACATCCCAATCCGTTTGTCTATGGGCCGGATCTGATAATTTGACAAACGTAACGGAACCAACCACCCTTGCATCTTCTTCTTCCCTTTCAAATAAAGTTCGTGGTAACGAAACGGTTAAGGAACTCGGGGAAAAACAAGGTTCAGGAACATGATCCTGAAACCCCAATATCCTCCATAGACGTAAAACAAAACGCCACGGTTGACTGCATAAAGTCGCACCCACGATCGCAACAGATAGTGGAAATCCACAAACAGATAATACTGGCAAAATGTAAGCCTGAGGAGCAAGAACTCCCAGCAGACTATAAGCCCGAGAAACAAGAAATTTCAGCAAAGTGTAAGCCCGCGGTACTAAGAGACCCAGCAGAACGTAAGATTGAAAAACAACTAATTTTCTCGGTAGAAAAGAGTAAGCCTGTAGATAACAGTCATATCAAAATTGCACTCGAACACATTCCTTTCAGTAATTCGTTTGTCCACACTCTCTCTGTCGCTTTTCCCATTATCCACATTTTAAAATGGATTTTACAAATAAAATCGAACTAAAAAAATCGGACTGCCACTTACGAATAAAATAAATTTTCAAATCTTAATCTCGAAACTTTATTCTTTTAACATATTGCCGCTCGAAAGTTTGAACTATGTTACACAACCAAACCTGAAGAAAGCGTGGGAAGTCTTCCACAAATTTAAAGAAACATTTAAAACGAAGCAAATCGACTTCCCATTATTATTCAAATATATATAATATATATATAGATTCTTGCATTCGAAGATTTTAAATATTTAAAAGACCACTACAACAATATAAAACCATTTGTGGACTAAGCAACCACGGCCATGAAACTCCAAAGACCAAAAGTCGAAGGGAAGTAGATGTGTAGATGTATAAAAAAAACACATTTTTGTAATCTATCTTCATGAATTAAGAATAAATATAAATAATAATATGGCAAAACAATAAAGTTCTTCCACCAAATATATCACACTTTTATAAAATTTCCAAAGCCACATTACATAAAAATAACTGTTTGAACAAGGAAACAATATTAATTAATAATTAAATATACAAAATAATAAGGCTTACCAAACCAAATAATCTCAATACACTGCCAACACTTATATAATATTATTATACAATCAAATCATAAGAAAACTATGAACAAAATTTTAATTTTTTTATCTAAAACATAAAAGGACAAACATCCCTACATTTGATATATGTCTTTATATTAACCTATGTACTTAAAATATACCACTAAGCTTCTAATAATACGTAAAAATTCTGTAAATATTATACAATATATTTTAATTAACTACCAGTAAATTTAAATCGTAAATAAACGAATTAAAATATGTTAATCATAAATGAGCTTTATTAGAAAAAAATATATTATAAATAGATCTAAACAAATAAACAAAAAACAAAAAAAAAAGATGATAAAATATACAAAACAAGAACTTACGATACGAAATACATAAATATGAAGAAGAAAAATGATATGAAACACTGTAAATGCTATCTATGTTCACATAATTAGTTCAAGTTTGAAAACCTAAAATGTACTTGTATATATCATAAGAACTTAAGAAACAAAAAAAACCATTAAATAGCACTCTACCGTAAGTTATGAATTAAACATACATCTTTAATACTATTGTAAATAACACTACTATTGTCTATATTTTTAAGTGTACATAATATTCAACAAGTACCATGTTAATACACTTATTAAAAATTACTCATATAAGACAAACAATTACCGTATTTGTAATTATAAAATGTTACTTCCAGAAACCATAACTTTGTAATAAAACGCATAAAGGATACATTTTTCAATTTTACTAATATTAAGAAAACAAACTACACCAACTATATACTTTAATAATATTGTATACAAATATCCTTAAGCAACTTGTACAGAACTCAGGCCTAAATAACGGAATCGCCATGGCAGCACCCCTGGCTCTCGATCACACCGCTTTCCAAAAAATTAATCTCGTAAAAATTAATTTTCTTTTTTTTTAAGGAGGGGAGGATGTAGTGGTCTGAATAGGCCTTCCATCTCCTTCCCCCACATCCATACACCTTAAACTTATACCCACAAACCCACTAATCTGATCCAACAAAATTCGCGATAAATGAATCAAATATTCGTTATCACCCTTGCACGAAATTCCTCATAACCCTTAACGTAAATTCAAAAACCTATCCCCTTGACAAAGCAAAAATTCCTGATAACGAATCGAATATTCGTTTACGAGTATCACTCTTGCACCAAATTCCTCATAACCCTTAACATAAACTCAAGAAGCTATCCTCTTGACAAAGCAAAATTCCTGATAACGAATCGAATATTCGTTTATCACCCTCACATCCAAATTCCCCATAATCAGCAGATAAAATCAAACGCATGGTAAATTGAACCAGATGTTCAATTACCATAAGTAAACAAAACCCGAATCCCAGTGCACTGCATATCCTAGATTTTCTGAGAATTCATCAAACCGAATTCTTATCTCCAAAACAAACACTAGGCACCACAACCAAAGTATCTAAATCGAAATGTTGCATTCAAATCGATCATTTCTAGATGCAAAATCTCGATTTGTTTTCGTTTAAAATGGGGTGCAACGTGATCTCGCGAAGCCAGTATCTTAAGAGCAAGTATCACTGGAGGAAGTACCCTAGGAGAACAGGAATACAAATGTACAAAGAGTGTTTCTTTAATTAAACGATATAAAAACAGATACTTGGATAGCTTTTGAGTTTTTGGCTGCGTGTATACAGTGTAGTGATCCTAAATCACTACTCCCATTCAATTCCCATTATTATACAAAAAACACAAATTACACATACACACCGACCAGAGTGCAGATTATCAGACGCCAAAGACGTGATCTGCGTTTACTTCCGCACTCAAGACCTACCGGTCTTGTACGATTTCTTTCCCACCATCCCCCCATCCAAGTAGTTAGAGAACGCTTGAACTAACCCTATCCACACTATCCTTAGATACCGCCTTCGCCATTTCTTTTCAGATATCTCGAGATCGAGCCCAACATCCACAGGGATGTGGGTGATCCTGGTTATCGCAAAATGACCAGAAGTCAGAGACAAGATGAAGGACAGATTTGTCCTCGTCTCCCTAAAGTCAGCCTCTCGCCACCATATTTTTATTTATTTATTTATTTTTTTAGTTTCGGGATCAGTACAGGCCGAGGCAACGGCCACGAAAAAGTAATCTAATAAAATGCGTTTCTCCCGCTTGGTAGAAACCTTGACGTTGCGCGGGGGCTTAAAGTACAATGAATCACTCAGGCTATCCTGGCGGAAGCATGTGCTTCCAGTAGGGTCACCCATGTCGGACAGGCTAGCGAGGAGTAACACACAAAGATCTACCACCCCTAATCCAGGGTGTTACGCGTCGCCGTGCCCATCGGATGGTTTGCAGCCAGGGGTATCATCATCACCGGCACTACAACCTGGAACCGGTCTTGGCCTTATTTAGCAAGTCCTGAGGCTTGTTAAATTTCCCATAATGATTTGTTCTTTCCGGGCAAAGTCATTAGTCTTGCGCCAGAGGCTCCCCCACGGGGAATCGAACCCCGTTCTCTCGCGTGACAGGCGGGTATACTAACCACTATACTATCGTGCATAGAATTCTTGACGGTAGACCAACGGGAAAGAGACCGGTAGGACGGCCGCGGCGGAGATGGGAGGACAATGTTAGGTTTGACCTTGAGGAGATCGGATCGAATGGTGAAGCGTGGAAGGAGAGTGCCCAGGACAGGGAAGGATGGCGAAGCCGAGTCGGTGAGGTCATGAACTTCCGGGTTCCTACAGGCCAATAAATAATAATAAATACTATCGAGGAGCCAGGGGTATACCGGCAGTATTATAACGGCGCCTCTCTGACACCGGGTCGAATCAGAGCAGTAAGCAGACCTTACCACATCAAAACGGGGCTCTGATGTGGCGGACTATTTGAAACCCCAAGTCTCTCCCCAAACGGCAAAAAGAAGACGTAGGGAAAAACTGAAAAAGTGGGATATACGCGTCGGCACGTGGAATGTTCGAACGTTATATAAACCAGGCGCGATACAGACGCTCGTAGAAAACGCGAAACAATATAAAATGGACATCGTCGCGCTTCAGGAAGTCCGACTCCCACATCAAGTAATCGAAACCAACGGGCTTATACTGGCGTGTTGAGACACTGACACACTTAACATCGGAAGCGGCTTCATCATAAGCAAGAAGATTACGCCCCATATAAAAGACGTGAAATTTATTAATGACTCAATGTCGGTGCTAAAAATACAGGATACATGGTACAATTATGTATTTATAAACGTACACGCCCCAACAGAATCTACCGACGAAGAAACCAAGGACACATTCTACGAGACCCTAGAGGAAGTATTTGATGGGATCTCATCATTCGATGTTAAAATCCTCCTCGGCGACCTCAATGCGAAAATTGGAAAGGAAGATATCTTCCAACCAACTATAGGTAAAGAAAGCCTACATGACGTTTCAAATGATAATGGTATTCGAATTATTACGTTCGCAGCGTCAAAAAATCTGGTAGTGAAGAGCACGATGTTCAAGCACAAGCAAATCCATAAAGCCACATGGATATCACCCGACGGCGTAACGCGTAACCAAATAGACCACTTCCTCATAGACAAAAGACACCACTCGAATATCCTTGACGTAAGATCATATAGAGGAGCAGATTGCGACTCCGATCACCTTCTAGTGATGGGCAAAATTAAAAGTCGGCTTGCAGCAAACCCACATGGACAGTCACGGGAGACGAGCAAAAAGTTGGAGATTGATAAACTAAAAGACCTGCACAAAAGGGCTGAATATCAAGACGAACTAACGAATAGATTTAGAATCCTAGAGAATGGCAGTAGTGAAGAAGAGGTAGCCAATAGTGTGGACACTAAATGGGCATCGATCAGAGACACAATCAAACAAACAGCCCAAGAGGTATTAGGATTTAAGAAAACAACTAAGTCCAAACCTTGGTTTGACGATGAGTGCAGGGCAAAGATCGAAGAACGTAAACGCCTCAGAATGATCCACTTAGAAGCATATGATGAAGTCAATGCAGTAAGATACGCGACAATTCGGAAAGAAACAACTAGACTTTTCAAACGCAAAAAACGCGAATGGGAGAAGACCCGGATCGAAAAAATCATAGAAAATACCAGAGCAAAGAACAGCAGAGGTATGTATGCCGGCATAAATTCAATTAGAAATAGCTACCGAGGGAGAGCCAAAATAATCCGAGACACGAACGGCTGTCTGGTGACAGAAACAAAAAATATCGTGACAAGATGGAAGCAGTACTTTGAAAACCTGCTCAATGTGCACACCCATCAACCACAAATAAACCCACCAGACGTACATACAGCCAAGCCCCAGATCCCAAAGCCCTCTTTCGACGAAGTTGTAGACGCGACAAATCGACTGAAAAACAACAAGGCCCCCGGAAACGATTGCATACCGGCAGACCTTGTGAAGCATGGAGGAGAAGCAACCAGTCGAAAGATCCACCAACTGGTTAATATAATATGGGACAAGGAAGTCATTCCGGAAGAATGGAAAACCGCAATAGTCATCCTCATTTTCAAAAAAGGCGACAGATCTGACTGCGAAAATTACAGAGGAATATCATTGCTCCCAATCACATACAAAAAATTACAAATGTCATACTGGCAAGAATCACACCGTACGCAGAAGAGATACTGGGAGACTACCAATGTGGATTCCGTTGGAACTGGTTAACAAGCGACCAGATGTTCACAATAAGGCAACTGTTGGAAAAGAAGTGGGAATACGGAGAGACGGTTCACGAACTGTTCGTGGACTTCAAAAAAGCCTACGACTCTGTCGCAAAGCAAAGACTCTACCATATTGTGGTTGAGCTGGGGATCCCGAAAAAATATGCCGCCCTCATTCAAATTTGCATGAACGAAAACAAAGGGCGAGTTAGAATAGAAAACCACCTCTCAGAACCATTTGAAATCCGGGACGGACTAAAGCAGGGAGATGGTCTATCACCGTGTTTTTTAACCTTGTGCTCTAGTATGTCATCAGAAAGGTACAAGACGAGAACACGGCCGGATCATCCCTGAACGGGGTCACACAAGTGCTCGCGTATGCGGATGACATCGCCGTTCTGGGCGATAATCTCGAAACTATAAGTAAAAACTGTGAAATCATCATGCAAGCAGCAGAAGAGGTGGGCCTAGAAATAAACGAAGACAAAACGAAATACATGATTACGACGAGAGCAGGTGGGCCTCAGAGAACACATATAAACGTCAGAGGTAAGATATTTGAAAATGTCAAAGAATTTAAATATCTGGGAACGATACTGACGACCAGAAACGAAACGACAAAGGAAATTAACAAAAGACTACATTCCGGCAACGCTAGTTGGCATGCAGCCAGTAAACTATTAAAATCCAAATTGCTATCACGTAACATAAACCTCCGTGTCTATAGAACCATAATCATGCCGATTGCTCTATACGGATGCGAAACATGGGCTCTCACAAAACGGGAAGAGAAAAAATTCCGCGTATTCGAGAATAAAGTTTTAAGGGGTATATTTGGCGGTAAATATGACGAGGAGTCAGGACAATGGAGGAAACTCCACAACCACGAATTGGAAGAGCTATACCGCAAACCTACAATAGTGAGAGTAATCAAGTCGCGAAGACACGTAGCGCGAATGGGCGATGATAGGACCGTGCATAGAATTCTTGACGGTAAACTAACGGGGAAGAGACCGACAGAACGGCCGCGACGGAGATGGGAGGACAATGTTAGATTGGACCTCGAGGAGATCGGATCGGATGATCGAACGTGGAAGGAGAGCGCACCGGACAGGGAACAATGCCGGAGCCGAGTCGGTGAGGTCATGAACTTCCGGGTTCCTACAGGCCAGTAAATAATAATAATAATAATAATAATTAAATGCGTTTGCGGCCTTTAGCAATCAAAGATTTCGAAATAAAACACTATCAGCTCAGATGCGTATGTTTATATCACCAGTATACAACCGACACGTTTGCTGCCTGTAGCAATCAAAGATTTCGAAATAAATAATAAAAACAAAGTAAATCGCCTTTTCACTTTGGGCAACCTGCCCAGAGACTTGGAAGGAACCCACGGAGGTAAGAGAAAATCCAATTAAAAAATATATAACCCGACAACAGGCGAGAACTGGTGAGTAGAGTCGTGACAAAACACCCTTTTCAGCTTTGCCGTTTTCCTTCCATCACCTGCCCCACGGAAGCCAGCGAAAGCCGCTAGGGTTGCTCGCGCAAGGACGCTATTTCCACAACGATCGGTCGCTACTCTTCCCGGTTAACTCCGAAAGCACGGTGGCGAACGCAACGGGCGAACTTGGGAAGGTTTCATAAAGAGATCTCGTCCGTAAGGAACAAAAATTAATACCCTCACAAGTGACGTCACAACAGAGCCGTAAAAGGACAACATTTTCATCATCGAGATAAAAACAGAGTCACCGAAGCTACCATCAGAAGTCCTTCCAAGACTAGAAAAATTGCTGGCACATGTTTGATATATATGAGCAGGATTACTTTGATGGATATTACATTGATTAGTTTATAAAAATTGTTTAATAAAGATCTTTTAAAAAAAAAACAAATTTCTACTACTTTTGAACACACCTCATATATAGTAGGAAAATTGAAATATTATTATTGCAATTTATGAATCTAATGGATTAAGAAAAATATACTACAGCCTGTAAGGCGAAGTCCTCCGGAGATTAATTTCTTGTTCAATAAGTTGCTACAATTTTGCAGTAATAAATACTAAAAGCTGGAATAAGTTCTAGCTGGCTTCAACTCGTACGGCAGTCAATCACTCTTATTACTCTCAAACGTTGTGAAACTGTTGTGTAATCGACTCCTAATAATTTTGCAAGCTCAGCTGATACCAGGCACAAGTAACGACTTTTCTTGGAAAACCGAGAGGTCCTAATAGTGAGCCTATGTTCATGAGTCACAATGGTACAAGTCCTTAAGCCCAATATCAAACGATGCAAAGCCTTTCAGGACCGCTTCACTAACATTTTACCCATCAAGACGGATGTAAGATACCACAAGATATGTACGATAAACTTGATTTTGTTCTAAAGGTCGACTGACTAAGATTGTTTTGGCAACCTATTTACTACCAATTGCTGTAAGCTATAATACAAAGTTATGAGATCTATATATATTCGTTGTGAAATCAATATTAATCCAATACAAGGAAAGAAAGTACCACAAACAAATTCCCTACATGAAAAAGTTAATGCTTAGATTGAACATTTTCTGAGGAAGCAAGTGGTGAAAGGTATGGGTGGGATTATTGCCTCGAGCAAGGTCGTATTGACCTCGCACATCTAGGAAAACCGAAGAGTCACATACGCTCCCACGGCCATTAGTGCCCCAGATCCTTAAAGACCTAAACATCGAATAGTAAGTTATCTGCTTTCTTTAATGATTTCTATCTACGTATTCATCTCGTTAGATGGGACTCGATTGCGAGCATATTATGACGTAGTAATAAAATTAACCATTTTCTAAGATAACCAAATAAGTACACAGAGGAAAACAAACAAGGCAGGTTCAATAAGACATTTAGTTCAGCGTACAGAATATTCACTGGCGACAGGATTCTGCTCCTTTCGAATCTAACGTACCCCATGAATGCTGTGCATTTGTAATAACTTAAATCCTTGGATAATCTAATGGTTCGTTGTGCTTAAGATTACACAGAAAGGACATTCGGTTGGCATTTTCTAGGGGAATCCTTGTAAAATTCAAATTTCATTAATATAATATGATTACCATTTAGAAATTGTTTTTTATCCGAACTAATTTTATCACTAATATGATTGTTTGTGGCTCTGGTTGCGTAAGGAGCCAACGATGGTGATATTGATGATATTGATGTCGTGACTGAAGGTGGTATCGAGGACAATATATTTTTTGGGGTATCCATGGCATTTGTTTGATATCCAGTGTAGGGATAACCCGCGGATGATATCAATAAAAAGTGCAACGTTTCGCTAAATATTTTCCCAACAATCAAACTATTACGCATTTTGCTTAATCGGTGGATGCATCTGATTCGCTGCACTCAAACATTTTTTTTTTACACGCACACCAAACACACCAAACACTTAGATATTAATCGTAAAATCACAGTTTCAATTTTCCGACACTGTTACGTTTGATTTAATTTAATAATTTATATATTTCAAACATTCCACACGAACTTTCTGACTCAACGTTACACAATAAAGAAATCACAATTAGATATGATAAACATTGTGCACAAATGCAATTCAAATTTATGATAAAGTGTTAGATTGAATATTCGCAAAACTGTCACACAACTTATTCGAGTATCCTTGATTTGAAATTTTACATTATGCACTATTTTATCCTGAAATTTTGACCATTGAACTCCGATAACAAATTCGAGCTTGTGCTACAGATACGTGTGAATGTTTGAAAGTTTGACGAAGCTGACTTAGGTGCTTGATTAGACAGTAACGGTAACATGAGGACACGGCACGTTATTACACGAGCACCACGCAGTTGTTACTGGTCTTCTAAGTTGGAAACTATTTCTTTCATTTAATGAACTGAATTTTACTGAGTTTAGCTTTTATGGTACATTCAGAAGTTTTGCTTCGTTCAGTTCCCATCTGTGTTGAGTATTCCGGTGTAGACTTATGTACCCCTTGAATAGAGTTTTCCGTCCTGCGTCGGAAAACGGGGAAAATGGAGAAAATGGGGTTGATTCGTTAAGGGAAAGTAGAAGCTTTCTTTACGGAGGAGATTACAGAATTATAGGCAGAGGAGTACTTAGAAGCTTTCGAATTGTATTTGAAAAGTATCGTGCTCGAAATTTACATGCAGAAAGGAATAATTACATTTTAACTATTTACGACATTCTGTACACAAAAGAGGCGAATAAAAAATGATGAAAAATGTCAGTTTGTCATCCATTTTGGAAGAACACTGATAAGACTACTCAGGATACAGGCGATTTTGTTGTAATTTTTTAAAAGCCATTTTGCATCATTGCACGTCGATGTGTCTTTCAGTTTAGAAACCTTCTCCAGATTCTCGATTTCGAAAATTACAACCGTTTTACATGAAAATTAGTAAGACCACAAGTATCCCAGACTTAATAGTATTTCGTTGCGTATACGAGGGTTGCCTCTTATGTTTCGGGATTTGGCAACCCTAGTGTTGCAATCCGGCAATTGAGAGCTCTGTCGTAATGTTGGACATTTTTGAGGTTATACGCACTCAGAACGTTTTGACATACGAGCGCTATTTGTGTTGTTTACAGTAACTTAAAAGATTCATCTCGGCCCAAAAATGGAATAAAATCGTCAACATTTTCGTGCGATTATTTTTTACAACTTTCGGCGTGGATTAACTCAGCAACAGTGCATGGATGAACTTAATTCAATTTTTGGCGATGAAGCTCCATCAAGGACCAGTGTTTATCGATGGTATGGTGAATTTAATTGTGGTCGTAGTTCACTCCAAGATGAATTTCGTGAAGGTCGTCCAAAATCAGTTGTTGTTCCGAAAACCATTGATGCTGTGTGCGAACTGATATTGGAAGATCGTCATGTGACCTATCGTGAGATTGAGACAACCTTAGGCGTTAGTGGGACCAGCATGCATTCAATATTGCATAAACATTTGACTGTCAAAAAAATTTGTTCGCGTTGGATCCCACACAATTTGTCAATCGGCAAAAAAAACGCTCGTGTCAATTGGTCGAAAGAAATGCTCAAAAAATACGGTCGCGGTGCTTCGAAACACGTCTATGATATCGTGACAGGTGATGAATCGTGGATTTACGTGTATGAGCCCGAAAGTAAACAACAGTCGACTGTCTGGGTGTTTCAAGATGAGCCAAATCCAACAAAAGTTGTTCGCGCACGAAGCACTTACAAGCAAATGGTCGCCTGTTTTTTCGGAAAAACTGGACATGTCGCAACCGTACCACTAGAACAACCCAGAACAGTCAATTCTGAGTGGTACACAACCATTTGTTTGCCAGTTGTCTTCCAAGAAATCAGGAAAACCAACCGCCGAAGACGGATCACTCTTCACCACGACAATGCGAGCTCTCACACATCGGCTGCGACAACTGCATTTTTGAGCACCCAAAACATCGTTTTGATGGGTCATCCGCCGTATAGTCCTGACTTGGCACCGAATGACTTCTTTTTATTCCCGTACGTAAAAAACAAACTGAGAGGTCAACGTTTTTCGACACCTGAAAAAGCGGTTGCTGCATTCAGAATGCATGTGTTGGAGATACCTCAATCAGAGTGGCAAAAGTGCTTCGACAATTGGTTCAAACGCATGCAAAAGTGTATAGATCGTCATGGGGAATATTTTGAAAAACAATAAAGTGATTTTCGATGATCAATATTTGTTTTTGTTCTCTAATCCCGAAATATAAAAGGCAACCCTCGTATCGAAATGCTTTTGGTTCATTTAGGTCAGCGATTCAGAACACTGTTTTTATAGAAGTGTTATATATAAATAACTTAATGTTTGTTTGATCTGTGGATTCGTGCTGTATGTGTCGTATGTTGTCAAGTTCAACGTTGTAACTTAGGGAGCCAGTATTCGCAAATTTGGGCTAATGGTTGCTTCATAAGAGTTGTAGATCTGCGCCAAGTGCTGCAGATCTGACTAATTTGAATTGGGTCTGTGGTGAAATTTCAGGGGAGTAGTATCGTGTATACTATCCGGACTGTCGCATTCTCGAGCGCCACTGGCTGTGGGAAACAGATAGGCTTAAAACAAAAGGTACTCACAGTAATGGAGGCGTCAGCCTGTGGTGGTTCTTTAAAGCCTTCCTAAAGAACCATCCATTTCTTTAAAACAACCTACCTTTCCCTCACTCCATAAACCACTATACTTACCTGCATTCGAGCAGTGTAAGCTTTCTTTAAAATAACTTTCACCTGAAAGTTGAACCTCATCAAAGCATGCATCACATTGAATTATTATATGAACCGTACCATATCTCCATCGGCTCGGCTTGTCAGCAATTATAATAGATAAATACTCGCTGGCCAGCGTAATTGTTGACACAGTTGTAGCCGATGGGTTTTGCTACGGTTCATAACCATTTATTGCACCAGTCCCGAGGTTCGCAACACTTGCGACCAATTTCCTTTATCGGTTATCTACCAATCATGGGATTCGGGCACTAATATGATTGACGTTAGACAATCATACCCCAAACAAACAAACACACAGTAGCATCACTGTGTTTATCCTATTAATCGACCGCTGGTCCATGGCCACCCTGGGCGAGATGTACGCTTGCACATCTGCAAGGCTAGTTCCTCGCCATTATACTCATGTACCAGCACAGTCTTGTAAACAAGACCCAAATTCTCGGCTGACCTATCGTCACCAGAATGTATAGCCTACACCGGCATTATCATGAACGCCTGAGTAAACACGAAGTGCATATCATCGTGACCCTTGAAATAGCGT
This sequence comes from Microdon myrmicae, assembly GCA_963931805.1. Taxonomy (NCBI): domain Eukaryota; kingdom Metazoa; phylum Arthropoda; class Insecta; order Diptera; family Syrphidae; genus Microdon; species Microdon myrmicae. The sequence continues at coordinate 35,171,745 of OZ007498.1, read as the reverse complement.
TTTTGTGTATCTTAAAGCAAAAACCTATTTCGTTCTCAGGCGCAGGTCATCAAAGATTTATGGCCCTTGAAATAGCGTTTCTGTTTATTTAAGACACAGAAACCTATTTCTCCCTTCAGCGATCTTCGCTATCGCGTATCTCTATAAATCTACAATTCATTACACCAGCCCATGTTTATTCAGGTGCATTTTCGTTGTTGCCGATATGCAGGCTGAAGGGCAACGTACTTGTCCTATACGGACACATATAGAATCCTCCCCTATCGATGCAATTGGCGGCCATTGAATCTGATGGATATGAGTTGCATCGTTGAGTCAGGTCTTAACCACCGCTGCGTGCACACGCGAAAGAGTTTTCAACAACCATCCCTCACTGTGTACACACACGACGAGGAGTCCGATTTGAGTAGTGGAATCGATCACCAGGCAGTTGTAAAAGTTGCGTTTTTAAGAGTCAATCGCGAAGAGTCGCAATACACAGTCGAGGAAGTCGGTGCAATTATTTAGTTGGATAACGTGTAGTGAAAAGTTAGTCTGTTGACTGTTTAGATTACCTAAAGTCGGTCTTAGGGTGTCGATTCAAATTTTAATTCGTGCTGACAGAAAAACCCAACCAAAGACAAAGTATAAGGAAAATAACTGAGAATCGATAATCAATAAAAAGGAAATAATCAACCAAAAACAACGAAGTGTTTCTTTTTATTTACTTCTTGGATATTTAGCGAACAGTTGTTGCAGCGGAACAACCTACGAGTGATATGTGAAAAGTGCTGGGGATATTGGTGAATCCATGTCGTACGTCGGCATACTTACCTTTACCTCACAAGCCTTGTGGGTAGGTAGCTGACTCAGTCGTCGTCTTCACTTGGCATCCCATAGACTACTTCAGGTGGTGGGCTTCCAAGGCGTTAGTCCGTTTAGTTTAGTTTTAATTTAGTGAGGGCAGAACCCCCATTTATTTAGCTTGATGCAAGCTTACATTAACTTAAATTAAATTAATATAAAAGCCTTACAGACTATCTTAAATCTAGAGTAAGAAGGAGAAAAAAAGAAAAAAACCAGGAAGGTGAAGATGACTGTGCGATGGGGGAGGTAGGTGGCTAGGGAAGAGCGAGTGTATGCGGGGGTGGTAAATTCGGCATTTGTGAGACAGTGACAGTGAAGGGCATGTCTACGTACTGGTAGGGGGTGGGGTTGGTGAGCTGGGGGGAGAGGTTCAAATTGCGGGTGGGGCTGGGGGAACTATTTTGAGGGTAGGAGAGGAGAGGTAGGATCGCAGGGTAGAGGGGATTATTGGAGGAAGGGGGTGGATTTAGAACGGGTTTATTCTGAGACGTTGTTTAAGAGCGGGAGTGGAGATGTTGCAATCGAAGGAGGTGGGGAAAGAGTTGGCCTGTCGTAGTATACGCGAGATGGGTTCGTTAGCGCCGTAAAAAGTGTAATGAGCAGGCACGTAAAACAGTCGAGGGTTATGTACGTTACGGGGTATTTACGTTGGTAATTTGGTCAGAAGAGCCCTCCTCTCTTCACAAAAACCCGCCCGAGATGTGTTCGACCCTCACTGTGGTTGGGCTGGTTACGCCCCAACTACCCGGTACATGCCGTCTCAACAACCGGGGCCGATGGTCTTAGAGGTGTCTCTCGCCGTTAATCCCAGGAGTGGGTTGATTGTCTGTAACCTCTTATTCAAGAAAAACACCCTCTCGTCCGTTTATGTTTAGTCTTAGTTTATTATTTGACAGGAAATTAGAGATACTCGCCTTGATTCGTTCCTAAAATATACACACTTGGTTCATTATTATTGAAGTTGCTTGTTTTATGCCTCTGGTGGGCCTTTATTTAGTTCAATCTATACATTTATGATAGTCCTGCATCCACAGTTGGTTCTTCCCTCTCTCAACGTTGACTTTGTGATCTCCTTTAGTTATTCTCCGTTCTCAGGAACGGGGAAAACAAGAAACAGGAACGGAAAACTGGCCACTCATTCGGTACGGTTAGACCACAAAAAACCGCACATAAGACCACGGACCATAAAAGAAAAACTTCATAGCTCTTACAAATTATACAATACTATTACACGAGTACGCGACGAATTAATAATTTAAACATGCAAAAACAAACTTCCACTGGCGACGAGCCTCACGCCAAAAGAAAAAACGTCACACACCAGACCCTTTGCGACTTCCACTTTTTTTTACTTGTCTGCTTCTCTACTACTACTCTAACTAGCGGTCCCCCAAAAATCCACACCGTTAGTGTTTTTTTTTCACTCTACCTCTAACCTCCGCCTTAACGAAGGTCTGCGTTTATACGCGGTATTCAACTTGAAACACAAAGCAGCCACATTCAATCAATTCGATTACAAGCTACATATTTTTATATGACTTGCTTTTTTAACACATTTAAACATTTGAATTTTTTTTTAACACGTCAATGTGTTTTTGTGGAGTTACTTACGTAACAGAAATCTGTAATGCGAGACGCTATTCGTGGGAAATTTTTTGGCTGGGAATCGATTTTTTGGGCCTAATTCCACGAAAAGTAAAATGTTTATTTGGCCGAGTTTAAATTCTCAATACTATGGTTCACGGATCCGGACATTGGGGACGTCTGGTTCACTGACACGGAAACTACGAGAGTTATGGGTTACGCTAATCTTACAGGCACTCTCAATCAAAGAATGACTGCCGTTAACTTCAGGCGACCATGGAATCAGGTAAACGACAACGTCTATGTGATATGGACGACTTCAACAACTCCAAATTGTATCTAGACACACTGATGATCAATAAGGGGGAGTGGGAGCGAACACACAGGGCAAAGTCTCTGCTTTCAACCCGGCGAAGGCCAGAACGATCCTGTTCAATCCAAGATGACATGCAGTCTCCACGTGACACCACTGGATAGCTACTTTGCCATCCGCCAAGTAGTGAGCCGATGCATGTAGCGACATCCTGAGAAAGGTTGACGCAAGGCTAATAACCTTACCCTTGATAACGGTGGAGAGACTTGCTAAATATGGCCAAGACATTGCCCGGAAAAACAAATTGTCATGGAAAATTTAACAAGCCTCAGGACTTGCCAAATAAGGCCAAGATCGGTTCCCGGTTGTAGTGCCGATGATGATGATGATGATGATGATGATGATGATGATGATGATGATGATGATGATGATGATGATGATGATGATGATGATGATGATGATGATGATGATGATGATGATGATGATGATGATGATGATGATGATGATGATGATGATGATGATGATGATGATGATGATGATGATGATGATGATGATGATGATGATGATGATGATGATGATGATGATGATGATGATGATGATGATGATGATGATGATGATGATGATGATGATGATGATGATGATGATGATGATGATGATGATGATGATGATGATGATGATGATGATGATGATGATGATGATGATGATGATGATGATGATGATGATGATGATGATGATGATGATGATGATGATGATGATGATGATGATGATGATGATGATGATGATGATGATGATGATGATGATGATGATGATGATGATGATGATGATGATGATGATGATGATGATGATGATGATGATGATGATGATGATGATGATGATGATGATGATGATGATGATGATGATGATGATGATGATGATGATGATGATGATGATGATGATGATGATGATGATGATGATGATGATGATGATGATGATGATGATGATGATGATGATGATGATGATGATGATGATGATGATGATGATGATGATGATGATGATGATGATGATGATGATGATGATGATGATGATGATGATGATGATGATGATGATGATGATGATGATGATGATGATGATGATGATGATGATGATGATGATGATGATGATGATGATGATGATGATGATGATGATGATGATGATGATGATGATGATGATGATGATGATGATGATGATGATGATGATGATGATGATGATGATGATGATGATGATGATGATGATGATGATGATGATGATGATGATGATGATGATGATGATGATGATGATGATGATGATGATGATGATGATGATGATGATGATGATGATGATGATGATGATGATGATGATGATGGTGATGATGATGATGATGATGATGATGATGATGATGATGATGATGATGATGATGATGATGATGATGATGAAAAGTGAATTCTTGGTGTTCAGCAGTCGACTGAAGGGCATATAAGGTTCCATAAGCTGTTTGGTCGGGGTCGTATTGCTAAGCACAAGGAAGACCACGGGCCATAGAGTTGAGACGATACTACTGTGGTGTCGAATACCAAGCACCACCAGCATATACCTCTCGTTAAAGGTTTTTTTTTTACACTAACGTCCGTATATAGGGAGTTTTTGAAGTACATTGCTCCTAAATGCCCCTACATCACAACGACGATGAAACACATGTGTAGTGCATTCCACATTCGTGTAGTTTGGCTAAAGAATGACTCTCTATATTTATTTGTGCGCTTGAAGTTGACTTTCAACGTGAACTGATCCATATTCACAGATTGACGAGTATCGCGGGAAAATGTCTGAAGGGGCGCAACACATACAGAATGTTCAGTTGTGCAACGACCGTTGCACATAATTAAAACCCCGCAGAATCACTAAGCTGTTCCGCGTCCCTAAGTCTGAAAAACCGATTTCTTACATCCCAATTTCCTATAAACCACTTGTAGTGTTCCACGAAGCCCTCCCATTTCCCTTCCCCATACATTTTGCACCTTCTGCCATAACTCCATCCATATCCCCAAATCAACATTGAATCCAATGTTGAACAAATTGAATCACACGTTCAATTGTCGCACTGATTCAATTTCCAGAATTCTTAAAGAATATGCACTGTATAATCAATCAGATTTCCAAAATGCCTAAACAAACCAGATGCCCCATTTTCGAACAAATATTATTGAGAATCCTAAAATGCGCGTCTGCAATTTTATGAACCTCTAAGAATTTGTTTGCACAAATTTGGTCCCACAAAACCGAATATCCATTCACACCTTTCAAATTCAAATACAAACAAATTGCGCCATAAAACGAACCACATGTTAATTTTATCGCGCATCAACATCTAGGATAATAAATGCGCATCCGCAAGGTCCTTTATCTATGGTTTCTTGCCGAAGTGCATTTATTTATTAGCTCCTTTCTTTTCCTTTTTGTGATCCTATTTCCAAAAGTAAAACGAAACAATTGAATGGCGGGTGGCAAATGAGGCAGTCTAGATTTGGTGTTGTGCGACTGAAAACTCAAGACTAGTTCGTGGTTTCGGGTTAGTGTCTGCGATATATAAAATTAAAAGTAAGTAGATTTAAATAAAATAAATAAATTAAAAATTTAAAAGATGAATTTTGACTAAAAACAAAACGGTAGTCCACTCTTCCCGGGGAACTGGAAGCACACACTGTATTACACACTTTTATTCATTACGCTGTTTACCAACAGCAAAACATTGGCAGACGACGCTGTTTTCAAAAGCGAAACATTTTTTTCCATCCATAAATTCCTTTCACATTCGGATGTAAAAGTTTTCCCAAGCCAATGTTCCCCTTTTCATACACAAAGAGTTCAGGCTATTCATATATGAATACCAGGTGTATGCATACGTTTTTTTTTTCGGTTTAACTAAGAGATGATGTCAGCGAAAAGTACGAAACGTATTAATTTGACACATTCGTCCTTTTGTTCGTCTGAGATATAACTACAAACACACACAAGTTGAATCCGCCAAAAACTAGCGCCAAAAATGTGAAGACAAGCAATTGCAGGGGTTATTGGATGATGATCCAACTCAAACTCAACGGCAATTAGCAGAAGCATTGCATGTGTCACAGGAACCAATCGGCAGATGTTTACGAGCAATGGAGAAGATCAATAAACTCGGTAAATGAGTCCCACACGATTTAAATAAACGTCAAATGGAAAATCGCAAAGTCGCTTGTGAAATGATGCTTTAACGCCACGAAGGAAATCATTTTTGCTTCGAATTGTGACGGGTGACGAAAAATTGATTTATTTTGAAAACCCGAAGTGGTAAAAATTGTAGCTTTCACCTGGTGAAGCCGTTCCTTCAACACCAAGGCCAAATCGCTTCGGCAAGAAGACCATGCTCTGTGTTTGTGGGACCAGAGCAGTATTATGTATTATGAACTCTTGAAGTCCGACGAAACCGTTAATACACAACGCTATCGTCAACAAATGCTTAATTCAAACCACGCATTAATCGAAAGACGACCGGGATGGGCCAGAAGACATCGCAAAGTGATTATGCTACACGACAACGTGCCGTCTCACACAGCTACTACTAACTAACTAGTAAAAGACACCTTGAAATTGATTGGGTGGGACATCCTTCTGCAACCGCCGTTCTCCCCAGACTATCACCTCTTCGCATCAATGGAGCATGCGCTCGCAGAGTAGCACTTCGGCGGTTTCGAGGAAGTTGGAAAACGGTTCGACGAATGGTTTTCCACGAAAGACATGTAGTTTTTCTGGCATGCAATTCAAAAATTACCTGAATGATGGGAGAAATGTGTAGAATCCGATGACCAATATTTTGAATAAAAAAAATTAATTTCCCTAGAAAATTACGTAATTTTTTACCAAAGAAACCGAAAAAACGTATACAGACAACTGATAGTTTCAACATCTGGTGAAAACTGTGCAGGAGTATACTTTTCAATCCTCCATTTGACTTTCCCACAAGGCAGATCGCAATTCTTCATTCCAAGAATTACCCTGGCCTCTTTTTTTTTTTACACTAACACGCACACAAAGGTGGATTTTGAAGTACCCTTAAATGCATGAGCACATTGCGAGCAGATGGAGAGGAAGTGGATAAGGAAAGGAGGTGTCGATGTATATATATTGGTCTTGAATGTCTGGACTTCATAACGACCAGGAAACACATGATCAGGCAGAACATTCTACATTCGTGTGGTTCGGCTAAAGAATGACTCTCTATGTTTGTTTGTGCGTCCGAAGTCGGCTTTCAACGTGAACTGATGCGGATTCGCAGATTGACGGGTATCGCGGGAAAACGCCTGAAGGGGCGGAACACATTCAGCAAGTTCAGTTGCGCAACGACCGTGGCAATACCTATCGAAAAGAGATAGGCTGATACGTTGGGCCTGTGTTCTAACGACGGAATTGATCGATTTACAACTGAGTTCCCAATAAGATAATCTAAAAGAGGATCAAAGAAGTAACAGGAAACGTACACACATAGACGCAGTCTACACTTTGGTTTTGCTTTCCGTCGCAAGCGAAACTAAATCAACCCCTTCCCCAGCTACTCTCCTTTGCAATTTTTCTTGCTGAATGAATCCGCGAGAATTTATTCGCATTTAGTGGGTGGGGTAATGGGAAAATGAGCATTAGTGTGCGATCAGGAGTGGACGATAGGTATAAAAGGGCGGTAAGGGACAGAGAACTTATAGGGTTTGCGACGATAGTGAAGAACGTGTGATTCGAACTGACGCTGTGGCGGTTAGAATCAGTAAAAATTGAACCAATGCTCAACACATCAGGCCGCTACGCGTGTACGAATTCGATTTTTAAACTCAAGTACACTCAACTTATGTGGAATTGCTATGTTATTGCTTGGTATACGGCTGATGCTTTTTGCTTATTCGATTTTCCTTCGGTGTTGTTCTTTACTATTTGCTTATGTTTGTGTGTGTACCTGTTAGAAACGCCACAGACTCTCTGGTTGTTGTCGTAAATTTGGGAGTCAAAAAAATCGACGTTGCTCAAAAGAAAAGTAATTACCAAATGTAAAGAAAAGTAATTACCAAACTAAAGTGAATGTACAAAAACTAAATGAATTTTGTGTGTGAATAAATAAAATAGAAATAGAAAAACTGTTTTGTTTCCATTGTAACAACTTCAACAACGAGCTTTATTTAGTGCCCCTGAATCACAGTGAAAAGCTAAACCAAACGACAATAAACTGGCCGAGAAGATCCCGGTACAGAGAACCAAAGGGAACTGTGAGTAGACGCACACTTTTTAGTTTATTTGTTTTGTTGGGACCCAAATATTATGAGCATCACGACCTTGGTAATACCTATAGAAAAGAGATAGGGATTATACGAAGCGCCTATATTCTAACGACGGATGAATGACTTCCGTCTGGGTCTCCAATAAGTTTCAGGTATCGTTTCTGTATACTGTCGAGCGCGTGTAGTGCAGTTTTGGATGCGCCTGACCCAATATGCGAACTATATTTTGGGACTAATGTACGCCTTGTGTTGCCAGGTTGGGTGGAGTGAAGTATGTTTTGCATCTCCTAAGGAACCCCATATATTTGGCTCCACTTTTCGCTTCAAATATGTGGTCGCTCCAATTAACAGTCGAATTAATTCGAGCACCGAGAGGTAGTTCCTTGGCTTCATCGATGCAAGCGTCGTACATCGACAGTATATTTACTTTGGGCTTCACCTTTGACGAAAACAGGCAGCACTGAGTTTTTAAGGCACTGAATGCTACGTGGTTAGAAAACCCCCATTGATATATCTTGTTAAGGTCGGAATGTGTGTATGAGTATAAGAAACTCAACATGCTATCATCAGCCCTCGAGTGAAATGGGTTCTCGGTAATGGACAGGAGATCATGTATAAAGATGGGAAAGAGTGGATGAGAGTGCAGAACCCTTGGGAACACCTGCATTAATTTAATAGAAGGCTGCTTTGGCACCATCAAGAACTACTTGAATTGAACGGCCAGGACGATAGTCCCTTATCCATCGGATCAGGGAATTGTTCACTCCATAGGAATTAAATTTTTGACAAAAGGGGTGGATGCTAAACTCTGTCGAAGGCTTTTGAAATATTCAATGGGACAAGCTTGCTTTCTCCGAAGTAGTGGATGGAATGGCTCCACTTTTCGGTAAGCTACGCCATCAGATCTCATGACGAGCTGTTGCTACGAAAGCCATATTGGAGGTCATTGAGGAGGTCATTCCAGATATTTCGAAAATTGACGGTTAATGAGCGATTCCATTACCTTCTCGAGGATTGAAATGAGTGCTATGCGTCGATAGGAAGATAGGGACGATTGGTCGCCTCTTTGGGGAATTGACTGAATAGTGACTTGCATCTCCCTTGCTTGGTAGAAGCCTTGACGTGTTGCGGGGCTTAAATTACAGTGAATCACTCAGGCTATGCCGACGGAAGCATACGCTTCCAGTAGGGCCACCCACGTCAGACATGCTAGCGAGGAGCAACACACAACACCCCTAAACCAGGGTGTTACGCGTGACCGTGTCCATTGGATGGTTTGCAGCTAAATTTTTTTATATTACAGTGTACGTTACATTCACTACCACTTTACACAGAGATATTTTTATATCGTCATCGATTTATACTTTTTCAATAAGTACGTTGCTTAACTAATTTTATTACAACTGTCTCAGTCCGGTATATCGGAATTTCACACGTATTCAAACGACTCGACAATCATGTGCCATTTCACTAACTTTTATCAAATAACTTTTCATTTACGTACAATGTCTTTACAGTGGGATTTCAAAGTGAGTTTTCTGTAAAACTAGTAGGCCAATAAATATAAAGTAATTCACAGGTCTTTGGACGAGATTAAAAAGCTCAGCTGTTTCCTGCGTCATGAAATGGACTTGCGAAGCTGCATCTAAGAATATGCGGCACAGCTTGCTCCTGCCTTGGCTGTTGACAATATCAACCAAAGCAGTGGCTAACACCCTGTGGGATGCGGTTTTAGCTTGCATGCTTGTAATGTTGGTCGCGAAGTGCGACGTAACCGAATTTGAGTGAGACGCAACTGAATTAATATTATTTACCCTTTCGAAATGTAATAGGGTATGATGACTTTGTCTACACTTGGCACATGTTTGTGCCTTACAACTCAAAACTTGATGCCATTTCCTTAAGCATTGAATGCAGCAACGGCCAACCTTACTTGCTTCAAATCTAGCTTGCGAAGATAAGGACGCGAACTTGTCTCAGGAATACACCTGGTGACTAGTGTCCTCGCAAAAAACACAAGTTTGAGTAGAAGCCATGAAAGCCTGTTGCGGCCGATGGTCGCGACGTGTGAAGGGCGTTTCCGAATGTGGATTAGATGCCTGTTGTGGCCGATGGTCGCGACGTGTGAAGGGCGTTTCCGAATGTGGATTAGATGCCTGTTGTGGCCGATGGTCGCGACGTGTAAAGGGCTTTTCCGAAGGTGGATTGGAGGTGGGTTGCGCTCGGGTACTTTCTACTTGAGCACGCCTTTTCAGGAAATCAATAAAGTTTTTGATGGTGGGCTGCGCTATACTACAACTACAGTCCTCCTACCGCTCATGAGGTGAGGAATTGAGCTTTTCCCGCAGCACTACAATTAAGATGGAATCCCAAAATTCTTCGTGGAGTGACTATACAAATGCAGTTAATGTACAACTGCATGGGTTTTGTGATACTAGCGAAAAGGCTTACGGGGCTTGTTTTTATTTGCGGTCCATCGATCCGCAAGGCCAAGTGCATATCCGCTTAATCGCATCTAAATCGCGAGTTTCTCCTCTCAAACCGTTAACGGTGCCCAGGCTGGAACTCTGCGCAGCGGTATTGCTCTCTCGACTGTACAACATCATAAGAGCAGGCATCCCAACGGAAATTAATGAAGTCTACCTCTGGTCGAATTCCGCTATTGTTTTGCACTGGATAAGCACCCCTGCACACAAGCTAAAAACCTTCGTAGCATATCATGTGTGCGAGATACAAACAAATGTATCCGCGTGCCATTGGAATCACATTGCCTCTCAGGATGATGCCGCAGATCTTGTTTCTCGTGGTCAGCTTCCCTCTGACTTTGTGGAAAGCAGCCTTTGGTTCGGTGGTCTTTCATGGTTAAGGGATGATGAATCATCGTGGCCAAGCCGACCTCTCGCTAAAATATAAATTTCTGAGCTCAAGCCCATGATACCCATGGTTACTTGTATGTCACTCGAAATTCGAAAGTGGGATTTACTTGAATGATACAGTTCATTCAGCAAATTACAACGAGTTGTTGGATATGTGCTCAGATTCGTTCACAATGCTAAAAACAAGTCTCAACGCAATGAAGGCCCATTGCAGGTTGACGAGCTGTCGCCCTCACATAACGTCATTATTCGGCTTGTTCAAATGCATTCGTTCAAACGCGAACTTGAGGTGCGCTCAGCTGGCCAGCCACTCCCAGCATCAAGCAAATTGATCCCGTTGAATCCAATAATGGATCCGGGTTGAAGGACCATGCTGAGGGCCGGTGCGTTTACCGGGCACGAGCGACGACAAATATTTTATCGAAAAGAAATTCAAGTAATGTTATGTTTGTTTAAAACTTTATTTTTTCATTTGCAAGGACAAGATTACAAAAGAACAAACGAAACGAAAATTAATCGAGATTGACAACGAACGAAAAACTAATGTTGACAAACGAACGAAAAACTAACTTGAACGAATAACAAACTGATGTTTTCAACGAATTTAGATATTTACATGACAACGAACAACAAATAACAAAGCTGGCAGTAACGAAAACAAAAAGTGCTGCCAAACTTGCAGGTAATTACAAACTATAACGAATTACTAGATAACAATTATAACAATTAATAAATTTTATAACAAAACAAATTGTAACAATTAAGAATAAAAATATAAATTAAATGATTTAATAGCTTGAACTAACTAGTTCACGCATGCTGCGACACAATCCATTAGATAACCACAAATTCAAAGTAAACCAAAGAAAAGCAAAATGTAAGAAAAGTAAAAGATATTCAGCGTTTTTATGGAAACGTGTTTAAGCGAATAATTAACATTGCTGTAATATAGCATTGTGTGTGTCGTAAACATTACTTGAATATGCTTTCCAGGACTCTGAAATTTTAATAATAATAATAATAATAATAACACAAATACTGAACTAGTTTGAGTCCTCTAGATTGCACATTCTAGATTGCAAATTCTTTTAGGACACTGTGATACTTTTTACGATAAAGTGTTTACGGTCAAATAGTTGACTGTTCTACACTAAGCTCACACCCAGTTAGCACTTTCACCAAAGCTTGGATGACTAGGACTAGGGCTTTTTGGTCGGTATTATGGCCTCGTGCCAGCTATAATATGATTACAGTTACAAAGTTACAAAGACACATTTTCAAAATTCTTAGCTCCTTTTAAACGTTGCAATTTCTGGTAGAATGCTTAATTTTTTTAAGGAGAGGCAAGACTATAGCGTTTGCGACGATAGTGAAGAGCGTGCGATTCGTACGCGGTATAATAGTTAGAATCAGTAACAGATGGAATCAAAGCTCAACGCACCAGGCGCTGGCGCGGGTACAAATCCTATTTCTAAATTCAAGTACACTCAACTAATATAGAAATTATGTTATTGCAATGATATACGGGGTTAAAAGATGTGCTTTGATTTGTTCGACGTGTCTTTCGGTGGTGTTGTTCTCCACTATTAATCGTGAGTGTATCTGCTAGAAACGCTAGAAGACTATAGTATTATGGGGAGACTAAAATGCACCAGTTGAACTGAAGTAGCACAATTGTAGCTCTTCTTGTGAGGCTTTTCGATATTGTGTGCGTCGGTTTTAGTTTACATATGTCGCTCGCTCATGATATCAGTGGTGAATATTTGTGAAGGAAAAGTAGTAAATCTGAAAAAAAAACAAATTATGAATAGATATTGCTGTTGAAAGACAAATAATAATACATGAAATCCATGATAAATTAGGTTCACGGTTTGTCTGCTGTCTGGTAATTGTGGTGGAATAGTTTGTCTGCTTCTTGCGTTTTGGTATCGCAAGATGATGGTACTTCTGCTGTTCTTCTCACTTTAGGAAAGTTTCGGAGGCGTTTCGGGCAACATTTTGAACACACCAGTTACCTATTATTGTTTATCACTTTTGCGTAACAAAGAAATTAGTTGTAATGGAGTTTTACTGAAAAATGGTACTTTATTTATTATTTTATAATACTTCTGACAAACAGTTACTGTTAATTTTGTTTTTTATATACACCAGACACCAACCGGTAACCACGAACACGTCTTCTTGCTTAAGTCGCACAACCAAATTTTTTGACGTGACAACGTCTTATAAAGCGGTATACCTTGGGAGGCATTCGGAAAAAAGTTTGTAGCGTTACGATAACGATAACCGATAACGCCAGAGCCGCAGTGAGCGAGAGCGCGACTCTCTTAATTGCTCCTAAGTCAAATGCAGAGAGACAACGGTGTTGTATTCCAGAATACTACCCTTATTAAATTTAACACTGAATCTCCTAACACATCCTTTAAAACTTCACTTAACATATATTACATTCTCACTTAATACATACCATTCATAAACATTCACAATATTACCAGTTACAGCACACTTAATAACCTGCACCTTTTTATTTATTCAAAACATAGTAACTTGGATTTTCGTCCAAATTGATTCATGTGAAAAGTCACAGAGAGAAAATAGAAAAAATCAGTTTTAGTTAGAAGTTTGTGTTATCAGTCCTAGTTGTGTTTTGAGTTGAGAAAAAGAGGAAGTTGACTGTTACAGTTATTACAATAGATAAAAAGAAGTTATTAGAAGAAAAGAAAGAATAAACAGAAAATTAAACAGAAGATAAATTAATCCTGCGTTTTAATAAATATTCAAAATAAAAGGTCCCCGCTCTTCCCTCAACCGAGGAAGCACGGCGCCGGACGTCAACAACGGGAATACAGAGAGCGCCTTGCACTGTCGAGAACAGCTGTACAGGTTGAAAGTGTAAAGACAAAAAATACACAGAGACAACGCGAATACAGGCAGCGCCTTGCATCATTAAATATATCGGATATAGCTAAGAGAAAATTGTCTGTTCAAAGTGGTTTCGCAGCGGCAAGTTCAAACAACGTTCAAGAACTACAGGTTGTAAACCTACAACAGCCTTCAGCAGCAGAACCCGTGTATTTTACAAATCGGCGCAAGAGGTATGGGACATGAAATGGAACAAATCGATATCAAGATTTAAATTGATGTTTCTTGACAATGACTTTGGATATGCTTGCTCTGTTTGCGATAGACTTTGGTTTGAACGCGATTTAAAACCGATCACAGTGCAACAAATGAACGTAATTTCGGACTGGCACACAAAAGAAAATCTACAATTGTGTCCTGACGAATACACAGTAGTTTGCAATACTTGTAAAATTTCGTTAAGCAAACCAAAATTAATGCCTACACTTGGAGGCATTCGGAAAAAAACACTTTAATTTTGATTTAATAACTTGTATATTCAATGTTACATATTTAGGATACGTTGTCACGAATATAATGTCCGAGCGCCTTGCGCCCAGACAACCATTTTTTTTCAACTCTTGTGAGTCGCATACTGAGTCTTTTTTTTGTTAGAGAGAGCTAATCGCAAATTCATGTCCCTTTTATATGAGGACTACAAATTTACCCCCACTCTAACCTTTATTGATTCGTCGAAATTGGTTTGGCTCTTGCGAACCTTACCCCTTCATCGAATCGTCAAGTGTATAGGGGTAGGAGAGTCGTAAATTTGTAGGGAAAGGGTCATTGTGCTGGGTTGTGTGTAAAAATATTTAAAAGGCCCTCGTTTAGAGAAGTTTGTACTACGTTTTGATTTAAGAATTAAGAATATGCGAGATAGGGGTTGGAAGAGGTGGACAATTTTAATATATTATATACGATGGGAAGGTTTGACCATAGATTATCTTTGTTGGAATAGGAATATGTGTTGTAAGGGATGGTGAATGTGTGGTTTGAAAAGTGCTATTGAAATGTGGGATAATATAGTTTTTGGATATGATGTGATGGGATAAAGACACAAATTGGCCCTATTGAATTAAATGGAAAGGGGGGGGGGGGGGGGGTGGTGATAATTAACATTGTTAATTATGTAACACTGGTTGTTGTGTTGTAAGCAACTGATTTAAGATAGACCATACTATTCACTGTAATTTGCTCTACAATGGCTCGTTTGGAGCGATCCAATACCACATTCATCTTTTATAAAACAGCCAACCGTAACCGTTAACAAGCATCGTAGTGCTGGTTGATGTAGCTTGTATACCCCCGCCGTTGCTCTTGTTCTATTTCTAAGGGCTTGTCACCCGTAATTACCTTGGTTAGTTTCGTGGACAATGTTCTGAAGGCCTTGTAGATTTTCAAGTCTCCTATTCTTTTGACGGATTCCATGGGCTTGTGAACGATCGCTCTAGCTCTACGAGTGCTGCATATAGACGAGTTGATATGCTCACAAACGCTTGGAGTACTTTGCATGGTCCTTTCGGCCATTTGGAATCATCTGTTATAGTCTCGCCCAGCGGATGTGGTATTTAAAACATATGCGGTAATCTCAAAATTGTTTATTCAACATTTTTATTGTTTCGGCTCCTCGATAGTATAGTGGTTAGTATACCCGCCTGTCATTCGGAAGACCGGGGTTCGATTCCCCGTCGGGGAGCTTCTGGCGCAAGACTAATGACCTTGCCCAGAAAAAATAAATCATTATGGAAAATTTAACAAGCCTCAGGACTTGCTAAATAAGGCCAAGACCGGGTCCCGGTTGTAGTGCCTATGGTGATGATGATGTCATGATGATGATGAAATATTTCATAAAGATATCAATAGGTAGAAAAGGGATAAAACCGAAAGACAACAATCCATGACATTGGTCACCTCAAGTTTAGCTCAGAGTGTCCGCAGGGAACTAGTAAGTTAGAATATAATATAAATAATCTAGAATTTAAGCACGTTTTGTCCAGCAAGTAAGATAAATATAAGAAAAAGAAACCTAATAAAAATGTACGAAAAATGGAAAAAATGGTGTTACGAGGGTTGCCTTTTATATTTCGGGATTAGAGAACAAAAACAAATATTGATCATCGAAAATCACTTTATTCTTTTTCAAAATATTCCCCATGAAGATCTATACACTTTTGCATGCGTTTGAACCGATTATCGAAGCACTTTTGCCACTCTGATTGAGGTATCTCCAACACATGCATTCTGAATGCAGCAACCGCTTCTTCAGGTGTCGAAAAACGTTGACCTCTCAGTTTGTTTTTTACGTACGGGAATAAAAAGAAGACATTCGGTGCCAAGTCAGGACTATACGGCGGATGACCCATCAAATCGATGTTTTGGGTGCTCAAAAGTGCAGTTGTCGCAGCCGATGTGTGAGAGCTCGCATTGTCGTGGTGAAGAGTGACCCGTCTTCGGCGGTTGGTTTTCCTGATTTCTTGGAAGACAACTGGCAAACAAATGGTTGTGTACCACTCAGAATTGTCTGTTCTGCGTTGTTCCAGTGGTACGGTTGCGACATGTCCAGTTTTTCCGAAAAAACAGGCGACCATTTGCTTGAAAGTGCTTCGTGCGCGAACAACTTTTGTTGGATTTGGCTCATCTTGAAACACCCAGACAGTCGACTGCTGTTTACTTTTGGGCTCATACGCGTAAATCCACGATTCATCACCTGTCACGATGTCATAGACGAGTTTCGAAGCACCGCGACCGTATTTTTTGAGCATTTCTTTCGACCAATTGACACGAGCCTTTTTTTGGGCGATTGACAAATTGTGTGGGATCCAACGCGAACAAATTTTTTTGACAGTCAAATGTTTATGCAATATTGAATGTATGCTGGTCCCACTAACGCCTAAGGTTGTCTCAATCTCACGATAGGTCACATGACGATCTTCCAATATCAGCTCGCGCACAGCTTCAATGGTTTTCGGAACAACAACTGATTTTGGACGACCTTCACGAAATTCATCTTGGAGTGAACTACGACCACGATTGAATTCACCATACCATCGATAAACACTGGTCCTTGATGGAGCTTCATCGCCAAAAATTGAATTAAGTTCATCCATGCACTGTTGCTGAGTTAATCCACACCGAAAGTTGTAAAAAATAATCGCACGAAAATGTTGACGATTTAATTCCATTTTTGAGCCGAGATGAATCTTTTAAGTTACTGTAAACAACACAAAGAGCGCTCGTATGTCAAAACGTTCTGAGTGCGTATAACCTCAAAAATGTCCAACTTTACGACAGAGCTGTCAATTGCCGGATTGCAACACTAGGGTTGCCAAATCCCGAAACATAAGAGGCAACCCTCGTACTTATGCTCAAGTTGTTTTGGAACGGATGTGGTATCAAACAGCGTTGTGTTGGCTGCAAAATGTGCAGCAAATATATTTGCTTTTTCTATTGCACTGCTGACTGGTCTGTCATCGACTATAAACGAAGAAAATGATGAGGAATCCGAGTTTTGGATGTATTTCACTAATGCCCAGAAGTTTGTACTATCTGTGGAAGAGTGTAATATTTTTTGTCTCACTCTCTGGTCACGCAAGAACTTGGCACGTTGAATATGCGCATTGGAGTCATTTCTACAAAAGCTCTCTTGAATCTTTTCCGATTTTGATTTATACAACCGCAAGCTCAACTTTTTAGTATTAGTGGCTTCTCTGCCGGAATCAAACCACATATTTCTTTTGGGTCTGATACTCTTTATCCTGTGTGGAATAAAGGTTCGCATGGCAAGTAGAGCGTGTATGTCAATGTGTCCGCTATAGAGTCAGCATCGTTATTGTGGAAAAATAACGACCAATTTAACCTCCCAAAAAAGTCGTTCAAACCTTCCCAGTTGGCTTTCTCGTAGAACCATACTGTTCTTTTGGGAGCTTTCGCGTTAACGTTGCTGTTATTATCATTATCATCGGCACTACAACCGGGAGCCGGTCTTGGCCTTATTTAGCAAATTTTCCATAATGATTTGTTTTTTCCGGGCAAGGTTAACGTTGCTGTTGGTTAGAGAAAATTTAGCAGAGACGACACAGTGGTCTGAAGTTCCCAAAGGCGAAGAAACTTCAATTGTGTATTTATTTCGGTGGGAAGTGAGAAACAGGTCCAGTGTGCTGGCAGAATGACCATCTGGTACCCGTGTTGGCTCATTGACGGGTTGAGTTAAACTACAGCAAAAACCTGGACATACTGAAATCAGGTGTTATGTGTCCGGAGTGGCGAAACCACTGAGAGCTATGCACATTAAAATCACCCGCAATAACGATTTCAGTGTCCGGATATAGTATCAAGATCCTATCGATAGAATCAGATAGAGCATCAAGTACGTTAAAGGATGCGTTTCTATTCAAGTTTGGGCTTCTGTAAAGAAAGCAATAAAAAACTTTTGATCGTGAAGTTTTAGCCACGAGAAATTTAACTCTAGATGGGAGCAGAAATCATATTGTGACAGAACCTGATAAGCAATATCACTTCGTATCTATGTAGCTAGACCACAATGCGGAAAGAACAGAAGCACTAAGTTAGATTGAAAGCGGAGGTATCTGTATTGGTTATTCCCTGGGTTTTGCTAAGTGCAAGGACAGCTGGTTTCTGGTTTGAAACGTGGGTAAACACAGAAGGGAAATTGCATCTCAGCCCGGGAACGTTTCGATATCGACGCGTTCCATTGAAATGGCCCAACACAGAAAAGCAATACTGCCTCAGAAAAGGATGGGGCAACGATAGATGAGCAAAAACAACAACTACGGGTGCTATGCCCCTGTAGTAGGTGTCCCACTGATCCGTGCCGAAATCCAGGTCACATCCTTTCCGTGACGAATATTACGCCACTCAAACAGCAAAACTTCTCCAAAGCTGATTGAGAGTATCGATGCCCGGGAACGCATCAGAAGTGTGAAAAAGAGGAAAATCAGACGCAAGGAAAGGAAAGGGGGACGTTTTCACACAATGTACACTTCCACCCAATTTTTTTTTCTTTTTTGGTTTCGGTAGGAAGGTGGAACTCTTCAAAAGATAACTTTGGACCGATCCAGGCGCATGACGGGTTTTTACCGACTAAAACCTTCTCCCGCCAGGCACATATTTCTTTTGATCCCCGCGGAACTTTCTTTTAGATATTCCATCGCGGAGCGGGACTGAGTTTACCTCTTACTTCGCTCGTCACGTCGCAACTGGTGCATTATGTCACATATTATGTCATTTGTTACGGACCATGCTTGTTTTGAACTTAGCATGTATTCTGTACTCCTGTCAGAGTACCGGCTCATTTCATATGTGTCTCCAAAATTGTTCATGCGGTCTCGAGTCTCACGAACCCTGTGAGTACGTGTTCCGCTTTTTCTATTTTGCCCTCACAGTATAAGCAGAATGGGTGATTGGCATTTCTAAGTATTGCCGAAACCACCCATGTACTGGTATCAACTGAATCAACTGGTAGTTCAGCTCGTCATGTTTTCTTTTCACCTATGTTTCTGCATCAGGTATCATGGTATGGGTCCATCTTCCCTTGGTGGGGGAATCCCACATTCGTTGCCATTCTCTTAGGCTTGAGAGCTCTAATTGTTACCGCATTCCCCGGCGAACCTTTTGTGAGATATCATGCACGTAGCGTTTTCCTTAGCTGCAATGTCAAGTGGTTTCCTCCCGGCCAAGACATTTTTGGCATCTTCTGATACCGTTCGGAATGCCCAGCATACTTTTAATGATACCGGCCTATGTGCTGAGTTCACTCCCCTCATGTACGACTTATACTGTGCGGCTCCTGCCCATATGTGAGCTAATATACATTATAATGGAGGTGTTGGCACTGGTTATCAGTTTCCTTATGTGGGGCCGGGGTTCTCCACCATTGGGTAGCAGTCTAGCCAAAACTTTGCGTACTCTTGCCGTTTTTTCACTCCTTTTCCGCGGGTATTCCTTGAAGGCCAATCTATTGTGGAGGGCAACACCACGATATTTAATATAGGGACTGGTTCTGATTGTTTGTCCTTCTAAATCCAAATCAAGGTGTTCAACTTTCTTGCGCTGCTTATTATAACTGCCTCCGTCTTATGTGCGGCTAGTGTCAGTCCGGTCATATCTAGCTCTGGATTATATGAGAACAATTATCCTCCAGGTCATCTAGATGTTTAGCTACGGCCACTATCGCCAAATCATCGGCATACCCAATTATTCTAACTCCTTCTGATACATTGGCCCTGAGCACATCATCATACATATTCCATAACAGCGGACCTAATACTGACTCTGGGGTACACCCGGTGTTATTTTATATTCCGGTGGTCCCTCATCAGTATCATAGAGCAGACTTCTGTCCGAGAGATAGTTTGCTATTATACGGACCAAGTAGGGGGAGACTTGTAGATCACCCAACGCTTCTTGAATCCAATTCCAGTTCACCGAATTAAATGGATTTTTAACGTTTAGTATCACCACGGTGCAATATTTTTTCTTACCTCCTACCCAACGTGCTCCGGCTGTCGCATTCTGAGCGATGTCGCGCACCACAGGCACTGCCTTACCGGTTGATCTGCCTTTTCGGAATCCGTACGGTCATTTAGAGAACCCCGATGTCCCCTAAGTGAACTTTTCCAGGCGAGTGGGAATTACTTTCAAGCAGTTTCCCTGTTGTGTCCAGCATACACAACGAGGGATAGGGCGGCGGCGCTTTAGCATTCTTGACTATCTTTTCGGAACGCACGCCACTGTTTTTCCATCGTTGAGGAAAGTGTCCTATTTGATGTGATAATTACTTCCTCAACCAGTTTCCCTGTTTTGTCCACCATGAGCGATAGGGCGGCGGGGCTTTTGGATTCTTGACTCATTTTGGAACGCAAGTCGCTGTTTTTTTCATCTTAAGAAAAGTGTCCTATTCGGAGTGGGAATTGCCTGCTCAATCACTTTCCCTATTGTGTCCAGCATGCACAATGGGCAGTAGGACGACGGCGCTTCTGGATTCTTGACTTCTTTTGGTATAAGCATAAGTTGCTGGGTTTTTCCATCGTTGAGGAAATGTTCTCTATGGAGGGAGGTCGTGAAGAGACTGCTGAAGACTTCCGGCTTTTTTGTTAAAGCAGTCTTCACCCCAGCGTTAGGAATTGAATTCAGTCCCGGAGTCTTGTTTTTTAACAAACTTTGCAGCCAAGAGCACCCCTTCGGTGGTCACTGGTGGTTTTTCTCTTTTAGTGATGTTTCATTCCTTTTGCGCTCTCAACACCTCATTACACTGTGGGAAAACGAGAGTAACGATTCTGGCCATGTAACTTTTACTCTTTTGCATTGGACTACTGTTGTTGTGTAGTCTTCTCATGACTATCCTATACGCGCTGCCCTATGGGTTGTTATTTAATTCTTCCATAACGGAGCAGAACGCGTTATATTTACTCTTTCGGATCACATTCCTCAACTCCTTTCGTTTGTTGACGAATTTCGCATGTAACTGTGCGTAGGTGTTACGCTTTCTTGCTCTTGGTTGCAAACATCTGTTGCACTCCGGTCCCACATGGGCGATTCCTGGGTTCCACCAATACACTGGTTTGATTGCCCTTGCTGGTTGTCTTTGTCGTGGCACAGAAGCATTGCATGCGTTAGTTAGACATTTCATGACTTTTCCACCCTGTCTGTTCCCATCGGCCTCTACGTCGAACTGTTCGATTTGGTCTTCCAGTATATAATCAAGCAGTTCCGCATCGAGGTTCTTCTCTTTACGTCCAATTTTCTGGGCTTTCTTTGCCTATCTGCCGGTGATCAATCCCCTGTGTGGTAATATTTCGTACATCACGGCTTGGTGGTCTCTTATGGTTGCAGGTGTGTAAAACTCGCCTTTGCATACTTCTTACCACGATGGAGCTGGTAAATGTGATGTCGATTTTGGACCGGTTTCTCTCGTTTATGAAGGTGTCATCAGTACCATCATTAAGTAGCACCATATCTAGGATTGTCAAAGCTTCGAGTAGTTCCTGGCCTCTACTGTTGGTCTTGGTGCTTCCCCGTTCTACCCCATTATAAGAGGCTCTTAGCTCTAGCTTTATGTGTTACTCTGTCCAAAGAAACATTTGAATTCTTCTGTTCCCGACCTTGGTGGAGCATAATAACAGTAGAGATGAATTCCTCTGATCTTAGCATAAGCGTATCCTTCCTGCCGCTGGACAATTTTATGTTCTATGGGGGGTTTCCAGTCATCCAGATGGCCACGGTTTCACTGCTGTCTTCTTCCCATGTAATTGTGCCAGGCATACTGTACTACTCATTGATGTGTACCAGGTCTGCCCTATATTCCTTAGCCGTTTAGGAAACAAGATCTTGTGCGGCTCCAGAATGGGTTAGGTTAATTTGAATCCACTCAAACATGTCCATTTTTATTCAGGAGTTTGGACATAGCGTTTTTAAATGGTCGGTATTTGTAATTCTCTGTTGTGTATTCGTTGCCGCCTTCGCACCCTGATTCGTAGAACATGCATTCGCATTGTGCCTGACAGCCAGTCGCTTTGTGGCATTTTATCCGCATTTCAGGCAGTTATCCGAACGATATTCTTTGGATTCACATGATTTTGCCGTATTCCCGTATTACCAGCATTTGAAACATCGTGTGGACGTGATGTGTTGTTGTAGTTTCCATCTCACCCATACGACCCGTAGAAAACCGGTAGCCAGAAAGATGCTAGCCTTTTTTCTTGGTAGGCGGATCTTTGCAGCCTGTGTGCCATATGATTTCCTTATTAAGCTCTTTACTCCTTCCTTTGGGATCGCATTCAGTGCAGGGAACACTATAGCGATCGCTGTCAGGATTTCCTCTACAGTCGTATCCTCATCTAAATCACGACACTCGACCGTGATTTCCTGTGACACTATTTTCACACTGCCATCTTTCTTTAGTATCTGTTGTACTTTTGCTTTCAGTGTCGCAGTGGTGGCCTTGGCGCGTGTGTGGAAATCCATTTGATTACATCAGATCCCATAGATAACACTGCACTACACCCGGACGAGGTGTGTGTGGAGATCCTTTTGTTTACTTGGTATCTCATAGAAGACTGCACGCGCGAACCAATGGGGCAATTGGGTATCTGTGTTTACTTAAGATACCGAAGACGGATTGGACAATTGATCCAATGGTACGGATCATGAGGCAGAAGCGTACGTGCTGTTTCGTCAGCGTTGCAAATGTTACAATGCACGGGTGCATCCACTACAATCCTTTTAACCGTGATACCATAACCAGACTCCTACCAGCCGCTCCACGTATTGAATGAAGGAATGAATGAGTGGATGAATGAATGAATGAATAGAGGGCAGAACCACCAGTTTATTTCGCTTAGTATAAGTCGTATAAACATATAAACTTATAAATACACTTAGGAACTACCTTAAAAACTAAGGCATGTGGGTTGCGGGTGGTGGACTAACTTTAAAGCAACTTAAAAACTGGAATGGGGAACTAAAGAAAGATGGATAGAATAAAAGTGTAAGTGGTAGGACGGGGAAGGGCGAGGATAAGCCGGGTGTTAGGGTGTGAGTGCGAGAGCAGGAGAGTGTAGGGGGTGAGCGGGGTGGGGTCAGGAGGGGTAAGAGAGGAGACGACGTTTGAGAGCGGGAGAGGTGAGGTTAAAGTCAAAGAACGCGGGGTGAGAGTTTGCCCACCCCTACATTCGCGAAATGGATTCATTAGAGCCGTAAGACCTGTAATGGGCGAGCAAATAGAAGACACGGGGGTTTCGCAGGTTTGGGTGTTAGTGAAAAATGTGATGGAGGAGAGCAGGCTTGGGCAGTTGATTGAACCTGAGAGTAGCCGGTGGGTGAAGAGGATCTCGGCATGAATTCTGCACTCTTCAAGTGTCTTAAGGTTCGTGTGTGGGGTTAGAATCAGGGGATTTTCCCAATTCAATGCTCGGAGGGCAAAACGCAAAAAACGACGTTGCACGCTTTCGACCCTGCGAATTTGGGACGAGTAGTGAGGAGACCAAACCTGACTAGCATATTGGAGAAGGGGGCGAGGAAAGGCTATGTAGTATGCTCCGAGCCGTGCTTTTCGGAAACGGCGGGAGAAGAGCCCGGAGTGTCAACGGTGAAAATAAAAGGATAAAAAGATGCGAAAGGTTCGGTTGAAATAAATTATAATAAATTTTATTGTTTTTTTGAATTTAAAAAGTACAAGGGGTGAGGTATGATTTTGACTGACAATCGGCCAGCGAACTTGGTCTTTGAAATTATACTAAATGGGATCTTTATTTTGTTGGTCAGGGGTTCGGCCTCTGTATTTGTACTGTTGCCGAAATTGAAAAGCACTGCCCTTTTATAGTTTTTGCAGTTGACTTTTGTCAACTATTTTATTGTCGAAATTCCCAGAAGCACACATAATGACTTAGTGCGTTTCAATTTGAGTTGTGTTCCGGGAATTTGTTAGAGGCTTTAGTTGGATGGGTTCTAGGAAGGGAAATCATGAAATGCGTTTTGAATTTAGCATTTCATGATGTCAACGTTATTAGGAATTGAGTCAATGTATGATGAATTAACTTTTGGTTAAATTCGTTGTACATGTGACTCAATATGGAATTTGAATATGAAGCAATGGAAAAATTGGGATTTGGATTTATTATGTGGAATTGAATCAATGTGCGACAAATTGACTTTTGGTTTAATCTACCGCTCATTGATACAATATGAAATTGGGATTTGCGTTATGGGATTGTTCGATGATATTGGGGATCTAGATAGGGGTAGCGATTTAGGGTCGCTACAGCTATATGGAGCCACCCGGAAATGTAGGGATTAGAGAATTCTTTCGACCAGCGTTTCACAAAACCAAGGGCAGAGTTGGCCTTGAGAATAATGTCATCAGTATGTGACATAAGATCCCAAGATCACGAATCGTTTGTACATGAGTTATCTGTTTGTTGAGTAACACACGGGGACGTAGCGGGGAGGGGGGTCGTTTATGGGAGAAGATGATTGGCAATATTTAGTTCGAGGCGGTTATTTTGGCACCAGGTTGAAAAGCTGTCGAGATCCATTTGGAGAAGTGAGGAGTCGACAGAAGAGCGGATTGTCTTGAAGAGTTCAGTGTTGTCCGCGTATAGAGAGGTGGAGGAGTGCTTGATACTGGAGACTATATGATTAATAGTATGAATGAATAGGAGGGGTCGAAGGTGACTGCCCTGGGGAATCCCTGAAGTGGGAAGAAAAGGATTGGGGAGGGTGGATCTAAATCTGATACGGTAGGTTCGATTGTTAAGATAGGAAGATTTGTTCCTATCTTGGGGTTAGTAGGGGTTCAAAGTCAAGGGAGGGTAGCTTAAAGAGGATGAGGTTATGTGAAATTTGGTCGAAGGCCTTGCTGAAATCGGTAGTGATGTAACACCAGAGTTTGAACTCTGATATTAACATTTAATATTTGATTATCAGAAAGTGTTTGTTTAAGTTTTTTAATAGTTTTGTTTATTATCTGGTCCCTGTTCGGGCGCCAAAATGTAATACCTAAGCGTAACCCCAGATATTAACATTTATTATTTAGTTATCGGAGAGTGGTTGCTTATTAGTATTTACTTTTATTATTGCCCCACGTTGGGTGCCAAACGGTTATACTCGTATAGGTTTTTATTTAGCTTTATCATTTCTTTAGATTTAGTTTTGATACTTATTCTTGTGAATGTCGTATTTAGCGTATGAATTAAAGGATGCTTACTTGTGTCTCGGGTCAGTGGGCTTTCTTCCGAGTTGGCCTTTTACTCAAATGGGGAGTTGCATTCCTTGGTTGTGGTTTCTTCCTTGCTTCCCTCTGGTTTGGATCGGTTGTTGAAATTAAAACATCATGTTTTCTTTACTCGTACTTAAGTCGTTTTACTTTGATTCAAATTTTAAGGTTAAAACTAACACATCTAATTTTTACACAAGTCTTCTTTACTTTAATGTTAAACCAACACTTCTGGTCAAGACAAGGGTGATTTACTTGGATTTTAATCTACACACTGTTAATTAACAATTGTGCAATTCCGATGGCTGCAGTCTTCTTGTTATATTATTACACTGCGAAGAAACTGACTTGCACCACCCTTTAAATGCCAAATTATTGGTGAGTTAATGCAGATGATGCATATTCCTCACCCAGAACGTGTAACCTATTCTGAGGCTATTCGCCTGTCATAATCCATTCGCAATATTCAATAGTTGTTATGCAAAAACTGCAGCGACAGAGAATCGAGCAATTCCATAATCGCCAAATTGCAACGGTAATGATTTGCGTAATTACTTAATTGCTTTCCATGAGGAGAACCAATTATAGGCCATTGCCCGCATGTGCCAATCGTATCATACGATTAATTGCGCATCACTGCTGTGTTCGCTATTTCGCCGAACTCAGCACTTTTCCGACGCTTGATTATTTCGTCGTCGGTGGCCGTTGCTAATGCCGCTTGTGCTCCCATATCATGTATCACACTTGTAAATATATTGTGACGCATATGACAATCAGTACTGGAATCTTCGAGAAAGTCCGAAACAAAGTACTAGATTATTTTAGGGAGTACTGGAAAACTGGAATAGAAAAGTCGAGATTATGGAACGGACGGAAACGAAACGCCAAATCAGAATGAGGGAACGGTATAAATACGTCGCACACAGACCATGGAGAGGAGTTATAAGTAAGACAGTGAAGCAAGCGAAAGTCTCGAGCAAGAAGTAGAACGTGAAACAAGCGATAAGTCTCGAGCGAGAAGTAAGCAGTAAAATACGCGATAATTACGGAGGCGATAATAAAGAAAACGTTAAGTGTACGGTAAAAAGTAACGATTGTTATTATGGACTAATAAAATGCCACATTATTTCAGAATCGATTTAACGGCTCTTATTTATTTTAAAATAATTAATCCAGCGAACCCTAAGCTCGCTACAATATGTACTTGTAACATGAGACCGTGTAGATTTGTGGACAGGTGCTTGTTTGATTTTCGTAATGCGAAGCAGAATGCAAAGTGTATGACTGATATATGCTTTGGCATGGATTATGAACGACCATGAATTAATTGTTCGTGGGGAAGGCTTTGCTTCTGAATGAACGCGAGTATTGCATTGTATGCAGAATACTTGTGACGATTGAATTGTTTATGGTATTATGAATGACCATGAAATGGATAGGCGTGTATCGCGATATGAGTCAAATGAATGATGATTGAATTGTTGTGAAGAATGTTTGAGGATGGTTGTTTGGGATTACGTATGGTATTGTTTAAGAGGGGGTGAATATCGAGGTGTAACAGTGATTACATCGACTTCGTTGCCGTTCTCTAAGGCACGGAGAGCGTGGGATGAGAATTCAACTAGATTAGTGATGGTCGACCTACCCGTAAGGAAACCGTGCTGGTTGGGTGAGATGATGGATTTACAGCCGAAACATAACGCGTTGTAAAGAATGAATGTATTGCTCCAGTTTCAAGAGGACGACACTCTCCAACACCTTCTTAGCAGTGCTCACCAAACAGACTGGACGGTATGGTGATGGTCCTGCAAATCTTTTTCAGCAAAGTTTTATAAATCACGAAATGGAAATAAAGCAGATTTATGCTCTTTTAATCGAATAGCTATAATTTATTTTTCAGGCAGCTCTTGATTTGTCGACCAAGAAATATGTTATATTCTTTTTTTCGTTCTTATTATTATGCATACCAAGTTATAAAAATATGTTTTATGGTATTTAATATAACAATATATAACAGAAGGGAACGAAAATAGCAATAATATAAAAGATACCAATGAATTATAACACTAGAGAAATATAATGTATAATAAAAATAATTGGGTACATAATATAGCACTGGAATTATCTGTACCAACGTGGGAAAAACATATAACAATCTGGCGATTCATAATCTAAAGCAATATTTACGAATGGAACGTGGGGCGAATTGCTCTGTATAACAATATTACAAAATCGCACATATCAAGTTTGTTGTAAGACGAACCATTTCGAGCTATTCAATTTTTAACAATTATAACAGCATATAACAATATTATAAAACATTGTATAATAACATCAAGTAATGTACTGTATAACAACATCAGTTATAACATATAACATGTATGGACGTACGGAAGAGAGCCACCTAGGGATATCTGAATATAACACTGCGTTAATCTCTAAAGCCATAAAACAATGCTTTAATGTATAACAGCACATAGCAATCTGTTGGTGTATAACACTTCTGCATTGGGATGGTATATACATTATTTGTGTATACCACCGAACAATATTGCATTCGTGTATAACACATGGCGCATTTGAATCTTGTATAATAATCCAATCGCTCATAACCGTGGTGTGACAGTCCGTTAGAGCATACGGCAGTATAACAGTATCTGTGTTTATAGAAGGTATAACAATTCTTTTGATGTATAAATACATCCAGCAATGTGTTGATGCAAACGTATATATAACAATTGTCTGGTGTATAGTGCCATATAACAATGCGTATAGTATGACATCATGTAACAAGGCGCTAGTGTAAAACACCATATGACAATACATTAATGTAGGACAGTATATAACAATACGTTATTGTACGAGTATAATGATTATATTATATATTATAGAACATTTTATAAACTGTTATTTTTTAGAGTTTTAGCACAGTTGTAACATGAGGGTCTGGCCATACACAATCTAACGCTTTTTGCTATATTTCATTGAGGACATTTCACCGGTTGCTCCAACTACTGCACACGTGTTAATTGCATTATGGCGACCTAAATAAAGATGTCGGCCATAATGTCATTGATGCACTTAAACCGAAAACCTCCAATAGATTCTGAATTCATATAACCCCCGGAAAGATAATGCAATTAATTCGCCCCACATTTCGTCACAATCATTAAAGTAAAAAAAAAGTAATTGCACATAAGATTTATTGGGTCACTTTGCAAATTGCGGAAGTTGAATTGTGACGCAAACCGATGGATGTATGTCGGCTGATGCTGCATTTCAACGCAATCGCAAAGCTGAAATCGGGTCGATGGAGTACGAATTTGCATTGTAATCGGGAAGTGTTGATCCCAAAGTAACAACAAGGGATAAAAACAGAAAAGAAGGGGGTCGGTAATTGAAGGACTCTGGGGATGGTCCTAAAGAGAGAAAGTGATCGCTGGTTAGAAAACAGGAAGATTTTTGGTTTTGTTTGTAATATCGGAGTGAAACACTAAAGTTTAAGAGAACTGACTACATAGAGTATATTAAAAATTGAATGTAATGTCAAAGTGAGATACCGAAAGTTAACAATACGTAGATTGACTACATAGAATATATTGAGAATTGAATGCAATGTCGAAGTGAGATAACGAAAGTTAACAACAAGAAAATTGACGTTGATGCAAATAAAAAGAGAAAAAAAGGAACCATTTCGATCTTGTTTTTCTTTTACTAGGATGTTTCAGTTTTGGGAAACATCCAATATCTAACTCATGCATTCAAATAACGTGCCGCTACTTGTAGGTTTGTGTTTGCTCAAATTCCTTTCGCTTCTCTGGTTTAAAGAGTGTTTTCTCGTCGCCACATTTGTTTCTTCCTCCTTAAAATATTTCTTGGGCGATAAGTTGTAGTAACCCCGCTTGGTAGAAACCTTGACGTGGTGCTTAAATTACAATGAATCACTCAGGATATGCTGACGGAAGCATATGCCTCCAGTAGGGCCATCCATGTCAGACAGGCTAACGAGGAGTATCACACACAGATCTGCAACCCCTAATCCAAGGTGTTACCCGTCACCGTACGTAAGCAGACCTTACCATATCAAAACGGGGCTCTGATATGGCGGACTATTTGAAACCCCAAAGACTTGTGGGAACAAAAATGAATAAACAATATACAAAAAACAACTCCACGAAAAACCGGTGGCGGTTCCGCCAAACCCCACTGTCTACTTACCCGAAAAACCCACGTAACTACAACCCAACCTTCATAGTTTTCTACTAATGCAATCGCATTAGCACCTGTAAATGCTTCACGCATTAAGTTTATCAAATGTATTTAGATAAAAGCTCCTGGAAGAGAATTCTTACCTTCATTCATTTATTCGAATTCAAAATTCCCTATAAGAATTCTGTTCCAAACATCATAAATCCCAAGCCAATTCGGCACCTTCGGTTGCCAGGCAAAACCCAATCTTACATACGCATTTTCCCTAGTCGAATTCCTGAAAACGAAACAATTTGGTTTACATACAATGTAACCATCATAACAGGGATCATAAATAATGCGTCACCTATTCCCAGCCTCACCATATGTATAATAAATCCCTTTACATACACATTGGCTGGCGACCTATACCAAAGGGACAAAAGCAAATATACACATCTTGCATCTTAAGGCATAAATTAAATCCTACAACATAGGCAAATGCTAATATGAAAGGTATACTTACCCATAGCAGCAATGCCATAAACACCAATTCTCTATAAATAAGACAAAACCAATTAGCACCATGTGCATGGCGCTTTGCGGCCATCAATACAGCTGCGTGGCACATCAAGACAATGATCTATATGATCCCTTTGTCCTACAATATTTCTGGATCTGCTTCTCATGACTAAGCGGCATGAACAAACAGAAACCCAATTAGCACCCAATGAGATTCGGCTTGTGTACTTAGCCGAACTCACATATCATTGATGCACATCATTCCCTTTCTTCGTTTTCAGATTCGTTCTCATGGTTTTGTCCCATGAAAGAACCAATGTTCACACATACATGTGTGCCATACGATCTTCTCTATGAGATCTGGTTACCTTCCTTTGGAATACAAAATGCATCCTTAAATCAAGAGAGCCAGTTGCACAGGCTGAATTTCCTTAGCCAGCGAATTGATATCGCTGAGTCGTTTTCTATCACCCGACCACCGCTGTCGTTTCATCCCTCGCACCCCGGTGCGTACGGGGACATGTATATCCAGGAGTCGCGGTTAGAGCGGAAGTCAAGTTTAACAGTGCCATCTTCCTTTTCCTTTTTTGAACGTTCCTAACAGTGTTTTTTCTTTAAATACATATCAATATTCCGACAGCGAATAAAAAACAATAAAACCTTTTTCCAAATTACAGTAAGTGAACAATAAAAATAATTCAGAAACTATGTGTGATTCATTTCAATGGTGTTTCATTTTCCGTGCTGTGACCAATTGGTTGCGAAGACCAACCATCGTCTTATTTCATTCTGGTTTTCGGTGAACAATTTGTGAGCTCGGTGTGTTGTTTGGATATTTCCGTGTCCCCAACGGAGTTCCTCGGAGACTTATTGGTGAACGCAATTTGGTGACCATTACTTGGATTTAATTAGACAGTTTAGTGAGGATAGCGGTAGAAGTGAATCAGCGCCGTACGCCGGCGCACCATACTTCCTCCCCACAAACCCAGTAGGCCTAGGTGTGATGAGCCGACACTACCATAATTTATTTATTTATTTATTCGGCTTAATTCAAGCTTAGTTACAATAAATATAATCCTTATAAACTAACTTAAAACTAAAGTAGTAATTAAAAAAAAAAATGTATATATATAATTTTAAAAATCATAATTAAAAAAAAACAATGACAAAAAAACAAGGAAGGAGAAGAGTACTTCGGAGTAGGGGAGGTAGGAGGCTGGAGAAGAGCGAGTGTATGTGGGGGTGGCAAATGTGGGATATGTGAGACAGCGAACAGTGAACGGCATATGTGTTGGAATGTGTACGGGTTGTGACGGAGCAAGGTCAGGAGGGGGAAAGGGAGGAGACGGAGTTTGAGTGCAGTAGATGTAACGTGGAAATGGAAGGAGGTAGGGTAAGAGTTTGCCCACCTCAGCATTCGCGAAATGGGTTCGTTAGAACCATAAGTAGTGTGGTGGGTGGGCAGAGAGAAGAGACGAGGGTTTCGCAGGTTACGGGGGTTAGTGTGAAGTGCAATGATGGAGAGCAAGCTAGGGCAGTTGATTTCGCCTGAAAGGAGACGGTGGATGAAAAGGATATCGGCATGAGTTCTGCGCTCCTCAAGTGTATTCAGGTTAATCAGGTGGAGCCGGATTGTGTATGGGGGGAGAATCCGAAGACTCACCCAGTTCAGTTCGCGGGGGGCAAAACACAGAAAACGACGTTGCACTCCTTCAATTCTGCGGATATGGGACGAATAGTGTGGAGACCAGACCTGACTGGCGTATTCAAGAAGGGGACGGACAAAGACTATGTAGAGAGAGTGGGAAACGTAAGGATTAGAGAATTCTTTAGACCAGCGTTTCATAAGCCCAAGAGCAGAGTTGGTCTTAAGAATAATATCATCAATATGCGGAATGAAGCTAAGCTCCTTGTCAAATAAGATCCCGGGGCCACGTATCGAGGGTACCGATGATATCTGCTGGTTTAGCAAGAAATAGAAGGGGGGGGGGGGGGGGGGGGGTTGCGGGAAGAGGTGATAGAGTGACATTTGACAACGTTGAGTTCAAGACAGTTATTACAGCACCAAGTTGAGAAGCTGTCGAGATCCGTTTGGAGAAGTGAAGAGTCGAGAGGAGAGATTATCGTTTTGTAGAGTTTGGTGTCGTCCGCATAGAGAGAGATGGGTGAGTATTTAATAACGGAGTCAACGCTATTGATGGTAGGGATAAGTAGGAGGGGACCTAGATGACTGCCTTGCGGAACCCCTGACGTGGGAAGAAAAGGATTGACAATGGAGGATCTCAATTTGGTACAATCGATCTTTCAGATAAGAAGATAACCACTTGATCAATAGGGGTTCGAAACCTAGGTAGGACAGCTTAAATAGGATGAGATTATGGGAGATTTTGTCAAAGGCCTTGCTGAAATCTGTGGTGATTACATCGACTTCGTTGCCATTCTCTAAGGCACGGAGGGTGTGAGATGAGAACTCGATCAGATTGGTTGTGGTCGACCTACCCGAAACCATGCTGGTTGGGTGAGATGATAGATTTACAACGGAAAGATAACGCGTTGTAAAGAATCCCTTCGAACAGTTTAGGGATTTGAGACAGTTTGGCGATGGGGCGGTAGTTGCTTATATCGTTTTTAGGTCCCTTTTTATGTATGGGGTGACATAGGAGGATTTCCAGATACTAGGGAACATACCTTGTGAAAGGGATAGATTGAATATCTTTGATATCGGGAGAGAAAGAGAAGAGGAACATTTCTTTAAAAATACAGCTGGGAGTCCATCAGATCCAGGGCTGAACTCGTCTTTGAGTAAGTTTAATTTCTCCTCAACTACGTGACGCTGAATAATGTGAGGGGTGAAGGGGCCGAGGGAGAATTCGGGCAAGTCTTTGAAGTAAGACGGATTGGGTTCGAAGGAGATGCCTTTGAAGGATTTATTGAAAAACGAAGCGAATAGATTGGCAATAGTTACGGGGTAGGTTGAAGTAGTCGCGCCATAAGAAAGGGAGTTAGGATAGGCGTCGGATTTACGTTTGTAATCGATAAAGTGGAGAAAAGATTTGGGGTCATTGGTCAAATTGGATTGTGTTTTTGTGTGGTGGTTGGAGTAGAGGCAGTTGTAGAGCTCGGAAATTTTATAAAAGAAACCGGAAATTTTATAAAAGGCTCAATTACTATCGTCACTTAATTGGCCCACTTAAAGTGCAGCGGCCTTGGCTCAAGCAATTCGTATCGCTTAATTGATATTTGCACTAGCGTTTCGTCGTTATGCGTGTGCCTGCCTTTTATAGACCTCAGCATTTTGGCAGAGACTCTGCTAGTCGGTATTATGACACCCGGCGTGCAACAAGTGTCTTTGAAGATGCCGACAGTGCCTTATGGAAGGTGTGGTGCTTGTTTTTGGATACGATGCAAATAATGTACTTGCAATTTGATAGCGTGTAGCTTAGGGAGTGACTATGCGTTATAGGAGGACAATTAATTAAAAATCGCGTCGTGTCAGATATGAATATTATGAGCGTCAAATTACGTTAAGGTGGTATTCTGGTCTAGACGCACGAATTTTACGCAATTTTTGAAGTGCTGTAAAAACAAGCAATCAATATTTTTACTATTCATTTTTTATAGGATGTTTATTAATATTTTATGAATACAGTAAAAAAATTGAAAGCAAAAAAATTCAAAATTCAAAAAGTTAGCAGCCGATGAAGTGGGGGATCTCAAAAAGTTGGCATGCGACCATACCCACGATTCAGCCCTCCTAGCAATCTGAAAAAAAAAAGTTATTAATTTCCAGAAATACCTCTATCGTTGGAACTAAAATTTGTTGAAAAAATTTTTTTTTAACAAAATGGCGATTGCTTGAAAAATAAATTTGTTTTTGTACCACTTTTTTTTAGTTCTTCGAATTATTGTTAAATAGTTAGCATTGAAATTTGGGGATGAATTATTCAATCTGCTATTCCTGCTGCATACATTGGACCTTCCCCGACTTCGAAACAAGCATCTTTCGCGCTTATCTGTTCCAACCGAGTAGTTCTGGCCTCCTTTGATGCGTTAGACGCTCGTATCTCTGAGCGGTCAATCCGGGCATTGTCTCGTTTCCCAGCGAATGAATAAGCTTCTGGACCAATTTTGACTCCCATAAGCATAATTATTTTTAAAAGAGGAATGTAGCCTTCATTGAATATGCAAACAGCAATAAACGTAGCAATTTCAATGACGAGTTCCGGATTGAATATGTTTCGGCGCGAAACTCGAGTTTACCTCTACCGTGAAGTCGCCTTTCTTTACTTCGATCCGGACGCGTAATCCTTTTCGCTGATTTTCTATCCATTTCACTTGAAATCACTTGAAATTTTTTTATTTTACTTACAGCACATGCGTTCACTTGGCTTGAAGGTTAGAATTCAACTGTTCGCAACTGGATGTAAGCTCACACTAAATATAAAAGATAATTTAAAAATACATAAAGGTTACCTTCGGTTATTGTATTTCAATATATATATATAAAGGTTTTACGAGGAAATAAGGTCGCAGGTTGACAGAAAGTCCATAATGTCTTTTGTTGGATTCGCTCCGGCCGAGCCGGTTTAGACGGTGCGTCAGCAAAACAGCCATACCTCCGAAATTAATTTGAATTTTCTAAAACTCCTCTTAAAGACATATTCTTAGAGGATTAAGCTTTGAAAATATGAAAAAAAAAATGATTTTTTCAAATTTCTAGACCAGAATACCCCCCTTAATTGGATTATGCTAAATGGGGTTATGTAGTGGGATACTACAGTCATGAACTTCCGAGTTCCTATAGGTCAATAAATAGTAATATAGTATAGATACGCTGTAGAACACCTGCTTAGGCGATTGTATAGGATTGGGAGTACCGTGGCGGTGCCGCCAAACCCCACGGGACACTTACCAAAAAACCCCCATTACCTCATCCTAAGACGCATAAGTTTTCGCCAATGTAATCGCATTAGGCACCTGAAAATGCTTCATGCATTAAAGAGATCAAATCTATGATCTTTAAGTCCCTGTAAAGAAAACTTACCTTTCATGCATTCTCTTTGCATACCAATCCTCTGTAAAATTTCTTTATTGGCTTATCAGGAATTGCAAACCAATTTCGGCATCTACGTCGCAAAACAAATTCCTGTAAACAAAAGGTTTTGAATTACATATAATGTAACTTTCACCAGGGATCATAAATATTGCGCCGTCTATTTTCCAATTTCGCCATGTGCACGATAAATTTCTTTACGTACACGTTGGCCGACGACCCTTTTTTTCCCAGCAATAAAATTCTCTGACTCGCAGAATGTGCAAACCAAAGCAAATACGCATTCCGCGTCTCTTGGCATCAATTGAATTCAAAGCATAAACAATGCAAATACAGAAACCGTTTCCCACAAACGGATTTCCCTGCATATACAAATGCTAGCAAGGGATTTGTTTCGTT
Organism: Microdon myrmicae; assembly: GCA_963931805.1. Classification (NCBI taxonomy): domain Eukaryota; kingdom Metazoa; phylum Arthropoda; class Insecta; order Diptera; family Syrphidae; genus Microdon; species Microdon myrmicae. The sequence goes on along the minus strand of OZ007498.1, from coordinate 35,136,038 downwards.
CACCAACCCATTAGCACCTTTCCCAATGTCTATTCGTATATTTACACAAGGGCATCATTATCTAAGACTTTTATGATGCCCTCGTCTCATCTTTTCTTTTACTACATTTCTTTGCTGTATCGCCGTCTATTTATTTGGACGCGATGCACTCCATAGACGACGATCTTTTCGATCCTTTTGTCTTTACCGCGTGCCTGCTTTGTTTACCCATTGCCCCCGAGCACCACACAGATCTGAACGATCGCACACATACCACCATGATTACGATGAACGAGTGAGCTCTGCACGAGCAAGATATCAGGGAGTCTTATTCCATCCGTTGACCACGCTGGTCACACGCGTCACTCCCGCTCCCCTTACAGGGATGCGTCAATTCCAGAGTCGCGAGATTAAATCCCCTAGCTAGTAGATTGGTCCGAATCGTGTGAGTCGTCTGCGGGATTAATAGATTAAGTGACGAGTAAAGTGTGTAATATTATAATGGGTGACTGTTCGTGATAAGTTTAAAGAAAATATGTAACGTTCCATCTGAAATTAACTTGATTAAAAAATAATAAAAATAAAGATCCTGCAGTGTTTTATTGTGCCTTGTGTTCACTGGACGTGGCATTGTGAGGTCCTGTTGGCGTTTTCCTATTGTGTCGGTGGAACATATATATGATGGAGGAGGAAGTGAACCAAGTACCCATGCTGGTATATACTTCCTCTCTACAGTACGATTAATGGGGATTCTCACTAATAGCAGCATGTTTAGTGCTTTGTTTGTTTTTTGAAAATAATGGAGAAATAGGATTCGGAAGATGAAGAGCTTTTCAGGTGGAACTGACATTACAACATGCATCTTGTTAAATGGAACATCGCTCCAATAACGCAATGAATACAATTTTTTCGATGTATTTAACAGGACCGAACCACATTTGTGGAGTTGCGATGATGACATGGATATTTATGTATTCTTAATGTTACTTAAAAAGGACTTTTTTTCAAAAAGTGTATTTTATAAGGTAGGCTGTAGCATTTCTAGCAGATACACATATAATTAATTGTGAAGAACAGCACCATCGAAAAGGCAAGTCGAAAAATCAAAGCACATCCGTTAAAGCCAAATACGATTTCAATAACAGCATTTCCACATTAGATGAGTGTACTTGAGTACACGTGGCAGTGTCCTTATGCGTTGAGCTTTGGTTCTATCCTTTAGTGATTCAAACCGTTATACCGTCGAATCTTCACTATCGTCCCAAACCCTATAAGTCTACTACTGTAGAATCAGATAATAGTTGTGTGTTAAATTAAAAAAGACAGCAAAAGGACGAACATTCGGGATTCAATACTTTTAACTACCTATTGGTTTTGTACTCGGAATTTGTAGTGGTATTTTAATTGGTATAATTCTTTTAATTCTTCCCTAAAATGGAAGCTTTACATTGGACTATTCTCAATCTATGTTGTTACCTTTACCCCACACTGCCAATTCTGGCCGAAAGAGGGCAGATCTGATGCTTATATAGGACAAAACCCCCGAACAAAATTAACATTTTTTACCGTTTCGGACAGTTACCAACCTTAAGAGACGAACGTGTCTCTTCATCCCTTAACCTGAGGATTTGGCATCTCCTGTTGAATCCCTACTCGAAGGATGCGACCAGACGTTGTCGACATCGCCGACAGAGAGACTGAGAAGATTTTCTCAATCCCAAATATCCCTCCCGTCGCAAATTGTTATCAGACGCTTCGCTCTAGTTGCTCGGTGCGGATGTTTGTGGAAGAGTTTATATATTTTGTACGGTTTTTGCACATTCATCTCATAGATAAGTTCCTTGCTTTTTTTTCGTTCACTGTGGACTAAGTATTTAGATTCATTTGACCCCAGGATAAATCTTGTATCGAAGAGTGCAAAGGATGAATATTAAGTAGACTTTTTAGTGTTTATAGTTCGATCAAATGACAAACGGTTACATTTGGGTTGTACACCCCGTAACGAATTTTTTCCATCAAGTTTACACAATGAAATCATGAATCCTTTTGGAAAACATTAGATATATACATAAATTTAGATACTTTTGTGACAAGAAGGAATTATGAGAGAGGGTTTGATTTTTGGATGAAAAGTTAAGAAGTGATTTCTGTTGGGGGAGGATATTGGTGTAGAAATCGTAATGCCTTCAAGGATATCCTCACAATCGGCATCGCGAAGGAAGCATTCCTTAGGAAAGTTGAGAAGAGCCCACCCAGCTTCCGGAGCTACTTGGAATGTACAAGTGGTGCGCGGCAAAATGTCCTCGAAATGCTTATGGCATGCCTGTCGGGCTTTGATTTTGGGGATGGTTTTAATGTTACTCGGGGCGGGAATGGCTACAGTTGGTAAATTATTTAATAAACACTTTGTTAAATGTATTTTGATTAAGTTGAATGGTGATAATTTTATTTCAGGATATTACGCAGATCAATTATCTGTTGGTTCGGAAGTGCGGGGCAATGCAACGATTCGAGTGAAGAATGAAACAAAAGGGTTTCATTTAAATAATTTATCTTATGTTGGTCCCATTGTTATGGGTTTTGGGGGATTCATTGTTGTTGCCTCGTGTGTTATGACTTTTGAAGCACGTGATTCAGCAGCGAAAGTTGTTCCGGCACGTTTTAAGGCAACACCCAGTAGTAAAGCAAACTTGAGAAGTAATACGGGAAGTGCTGCTTCACAAAGACGGGCAAATGGTATTTTTTAACAAAGTTCTAGTTCATTTACCTTGTGCATATTTGAATTTGGTATTTATTTATTTAAAAGGTGCGACCTTTTCAAATACCCGGTGGGATCATCATTTGGGAGTGTTTCGATCTTCGCCGGCGGAACCTACACAAGCAGCACAATTTGACCGACAAGCGTTAACAGCAGCCCTAGTACATTTTTCGAAAACATTAGGGTGAGTTTTATTGCTTTCATTCACTGTGAAATGTCTAATTACAAAACCATTAAGATGCGTAAATTAAACCAAGTCATTTGAAATTTGACAAAGGTCTCGTAGGACTTGATATAAAATATAGTAAAGAAGTTTAGGTTGGGTCTAGCTTGTCCCGTAATACTCAGATTTCATTTGCGGTTTTATGAATTTACTTGTATTTTAGAAGCATCTACTTGAGAATATTATAACATTTTGTCGAATTATATTCTAAACCAGGTTACGTACCAAATGTAGAGTACATTCGATTCATAACTGAACTAGGTGCATCATTAGTATCATGTATACCAATTTTTAATATTCAATATATCGATTAATTATGGTAAAAGAAAAACACCAATTGTTACTAATTTTTCTGAGTTCCGTCAAGCAGGGTTTTCGGGTTTTACGAACTTGGTTAAACGTGGATTTTTAGTGCGCAGCAATTAATACTTTTCAATTAATAGTTTAAATAAGATTTTAATTTGCTTATTATATATTATGAATCGCATGTATTTATTTCATTATGGCTATTAAGCTCAATCAAATAAATTATAATAATCTTAACTCTAGTCAGTACCTGGCTGACTTTCAAACAGACAACTTGTCTCACAGTTTTGCTCGTGCTATTTATCTTAATCAACCGTTATTTTCACAATAATTTTCACAATTTAATTATCATTATCTTGTTTTCTTTGCCTCGTTTTCCGCATACAAAAATTTGAACAAGTGTTATAACCGTTAAGTTATGGCCCCTGGGCCACGTATGTTAAATAAAATTAAGCGCAAACGGTTGCGTTACGACCCCGTTATTGGAGGCCAAACTCCTCCCGATAAACTTTCAAAAGTGAACAATGAAGTTCTAGAAAAATCTAAAATGTGTTCAAACACTTTTTTCAAACACTTCAAAGTCTGATGGAAAACGATCCTGAAATGGATCCGACCAATGACGAACAGCGCGCAGAACTTCCTAAAGAAACCGTTCCGCCAATTGTGGTATTAAAAACAACTAGTGTTAAAGTGCGTGATATTTTGAGCAACATTAAGATAGACAAATACTTAATCAAAAACATTTCGCTTTTGCAAAAAAAGATGTGCCCCAACAATGGACATATACAACAAAATCAGAACCGAACTCTTACGGTTAAAATGTGAGTTTTTCACCCACTCGCGTAAGGAAAATCGCTTATTAAAGGTAGTGTTCTCCGGACTAGACTTAATTAGCAACGATGTTGTGAAAAATGAACTAATTGCACTCGGGATAAAGTGCCTAGATGTTAAAACCATCACATTAAATCCGTCAACAAAAGCCCTGTACAAACACTACTTGTACATCGTCTATATTCAACGCGGTACTGTTAAATTAAACGAACTAAAACGGAACTACTCAACATTGTTCAAAACCATCGTTCGCTGGGACTTTAAAAAACATAATCCAGGTAAGGTCACACAATGTCACAATTGCCAGCTCTACGGTCATGGCTCGACGCATTCTCATATAAATAGCTTCTGTGCAATATGTTCGGGAAACCATAAAACATCCGACTGCAAAACGAATGAGGTCATCAAGTGTGCAAATTGTAGTGGGCCACATAAATCCACCGATCCAGAATGCATAAGCCGAAAGCAGTACATAGACATTCGCCGCAAATTATCCCCACGTGGACGTGGTACAGGAAATACAACCTTCCTACAGCCTCCGAGTGACAAACAGCAGCCAGTGCCCGGCTATTATCCATTGATAATTTTCCTCCACTACACCGATCTGTGCGTCAACCTTCACTTCCTTCATCCACCTGGGCTTCTGGCATCCATCAAACCCAGCAACCTTCCAACAGTGATACGACACACACGAAGAAAAATCCGTCAGAAACTTTAACTAATGATAACCTGTTCTCATTTAGCGAGATAAACTCTCTTCTTAATGAAGTTGTAACCAAGCTTAGTGCTTGTCAAACTAAAGCTGACCAATTTAACGTCATTACTTCATTAGCTATTAAGTACATATACTCGGAAAAAACATGTTAAGAAACTCTCTTAACATCATAACTTGGAATGCGAGAAGCATCAAAAACAAAAAGCATGAATTTTTTAGTTTCTTGATAAATTTTAATATTGACATTGCACTTGTTTCAGAAACCTGGCTCAAACAAGACATTTCTTTCTCACATCAAAATTACATATGTTATCTCCTAGACAGGGTACATGCTAGTGGTGGAGGTGTCGCCATTGTTGTGAAAAAATGTATAGAACATTCCTTGCGTCCTTCATTGCGCCTTAAGTTAATTGAGGAAATTAGTATAGAGGTAACATTAAGTGACAATTCCAAGGTGAGTCTTTTTTCGGTCTATTTCCCTGGAGGAAATAGAAACCTAGAGAAATCTACTTACTTTAAGCGGGATCTGCAAAAATTGTATAGAGTCAACACTCGAAACAAGGTAATTATTGGTGGTGATCTAAACTGCAGACATCAGTCGTGGAATTGTCTTAGGGCAAACAGCTGGGGTAACATTTTACTAGATGTTGCTGAATCCAGCCCAAGTTTTTCCATACTTTATCCACTTCTCCCCATCTATATCCCAGCGAGTGCTAACAAGAACCCCTCAACTCTTGATCTATATATCACTAATATTCCAAATTACTGCACAGTACCATTAACTCTAAATGCGTTAAGTTCAGACCACCTTCCGATCAGCCTCACAGTGAATCATACAGTAGTTGTAAATCGTACCAGTTTATATCACAACTATTCCGCCGCCAACTGGAATTGTTATAAATCATATATAAACACGAACTTGGTTCTAGGTGATACCAGCCTAAATTCTATAACCTGCAGCGAGCACATTGATATCCTATGCAACAATTTTGTTTCTGTTATCAATAGAGTGGCCGATCTTGCGATACCTAAATGCTCCACTGCTCCAGTTGATAAGGCACCGCTTCCTGAAAATATCTTACATCTGATTAGGCTACGAAACTCTGAAAGAAGAAAATGGCTGCGTTATAGAATCGATTGTTTTCTAGTTAATGTTAAAGTCTTAAATAATATCATTAAAAACGAAATCTCAACATATAGGAACAAGTGTTGGAATAAACATCTTTCCTCTCTTGACAAAGCAAGCAAACCGTTCTGGAAAATATCAAAAATTATGAAAAAGAGAGGGTCAAGTATTCCTCCGTTTAAAGTTCACGACAAGTTGTTTATTTCTTCAGTGGAGAAATCGAACCTACTTGCTAACACGTTTAGTAAGAACCACTCCATATCTATGCATCTAAGCGACGCGTATACTGAAGCTGAAGTTGCTAACACTATCCATGTACTTTCTCAAACACCAGTTGAAAGTACTTACGCAACTAATATCAGCAAAGTTAAAGAATTGATAAAAAAAAAAATCGAAATCAAAAAAGGCTGCGGGTCTCGATAATATCAACAACAAATTAATCAAAGCACTTCCACCTGCTGCAAGTAACTATTTAACGTTCATTTTCAACGCTTGTCTTAAGAATTGTTATTTTCCGGACTGTTGGAAAACAGCAAAAGTAATACCTATCCCGAAACCCGGTAAACCGAAGAACAGCCCCGAAAGCTACAGACCTATTAGTCCACTTAGCTGTCTAAGTAAGCTCTTAGAAAAAATCATTAAGGAAAGGATTGATCGTTTTGTGGAAGACAATAACATTTTACCAAACTTTCAGTTCGGTTTCCGTGGCTGTCACAGCACAAACCACCAAGTCTTGCGCATTAAAAACCACATAGCTGGTAAATTCATCGACAAGGAGTCAACGGGACTGGTTCTTCTAGACATCGAAAAAGCCTTTGATACGATATGGCACGATGCCTTGATTTATAAGCTACTAAAACTTAAGCTGCCAATACCACTTATCAAAATTATCCAGAGCTTTCTTCGTTCGAGAAAATATGTTGTGAGTTTAGGAACCGACATATCCTCTACTCACCAAATCCACTATGGTGTACCCCAAGGCTCGGTCCTTGGTCCCATATTATTTACATTGTTTGTCGGAGATTTAACATGTCTAGGTGAAAACATTCAGGTAGCTATGTTTTCCGATGATACGGCCATTTTCTCTTCGGGTGCCTTATTCACTAATGTCTACAACTCTTTGCAAGCAGCTCTTGACAAACTAGCAGTATATTACAGGAAATGGAAAATAAAAATAAATGGTAATAAAACACAAGCTGTCTGGTTTTCGAGATGTAGGAAACACTGCTACCTACCAAATGGCACTAAACTCAGTATGTGTGCAGTTGATATTGATTGGTCCGAAGACTGTAGATATCTAGGTATTATTCTAGATAAAAAACGTATCTTTCAAAAACACATCACTACCACAATTGACAAAATAAACAAAGTCGTAAGAGTTATGTATCCATTAGTGTGTAGAAAGTCAAACCTTAGCATCGAAAATAAAATTATAATATTTAAAACCATTTTTCAAGCGATACTCCTGTACGGGGCCCCTGTATGGTGTAACTGTGCTCGCACACACAAAATAAAATTGCAAACGTGTCAAAATAAAATATTGAAAATGTTGCTGAATTTGCCATGGCATTATTCGACACATGAACTACATGAAAACGCTAACGTTAAACCGGTAGAGTTCCTTATTGACAAAATCAATCGAAACTTCTTCGCTAATTGTTCTTTTTCTGACAATGTTCTCGTTTCCCGTCTTGCGTTATCCTAAATCACTACATATGTACTCTGTCTATGAAAATTATATCGAGGTTGTGGGTATTGCTTTCCGTAGGTTAAATGCCTCAGGGGCACAGGTCCACCGCTATACCCAGTTTCTGCGTTTCCAGTCGACGAAAAGAAACCCCGTATGACTCCTTTCTTTCTCATTTATTATTCTTTAGTTAATTCAATATTTTGGGTTTATATTTACACAGTAAACGGGAAATAATTATGAAAGTTAACTGGTTGGTTTGACAATGTTTAAATTGAATTTACAGGAAACGGAAGATAATTATGAAAGTTAACTTATTGATTTGTCAATGTTTAAATTAAATTTACACGGTAACAGAAACTTATTTGATTCAAAAGTTTGTATAAAAAATTTACACCGTAACGGAAATTTGATTGCTCTAAAATATTGTATTGAAAATTTTGCGATAACCGATAGACTTCGACTTTACGCACAAGAGGACTCCTTTCAGCGATCTGACTCCAATGGACTTTTTGTTCCGTGAACTAAATGAACTATCTCATCCGCAGACACAACCAGGTTCAGATACAAATAGCGACTTATGCGGAGAAGATTTAATCTTTATTTCGCGCGGCAGCGTGACTACCCGTGATGATAAACGACAAGCGACTGGGTGAATTAGGGTTGAAATTCATATTTCTTTCTACACACAGGACAACCAAAAGAGACCACGCCTCTGCTCTCTCAACCTCACGCCCGTCAAAGTATGAGTAACTTTTGTTAATAGGGTAATTGACGGACACGAAGAATGAGAGAACAGAAAATATGATATGCTGTGATCTCGGGGTAGCTTTGGTTGTGTGTGTTGGTATCAGATGCAGCTACTGACACGACCTACTGACCCAGTGGTACGGCTATGGTGTAGTTAAAGCGCATTGAACCCTGGAAAGAAATACGAATGAGAGGGAACCCTAGCGGATGTTACTCCCCTGCAAAGAGAGATCATTGATCCCAAGCGAATGGGTGATCTGAGGGAAACTCGATAGGACGCCGCTGATGTTTGGGAAATAATTCGCGTCAGAACCAGACTCTAAGACGCTGAAATTACCCCAGCTATTTTGCTATGTTGCAACAGCGTCGTTCTTTTAGGCTTGTTGTTGCTAACCGACATTATGAGATTTCCGATAGGAAACTCATGATTAGCAAGAATGGAGTTGCCGTATGACATTTATGTAGCTAAACTCAATTATGCATTATCTGCAAAGGATGATGAGTTGAGCTATACATCCGTTTGAAATGTTTTACAGGGGAATACATATAATGGAAATTGGTAAGTATGACGCGGTGAAAGCGGTCGAAATTAGGTGGAAATGTTGGTTGGAATTGTGGGTTGTTTCTCATGTAGAATAGAGAAACCCCCCACAGTACTCCCCCGCCAGTGACGTAGTCACGAAATAATGCTAGGGCGGAAGGAGTAGAACGGTTGAAGGAGCGCTAGGTGAAGTATCGGAAGGAGAGTCGTGTGTTTGGAGTATGGCTGGTTTGGATTAACCCAGTAGTTGCGGTGGTAAGGCTTGGCTCTGTCGTGTAGACGTGTTCCTGGGTCGTGGCTGGGCTTGGGTCTGTAATGGAAGTGGACCTGGTTGGTACCGCGTGTGTTGCCGACGGGGACAAAGGGATTGCGGTGCGGTCCATTGGCCTGTTGTTGTTTGCATAGACCAACAGGTATGACATCCAAGTAGGACGTGACCCATCGGTAGCTCGCTCGCATCCGAAGTGACGAAGTTGCGTGTGCGGAATGGAGGAGCTTCACGTCCAGTATTAATTTTTCTCCACAGCGACGGGGTGCCGTGTGCGGGATGGAGAAGAACAGAGTCTAGGGTCGGCATTTTTCGTCCATACGTCGGTGTGGGGAGCTGTTTGCCGCCCTTGGTAGAAGTGCAGTTTTGTGGAGGCTGGCGTTGACGTACAGTCTTAGCCTTGCGCGTTTGTGTTGGAGTTGTAGACTTGTATGTCGTTAACCTTGTTGGTGACCCCCTGCTATCGAATCCGTGCCATCCCCTTTTTACCCTGTCTTTGCATATGTTCTGTGTGTGACCTGTACGGCCACACAACTCGCAGCAACTGCGAATGCTATAGACTCGGGAGTTTGATGTTGCTGGGGTGTTGGAGGCAGATGGTTGGTGTGGTCCCGGGTGTGTTCTATTCTGGGAGTCCCTCTGCTGGCACGGAGATTTGTTCTGTGGTAGTATGGTACATCGCGTACGACATTCTACAATTATATCGAGGTCATTACTATATAAAATAACCGGAAGCTCGTGCAATATTAGTCTTAAGATTCAAATAAGGGTTTTTTCTTGTAGTTTTCGCTTAATTTATTATTTGTTATTCATTAAAATTGTGCTATTGTCGTTATATAGATTTAAGATTATAGTTGTAAAGGAATTGCTATCCTAACTCTCTTAAGTACTAGTTGTAAAATAACCAAATAAAAATTGAATTGAATTGAGTCTTAACTCTAGTTGTTGTGTGTACTGTGTTGTGGCGTGTTGATAAGTGGACTGTACTGTATGGACTGTCGGAACCCGTGCAGCTAAAGGCCTTAGTGAACGGTTAAAATAAAACAACTCGGAACACAATCAATTCGCTTGGGATTTTCGTTTTATTTCACGTATTTTTTATTGTTACTAGTTCATCATCATCATCATCGGCACTACAACCGGGATCCGGTTTTGGCCTTATTTAGCAAGCCCCTCCATCGGTATTCGGTCCATATCCGAGACTTGTTAAATTGTCCATAATAATTCGTTTTTCCGGGCAAGGTTATTAGCCTTGCACCAACCTTTCTCAGTATGTCGCTGCATGCATTGGTTCACAACTTGGCGGGTGCCAAAGTAGCTATCCAGGGGTGTTACGTGGAGACTGCATGTCAACTTGGATTGAACAGGGACAAGGATCGTCTTGGATTTCGGGTTGAAAGCAGAGACTTTGTTCTGCCCCCCCTCGTTACTAGTTCACTGGTTAATTATTGTACTAGCAATCTTATTGTTACCTGTTGTTACTTCCTTAGTGTCGTGTCACCTTCTGCTTGTCTCCAGTTCATCGTTTTTGTTACTGTTGCTCCACAAGTTAATTAAACTATAAAGCTGATCACTTGCGCCAACTCAACTGCCAATTCAAACAGTACGATTATCGAACTCTTAATTGCACTTCACTCTTACACTTCCTTTTTGTTCTCTGCCGTATCGTTAAAAGTTCTTTTTCTTATTTCAAAATGTGTCGTGTAGAAATTCTTCCTTTGTTCGTGCTTCCGTAAAAACATGTCTCGTTGACATCTTATTTATTTTTCTCTGTTGTCACAGATCAAGATCACTACTTTCGTACTGTTCTCGTGATCTGCCTCCAATTTTTCTTGTGTCTCAATAAAGTGTCATCTTCACCATCGGCACTACAACCGGGATCCGGTCTTGGCCATATTTAGCAACTCTCTCCACCGTTATTAAGGGCAAGGTTATTAGCCTTGCGCCAACCTTTCTCTGGATGTCGCTGCATGAATTGGTTCACTACTTGGATGGTGCCAAAGTAGCTATCCAGGGGTGTCACGTGGAGACTGCATGTCAACTTGTATTGAACAGGCAGAAGTATCGTCCTGGCATTCGTCGTGTTGAAAGCAATCAGTGACTTTACCCTGTATCGCTCTTGGTGATTTGAATGCCAAAATAGGCGTGGAGCCGGTTTTCAGGCACTACAGAGGATTGCATGAAAACACTAATGACAATGGACTACGAGTCATCGAACTGGCAGCATCGAAAAACTTGGTCGTTCCAAGTACCAGGTTTCCGCGTAAAGATATCCACATAGCCACCTGGCTATCACCTGATGGAGCCACTCGCAACCAAATTGACCACGCGTTGATAGATCGCCGCCACTCCTCAAGCCTGATGACGGTACGAACGTACCGAGGTACCAACGTCGACTCGGATCACTATCTTGTTGGTATAGTTTTCCGAGCGCGGATTGCCTTACGAAGACGTATTGCATCCGCCGATCAGATTCGAATCAAAAGGGCTGCCTTACGCAATGAGAATACCAGTAACACCTTTGGTCATGCGTTAAGAGCTCGACGTAGATAGAGTAAGTCCTGGGGCCAGAATGCCGGGCGTAGAAGAGAAATGGACACGCCTAAAGAATTCTGTCATTAGTACTGCCAACTCCATCTTAGGCAGTAGTCGTAGGGATCGGAGCGACGGGTTTGATGATGAGTGCAAACTATCGACTGAACGTAAGAATGCTGAACACCGGGCAATGCATAGTCTCATAGGACGCGTGTGCGTGAGGAGAAATACAAAGAGCTCAGAAGATTTGAAAAAAGACCACAGACAAAAGAAAAGTGCCTGGGAAAAAGACTTGTCTGTGAAATAGAGAAAAGTGTAGAGCGCGATCCGCACCAGGCGCGGAAGTTCTACCAAATAATCCGCAGTATGACGCGGTACACACCACACTGCACTTACTGCAAGGATAAAGAGGGAAATCTGATCACCGATCCTGAAGGCAATCTGGAGCGATGGGAAGTGCACTTCAATGAATTACTAAATAGTCAGCTCACAGAAGAATTGGAGGCTCCACCAATGCAAAATCAAGATCAAATGCTGCCGCCACCAAGCATTGAGGAAACATTAAAAGCCATTAGACAGCTCAAATCAAATAACGCCCCTGGAGCTGATGGCATACCAACCGAGCTGATCAAACAAGGAGGGACAACCTTACATCACGCAATTCATGAGACCGTGGTGCAGGTATGGGACCAAGAGAATATGCCGGAAGATTAGCATCGTGGTATAATTTGCCTCATATATAGGAAGGGAGATATCACACTGTGCAGCAACTATAGGGGTATAACATTCCTGAGTACCGCCTATAAGATACTCTCCACTATCCTACAAGATCGCATAGCCCCATACGCTAAAGCCATCATTGGTCAATATCAGTGTGGCTTCATCCCAGGCAAATCAGCGATTGATAAGATCTTCACCCTTAGTTAAGCGATGGAAAAATGCCTGGAATTTAAAATTCCATTATATCATCTATTTATAGAGTTTAAGGACGCCTACGACAGCATAGCCAGAGTAGAACTATATAATGCCATGAGAAAGTTCGGCATTCCAAACAAATTGATACGACTTTGTAGGTTGACCGACCATGATCAATGTAACTAGTGAAGTAAAAATAGCGGGATTGCTGTCCAAACCAATAAACATCTTTAATAGACTCCGACAAGGGGACGGTCTGGCCTGCCTCCTCTTCAACCTGGCGTTGGAGAAAACAATCCGTGACTCTGGCGTTACAACTAGAGGGACTATTATCACCAAGTCCAGCCAGATACTTGCCCACGTAGATGACATCGACATCATCGGTAGAACCGAATCGGCTGTACAGGAATCCGTCACCCAGATCGAGCAGGCGGCACAAAAACTGGGACTGCACATTAATGAGGGGAAAACGAAGTACATGGTGGCAACTTCTGCGAAGAGAAGACCTAACGTTGGTCAAACTATCAGGGTAGTGGAGCACGAATTTGAAGTAGTGCAATCCGTTAACTACCTTCGGTCAATAGTAACAGCCGATAACAATATGGAAGAAGAAATACGCGAGTGGCTGAACAAATCCAACAAAGCCTACTAAGGTCTATCAAGGGTCTTTAAATCCGGAAATTTATCCAGAACATTCAAGCTACTACTGTACAAGACCATGGTCTTACCAGTACTCGTGTATGGATTCGCGACCTGGGTGCTCAATAAAAGGCACTTTGAACTCTTAGCCGCGTTCGAGAGGAAGTTCTTAAGGAGAATTGTTGGCCCCGTATGTGAGGGAGGACGATTCCGGAGACGGTACAACCATGAGTTCTACGCAATCTACCTTGAAGCTAATGTCGTAAGATAAATCAAGCTCGGTAGACTCCGGTGGGCGGGACACATAGCTTGAATGAGCGAAGAGGAGCCTGCCGGAAAGTTGTTTGGAGCAGGATGTATGGGAGGAAACAGCGTGGCAGACTTTGTCTGTGATGAAGTGGTGGCGCAGACCAGTATGCCCAGAGCCTGGGAGTGCCAAACTGGATGCCATCGGCCCGAAATCGGGACCGGTGGAGAGATTTGTTAAATAAGGCCAAGACCAGATCCCGATTGTAGTGCCGATGATGATGATGATTTTCCGACTCTAACTTCAGGATTCGGAATAGAGTATCAATTTCATTAATGAATTGCCTACACCGGGTTTTTTCAGGAGCGTAAGCAGAGATTATATATAGATGTCTTTGACTTTTCAAAGGAATATCTATAATGCAGGCTTCTGGCACCTGAAACTTGTGTAGCTCTGTGCTGTAAAGGACATTGTGGTGAAGATCGTTCTTAATTAAGACAGCGACTCCAACCCCTTGAGTAGGGTGTGGCCGATCACGTCTCATTACTTTGTAATTTTTGTAGCCCACTTTGTGCCTTTGGTTTAGCTTAGTTCCGCTAGCCAAAAGTACATCTGGGCGTTTGGCTTCGAGCTAGTTGCCAAATTATCCCTTCTCTCCTCGCGGATCAGCGAATTTACATTCACGGCAATAATTTTTAGTTTTAATTCAATCGGAGGATTGAAGATCTTGATTTGGAGGGACTTGTGAGAACAAAGTCGAATAGAGAATATCTATTCGTGTCTTTTGTTCAGTCAATGTTTTCTAAAGTCAGCAAATTTTCCTTGCATAGAAAGTAAGATTGCTTTGATTTCTGCATTTGCCTCTGGTGCGGGCGTGATTATGGTTTTGCGTGGTTTTTCCACTCGTGCTGGAGTCCTTGCACCGGCAGCCATTTGCGCGTATGACACACTAGGTGATACGAAGTCCTTGTACGAACGATTTTTAATTCTCTTTTCATTATCAACTTGTTTTTTTCTAAGATCCAATTTTGATTTTTTCTGTTGGAATTTAGGACAACCTCTAAAGCTAGCAGTGCGGCCTGTATTCTTACATAGTACAGAGGATAACTTCTTCCTATCGGGGAGTATTTCTTTAACCAAAGGGCATTCCCCAATATTATGATTATTTAGACACTTTACGCACCCAAACTGCATATTGCAGTTCGGTGCAACATGCCAAAATCGTTGACAGCACATGTACTGCAAGACACGATCTGATTTTCTTATTTTCTCCCAACCTATAATTTGGTAAAGAAGAATTTGAATGTGTCAAAGACCGTTAACTTTACTGTCGGGGCTTTGCGATACAATGAAAAAATGTAATTGGCGATTACGATTTCGGGACTTTCCTGTGGGAAAGGGTTTAACATCCGTAAATGTTAGGCTTTCGGTTTCAGCCGTTTTCAGTTCCTCAAGTATTTCCTTGGGTGAAAACGAAGGATCAACTACTTTCAGAAGCATGGAGATCACCTTCTCTGATTTTGGGTTATACGTATTGTACTCGCTGTGCGCTTGCTCTAACACTAATTTCATTTGTTTGCAATCCCTCAGTTTATCACATTTTAAACTTATCTTACCATTACTTATACATTTAGTTTTAAAACTTTTACGAGTTAACTCACCAAGTTTTATTATGTCTTTAGCTTCCATTGAGTTAATAACTATGAGAGGCACATTCTCTTTTTTTTTTTTTTTTGATTTGTTGCTCCATGTGTCCTTGTTGCTGCTGTTGTTGTTCATGGCTCAACTACTACAACGGACTCCCAAACCATATCCAATCTTTTCGCGTCCTACTTCAAACTATCCTTCACGGACGACTCGTTCGAGCCTAACCCCTCCTACTTGAGTGGTATGTCTGAATTCTTCCTCGGCCCTCTCATCCCTCTACACATTTAACAACATCAAGTCATAAAAAAACTTGAAGAACTGAAAGACGATTTCAGTCCCGGTCCAGACGGACTCGCTGCTATCCTCTTAAAAAAATGTTCTCTCTCTCTCCCCCACTCGCGTCAATCTTCAATCTATCCCTTGCACAAGGTCTATTCCCCGACTTTTGGAAATCCTCTTAAATAACCCCCATCTATAAAAAGGAAAAAAACGATATATCCAATTATCGTCCCATTGCTAAGCTTTCGCACATTCCCAAACTGTTCGAAGGCCTACTATATGAGACGTTATGTTTTCGCTGCGCACCCATCATCTTTCCGAACCAGCACGGCATCCTCTCAGGTAGGTCCACGACTACTAACCTTGTCGAATTCACATCCCACACACTCCTTGCCCTAGAAAACGGCAATGAGGTCGATGTAGACGCTACCGATTTTAGCAAGGCCTTCGACAAAATCTCCCATGACCTCATTCTCTTCAAGCTATCTTCCCTCGGTTTAGAACCCCCGCTGGTTAAGTGGGTCTCATCCTATCTCAGTTATCGAACCTGCCGCACGCGATTTAGATCCACCCTCTCCGATCCTTTTTTCCCAACATCAGCTGTCCCCCAAGGCAGTCATCTCGGCCCTCTCCTATTTATCCTAACTATAAACAACATAGGCTCTTGCATTAATCACTCCTTCATCTCGCTTTACGCGGATGATTCCGAAATTTTCAAGACAATCCGCTCTCCCTGGACTCCTCACTTCTCCAAAAGGATCTTGACAGCTTCTCGACTTGGTGCCAAAATAATTGCCTAGAAATGAATATCGCCAAATGTCACACAATCACATTCTCTCGGAAGCGTTCCCCCACTCACCCACGCTCCTATCTCTTACTGAACCAACCGATAACATCGGTTGAATTGATTCGCGATCTGAGCGTCCTATGCGACAAGGAGCTCAAATTTACCGCACATATTGATTACATATTCCTCAAGTCCAACGCCGCCCTTGGGTTTGTCAAACGCCGGTCGAAGGAATTCCTTAACCCCAATGTCACCCGATCACTCTACACAACCTTTGTCCGGCCACTACTCGAATACGCTAGTCAGGTCAGGTCCCCGTATCAAGTGTCTTACATTCGCAGGATTGAGGGTGTTCAACGTCGTTTCTTGCGCTTTGCCCTCCGTGAACTAAACTGGGAAAACACACTCATTCTTCCACCATACATAGGCCGGCTCCTTCTAATCAATCTTAACACACTTGAGGAGCGTAGAATCCATGCCGACATCATCTTTGTTCATCGCCTTCTGACTGGTTCAATCAATTGCCCAAGCTTGCTCTCCACTTTAACATTTCATACAAACCCCCGTAACGTACGTAACCCTCGGCTGTTTTACGTGCCCGTTCATCACACTTCTTACGGCGCCAACGAACCCATCTCGCGTATGCTACGACAGGCCAACTCTTTCCCCACCTCCCCCGATTTCAACATCTCCACTCTCGCTCTTAAATGACATCTCAGAAGAAACACGTACTAAATCCGCCCACTCCCTTCAAAGACCCTCCCTACCCTGCAATCCTCTCCTCTACCTCCCTCAAACTAGTTCTCCCCTACCCCCCTCCCCCGGCGCTCACTAATCCCTGCCCCTGTGTCAGCCCGTACACATGCCCTCGACTATCGCACAAAGGCCGCGTTTACCACCCCCACACACACTCGCTCTTTCCTGCCCTCCTACCTCCCCTATCGACCAGTAATCTACAACTTCCTGGTTTTCTTCTCCTGTTTTTTGATGGAATAATTGAATAATGTCTTAACCATCTACATTTTAAGATAGTCTGTAAGGTTTTACGTTAAGTTAATTTAAGCTTGCATTAAGCTAAATAAAAATGGGGTTCCGCCTTCAATCAATCAATCAATCATGTTTTGCGGTGGTTTTTTTCTCTTTTTCCATTGCGAGAGTTTCGTTTATTTGTTTTTCTATCTCACCTTTCCTTCGGATGAGTTCATCGATAAATTTTGTTCTTTCTTCTTCCATTTCTTGGAAGGTATTGTCGTCATTTGTAGCTAATTATCGAAACTTGTTTCCCACTCCAGAGTAAAAATCAATCTTGCGAATTTTTTTTTTTTTTTTTTTTTTTTTTAAACGACCGTTCTTGATGACGGACGCACTACGTGTTAACACACACACTCGCATGCGCGTCCGCAGACACTCTGTGTATAATACACACGCGTACACACACTTAGCACTTATACACTACACAGTTAAATATTTCACAGTAAACTACTCGTATACAGCCGTTCTCAGTGACGGCTAAACTGTTTGCACAATTCACACTTTCGCACACACGTGCACACACTAAAAGAGGCGGGGCAGGACGATAGGACAATAGCCAGACAAGCGAAGGTGTGCGATATCTCGTTGCTGAGCGAGGAATGTCGTCGGTCGAGATCCTTGTGGTGTTCCGCCGAACGAGGAATGTCGTCGGGGAATAGCTAAAGATGAGCACGGTGGGATGAAGGTTGACGCAATGGTGTCAGAGTCAACGATGCCTGAAACAAATGGTTTAGTGTCGAAAGGAACAGCAATACCTTTTCGGACAATCTTCCGGCTTGAAGTTCCCGCGATGAATGGATGTATTTGATGCACTTGCTTGTCCCTCCGTATGCAGTGATGATCACTTTGATTTGCGTTGGACTTCAGCAGCGAATCCAGACTTTGGGGCACGGTTAGTAGACATATTTGTATACATGAACTAGTTAACTTGCGAAAACTTAAATAAATCATAAACTCAAATGAAAATTGATAAATTCTCGATGGACTTATCGCTGAACACAACTTTATTCACCAACTACTCAAAGCTGAGATTTATAAAACCAAAAGCCACATGGTGGCGTGCGCCAATTAAAATCCAATTGAAGTTTTACAATCTAAAAGCCACATGGTGGCGTGCAAATTCAAATCCCATTCAAAACATTGATCATTGATTGACAGTTGATGATGGCCTGTCAACAGGTGTGGTGAATATGTTTGTCGGGGAGTGTACTAGACGATGAGCGTACTAGATTCTCCCCGAGCATATAATTGTGAATCCGCAACAGAAGGTGTTATTAGAAAAATTCCCGCCATAGTTGCATTTTCCGTCTACATTTATTGTTATTCTAACATGAGTTCTGCAGCGTTTCGAGTCATTATTATGTTGCTTATTTCGGCCTCTTTGATTTTCTTTGCCGCTTTTAATTTCGGTTTGGTGCACGAAGAGCGTTTTAATAGGCTTATTTTGGCTTTTAATAACCTATTCTTTGTTTTTATTCTGTCGTCACTGCTTATGTCGGAGCCTGTGGTACACACATCTTAACACAACGTTAACACAAAAAAACGTACGTTCTTATTTCACTTAGTGCGCACAATTTTTTTTTCTTCGACACTCCATCGAATGTTCGCACAACATAATTTGGTTTTTTATGTTCACTTGTTATGTTGTCACTTTTCACAAGGCAAAACACGGCGCGAAAATCGAATCTATTGTCTTCTTCGGGTATTTGGTCTACCTGACTTCACTTTTAAAACCGTTCCGTTGAGAGATTTGTTAATTATCGTTTGTCGGTTGTCGACACGTCTTTACTGGATGATGGTCCACCAATATTTGCAAAAGAGAAACTTGATATATTTGCCCTAATCTGGGTCTCAGATCAATTCGTCAACTGATTCGGCATATATTCGTTGCTCAGAATACAGTCTACGTCTTCGCGTGGTCCGACCTAGCTTGCCAGAGCATGGAACCGTTGGAGCCCAATAATATGGGCATCATGTGGTTGAGGGTCGCGCTGAGGAATTCTGTTAAATTTCTTTGTTGTCTTTACAGCTCCTCGAATGACGATCGACCAGTGACATTTTTCGAACATCCTTCACATACCATCGACTGGATACAGATCAACCACCCAGCTTCTGAAATTGTTGTCCTTGGCGATTTGAATGAACACAATTCCGGCTGGTTGATGCATTCTAATAAAACCGACAAGGCTAGAAGGCTGCCGGAGATGTTCGCTGTTAGCCGGAATTTGACTAAACTCATGGAGGAATCTAGGCGAGTGCCGGGTGCCCGAGGCGATTATGCAAACAGCCTGGGTTTGTTTTTGACATCCGAGCCGAGCATTTATACCATGGAGGTTTCTGCGCTACTGGGAAACTCTGACCATTGCTTGGTATCGGTCGCATAACCACTTGCATTTCAAGCGAATAACCAACCTAAGCATTACTGTCTATGTTATTTAAGGTGATGGAAAAGATCATTAATGCCGAGTTAATTAAGTATCTGTAGTGCAATGGACTTCTGAATGATCGTCATTACAAATTCTGTAGCAGGCGGTCCACGGTAGACTTTTTGAACCTTATAACCGATATATGAAAATCTGTGATCGAGGGGCATGGTGAGTTAGGGGCGGTCGCATTTGATATCTCCAAGGCTTTTGACCCCGTCTAGTACGGGGCATTGCTGAGCAAACTTCGTTCATACGCGGGCTTTCGGTTATATTCTATGAAGCACGTATGTTTATAAAACTATAAACTAAATATATATACCACATGATGTCCAAGTTATTGGCTTACACCCCCCCCCCCCCCCCCCCCCCGGAAATCCGAATGGTTTAGTTTACCTCCGGAATTCTTTATCTCAGGTTCTCTATACTACATGGAGAACCAACCCACAATTTCAACCACAATTTCCGCCTTATTTCGACCGCTTTCAGCGCGTCATATTAACCCCTATCACCTGCAAAACATGTTTCCCAAAAGGACGCATAGCTAAACTCTTTATCCTATGGAGATAATGCATAATTGAGTTTAGCTATCTTTTCGCCATACGGCAACTCCATTTCGCTAACCAATGAGATTTCCACCGGAAATCGCATCATGTCGGCTAGCGACGGCATAGTCTAATCAAACGACGCGGTTACATAATCATGCAATCGCTGGGGAAATTATTAAAGTATTTAATTTAGTTCCCATGATCAGATTTCTCTAGCCAAGTCGGCGTCCTACTCACTTTCCCCAGACACTACATTCACTGGGGATCAATGATCTCTTTTCGCAGGTGAATAGCACCAGCTAAATTTTCCTCTCCTTCTCAATTTTACCTTCCCACAGTTCAATGCGCTCTAAGGTCACCACATTCACCGAATTAGGTCAATGGGTTATCCTCAGAGCTGCATTGATTCATGCACACACAACCAAACTCACCCCGAGATCATAGTACTTTGTGTTTCTTTTCTCTCATTCTCCCATGTTCGTCGACTTTCGAATTAACCATAATTCACCATACCTCGACGGGCGTGGCAATGAGAGAGCAGAAGCGTGATCTCTATTATGTCCTGTGTGCAAAGTTAAATTACCCATCTTCATCCCTAATTCAAATCAGTCGTTACACATCCACTACCGGTGACGGTCACGCCGTACCATGTCACTAAATATCCCTCGACGTGTACACCCACGTTACTACAGTCACTATCCAACTACAACCGTGGCCAGTCGCGCTACCACTTGGAGGCAAATTTAATTACTTCAATTTTAACCAGTCGAATATTGTCGTTGCGCGAGTCACATCTCGACATCAAAGTGCTCACCAGCGTTTGGTAAAATTTTAATTACGGCGATCACAGTGTATACAAAGCAGAGTTCAACTTGTATAATATTTATTAAAAAAAAAAAACAATTAATAATATTAAGAATAAGTTATAAGTGAAATAAAGAAACGGATCATTTGTCAGTTTAAAAAAAAAAAACAACTCGCCGACGTTTTCATTATTTCCTGCCATCTTGGATATTTTACGAACTTTTATCAACACTATTGGAAGAGTGACAAGAGGGAAGGAAGTGTATCAGTGCCCGTGTCTTGGCACACCTACTTCGAACCCCCATGTGGTGTTATATTAGTTAAGGGTTGTCAGCAAGGACAGGGATTCACTAATATTCCACTGACTTGTCTGCAGCTGATAGTTCGCGGTTCTGTACCGAGTAAATAAATACACTGGAGTCTCTTGATATGATGGTTTCCTTTATTAACCAGATTTGATAACACTATGGTATTAATGCACAGGTTTTTCTTTTAGGTCTATTTTATAAAATTATCTCCTACATTAATGACAGGGGTGTAGGCGCATATATTGTCTTTGTACATAGATTTATTTTTTGTTTTACTGCCACCAAAACTGACATTACTTCTGGAACTCGAATATTTCCGCGCACAACTTTACATTAGAACATGTATGAACTGTAAAAAAACCAGACCACGGACGACAAACGGACTTCACTCTCATACACTCAAGCCAACCGAGGTGGTGAGAGACATCCAACTTCTTGGGCGAATAAAATCTGACTGGCTATTGGATGTCTCTTTACAGACATCCAACGAAAACGAACCTAAAGGATTCGCCGCCAATGGCGAAGGTCCAAACAAAAGGAAAAAGGGAAAAACTCATGTAGCAGATCGAATCGGCTGCTACATGTTTGGGCAAGATAAATTGCCGCCATACGCAAGGGATAGATTCTTGATTGACGTGAGTCAATAAAACCCTTGCCGAAGGCAGAAATCTATCTTGGAAAAAGGTATCGAACATTGGGCATGGCCGCTGTTAGATCATCCAGCATAAACAAATTTCGGTCGTATGATTCGATGCATGTTATGTTAGGGATGTGTTAATCCCGTTGAAAGGCACTGTCAGGCGAAAGTATCCGCTTGAATGTTTACTTTGTGTAAACTAAAATTGGTGGCCATGACCGATGCTGGTGATAGTTCCAAGAAACGGCAACGGATCATAAAATCGGTCATGCTTAGATCCAAGCAAAATATGCGCACCTGAAAGGCCAATGTTTGATTTGATCTTCTTTACTTAAGGAAAGATAGATCATAGACATGCCGTTGGAAATCTGGCTTGCAGCTGTGCAAGCAACCCGAAATAATGCTAGGTCAATGAATGGGTACGAAAATAACACACGGAAAGATCAGCGTTTGTTGGTGGATATGTGCCATCCATTGTTCGGTCGCGGAAGCTCGGTTGATGAATTGATGTCATGGCAAGATGATAATCTTGCCTCGAATTATGCTTTTAGGAATGACCGTGGGAAAGAGGTTTGGAAAAGCCCCCCAAAAAAGGTAAGCTGCCTAATATATATTTATGTCGGTTATCCTTGGGGATAACCGAATTAATTCCAGCGAATTGGTTGGCGGTTAATGCCGTAGCAAGGTTGCGTAACCTTGCTGAAGATTCGACTTCAAGGTAAGTCGCATCGCTGGGAATGGTGGAGATCGAGCGATGCATGGCTCTTCGGGCCCTGAAAAGCCCCACACCCACACTACCATCCTGATATCTCCGACCATCAGCCATATATCCGAAACATAGTAGAAAATTTCTCTCAACTATATAGCGGAATTTACAGCGTGACGGGGCGGTATCTCACCTTGGGGCCGACTTACCACCTAAACCAACCTTTTCACGAACCGGTCCATCAACCAAGCTCCGAAAGATGGCGAGGGATTTCTCAGGACCATTTCATGGAGCCTATAGTTTGATGGGGTGGTATTTTACCGGGAATTGGGACCCCACCCACCATTTTCCCAAGAATTGTTCAATGAATTTGCCTTTAAGAGATTGATATAAGTAAGCGGACATTTTGTTCAG
Source organism: Microdon myrmicae (assembly GCA_963931805.1). Taxonomy (NCBI): domain Eukaryota; kingdom Metazoa; phylum Arthropoda; class Insecta; order Diptera; family Syrphidae; genus Microdon; species Microdon myrmicae. Next base: position 35,112,933 of record OZ007498.1, on the reverse strand, counting down.
ATTTAAGTTGGTGTCAATAAATCGGGGCACTTGTCTCGAATAAACCTCTTTTTTTTTATTTTGTCAAATTAAAATTAAGAGTTCATAACTTTCAACATAGATGCTGTGTTTTTGAATCTCTGCACGACGTTCTAAACTTTGCGTTCGGTAGCTGCTGATCGAAAAAATGACTTAGTGCGAGATGTGATTTTTAATTTTAGGGACGACCATTTTCGTAATACCCTGACACTATTTTATCGTTTTGCTCGACCACGTATCGCTGCATGGTTCAATTTTCCAATTTCATTAATCTAGTTCAGTTACTAATTTGACTGCAGGGTATATAAACTTGTTATTTATTGCGGCAAAATTATGGCAAGCTGAAATTAATTTAATGGAATATGAAATTCATTTTCCGAAGAGTTGACCCGAAGTTCGCCTTAATGCTCCCTGCTCCGTTTTTCTTTGTTTCCCTACATTATTCAATCACTGAAAACATAATCACTGTAAATCTACTCTTTTTTCATTAGATTAGTAATGAAAAGCAGTGTAATTCTAACATATTTTTTTAAAGTGTAAAATTATTACATCTTTCTTTCAGACAATCCCCTCAAATGCCGCCTGCTAAAAAGCATATAAAACTGCGACACAGCCGATCTGTACCCAATCTTGCAGGTCACATTTCAAGTCAAACAAATCTCACTAGTTTAGCGCATTTATTGTCACCAGCTCGAAGGCCCACACATGCTACAAATTTATCAAACAGACGACATCGACATCACCATCATCATTTCTATCAGGGTAATGGGCGCTATCCCAGAATGCGAAGCCCTCGATTGTCTAGTAGTTTAGTACAAAGAACCACAAGAGAATCAGCTAGTCCATGGCTGCAGCCAACATTACTACAAAAACCATACTGGAATGCATTATCGGTCGATGAAACAGGTCCAAGATCTGCTATTGTTAAGGAAGAGGAATTCTCAAATAGCTTCTCTGATAGCCAAGCATTCATGATTACCGATCGGACTAAGAGATCTGATACAGCTAAGAGGCATGTCCTCTCTAGACAGAAACCGATAGAGAATGAAGATGCGCAGAATTTAGCGGTGGGAGAGAGACGGTGCGATAAGATGTTATGAGTGAAGAATACCTCATATTAATGAATTTATTTACTTTAGGAGAAGTTCTACCATTTCGGAAATGTCTTACGGAGGAAGGTGGCAACTTAAATACGCATCAAGTCGCACGCCTAGTGCGGACTCGAAGAAAATTCAAGTAGACCTACATAGTCCTGATTCCCAAAAATTCATTAGCAAGATACCTAAACGACAAAGTTCTGGCCCATCATCAACGCCCTCTGTGGAGCGAGAGTTTAGGTAAGTAGTAAAATTGACTTTTTATGATTGGTTTTTGAACTCTAACATGAAAGCACGGGGGAAGAAGCTGTATGTAATACGAACATAAATGTTGTACGAGGTCCTGTTAAAAAAATAACGGAGATTGTTGTTTTCTTTCAAGAATTTTTATTCGTTCTTCGAGTAAAAATTTGTTCCCATCAAAGCGATCTTCCTCGGGTACAAGACAGTTGTGGCAGGCTTTTTTCAGTCCTGTCAACACTTTTGGAGTTCACTTCCATGTGGTTTACAGCTCCTTTAGCGATTCTATTTTTTTGTTCACCAATGGAGGCAAGATGTTGTCCTTCATAGTTCCCTAGTTCTCTTAAAAAAAATCTGGCGAATATGACGGATGGGACGTGATTATAATTTCGTTTTTGGCAAAGAATTCATGAATAAGCAATAAAGTATGTCGTTGTCATTGTGTAGAAGTCTTAAATTATTTCACCACAGATATGAGCATTTTTTCCGGATTGCTTCAAGCGTTGAACGTGTAGGTAGAACTCCTTATTAATCGTTTGACCTCGTAGTAAAAATTCATCATAACCTATGCCGTTAAAATCGTAAAAAAATAGCGAGCATCCTATAAACTTCACAATCGAACATAGTTGCCGAATGTTTCCCGGTCTTCCATTTACTATATTACTATATATTGATCGGTAGGAACCCGGGGATTCATGATCTCCCCGACTCGACTCCGCCATCATTCTCTGTCCTGTGCACTCTCCTTCCAGACTTGACCATCCGATCCGATCTCCTCAAGGTCAAACCTAACACTGTCCTCCCATCTCCGTCACAGCCGTCCTGTCGTTTTGCCCTTAAACACTGTTACCTGGTTTTGGTTGGGTTGGGGCGAATTTTCCATTTGTTAAAGTATGCTGAGATCTGTGAGAGGAAGTTGTTAACGCGGTTTCTTGCCGCTTTGACAAATCTGCTGCTAGAGTCTATTAAAGTATCGGCAGCATAATTTAGCATTACAACACTAGATGGAGGTTGGAGAATATCGGATGTGTATAGAAGAAATAAAACTGGTCCGAGAGTGGATCCTTGGGGAACTGTAGTTTAAGATTAGTCAGTGCGTCGACACGGATGCGGGATTCGCTAACTTCCACTACTTCACAACTGCTGGTCCTCTGGAATCACTTCGACGTCATCCGAAAGTAAGGAAATACACTTATCATTTAGTTGTCTTTATTTTGAACTTTATTTGAACCTGGTCACATATATAATAATTGCACATGTGCAGGAAAAACAAAGTACTTTTGAACTTTACAGGAACATATATAATAATTGCACGTGCGCAGGAAAAACAAAGTACTTTTGAACTTTACAGGAACATATATAATAATTGCACATGCGCAGGAAAAACAATGTACTTTACAAGAAGAGTTACTTAAGGTTTATATATATCACGAGAACTCGCGAGAGACAACTATATGGCGCGTCAAACAAAACTTCACTCGAAGGAACGAAATCAGACTTCGATTCCTGATGCGTGCGAAAACTCTGGTGAATAATATCTGACAAAAATCCATTCGTCAACATAAGAATGAACTGGTGACGAAAAGCCTCAAAAAGGGGAGCGACACGATCAACCCGAGGCAGTCAACCGTGGTTGGGTTAGATAACATGGGGTGGATTTTCCATGTATGTGTATCCGCCACAGAAAACCAACAACGAACGAACATAGGTGGATGCGGGCGTTGTTATTGTAACCCATCGTAATGATCATTAGGTGAAGGAAAAGGTCTCTGCGATCTAATGTCAACAGAAACGCTATTTCCATGACCGAACGATGGGGATGCGGACTGTTTGAGTTCGCCGGCATTGCATGGGTCGGCAGCTGTGTACACAATTGTTTTGTGTAACGCTTGCCGGCGGCAGACCCTTCTGGTGTGAAAACGCACCGAAGATCTGCTCGCACATAGGAGAAACCATAAATCAACGTTTAGTTGATTGACATGCTGTTTTCTAGGTCCGCGGACGGTTGGCGGCCGATAATAGAAACTCTCGATGAAGATAAACAATCCCAAAGACATGGGTGCACGTTGGGTTCTGCAAACTAACACAGGGTACAACCGTTGCCGGTTGTTTAAAATAAACACATAACGGCCAGATACAATTTGATGCATGTTGTTTTAGGGTAATTACTCTCGTTGTGGTGCCATCAGGCAAGAGCATCGCTTGGGCGTTTACTTTGTGTAAACGAAAACAGCCTCGATAGCCAGCGTGAGAAACGTGGCTACTCGTTGCATAAATAAATATTGGTGGTCATGGCCGATGCTGTCGATCGTTCCAAGATACGGCAACGGATCATAAAATCAGTCATGCAGATGGCCAAGCAAATATGCGCGCCCGCAAGGCCAATGTAAATTTGAACATCTCCTCCTTGGAAAAGATAGATCATAGATCATACCGATGAAAATCGATTGATGCTAGATCGATGTCATGACAAGATGATAATCTTGCCATGAATTATGCTTCCAGGAATGACCGCCCGAAGAGGGCTTGGAACAACCCCTAAAAAGGTAACCTGCCTATGATGTATTTATGTCGGTTATCCGTGGGGATAACCGAATTTATTCCAGTGAATTGGTTGGCGGTTAATGCCATAACAAGATTGTATGACCTTGCCGAAGATTCATCTCTGAAGTAAGTTGTATTTGCCGGTAATGGTGGGGATCGAGCGATGCGTGGCTCTTCGGGCCCTGAAAAGCCCCACAGAACTCCCGCGGTTATGTTGTGAGTTTGTGAGAGGGAAGAGTTTATTCTGACCATGAATTTCCTACCAGAAAGATAAGATACTAGGAGCTTTGTGATGTTGGAATTCCAACCAAATAAGAGGTGTACCTTATAAAGAAGTCCTGAGATCCAGACACAATCAAATGCTTTGGAAATTATTATTATTATTATTATTATTATTATTATTATTATTATTATTACGAGGGTTGTCTTTTATATTTCGGGATTAGAGAACAAAAACAAATATTGATCATCGAAAATCACTTTATTGTTTTTCAAAATATTCCCCATGAAGATCTATACACTTTTGCATGCGTTTGAACCAATTTTCGAAGCACTTTTGCCACTCTGATTGAGGTATCTCCAACACATGCATTCTGAATGCAGCAACCGCTTCTTCAGGTGTCGAAAAACGTTGACCTCTCAATTTGTTTTTTACGTACGGGAATAAAAAGAAGTTATTCGGTGCCAAGTCAGGACTATACGGCGGATGACCCATCAAATCGATGTTTTGGGTGCTCAAAAATGCAGTTGTCGCAGCCGATGTGTGATGTGTGCAGTTGTCGTAGCCGATGTGTCCCACAAATTGTGTGGGATCCAATGCGAACAAATTTTTTTGACAGTCAAATGTTTATGCAATATTGAATGTATGCTGGTCCCACTAACGCCTAAGGTTGTCTCAATCTCACGATAGGTCACATGACCATCTTCCAATATCAGTTCGCGCACAGCATCAATGGTTTTCGGAACAACAACTGATTTTGGACGACCTTCACGAAATTCATCTTGGAGTGAACGACCACGATTGAATTCACCATACCATCGATAAACACTGGTCCTTGATGGAGCTTCATCGCCAAAAATTGAATTAAGTTCATCCATGCACTGTTGCTGAGTTAATACACGCCGAAAGTTGTAAAAAATAATCGTACGAAAATGTTGACGATTTAATTCCATTTTTGGGCCGAGATGAATCTTTTAAGTTATTGTAAACAACACAAATAGCGCTCGTATGTCAAAACGTTCTGAGTGCACAAACCTCAAAAATGTCCAACTTTACGACAGAGCTGTCAATTGCCGGATTGCAACACTAGGGTTGCCATATCCCGAAACATAAGAGGCAACCCTCGTATTATTATTATTATTATTATTATTATTATTGATATTATTATTATTTATTGGCCAGTAGGAACCCGGAGGTTCACGATCTCGTCGGCTCGTTTCCGCCATCATTCCCTGTCCTGTGAACGCTCCTTCCAGGCTTGACCATCTGATCCGATCTCTTCAAGGTCGAACCTAACACTGTCCTCCCATCTCCGCCACAACCGTCCTGTCGGTCTCCTTCCTGTTGGTCTATCGTCAAGATTTCTATGCACGGTTCTATCGTTGCCCATTCGCGCCACATCTAAATCTTCGGGACCTGATTACTCTCACTATTGTAAGTTTGCGGTGTAGCTCTTCCAATTCGTGGTTGTGGATTTTCCTCCATTGTCCCGCCTCTTCGTCATATTTACCGCCAAAGATATTCTTTAAAATTTTTTTCTCGAATACGCGGAATTTGTTTTCTTCCCATTTTGTGAGAGCCCATGTTTCCCATCCGTATAGAGCAATCGGCATGATTATGGTTCTATAGACCTGGAGCTTTATATTACGTGATAGCAGGTTGGATTTCAACAGTTTACTGACTGTGTGCCAACTAGCGTTACCGGAATCTAGTCTTTTGTTAATTTCCTTCGACATTTCGTTACTGGCCGTAAGTATTGTTCGCAGATATTTAAATTCTTTAACTTTTTCAAATATCTTACCTCTGACGTTTATATGTGTTCCGTGAGGTCCGCCTCCTCTCGCCGTAATCATAAATTTTGTTTTGTCTTCATTAGTTTCTAAGCCCACCACTTCTGCCGCGTGCATGATGATTTTACAGTTTCTAGATTATCGCCCAAAACGGCGATGTCATCCGCATATACGAGCACTTGTGGGGCCCTATGGCGTGTCTAACAGATACACACATAATACACAAGCAAATAGTGAAGAACACCGAACGAAAATCGAATAAGAAACGTTCTTCACTATCATCGCAAACGCTATAATTGGTGACCCCGACGTGATCTGTGTACACACAGCACACACTTTCCCATAGCAAACAGAACTTCACGACGCGATCACGACTTCCGCATAGAGCACCGGCACACTCGCCTGCTCCGACGTTCTCTCGCTCGCTCGTTCCTCGCTCGCTCGTTCCTCGCTCCATCGTTGGCACACGAAGCTGATCGTAACAAAGTTACTGAGGAGGGAGTAGTGTGGCGTGTCTAACAGATGCACACACAATACACAAGCAAATAGTGAAGAACACCGAACGAAAATCGAATAAGAAAATGCATCAGAGCCGTATATCATAGCTATAACATAACAATTCCACATCAAGTTGAGTGAAATTTGATTTCGTACACGCGGCCAGTAGCCTGATGTGTTAAGCATTGGTTCAGTTTTTGGTGATTCTAACTATCATAGCGTCAGTTCGAATCACACGTTCTTCACTATCATCGCAAACGCTATAACCCCTTTCAGGGATGATCCGGCCATATTGTCGCATTGTACCTTTCTGATAACATACTCGAGCACAGGGTTAAAAAGACATGGTGAGAGACCACTCCTCAATAGTATACTGGTTAGTATACCCGCCTGTCACGCGGGAGGCCGGCGTTCGATTCCTCGTCGGGGAGCCTCTGGCGCAAGACTAATGACCTTGCCCGGAAAAAAAAACAAATCATCATGGAAAATTTAACAAGCCTCAGGACTTGCTAAATAAGGCCAAGAGCGGTTCTAGGTTGTAGTGCCGATGATGATGATGATGATGATGAGAGACCACCCCCCTGTTTTAGTCCGTCGCGGATTTCAAATGGTTCTGAGAGGTGCTTTTCTATTCTAACTCGCTCTTTATTTAGACGTTGCTCAGGTGTAAGTCCATTCATAATGAAATGTCAACCCAAAACTGTTAGTTGTCAATTTGGCTGTCCCTGAACAAAGCGCTGCCACCTTGAACATCTACATCTTAACTTTGTTGGTCACATTAGAGTGTTATGAGAAACATCACTAAGATTAGAGTCTACTGACATGTCTTGAAGTTGATAGAGCTCTCGGCATTTGTATTCTATACGGAGATATTGCGTAGTATAGTATTTCATTGAATGTATAAGGTGGCGCAAAATTAATCACCCTATCGGAAGTTGTTATAATTTTTGCATCATATTTGACATTTATGAACTAGACAGCTGCAGGATACAAGGAGACAAGTAATGGAGCGCTATACCCCGCAAGAGCGTGGAATAATTGTGTTGTGGACGAAAAGGACAATTTTGTATCGAAAATCATTATGAGCGACGAGGCGCATTTCTACTTAAGCGGTTACGTCAATAAGCAAAATTGTCGTTTCTGGGGCACTGAAAATCCGCGTATGATGCACGAAGAGCCATTACATCCAATCAAAGCCACTGTGTGGTGCGGCGGTCACGCGGGAGGAGTGATTGGGCCGTATGTTTTTGAGGACGCCATCGGCAATATGGTCACTGTTACTGGCGAACGCTACTGGGCCATGATAAACAATTTCTTACTGCAGAAATTGGACGGGCGGGGCTTGGTGAACATGTGGATTTAACAAGGCGGTGCAACCGCACGCACAGCACGAGCCACAATGAAATTGTGAAGGAAGCGTTTCCTGGTCCGATTTTGGCGATTTGGCATGGCCAGCAAGATCGCCCGATTTAACCATTCCGGACTTCTTTCTGTGGAGCAACTTGAAGTCCCGGGTTTATGCAAACAAGCCTCAGACAATCACAGCCCTTAAGGATAATCTTCGACAGGAATGCAAACAGTTATCACCTGAAATCTTGCGAATAGCCATAGAAAATGCGATAAACGGATACAAAAGTGTATCCACACTGGCGACAGCCACTTGACGGATATCATCTTTTCCACTTAACAGAAAAAATTGTAAAGGGCCAAATAAAGATTTCCATCACTCTTTTTTTTTTATTTAGTAAAAAAGTAATTCAAACAAAAAAATTTGGATGATTAATTTTGCGCCACCTTGTATTTATAGAATTCACTCACTTACTTGTACTAATAGTACTTACTTAATTGCCTTTAATAAGTTGATGGTTCGGCACTACAACCGGGATCCGGTCTTGGCCTTATTTAGCAAGTCTCTCCATCGGTATCCGGTCCTTATCCGAGACTTGTTAAATTGTCCATAATAATTTATTTTCCCGGGCAAGGTTATTAGATGGTTATATTACACATTCCTTTTTTAAATGATGAGATCAATACAAAACTTTTATTTATACGTAATTGTATTAAATCTTCAATATCAAGTTTTTCTGCAGTCGCTTAGTTTTTGTGGAATTGTTGGGTTGGAGACCAAATGCGGCCGTCATTCCCTTACGGTTGATTTTTTGGTTGTTGCCTTTGGAATATACAATTAATAAGTCTTACATACTCGTATTATGGAAATTATATAAATAATTAATCATTTTCTTTTAGAAGCCAACTTTCTATCTGTTCAGAGCCAATAACTATTCGCCAACTCTCAGGACAATCCAGCATAGAACCTTGTGTATTGGAAGAAAGTCCAGAAAATGAGGAGAAGCCACCTCTTAAAGAAAATATGGACGAATCTAAAAAGATCCGGCCAGAATCTCTTCAGTTAGCTACGACTTCGCAGAATACAAATCAAGATAAGGAAACTATGCCAAATAAGATTCTTTACCGAAGTAACTCTTCACTAACTTTTTACCGGCCAAAGCCAAGAATCACTAATGAATACGATACCATCCTATTCACAAAGCTTAACGAGAAAAGAAACACGTTTACGGACACCTGTGATGCTTATGATTCACTACAGGTAATCAATGAACGGCGAAAAAAAATTCTCAAAGCGGAGAGTGACACGACACTGTTGGATAAACAAATTGGAATGGGTTCAGAAAACGGCATCAAGGATTTTGAAAACACCGATCAGATAAAACTCGAAACGGTTGTAGTAACTAAGCCTAAGGATCGAGATACGACTAATGTGATATCAGTAGACCTTCAAGATTCTTCTGTGTAGTGCTGTATATGAGTTTCAAATTTAATTAATTCTTTTAAGTGTAATTCCAGAGAAGTTAGTGTCTAGTTGTTCTACGTTAAGACTGGTAAATTGTTTGCAGGTTTTCAAAGTAAATTACTAATTGAATATGCTTTTAGAAAGGACTTCAAAAGCTTTTTTATAAATATATATGTAAATCTCCTCAATTGAAGAGCACTAGTTGTTAAATGAATGTCTTATGTATAGATACACAAAATAATCTAAAAAATGAATTATAAATTTGAATGTAGAAAGTAATATGGAATTTAACATCAATAATAATAAATATATTAGAAACGATGAAACGTAGTTGTGCAAGGCTATTTGGTTTTAATTTTCCTCAGAAGGGGTATGTTTCCCTTATTTAATTAATTAATTAGATCAATTCACTTATTTGAAATACTTAATTGGAGTCTGACCTCATACTGAGAATGGATGCAACACAAGAAATTAAGACTACTACTATAAAAGTTTGCGACGTTCGGTTAAAGGGCGACAGATATATAGAGAGCACAGAGTAGAAGGAGAGATAGACCTGACTAATGGACGTGTTAAGTTCAGTTAAGCTCAAGTAGATGTGGAGACTGCATTTATAATTTCATTCCCGATCCCTTCGGGAAATGATTGTTACTTTTGCAGAACGTTTTTTGAAATTATAGCATCGCAACGAATTATGGCGTTTTTTTGGTCTAATACTGTTTTGACTTTTTCAATAAATCCTTCACGGACATCTCCTTTGAACCCAATCCGTCGTATTTCAATGACTTGCACGAATTCTCCCTTGGTCCTTTCTCTCCTCAACTTATTCAGCGTCACGTAGTTGAGGAGAAACTGATGGACTTCCGTCTGTATTCTTAAAGAACTGTTCCACTTCTCTTTCTCTTCCGATATCAAAGATTTTCAACCTATCTCTATCTCAAGGGACCTTCCCTAGTATATGGTAATCCTCCTATGTCACCCCCATACATAAAAAGGGACCTAAAAATGATATCAGCAACTATCGACCCATCTCCAAACTATCTCATATCCCCAAACTGTTCGAAGGGCTTCTTTACAATACGTTATCTTTTAGTTGTAAATCCATCATCTCACCCAACCAGCATGGTTTCCTTTCGGCTAGGTCGACCACAACCAATCTGATCGAGTTCTCATCCCATACTCTCCGTGCCTTAGAGAATGGCAACGAAGTTGATGTTATCACCACCGATTTCAGCAAGGCATTTAACAAAATCTCCCATAATCTCATCCTTTTCAAGCTGTCCTCCCTAGGCTTCGAACCCCTATTGATCAAATGTTTATCTTCTTATCTGAAAGACCGATCCTACCGTGTCAAATTCAGATCCTCCCTTTCCGATCCTTTTTTTCCCACCTCTGGGGTTCCGCAAGGAAGTCATCTAGGCCCCCTCCTTTTTATCCTAACCATCAATGATGTCGACTGTGTTATTAAACACTCATCCATATCCCCCTATGCGGACGACGCCAAACTCTACAAAACAATCATCTCTCCCCTCGACTCCTCACTCCTCCAACAGGACCTCGACAGCTTATCAACCTGGTGCCGTAATAACTGCCTTGATCTCAATGTTGGCAAATGTCACTCCATTACATTCTCCCACAAACGTCCACCCCCACCTCTTCGTCCCTACTTCCTGCTTAACCAGCAGATCTCCTACGTATCCTCAATACGTGACCTCGGAATCTTATTTGACAGGGAGCTCAGCTTCATCCCACATATCGACGATATCATTCTTAAGGCCAACTCCGCCCTAGGGTTTGTGAAACGCTGGTCTAAGGAATTCTCTAATCCTTACGTTTCCCGTTCCCTCTACATTGCCTTCGTCCGCCCCCTTCTTGAATACGTCAGTCAGGTCTGGTCTCCACATTGCTCGTCCCATATCCGGAGAATCGAGAGCGTGCAACGTCGGTTTCTGCGTTTTGCCCCCCGTGGACTGAACTGGGATAATCCTCGCATTCTTCCCCCATACACAAGCCGGCTCCATTTGATCAACCTCAGTACACTTGAGGAACGCAGAACTCTTGCCGATATCCTCTTCATCCACCGTCTCCTCTCCGGCACAATCAACTGCCCTAGCTTGTTTTCCGCCATCGCACTCAACACCAACCCCCGCAACCTACGAAACCCTCGTCTCTTCTATCTGCCCTCCCACCACACTTCCTACGGCTGTAATGAACCAATTTCACGTATGCTAAAGCAGGCAAACTCTTACCCCACCTCCTTCGATTTCTACCTCACTTCTATTGCTCTCAAATGTCGTGCTCTGTCTTTCCCCTCGTGACCTTGCCCCACCCACTATCTACACTTTTACTACCCGTATACATTCCTATCACCCCGCCCCTTTATCCTACTACCCGGTCTTCGCCAACCCATCACGTGCACAGCCACCTTCCCACCTTTTTATCTTCTTACTTATTCGAAAGTAATTTTTGTAATCCTATTTCTTAAGTTAGTTCGTACGTTTTTTTTACTTTTAATTTCTTTTTTTTTTTTTTTTTCTCAAACGCTTGTACTAAGTGTAATAAACGAGGGTTCTGCTCTCACTAAACTTTGAATTTTTAGCATTTGTTAAAATTTATTACGTTAAAATATATGATTTTTTTTTTTGAAGTTCACTATTTACTATTTATTGGCCAGTAGGAACCCGAAAGTTCAAGACCTCACCGACTCGACTCCGCCATTGTTCCATGTCCCATGCGCTGTCTTTCCACGTTCGACCATCCGATCCGATCTTCTCGAGGTCCAACCTAACATTGTTCTCCCATCTCCGTCGCGGCCCTCCTACCGGTCTCTTTCCCGTTGGTCTCCCGTCAAAAATTTTACGCACGGTCCTATTGTTGCCCATTCGCATCACATGTCCGGCCCACTTACTCTTCGCAACCTGATTACTCCCACTATTGTAGGTGTGCGGTATAGCTCTTCCAATTCGTGGTTGTGGTTTTTCCTCCATTGTCCTGCCACCTCGTCATATTTACCGCCAAAGATACCCCTTAAAACTTTATTCTCGGATACGCGGAATTTGTTTTCTTCCCGTTTTGTGAGAGCCCATGTTTCGCATCCATATAGAACAATCGGCATGATTATGGTTCTATAAACACGGAGCTTTATGTTCTGTGATGGCAATTTGGATTTCAGCAGTTTACTGACTGCTTGCCAACTGGGGCTGCCAAAGTGTAGTCTTTTGTTAATTTCCTTCGACATTTCGTTACTGGGCGTCAGTATTGTTCAGAGGTATTTAAGTTCTTTGACATCTTCAAATGTCTTGCCCCTGATGTCCACGTGTGTTCTCTGAGGTCCACCTGCTCTCGCCATAATCATGTTTTTCGTTTTGTCTTCATTTATTTCTAGGCCCACCTCTTCTGCCACTTGGATGATGATGTCACTGTTTTTACTTAGATGTCATCCGCATAGGCGAGCACTTGCGTGACCCCGTTCATCACCCTGCTTCAGTCCGTCCCGGATTTCAAATGCTTCTCAGAGGTGGATTTCTATTCTAACTCGCCCTTTGTTTTCGTTCATGCAGATTTGAATGAGGGCGGCATATTTTTTCGGGATTCCCAGCTCAACTACAATATGGTAGAGTCTTTGCCTTGCGACTGAGTCGTAGGCTTTTTTAAAGTCAACGAACAGTTGGTGAACCGTCTCTCCGTATTCCCACTTCTTTTCCAGTAATTGAGTTATTGTGAACATTTGGTCGCTCGTTGAGCGGTTCCTACGGAATCCACATTGGTAGTCTCCCAGTATTTCTTCAGCGTACGGTGTGATTCTCGCCAGTACCACATTTGTTAGTATTTTTTATGTGGTTGGGAGCAATGATCATCATCATCATCATCTTCGGCACTACAACCGGGAGACGGTCTTGGCCTTTTTTTTAGCAAGTCCTGAGGCTTGTTAAATTTTCCATAATGATTTGTTTTTTTCCGGGCAAGGTCATTAGTCTTGCGCCAGAGGCTCCCCGACGGGAAATCGAACCCCGGTCTCCCGCGTGACAGGCGGGAGCAATGATATTCCTCTATAATTTTTGCAGTCAGATCTGTCCCCTTTTCTGAAAATGGGGACGACCATTGAAGTTTTCCATTCTTCCGGAATGACTTCCTTATCCCATATTGTTTTGATGAGTTTGTGGATCTTTCTCCTCCATGCTTCACAAGCTCTACCGGTATGCAGTCGACTCCGGGGGCCTTGTTGTTTTTCAATCGGTTTATTGCGTCTTCAACTTCGTCGAAAGAGGGCTCTGGGATCTGAGGCTCGGCTGTAACATACGTACGTTTATTTGTGGTTGATGGGTGCGCACATTGAGCAGGTTTTCAAAGTACTGCTTCCATCTTGTCACGATATTGTTTGTTTCTGTTACCAGACAGTCGTTTGTGTCTCGGATTATTTGGGCTCTCCCTCGGTAGCCATTTCTAATAGAATTTATGCCGGCATACATACCTCTCATATTTTTTGCTCTGGCATTTTCTATGATTTTTTCAATCCTAGTCTTCTCCCATTCGCGTTTTTTGCGTTTGAAAAGTCTCGATGTCTCTTTCCGAATTGTCGCGTATCTGACTTCATAATGTCTTTCTAAGTGGATCACTCTGAGGCGTTTAGGTTCTTTGATCTTCGCCCTGCACTCATCATCAAACCAAGCTTTGGACTTAATTGTTTTCTTAAATCCTAATACGCCCATTTAGTGCCCAGATTATTGGTTTCCCCTTCCTCACCACTCCCATTCTCTAGGATGCTAAATTTATTCGTTAGTTCCTCTTGATATTCAGCCCTTTTGCGTAGGTCTTTTAGTTTATCAATGTCGTACTTTTGGCTTGTCTCCCGTGATTGCCCATGTGGGTTTGCTGCGAGCGGACTTTTAATTTCGCCCATCACTAGAAGGTGATCGGAGTCGCAATCTGCTCCTCTATATGATCTTACGTCAAGGATATTCGTGTGGTGTCTTTTGTCTATGAGGAAGTGGTCTATTTGGTTACGCGTTACGCCGTCGGGTGATATCCATGTGGGTTTATGGATTTGCTTGTGCTTGAACATCGTGCTTTTCACTACCACATCTTTGGACGCTGCGAACGTGATAATTCGAATTCCATTATCGTTTGAAATGTCGTGTAGGCTCTCCTTACCTATAGTTGGTTGGAAGATGTCTTCTTTTCCAATTTTCGCATTGAGGTCCCAGGGTATACCCCTGGCTGCAAACTATCTAATGGGCACGGTGACGCCCAACACTCCGGATTAGGGGTGGTAGATCTTTGTGTGTTACTCCTCGCTAGCCTGTCTGACATGGGTGGCCCTACTGGAAGCGTATGCTTCCGTCAGCATAGCCTGAGCGATTCATTGTAGTTTAAGCCCCCGCAACACGTTAAGGTTTCTACCAAGCGGGGGTTTTTGAAGTTCATATAAGTCTTATTTATTTTTTTCATAGCGAAGTTCAGTGAAGAAAAGTGTTAAGTAAAACTCAAAAATGAAACGTGTACTTGTGACACGCAATGTACTCTTCTTTGTATTTGTATTGACCTATAGACACAATAATGAAATTAAAAAAATTACCAAAGTGTATCTAATTGTTTAATAAAATGTTAGAAACGATTTTTAAGATTGACTTTTATTTTAGTGACATTTCTTTTTTTGGGAAGGATACCAATCCAAAATATTTTTATTTTTTGTGAAATTTGCGAGGTTTGTGGCTGTATAACCTGTAATTAGACAACAGAAATTGAGAAGTATACGTTGTGAAGACGTCTTTACAACTTTGAAAACTCCCTCTTTACGAACCACAAGCTGATATTCAGTACGATATTTTTGCGTTTTTTTACCTTTTAGTTGTATGTTGATACAATGTTCCGCCAAACACTGTTCGCAGAAAAACAAAATCAAACGAAACCAGAGCGAACGCTGTCGCCAATCAATCACAGAGATATTAGTTCCTCGATTCTTTATTTGTCTTTATTAATACAAATTGTTTTGATGTTTCACAATACAAGGCTCGTAATAAGGTGTATGTCACAAAAATAATTCGACAGTCACTTGGAAGCTCACAGCTCTCAGTTTTAATTAATATTTGTTCTTAAGGAAAATAACACCACAGGATCTTACTAGTCCGCGTCAACTTTTTCAGCGATTGTTACTTTTGAAGTTCACAGAAGAACATTCGTTAAGGAGTTAACGCTTGAACACCAATCGTTTATGATTGTTGCAATTGAAGTTAAGAAACTACAAAAGAAACACAAGTTACTGAGCTAAAGTTTTAACACACGTACGGCGCGACCTTCTCGATTAACCTTCCTATACCTCTTCTCAGAGTAGACTAATCTTTCTTTTCTAATACATTTTTCTATCCGTCTACCATTCTCTTCCCCTCGCCTGAAAAAGAAATTTCCCATTTCGTTTCTCATTTCCTTATCTCTACCCTGTTCGAAGAATCGAGCGTACCGCCACTCATTTCTCGATGCTTTCATGGGATTAGTTTGCGTTACCCATCTGGCTTACGACAACAAGAGTTTTTGTGTGCTTCAGATGGGTAACAAAGGAACCGTGGGATTGGGTATCGGTTTCTAGGTCACATTTCCAAGTCATAAACATCTGGCGTGCGATCTGCGTTAAAATGTTTATGATTGCTCGAATTGTGTGTCGGCGGCGAATCGCTAAGCCTTTGTTTGTACACGTGCGCCTCTTGGTTTTGGTACCTTGCGAGGAAATTAGGGTGCTAATTGCTATTAGCTATATGAGGAGATATGCGTTATTCTGTTTGTTTTCAGAAAAATGCGTTTAATGGATGGATTGCGTAAATGGATGCATTGGTTGGATGCGTTGAATTCAATATTAGGAAATTTTGAACGTTAAGTTCGATTGATTTTTACTATTGAATTCAATGTTGGGATATTTGGTATGTTACCTTTGTTTCAGGAGGAAGGAAGGACTTTGAGGAACGTGTCTGTGGGCACGTGTAATGGATATAGGTGAGTATGTTCCTTGGTGGAATGACGATATCTCAACCTATAGTGGGTTGTGTGGTTCGTAGAAGCGTCACATTATCCTAACGGGAATTGTCTTATATTCCCACAAAGATTCTGCTCACATGAGACTGCAGACATTTAAGTGAACAAGTTGAAGTCGCTGCGACGATAACTCTCATTGCTGCTCGGGAAAGGTGATCGGGTTTGGTTCGAATACGGGTTGTACAGGTTGTAACGCCTTCATTGAATTTATCCCCGGCAGTCCGCGGACCATCTTCTTCGACAAAAGCAGCCTTAAAGAGTTGAAGTTGACGTGTCCTAGCTTTTCATCCCAAGACATAAGAGATCCATATTAAACGCTTGATGTTCCTGTTGTACCGCTGCTGATCTATGTCCTTTCATTCACGACTAGGTACTACAAACCGTTTCTTTTTCAGCTTTCATTATCAGGAGTTTCACCCTATTCAAGATTTTAGCGCTGCCACCTTTAAAAACACTTTGTAGCCCTGCTGATCAAAGTGAGGTTATTAATAAATTTTGGAACTAGTAAAGTATTGCAGAGATAAAATGTTCTGTTGCAGATTCACTGGATGCAACCAGTGAATTAGCAATTGAACGCAACCATCGTACCAGATAACAACTGTCAGCAACTAGCTGACATGTTTGTTGTTATGGTTGTGTAGCGATCCTAATTCGCTACTCCTATCTAAATCTCCAATAACATCAAAAATCCTATCCATAATCCCATAACAAAAAACCCAAATTTCATATCGAATCAATGAGCGATAAATTAAACAAAAGTTAATTATCGCACATTGATTCAAATTCCACATAACACATCCAAATCCCATATTGAGTCACATGTACAACGAATTTAACCAAAAGTTAATTCATCATACATTGACTCAATTCCTAAAAATCCTAGCATCATGAAATGCTAAATTCAAAACGCATTTCATGATTCCCTTCCCAGAATCTATCCAACAAAATCCTTTAAAAAATTCTCGGAACAAAATTCCAATCGAAGCACGCCAAGCCTTGCGTGCGCTTCTTGGAATTTTGACATTAAAATAGTTGACAAAAGTCAACTCCAAAACCTATAAAAGGCGAGTGCATTTCAGTTTCATAATCAGTAGATCACCAGAGGCCGAACCTCTGGCCAACCAAGTAATAATGCGATCAGTACCATTACAGAGGCCGAACCGCTGGCCGACCGAAGTGTCCACTTTTAAAACCGTATCTTTTTTCAGTCCCAATAAAACTAGCACATTTTTTATATTAACTAAACCCGGTTCGGTCTTTTATTTTTTCACCGTCAACGCTCCGGGCTCTTCTTCCACCGTTTGGGAAAGCACGGCTCGGAGTACAACAGTTGTCAAGGTGACAGAAAACAATTTTACTCTCTCTTCTTCGTCAACCTTGCTAGCGACCAGTTCGTTTATAACTATAATCCGTTCCAGTCTAAGAGATCAATAAAGCAAATTCAAATTTATTTACAGTAAATAAAAGGAGTTATTCGTTGAAAATAATCTGGACATTCTTCTGGGATTCAATCAAGTAATCTGCAAGTTCTGCTGGGATTCCTTCAAGGTATTCGTTTCACTTTGTTCCTTTCAGCAACTATTGTTTTCAGCCAGCGGACAACATTAATTCATGTCAGGAGACATCACTGTTCCTGACGCCAGCAATCCAGCCCGCAACAAGACAAGACCGATTGTTAGTGGAAGGTGTGACCAACGCTTTTTGGACACACACTTTCCATTGCGAACACGAATGCCAGATTCAACGGTTCCAGTTCCCTTTACGTCTACCATGTGGTTCTCAGCTAATTTTATATGATTTGGCTACCCACTTTATTGAGAATAGCAAATCTCGACTCCTCAACACACATGTGTGAAGTTGCTTCGCTGTCCAGGCACCACAATCGTTGGTTCGACTCACATCTAAGTTTTGCTGATTGTTATGTTATACGATTAATATTTTTTTGTATTACCTTACCTGAAGTGGGTAGGGCCGCTCTGGCTGCTTCAGGTTGCAAATGGCCTTTTGCTTTTGTTTTGTTTTTTTGTTTTTGTCTTGTATCCTAGCGGCTTATGGCGCTAGGATACAAGACCTTGCCCGGAAAAACAAATGATTATGGAAAATTTAACATGCCTCGGGACTTGCTAAATAGGGCCAAGACCGGATCCCGGTTGTAGTACCGCCGATGATGATGATCCTAGTGGCTGGAGTGGGTAGGTCCGTCCTGTTTCTAGCTATGCTGGGCTTGGGAAGTCGGTGTCTGATATTTCCCGAAGGGAAATCATACTGTTGTGTTTAGTAGGGGTTAGTTTCGGGACACGAGTCTCCTGATCCTTAAAAGGACAAGGCGATCTCTTAAAACAGACCGCTCCTGAAAACTTGTCCTACAAGGGGTCGTTACCGTGCTTCCTCTGATCCAGAGGGAAGAGCAACGTCCTTTTGGTTTGGCCTCAGTCTTGATGTCTTCACTTGGTCTTCCGTGGGGGGCAGGTGATACTTCGCTATCAGTCAAGTTAAAATGAAACAAGTTGATTCGCGTATTTTATTTCCAAGTGGTTTTTATTTTCCAGGATTCCTCTATTCTTCTAGTTACAACTCAGATATTCTCCTGGGAGTACTTCCTCCAGGGACTAGATATG
Organism: Microdon myrmicae; assembly: GCA_963931805.1. Taxonomy (NCBI): domain Eukaryota; kingdom Metazoa; phylum Arthropoda; class Insecta; order Diptera; family Syrphidae; genus Microdon; species Microdon myrmicae. The sequence continues at coordinate 35,094,073 of OZ007498.1, read as the reverse complement.
ATGTTACGAGGATTGCCTCTTATGTTTCGGGATTTGGCAACCGTAGTGTTGCAATCCGGCAATTGACAGCTCTGTCGTAAAGTTGGACATTTTTGAGGTTATACGCACTCAGAACGTTTTGATATACGAGCGCTATTTGTGTTGTTTACAGTAACTTAAAAGATTCATCTCGGCCCAAAAATGTAATTAAATCGTCAACATTTTCGTGCGATTATTTTTTACAACTTTCGGCGTGGATTAACTCAGCAACTGTGCATGGATGAACTTGATTCAATTTTTGGCGATGAAGCTCCATCAAGGACCAGTGGTTATCGATGGTATGGTGAATTCAATCGTGGTCGTAGTTCACTCCAAGATGAAATTCGTGAAGGTCGTCCAAAATCAGTTGTTGTTCCGAAAACCATTGATGCTGTGCGCGAACTGATATTGGAAGATCGTCATGTGACCTATCGTGAGATTGAGACAACCTTAGGCGTTAGTGGGACCAGCATACATTCAATATTGCATAAACATTTGACTGTCAAAAAAATTTGTTCGCGTTGGATCCCACACAGTTTGTCAATCGCCCAAAAAAAGGCTCGAGTCAATTGGTCGAAAGAAATGCTCAAAAAATACGGTCGCGGTGCTTCGAAACACGTCTATGACATCGTGACAGGTGATGAATCGTGGATTTACGCGTATGAGCCCGAAAGTAAACAGCAGTCGACTGTCTGGGTGTTTCAAGGTGAGCCAAATCCAACAAAAGTTGTTCGCGCACGAAGCACTTACAAGCAAATGGTCGCCTGTTTTTTCGGAAAAACTGGACATGCCGCAACCGTACCACTAGAGCAACGCAGAACAGTCAATTCTGAGTGGTACACAACCATTTGTTTGCCAGTTATCTTCCAAAAAATCAGGAAAACCAACCGCCGAAGACGGATCACTCTTCACCACGACAATGCGAGCTCTCACGTATGGGCTGCGACAACTGCATTTTTGAACACCCAAAACATCGATTTGATGGGTCATCCACCGTATAGTCCTGACTTGGCACCGAATGACTTCTTTTTATTCCCGTACGTAAAAAACAAACTGAGAGTTCAACGTTTTTCGACACCTGAAGAAGCGGTTGCTGCATTCAGAATGCATGTGTTGGAGATACCTCAATCAGAGTGGCAAAAGTGCTTCGACAATTGGTTCAAACGCATGCAAAAGTGTATAGATATTCATGGGGAATATTTTGAAAAACAATAAAGTGATTTTCGATGATCAATATTTGTTTTTGTTCTCTAATCCCGAAATATAAAAGGAAACCCTCGTAATACTTTATTTTGTTGTCCTGTGGTGTTGTCAAGCTATTACCCAGATATATCCCTGGCATGATCTCGGATTTTGTTATTATCAGTTCTTTACTGAGTTTTCCTTTAAATGGAATCTCCATTATTTGTTGAGATCGTGAATGCAATTTTATGAGATCGATTTTGGCATTTCGTTTCAAATTTACTGGGGATATTGGAGTTTCGGGTTCACCTTTTCCTGAACTCAGTTTTTTGGCTGTTTCCTTACCTTTTCTGTTACCACAAACTTTATTTAAAGGGGGAGAGGAAGATTCAAGGGTGGTTGGTTTCATTGTGTTTGTCACAGCATCAGATCCGGTCCATAGACAAACGGACTCGGATGTTTATTCACGAACGGTGTTATCTAATTTTTCATGAATGCCTGTATTTTCCGTGGAAGACACCTCGTAAGGCGTGGCATTCTGAATATTTTCCTTGACCTCATTTTTGTTCCCTAAAGGCTGCTCGAGTTCTACCATGGTTCTCTTCTTCACAGCGAATTTAAGGAATCCCTTTTCAAAGTTAATGCGGCACTGGTGCTTCGCAAGGAAATCGCTACTCAATATGCTATCGTGTTGAAAGTCTACGTTGCTTCCCACTACAAAAAGGTTATGCTTAAAGGGTATGGAGTGCCTGTCTGTTTTGAATTCGAACTCCCCCAATACCTTTCCGCATGTGCTGACCGTTTTTCCAGCAATGGTGGGTATAGTAACTGGGCCTGTGGGTGTGTATTGTTCCGCCTTGTATTGTGAGTGTGTGTGAATAGCGTGTTAGGAAGACCCAATGGGATGGGTTCAGGAATCCTCTATTATAGAGGAGAATGTTGTTGGTAAGAGTGCTTTCTTCAGTTTTGTACTGAAAAAGAAATTGTGGTAATCGGATCCAAAGAGGTCGAAGGGGAGAAGGGTCAAGAACACAAGATTCCCGTACAAGTAGGTTCTCGCTGTTCTGAATGCTTTCGAGATACTTGTATGCTAATTGTAGTAGTAGTACAAGTACTCGTCGATAGGGGTGATGAATGCGCCTTCGTCTAGGTGAAAGTTGGGGTTATGGTGGCCGTCAGGCCTTCTAGAGTGGTTGATGCATCTTCTGAGGAGTTTCCTTTCGAAAACCCAAAACTTTTCGATTTGGGCCGAAGCTATACAGGACCATATGAGAAAGCCTCCTCCTCTCGGAAACGTGGCTTAAGCCAAACTCCCGAGTATCTATCCCTAATTATACACATGTTTCTAATCCACGAGCCACTGGTCCTCGTGGAGGTACCGGATTTTGAATACACAAGTAATTCCAATTTTCCGAAATTGGGTTCACCAATATAAATAATATTGAGTACACGCCATTTAAAATCTTTTGCAAAAGCAACAAAGTGCTTGTACTGTCGTCCGTTCACCCTTCTCGGGAACCAAACTTCCCCAGTTCCGACATCACTGAGATAATCCAACAGTCACTACCTGCACCTTTCATAATAGGAGGAGAGTGGAATGCTCGGCATACTTCATTTAACGACACTAAGTGCAATAAATACGGTTGCCAACTTCTAGCACTCCTTCAACTCTCTTCATATATCTATGCGGACTGTCCATTACAGGCAACACGTATCTCTAATTCTACTAAATCAACAATCGATTTTTTCCTAAAATCCGTAGACATCTACTCACCTAACCCCTCTACAGTATCCTTCGAATTCCCATCCCATCACGGGTCCGTCCACACTACTGTCCAAATCCCTACCCTCGAACCAAGCTACTCATTCAATCCGATCCCCAATTTCTCCAGGACAAACTGGAAAAGAGTCAATAGGGACTGCCAGCTTTACAGACTATACTTTGCCAGAGTCTTTAAACCTACTCCCTGCTGAAATTGATCAAGTAGCCTTAAGAATAGAGCAAATACTAAAATGCCCTCTTCAGCCACACAACTACATCCATACCACATAATCACCTAGGAAAACCTTTACCCAACATCCTTACAAAACTGTTACGCGTAAAAAACAGCTTAGACGAAAACTACATAGCAGTTACTCCCCTTTTATTAAATATCAAATCCAACTCTTGACTACCCTGATAAATGGAAAACTAAACCAATTTCCCGACCAGGTTTACACGTCTATACTTAAAAATATTAAACCTAATCGAGATTTATTCAAAAATATCAACAGACTAACGGGTCGAAAATACAAACCTCGAATCGATTATATTATCAACTCTACTAACAATCACCCAACCCAATCTGATGTTGACATAGCAAACTGTCTAGCTAATCACTTTTATAAAATCCATCAACAAAACGACTCCCTCTCAGTCTCCAATTTTCAAGTTACCATAAATGACTACATCTCACGCACAATGATCCCATCCTTCACCCTTTCATCGCGGAATTCAACGAAACAAACAAAACGTCACATCCTCTGGATAAAGCGTCATTCCTAACAGCAGGCGAATTATCTGAATTTATAACATCACGCAACAACAAAAAGTCGACAGGCTTAGATGGAATTCCTAACCTTCTTTACAAAACTCTTCTCCTGTCAAATCTAGTCCCTATTCTCGTTCTTCTCAGCCATATAATTAACACATCAAATTTCCCAGATAACTGGAAAACCACAGTTATAGTCCCTATCAATAAGTCCAGTCCTTCCAACAACCCCAGCAACTGTCGTCCGATTTCGTTATTAAACACATTAAGCAAGATATTGGAATGCAAGATATGTCGAAATCTCCTTTCATTTGCTAATGACAACGCTATTATCCCAAATTCCCAGTTTCGCTTTCGCTCACAACACTCCACCTGTCATGCTCTGTTAAAACTAACGCACGATGTCACAACTAATCTTCAAAACCAAATCCCGACGGTCCCTATCTCCCTCGACATATCTAAAGCTTTCGACTGTGTTTGGATCTCAGGACTGCTTGACAAGCTGCAATACATATTTGGATTAAACACCCACACCACCAAACTTTTCAGTTCCTACCTCTCTGGTAGAAAATTCATGGCCAAAATAAATTCTTCCCTCTCCCAACTCAAACTAAATAACATCCAGATAAAACCTTCTAAAACCTTAAAATATCTGGGAATAACCTTTCCCAATCACCTTCCATTCTCCACCCACATTAAAAATACTTTACGTAAAACAATACAACTGAATCTCTGTAGAAGGGTGATGTGGAAACCCAACGGTCTCTCCCACAAAGTCAAACTGCTGGTCTATAAACAAATAATCAGACCCACACTCACATATGCGTGTCCACTGTGGTATCACATAACACCAGCCCAAATGGAGAAGCTATGCACTTTCGAAAGGAAATGCTACAGGCTGGTCACTGCCTTAACCGACAACCCAACTCTTACAAGTATTACAATAACGGCTTGCTATACAATGCCGCTAATATTGACCGTCTCGATAGACGCTTCCTAGAGCTGCCTATTAAATTTATTTAAAACCTCCCAAATAGTCCCAACCACATAATAACTTCACTACTACCACCTCATCTAGATAACAGGGCTCACTTCACTGAATTGTCTCCACACCAGAACTGTCTTCACCTCTGGAAGATTGGTTAATGATTCCAACGAGGTAGTGTACCATAACACCGAGCTGGCACCTAATCAATTCAAATACTGTAACATACAACCATTCTCCAACATTCTACGTTTTAACGAACAACCGGAAAGTGTTACCCCACCCGAGACCACTAACTGACCATATCCCACGCCAACCCACCTCCTTAACCATCAATCCCTATATTCCCCAACTCACATTACATATTTAACCTATTATAATATCAATTAGGTTAAGCTAGATTCAGTTAAAGTTAAATATTAGTGTTGCGGATTCGCCCTGGATACAGCCAGCGAATTCGCAATTGAATGCTACCCGTGGCACCAACCTAGAAAATGTCAACAAACAGTTGACATTAGAAATTAAATTCTGTTGGCTGTCAAACGACAACCATTTGTCTTTCTCTTCTTCGTTAATCTCTTGACGACACAAGCCGCAAATCATATCTAATCCGTGGAAATCCATTTAATCAAATAGAATAAACCAATTTTAATCACACCAAACCAACCCGCGTTGTTTCTTCTTTTGTTTGGGAAGATTCGTTAAGAAAATTCCCTCTATACTTTGGATTGCTGCTCAGTTTAGAAGTATTCTTTGCCATTTTCACATTAATTTCCAGATTATTTTAGAGCCATCACTGCACGCCAGGAGACACCATCGTGTTCCTGACGCCAGAACCCAGCCCACAACAAATGAAGAACCCTTGTTTGTGGAAGGTGTGTTCAACGCTTGTTAAGCACACAATATTTGGTCCTTCGAGCCGGATCCAGTCTGTGAATCCAATTCACTGCTGGCAGCTCGCAGCATACGAAAAGAAGCACATGGCCCAGCTTTGAACCAATGGAAAGGAATATCCCACCGAACAATAAATATCATCTTACCAACGTCCACAGTGCTATTTAATAACGTTCCGCCAACATTGTTTTAATAACTTTCCGTCAACATTGTCTAAATAACTTTCTGTCAGCATTCCTTTTGAATAACGTTCTGGAGTACTAATTAATTTGCTGCTGCACAGTCAATTTGGGAGATTGGTGTCTATTCGTGAAAGTGCAACGAAATAGTAACTGATGACCGCGATTAATTAATGTCTTACTATCCATCCGGACGAGTGGTTCAGAACAAAAACGCAATAAGAAGACTTTAATTGTGAATCCTGAAGCCGCCAGATTAGTGGCGCATGAACCAGCTGCCCCAACGACAGCTACTACTACCGCTGCTCAGACCGGCAGCCATCGTCCAGCCTAAGGACCTGCAGCCGCCAGCTTAGTGGCGCATCAACGATCTGGCCAGTGCATCTACGTGCAACCATCTCAGACGCTGCCCCTAGCAGTCACTCACGACCAACCGTTACCCAGTTCGTGGTATCCAAATCACACGGAAATGTCGGGACCAATGTCAACGCGCAGAAAACAGAACATGACAGCTACATTGGCGGAAAACATCTTGGCGACCCAGTTCGCCGCTCAGGAGCGGATGTCCTGTGCTTATCTCAATCTCGAAAAGAGAGGTCCGCCAACGTTGGTCGCGGTGAAACCACACTACACTACAAGCTCCAGAGCGAATGGGAAGACATCATACGGAACCATGAGGAGATAAAACGCCTGGCCCCTCCAAAGATGACCCGCGGCCACCGCTACTTCGTGGACAGATTCATCAATCAGGCCGAGGAGATATTTCTGAACGAGGTCACAAAATTTATTGAGGCAAAGAACGCTCTCAATGTCGACCGTCCGATCGCATCCAAGACTGCGACGGACACCGTTAGTCAACCACCAAGTCGTTTGCCGCCAATGACGCCACAACCACCTTGGTGGCCAGAAACTCCATCAACACTTGGCCTACGAATGCCAAGTGACCACCCATCCAGATTGCCATCACGAATGATGCCACCGGAACACACAACTCATACGGACAACAAAGGTGTGACGACAGACACCAAAAAGCCAACCTAGGCAGGTGCTGCCGAAGTGAAAGAAGTGAAAACTGCAGCAGCACCAACCGCTGACACTACACTACAAAGGAAGACTGAGTTCAGCACGAAGGCACCAGCAGCTGCCAGTGCACCAGCACCAACGAAGAAAGATGACACGAAATCCGATGCACCACAAGAAGGAAAGAAGCCTGCTGCAGAGAAACACGTCGCTCAAAGCAATCAAAGACCACCGAGGCTGCTCGAGGCCCAGTTTGCGCTCGGCCCAGTCGCCCCAACTACTGTCGACCACGCTGATCAATTTGACATTAGCGAGTTGCCCTCAGTGCAGTTGCCAGAAGTCGCCATCAACTAAGCGGTTAAGGAACCGCACACACTCCCAGTAAAGAAGCACCAGCAGGCCCATCACCTGGCCGTTCCTCGTGGGTTGCCAACTTACAACTCCAACCCAGATCGGGTGGCCAGTTTCATGACCAGCAAAGATAACGGCCTCCAGCGGCAATCGGCATCCTTTCACTGGAGGAGGAACCCCCCGACCATGCTCCGGACGACCACTGGAGCCAGAAGGTTCGCCAATGATTGGCGAAGGCGGGCGGAATGTTGCGGATTCACCCTGGATACAGCCAGCGAATTCGCAATTGAATGCTACCCGTGGCACCAACCTAGAAAATGTCAACAATCAGCTGACATTAGAAATTAAATTCTGTTGGTTGTCAAACGACGACCATTTGTCTTTCTCTTCTTCGTTAATCTCTTGACGACACAAGCCGCAAATCATTTCTAATCCGTGGAAATCCATTTAATCAAATAGAATAAACCAATTTTGATCGCATCAAACCAACCCGCGTTGTTTCTTCTTTTGTTTAGGAAGATTCGTTAAGAGAATTCCTGCTATACTTGGGATTGCTGCTCAGTTTAGAGATTCGTTAAGAGAATTCCTGCTATACTTTGGATTGCTGCTCAGTTTAGAGATTCGTTAAGGAGAGTTCCTGCTATATTCTGGATTGCTGCTCAGTTTAGAGGTATTCTTTGCTATTTTCACATTAATTTCCAGATTATTTTAGAGCCATCACTGCACGCCAGGAGACACCATCGTGTACCTGACGCCAGCACCCAGCCCACAACAAATCAAGAACCCTTGTTTCTGGAAGGTGTGTTCAACGCTTGTTGAGCATACAATTAGTTTAGATTAAATTAAAAAATAAAAATCCTGGTGTTCTGACCTTTTCCAGGAAAACTGTCAATGTTAAAACCTATAATACTCCAATAGTTATTCACACATTCAGTTATGTTGTATCACTAGAATTATAAATTAAGTGTAGTACTTAATGTAAACATTGATTATTGGACAAATAAACACAGTATGTTAAAAAAAAAAAAAAAACTGAAACCCAAATAGCTTGTCCTGTGCCTAATCCATCTTCACCAATTACCCCAGTTACTGCAATCACCTCGAAGTCAAGATATTCTCAAGCAAAAGAAGACATGAAAAAACGTCGCCTTGGTACGTTGCTAAGTTGATCTAATAGGCCAACTACCGGCCATGTAGTTATAAATCCAATGGCTCCACTTCCTCCTCCAACAACTCTAGGTTATTAGGTTATGATATCTACATTCTGATGAAAGTTCCGGCGAAACCGCCAGTTTCTTTGTCTGGACAAATAACTTCTTCGCCATTTGGTGGTCATAATATACCACTTTATAACACAATTGATGGGAGGCCCGTGGAACCCGATGTAGAGTCGACAATAACACTAATTACTACAAATAGGTCACCAACAATCACCTTATTATTGTCTAATCATTTGCATCCCAAAGCAGCACATATGGAAAATCTCCTGACGGATATTCATGACATTCAACGCCTTTTTGGTAACCTCAATTCCACAAAATCTTCCGTTTGGATTATATTCAGGTCGAGATCTGTAATGGAATCGAATACCACACATGGAATAACTGCTCGTGTAGACACACCCTCATCTCGATAACCACATCTCCATTGCAAATGGTAACTAAAAGAGTATATCACGATCCTTGTTCAAATCCAATACTAATAGACCCAGAACTACCTCCATCGCCGAAAAGAAAGTTGTCTATTAACGATCATCGTAAACGAAGGCAACCGTCTAGTGAGAGTAATGTTAGCAATACGAAAAGGACCACTGGTTCAACAGAATGGAATGTGTCATCTAGCGTAGTCTCATCCACATACGTCGGAAAAAGACGATGGCACACAAGGTTCAACACCAGAAATAAAAGTGGATCTCTGCGAAAAACATTTAAATCGTGACGACCATATCAATTGTATGACATCAATTGAAAAGCAAAAAGCAGTCCACTTCCGAACACATCGCACACGTGTAAGTATACCAGTATTTTCTTGCTTTCACAAAGAAATCAAAAACACACTTGCAGATGCTGCTAAATCTACCAGCATTAAATCACGGAAATTATGGAGGTAAGCAACTAAATCGTATATGTCTCTCCAAAAATCATACTGAACAAAAACACCATGACGGTTTGACAGTTCTATTTTCATAAAACTCCTACTGGAAAATATGAACCGCACATGACCAAGTCTCAAACCATACTGAACAAAAATACTACCATGGTTTGACAGTTTTACCTGTCATAACACCCTAGTGGAAAATGTACCACCACATGACCAAATGTCAAACAGTACTGAACAAATATACCATGACGGTTTGACAGCTTAGCCAGTCAAAAAATAACTACTAAAATAAGCACTTTCACATGATGAAAAGTCAAACCATACTGAACAACACCACGATTTGGTAGTTTTTCGTGTCATAAAATCCCTAGTGGAAAACGTTCCTCCTCGTAGTAATGACTGTTTGACAGCTCTTTCTGTCATAAAATAACTACTGAAAAAAGTACCTTGGCATGATGAAATTTCTATGATATTCCCAATCGGATTAGCTGCTTATAGCAGAGAAGCTTAACTTTGGTGTCAACTTTGTTGCTCCACTTCAAAATGTTGTGGAGTTGCTTAGATTAACCGAGGGCCCTTTGAAGAATGTGGGTCACATGTTTGATGAAATTCCTTTTTTAGGCATAGATGAGCAGGATTTCATCCTGTCCTGTGGTCTAATCGTAGTACCTCCGATTTGTATTCGAATATTCTGTGAATATCGAGAAGTGGGTTGGGAGTGTTTACTACTCAGAATTATAGCTACTGCTTTGGAAGGATTATGTCGAATTTTCCATCGACTGTAATACTGATAACAGTTCGCCGAGGTGACGGTTGAGTCGATTTGTTGCGAGTTTAGTGCTTTTGGATGACGTGTACATTAGGAAGTCATCCGCATAGCATATCTGGTTTATTCCCACGACCATAGGGCGAAGAATATCTCAGGTGGAGATATAAAATAGGATGGAGCCTAGAATGGAGACTTGTAGTACGCCTGCAGCGGCGTTGAATGTTCGGTATATCTTTCCATTCACTCGAACTTGAAAAGTTCTGTTTCGAACGAAGTGGTAGATGATACTACACGGCGTTCTACTAACACCAGTGGTCAACAATTTAAAGACGAGGCTTTCGATCCACGTCGCGTTAAACGCCTTTATAATGTCCAGGCTCGCCGTAGTGGTGGGCTCCTTATTAAAGAAGCGCACGCAGACGTGGTTTTGAAATACGTTGAGAGACATAGTGGTGCTTTGTACTCTTCTACATCGAAATTAGAAATCAGGTATTAGGTTCCCGTCACTCATAAAGTTGTTTAGCTCTCGTATATGAATATTTCATATATTTTGCAGATGCAAGTGAGGAGCTAAAGCTTGAGGGGTGATATGTTGATTTCTCGAGTTTGGTTATTGGACAACTGTAGCGTTCTACGAACGCGCAATTCCGCGCAGGTAAGGTTCCTACCTTCAAAGAGCTTACTTACCTGAGAACGTTGCACGCGCCCACAGACGCGTGTCCCAAAGTCCCACCATGGGGCCTGCAACTCGCAGCCAACGTTGAGACTGACACCAAAAAGCAAGGAACTGAACGTCCCCAAAGCTTTTAAGGTCAAGCTCAACAATTATAATTCATCATGCCTGAAACAAAGGTATAAACATCCATGAGTTCTGTTCCTAAAAAAACAATTCCCAAAATGCCATACATCCTGCCTGTGCCCAGGAACATCTCATCGAACCGGCAATTCCGAAATTCGATACAAAAGAATTGCTATCATCAAAGAATGAGCCGATCAACGGATGCACGTGCGGGTAATTTAATGCAAGGATCACCCAAATCCGTTGAACAACAGAAGGCAGCCACGACCTATCGCAATCAAAAATATCTCAACGAGATATGCGATGATTTATGAGGAGTTAAGCCAACAAAGGCAATACTTCGGCCCCACGGCCACGCTAAAATTTCACACCATTATAAAGATCTAATAGATTTCGATTCCGGGTACCAAGTTCATATAAGACCCACGGACTGTACGTCAAAACAATCGCCGAATATCTCTGGTCTGGGCGCCAGATGTTCTGTGCAAACAGAAGGCCGTGGAAATGAAATTCTATCACCAAATTCTATCACCAATGATAATGAATCTCCTTTCAGGAAAATAGGAAATTACCCCTGGGATGAAATAGCATGCTGCTAACAGAGATTTCCGGAATTCTGTTAGCAGATCGAATAGAAAATTTTTTCCGTACAGATACAGATACCAATTTGGAATCTGGATATCTGTGTGTGCAGACAGGCCGTCTAATTCTGATCGTCACCGGACGAGAAGGATATATCGAATATCCGTACAGAGAGGAGACCAGAGAGCCCCGCCGAGGTGGTTAATCCGCGCCAAGAATCCTTGATACTTCTCGTGTCATTAAAAGTAAAAATGTGTCGTATTAAGTGTGAGTCGATTTGTTTTCGCCTACAATATGTTTATTTAGATAGGATAAGAACGTTCTTTTCGGTAACTTACTCGGCACTTATTTCGTAAGAAAAGCAGCGAAACTTATAATTCCAAATAACAATAGACAACTACGATTAAAATAAAAATTAAAAACAATTTTGTTGGTGTTTCATTTGTAACCGCGTTCGCTCGGTGTATGTATGTTTTCTCTGCGGCAAGCAGTGTTCGGCGGAACACTTGAACAACGTATAAATCCGCCAAACAACCAATAGTATACTTCCAAGCTTGGGGAATGTTTCCCATGTTGTAGGCATGTTTGAACACAATGGAGAGCTTTATAAAGAATAAAGTAGAAAGACTTCGCAGTGAGTGGTACGATATGTTGTCGATACCGGGCGACTTCTAAGGGTTTCGAGATTCAACCAGATTCTGTAGGGTATTTGGTGTGATGAAACCGCGACTATTATCAAGTGTGTCGTTGAAGTATGCACTGTTAGCTGAGTTGAAGACAATTATTAGCTTGTTAAAGTTGTCTAATTTATTGTGAAGCTCTGAACTAATTGTTGCATTAGTATCCAGGCCAAAATCGTTTTTGGTGTCGAGACGGCCGCAGGTGCGGGTATCTCTGGTGGCATAGGATGTCTTTGGCGATGGCGTCGAAGAAGGCTGCAGGCGATTGTGGCCGATGTCTCTGGCGTCGGCGTCGTAGAAGGCTTCAGGTGATTGCAGCCGATGTCTCTGGCGTTGGCGTCGCAAAAGGCTGCAGCGGTTGCGACTGATGTCTTTGGCGTTGGCGTCGAAGAAGGCTGCAGGCGGTTGCGGCTGATGTTGGGGTGGGTAAAATGCCCGGCCTCGGCGGCGAGTGATCTGTAAGTGAGTTGATATCCCCCTCAATTATCCACCCATGTGGTGTGTGTCATACGAAATTGGCGGGAAAAATCCGGCGTCGGTTCCCGTTCTACGTGTGAGCGAGACCCACGTAGTACCGCGTCGACTCCACGCCAATTCAGTTGTGACTTTTCTTTGCATGTGAGCGTGATCGAGAGTGCGCTTGACTTAATTAGTCGAATGCCACTATCGGCGTGAGTCTACACTGGCGGCGACTGCGTGGAGGTTGTGGTTTGTGCTGAGCCGCCACATACGTTCTGGCCCACCTGAATACCCGTCAGTTTGTCTTCCAATTGTTGGGTACGGTTGGATTCTTTGTTTTATCACTGTACCAATATTTTGAATAATAGATGGGAATAATGGCTCTCTTTGTGTAAAGCGGTGACGATATCTCATTCTGCAGAGCTTTTTGCGCCCCCGGATGAAACGAAGAGTGAAATCGTCATGGGGAATCTGATAAGTCTTTTCAAGTTTATACTTCGGGACATGAATATCCGTAGTTTTGTTGCAGCGTTATTTATGTCAACCGTCGTTGGGTCTCAGCCAGTGGGAAGAGAGAGTTGGTGGAGTTTTTCGTTCAATGTGACACTGAAGTTGCCCGAATTTGTGCGCTCATAATCGGGTATGTATCTGATATATAGATAGCTGCGAATGAACGTGGTCAAAACGTTGTGGTCAGATACATCCGCCGATACTTGGGGAGGAGTGATTTGGGGAAGTAAATCTTTGGACACAAAAGAAAGTTGTTCAGGATTAAGTTTTCTCCCATACCAACCGTAGGCGCGACTATTTCGAAGTCGAGGGCATACGTGCTTTCGGTGTACCAATGGTACAATTTTGTGCCATTTGGACAAGAAACAGAGTTGTTCCAGTGGGGATGTCTGGAGTTAAAGCCGCCCCTTATGATGAAGGGTATATCCCCTGAATACCATATTAATTTACCGACATCATCGTGATTAATGGGGCCATTATTAGTTTTATGCGAGTAGTATACATAGGATATAGTCATTCTATCATTATTAGCCAGATACAATTCAACTCCGGAGTATATATAAAGGACTCAAAACGTGGGCGGTCAATGCTTCATGCAAAAATCCGGCATTAACCAGTATACAGGTGCCACCTCCGTTGATGGTGGGGCCGCAAGTGAGGGTTCGATCTTTCACATCATGGAGAAGTTGGGGATTACGGGACGTTGACAAGAATGCAACCTAGTTTCGGTTACAAGAACCACGTCCGCCTTGTTATCCTTTATGAAGTATGAAACTATCATACGCTTTGATAGCGAATGTTGACATTTACAAGGATAACTTTAGTTTTGGTATCCATTTTGGAGGGCATGTCTTACATATGCCGTGAAAATGGGTGCATCGCTCTCAGCCTCGGTTGTTAGTTTTTCATATCGCGGTCGAATATCTTCAATCAAGCGGGAGACAGTAAGTAGTTTCCTGAAGCATTGAGGATTGCCTCCTTGGAGGGTTTTGTCCCGCTACTTGGTTTTGTGGCGTTGTGTTGGCTTAGAGACTTAAATATGTTTTCGGGGAAGAGGTGGTGGGAGAGTTTTCATAATCTTTGTTTCGATCCTCTTAATCTTATCAGCGATGGCAAATCCATTTTGGATGAAGTTTTATGAGGGCTGTTTACCGAAGCTGGACTTGGCTACTTGTTTGAACTGTCCTTAGGACAGTCCTGTAACTGGCCGGATGTTCCTTCTTACCCAGTTGCCGCTTTTTGGCCAAGTTATCTCATCCTGCATATTTGTTGTGGGATCGTACTTTGCTGGTGGGAGTTCGGACTTGTCAATATGAAGGGGGATTTTCCACAACGGACGCAGCGTCGGTTAATGTTGCAGTTTCAGTAGACGTGTCCGAAACGTTGGCAGCGTTTGCATTGAGGTATTTCATTGTTATAAAATACCTCGAGAACAACTTGCTGATGCAAGGTTGGAAGCGACTTTGTCCGAATTATAGGGTTTATGTCAGATTGACCCGAAATTAAAAATTCGCCCCTCTTTTATAGTCTGTATCTACAGATATTTGGTGGAGAAAATGTATACACATTCTAAGAAACACAAACAAGATTTTGTGTGTGCTTCAATTGGAACGGAATCCTAGAAGGATAGTGAAATTTGTTTTAACAAATTCCCGGAATGTAAAGTCATGAAATGTATTTGGAAATAGGCATTTCATGATGTTGGGATTATTGGGAATTGAATCAGTGTGCGACAAACGAACATTTGGTTCAATTTGTCGCGCATATGATTCAATTCGGGATATTGAAAAGTGGTAGGATATTCAGGTATGGATGATCGTTTTTTTTTTTAATATAATAATGGGGGATTGGATAAGAGTATTGATTTAGGATTACTACACGGATTACATTCCTGTACAATGAAACCACATTCACTCTCGCTATGGTTTTACCTGATTTGATTAATTTTGCTCCACAAGTCTTTGACCATGTGACCCCGTATGCCCCATTTTCTACAATTATAAGAAAAATTATTATTATTGATTTTTGCCTTAAGCTGATTTTGCTTCTTCTGGTATTTTTGTATTTTTTAGTTGTGGTTTTAAATTCGCCAACAAAGCCGGTGATCGATTACCCTGTGGTCATTTCGAGGCTGCATCTCATCATCTTGCGATAACCAGAATCACCCACATCCGTGAAGATGTTAGGCTCGGTCTCAAGATGTCTGAAAAAGACCTTGGGGGGGGGGGGGGGGGGGGGGTTAAGGATAGTGTGGACAAGATTAGTTCAAATGTTCTCTAACTACTTGGATGGAGGGATGGTGGGAGAGAAATCATACAAGACCGGTAGGCCTTAAGTGCAATGGGAAACACAGATCACATCTTCGGCGTCTGATAATCTGCACTTTGGTCGGTGTGTGTGTGTATGACTGACTAACTTATAATACAATGACTCTACGTAAATATATTGACATAGCACATTATGCCGCAATGACTTACGGTTATTGCTTAACATAGCTGTGCTAATTATTATGCCGCAAAAACTTAACGGCTATTGCTCGATATGTTTATAGGTGGAGGCCACCGTACAGATATGTAACTCGCGTGAAAAAAGGCGATTGCCTTGGCTTCAATTAAGTAAAACGTGTAAGGGTTTACTGGACCAGTGTTCAGCTCCTAAGTCGATTTTAGTCTGTTCGATATTAACATGTTAATTCATGAGGTTTCGTCCGTTTTAACCGCCTCAATTTGTGGGTAATATTCAGAGCTGAATAGCTTCCACGTTGGTATGTTTATGTAGGCGTCTTTCGTGTTTGATAGCATATTCTTGGATAACTTCATAAATGCATTTGATCTCTAGGTCATCATGTATTTCCTGATTTGTTACAAAACGGTAGGCGTTGGTGATAATGCGAAGGAATTTATTCTGGCTTCCTTGAATTATATCTTTATTGGATTGCTTTGTACAGCCCCATAATTGGATTCCATATATCCAAACCTACAATAGTGAGAGTAATCAAGTCGCGAAGATTAAGATGGGCCGGACACGTAGTACGAATGGGCGATGATAGGACCGTGCATAGAATTCTGGACCGTAAACTAACGGGAAAGAGACCGACAGGACGGTCGCGACGGAGATGGGAGGGCAATGTTAGATTGGACCTCGAGGAGATCGGGTCGGATGGTCGAACGTGGAGGGAGAACGCACAGGACAAGGAACAATGGCGGAGCCGAGTCGGTGAGGTCATGAACTTCCGGGTTCCTACAGGCCAATAAATAATAATAAATATCCAGATCGGCTTCATGATAGATTGATAGATCAATCTGTTACAATAGAGATTGAGTTGAGAGTGATTCCCGATTATCCAATACATCTGTCTCCGTTCAGCTTTATTTGTTCAGCTTTTTGTTTCACCTAATGTCTCCAATTTAGTCTGCTATACAATTTAATTTTTCAATCAATGGTCCAATTTCGTCGAGTGCCTGCTGCAAGTGTTGTTTTAACTGTATCATTCGCAAAGTTGCCTATGAATGTGTTCTTGGTTGTTGGAATGTCTACTGTGTATAGTAAGTAGAGGGAAGATCACAGGACACTTCCTTGCGGTACCCCTGCTTCTATTGGATAGACGCTAGAGTGAGCTCCTTCGTGTGTTACTCTGAATGTTCTCTGAGACAAGTATGAATCGAGAGTTGGCAATAGTTTGTTGGAAACAGTTTACCCATTTTATATATAAGACCTTCATGCCATATTTTGTCGAATGGTTGGGAGACATCAAGAAAGATAGCTGGGCACTATTTATTTTCTTCGAAAGCGTTTTCTATTGCTGTGGTTACACGGTGAACCTGTTTAATAGTTGAGCGTTTATTCCTAAAGCCAAATTGAAAGTCTGGCATATTGATGAGTAGCTTGAGTCCTTTGAGGAGTTTTGAAATGATTGGCAATAGCGATATGGGTCTGTGGTGTTTCTAACAGATACAGACACAATACACAAACAAATAGTGAAGAACACCGGACCAAAATCGAATAAGAAAATGCATCAGAGCCGTATACCATAACGATAACATAACAAATCCACATCAGTCGAATGTACTTGAGTTTAGAAATCGAATTCGTACACGCGCAGTGGCCTGATGTGTTGAGCATGGGTTCCACTTTTAGTGATTCTAACTGTCCTAGCGTCAGTTCGAATCACACGTTCTTCACTATCGTCGCAATACGCGATAGGTCTATAAGACGCTACTTCTTCTGCTGGTTTATCTGGTTTCTGAGCATAATTATCTAGGCTGTTTTGAATGAATTCGGAATGTATCTTAGTCGAAAGCAAGCTTTAAACAAATATGTTAGTACAATAACAGCTTTTCGAGGTAATTCCCGTTACATGCCAGGTGATATTTCATCGATACCTGGTGCTTTTTTGTAGTACAAACTTTTGTCGATTTCTTGGGCAACCCCCATTGGGGTCACTGGTTTGATTGTTTGCTCAGTTTGATACCTAGGTGAAGGATCAATACTAGTGTGGATGTTGTGTGGTTTGAACACTGAAGTATATTTTGTTATATTATCAGGGATGTACCTCAACGGGCACGGTCGCTGGGGTGCGTAGTCCAATAGACCATATAACCCCTGATTTTTATGAAGCTTGTGGCGTATGTATCTTAGCCTAGTGCCGGCACGGGGACGAGTCCACTAAGATTCCACCGTCTGCTATTGTTCACCACCGCGATAGTTCACTGAACAAATAAAAACTGAGTTCCACAGCGATCCGTTGTGCGAGAAGAAAAATAAAACACACTGTGATTTGATTTGTTGTAAACTGTTTTTATTTTATTGTTAATTATCGTTACGATGGCCGGTTTGTATAATAATTATCTACCTTCGTAACACAGAGGATTGTCGCACAGCCGTTTCCCTTTCTTTTTAATTTTATGTATCTTCGGTTAGACTGTCACATTTCTGCAAAAGGATTACCGAACATCATTATTCTTTCACTTTCCAATCTATTACATCAACACCAGCGAAGGAAGGTTACAGCATTAAATTTCTAGGCTTACTTATTCAGTAGATGTCAACGTTAACGCAAAACAAATGTTCTATCAAACCACGAACTTGACTTCCGCGTGCGCACTCTCCTGGTGTAGAAACTCGACTGACGCGTGTGGAAAAGTTCATCGTGTCGTGGCAATGGAGTCATATCTAAATAAATTCACTGCCGCTTACTAGGAACTTTAAAAAGGGTTACTATGCTTGCATAGGGGATTTGGTTCCGGAGAATCGCTGCCATACAGGGTGAGTTAAATTTCTCTGGCGCTATGTATACGAGGAAATTGGTTTGGAAATACGACCAAGTATAGGCATGAATTGTCGGTTAGACAAAGGAATGTGGGTCTTGGTTGTTGCGATGGTTGTTTCGCGGAAATGCAACGCATCGTGCTTGCCAGTAAGGAGAATTGGTGTTGGGTAGGATGGGAGCCGAAATGATTTTCGGGGAAACTAAATGATGCTTGGTTACAAGCGAGGGAATAGATTAAGCAGGAAGTAAGCCGGAGTGATTTTCGGGGGAAATTAGAATCACTTAGTTACAAGCGAGGAATATAATTTAAATAAGAAATTAACCAAAGAGGTTTTTGGAAAAATGTATGCGGTTTGGTTTAGTTGGGGGAGATGATGAGTATTCCGTTGTGAATTTGAATATGCATTTATTACAGCTTGGGGAATGGATTCTTGGTAGGTTTGGAGATGTATGCAAGTGCAGATTTAAGAACGGATGCTCTTGCATATTGGGATGTGCTCTTTGCCTGTTTGCGCATGGATTACATATTTGGGTTATGGTGACGCGCTGTTAGCTGTCAAAATTGGTTGGGATTGTGGGTTGGTTCTCCGTGTGGTATAGAGAACCCCAACAAGCTCATATGAGAAAAGTGTGTTTCAGATAACAACGCAATATCTATGTTGTGTGCTCTCATAAATATTTCTAGTTCTTGAGCGCTTTGGTTGAGTCCGTTTGCGCTACACGTGATTATTCGTAGGAGCCGATTACTCATTGTGTTTATTTCTTGGATTTCTTGCTCGGTAGTTTTTGAAAATGTTCAAGTTTTCCTACCCTTTCTGTTAGCTGGTTGATGCTTTTTTTGATCTCGTCCTGGAATACACTGAACATCTTCATCATATCCATGATTGTAGGCTCGTTATTGACAGGTTGTTGTCTGCTTTTATTATCTGCTTTCTCATTTGGTTTATTGTTCATTTGTGTGTTGCTAGTATCAGTTGTGGTTGGCCCCGCTCGCTGTGTATTTTTTTATTGTAGTCTTTGAGTGACTGTAGTTTTCTTTGGATGCTGAGCTTTTAATTTTTTTTGATATACTGAGCATCCCTTGTAACTAGCTGGATGGGCATTATCGTGGCAAAGCGCACATATTGCTAGGCATTTTTTCGAGCATTGGGTTGTGTGGTGAAGCCCAGCACACTTAACACATTTTGAATTATAGTTGCAGACCATTTTTATATGACCAAGCTGTTGCCAATTATTACATTGAGGTACTGCCCTGTGAGTAGGGCGTTAGAATATACTCACAGCAAGGCCGGCTTGTCGTAAGAGGCGACTAAAGGCCGAGAGAAATACCACCCCATCAAGCTTTAGGCTCCGTGAAATGGTCGGGAGAAATCCCTGGCCAGCTTTCGGAGCTTGGCTGATGGACCGGTTCGAGAAAAGGTTAGTTAGGTGGTAATCGGTCCCAAGGTGAGATACCACCCCGTCACGCTGTACATTCCGCGATATCGCCGAGAGAAATCTTCGACGGTGCTTCGGATGTGTGGCTGATGGCGCGGACTGACACGGGGATAAGTCATGATGGTACCTTCTGATATAAAGAATTCCGGAGGTAAACTAGTCTCCCATTCGGATCTCCGGGGGGGACTATGTCAGGGGGAACATCATGCAGATATCATGATAAATAATGGAACTTTGAGAGGTTCGTCATCGCATAGCCGGGCTCGCTCTCGAGGCTCGGCCCACGCTCGACTGGTGACGGCATTTTGTAACATCAGGGGCATCGGTTTCACCAATACCAATGTAAACGCCGTCCACCAATATTTGCAAACAACGAAACCTGATATCCTTGCCCTAACTGAGACCCAGGTCGATTCGTCAACTGATTCGACATATCTTCGTTGCTCAGGATACGACTTACATTAGAGATTCCGTTTTAAGGGCGGAGTCTGCGTCTTCGCACGGTCCCATCTGGCTTGCCAGAGGATGGAGGCGTTGGAACCCAATAATATGGACATCATATGGTTGAGGGTCGTGCTGAGGAATTCCGTTAAATTTCTTTGTTGTCTTTACCGCTCCCCGAATGACGATCGACCAGCGACATTTTTTCGAACATCTTTTACACACCGTCGACTGGATACAGATCAACCACCCAGCATTTGAAATTATTGTTCTTGGCGATTTTAATGTGCACAATTCCGACTGGTTGTTACATTCTAACAGAACCGACGAGGTTGGGAGGCTGGCGGAGATGTTTGCTGTAAGCCACAACTTGACTCAACTCGTGGGCGAGCCAACGCGAGTGCCGGATGCCCAAGGCGATTATGCGAACACCCTATCTGTTTTTGACATCCGAACCGAGTATTTATACCGTAGAGGTTTCTGCGCCACTGGGAAACTCAGATCACTGCTTAGTATCTGTCGCGCAAGCACTTGCATATCAAGCGAATAACCGGCCTGGGCAGCTTCGCCATGTATGGCGGCATGAGGCAGCTAACTGGGACGATTTGCGAGATTTCTTGGCATCCTTTCCATGGTCCGAGGTGTGCCTCGGAAACTCCGATGTTAATGCTTGCGCGGAGTCGGTATCAGAGATTATTCTTCTGGGGATGGAGAAGTATATTCCACATTCCATCAAACGAAGTTCGTCTGATAAACCTTGGTTTGATAAAAAATGCGAGCAGATTACAGCGGCGAAAAATAGAGCTTTTAAGCAATGGCGCTCAAATCCCACCGATGTTAACAGAACAAATTTTGTTAGAATCAGAAACACGTGCAACCAGACGATTGATACCGCGAAGAAAGCTCACAACGACAGGGTGATCGATAAGCGCCTTCGGTGGCCGACTGGTTTGCGCTCCTTCTGGTCAATGGCAAAAGCTGTCAGTGGTAACTTCGCATCCTCCTCTTTCCCTCCGTCGATGACAGACAGCTGGACGTTCGTCAAGAATTCAAAGGACAAAACTAATGTGTTCGCGAATTTATTTTCCGCGAATTCATACCTCGAACCCGGCCTTTTGTAGCCGCCTGTGATCTCGCCGGTACGGTCTGCGATGCGGGATGTGAGATTTCGTCCGCGCACTATTCGAAGCATTCTACGTGAACTGGCTTGTACGAAGGCAACCGACCCAGACGGAATACCAGCAATAGTCCTTAAGATTATTTATCTTATGCACGGAGGACCTTTCCTGCCTGCTGGAAAATCGCTCGAGTTCAGCCAATCCGAAAGACGGGAAAAAAGTGTCTTCCACAAAATTACCGTCCGATAGCATTACTGTCTATTTTATCTAAAGTAATAGAAAAAGTCATCAATACAGAGTTAGTTAAGTATTTGGAGTGCAAGGACTTCGGAATGATCGTCAATACGGATTCCGTGGCAGGCGGTCCACGGGAGACCTTTTGACACTTATAACCGATATATGGACATCTGCGATTGAACGGCATGGTGAGTCAAGGGCGGTCGCATTGGATATCTCCAGGGCTTTTGACCGCGTCTGGTATGGGGGATTGCTGAGCAAACTTCGTTCACATGGACTTTCCCAACTGCTTTGCGACTGGAGGAGGAGCTTCCTTGAGAATCGATCGATCCGGGTTGTTGTGGACGGCGAGTGTTCGGATCTGTATCCTGTTAATTCGGGGGAGCCCCAATGTTCTATTTTGGCTCCAACCTTGTTCTTGCTTCACATAAATGATTTGTTGGAGACAACGGGTAACAAAGTGTTCAGTTTTGCGGATGATAGTACGCTTGTTTCCTCCTTTTCAAGTGTTCGGCCGACTGGTGCATTTGCGTCGCATCAGCTGAGATGAAGACAGATTGACTCTATGAATCAGGATCTAGATAGGGCCCTGCAGTGGAGAAGGGCCAATCTCGTCGACTTCAATGCAGCGAAGACACAATATACAACATTTACAAAGAAAAGTGGATCAACGGTTCTTTGCCGGATTATTTCGTAAGGTCCCTGCTGGATGATGTCGTAGTGTTCCGCCGAACACTGCTTACCGTGGAGGAAAAATATACCAGTGGAGCGAACACAGTCAATAAATGGTACACAACACCTTTTAGTTTTATTACTTGTTTATTGTTTATTAATAATCACACAGTTCACACCAATTGATCAACGCGCGTTTTTTTGAGATGCTTTTTATTTTGCATTCGCTGCGACAACCGACACACGTTCGACTCACTTTCTCTTTGAAATTTTATAAAACTAAGTCGTGGTTACTATTGCCACAGAATCTCGACTCCCGTTCGACCTCTTCAAACTTCTCGTCCCGATGGCTATCAAAATCAAACTGTCTGTCTGCCCACACAGATATCCAGATTCCAAACTGGTATCTGTATCTACACGGAAAAATGTTTCTACTTGCTCTGCTAACAGAACTTCCGAATTTCTGTTAGCAGCATGTTATCACGTCCCAGGGGTGATTTTTCATTCCTGAAAGAAGAAAGTCATTCTTGCATACATCATTATCATTGGTGATACAATTTAATTTCCACGGCCTTCTGTTTGCACAGAACATCTGGCGCCCAGACCAGAGATATTCGGCGATTGTTTTGACGTGCAGTCCGTGGGTCTTATTTGAACTTGGTACCCGGAATCGAAATCCATTAGATCTTTATAATGGTGCGAAATTCTAGGGTGGCCGTGGGACCGGAGTATTGCCTTTGTTGGCTTAACTCCTCATAAATTATCGGATATCTCGTTGAGATATATTCGATTGCGATAGGTCGTGGCTGCCTTCTGTTGTTCAACGGATTTGGGTGGTCCTTGCGTTAGATTACCCGCACGTGCATCCGTTGATCGGCTCATTCTTTGATGATAGCAATTCTTTTGTATCGAATTTCGGAATTGCCGGTTCGATGAGATGTTCCTGGGCGCAGGCAGCATGTATGGCATTTTGGGAATTGTTTTTTTTTAGGAATAGAACGCATGGATGTTTATACCTTTGTTTCAGACATGATGAATTATAATTGTTGAGCTTGACCTAAAAAGCTTTGGGGACGTTCAGTTCCCTGCTTTTTGGTGTCGGTCTCAACGTTGGCTGCGAGTTGCAGGCCCTATGGTGGGACTTTGGGGCACGCGTCTGTGGGCAACGCTCTCAGGTAAGTAAGTTATTTGAAGGTAGGACCCTTACCTGCGCAGAATTGTGCGTTCGTAGAACGCTACAGTTCCACAGCTGATGACGAATGGCCGGGCCCTCGAGGCTGGGGGAAAGTTTTAAATTGCTCAGTGTCACGGTCCGTGGGAATGTATCATGGCATAAACACGTGTCGAGTATCGCCAGGTCAGCCTCAGAAAAACTGAGCTATTTTTTTAGACCCAAGAAATATTTTACTCCAGCCCAACTTTTTCTCCTACATAAATCCCAAATTAGACCCGCGCTAAAAAAAAATTGATCTAACCCTTTTGGGTGGTTTAATCGATACTTTGCACCATAATGATTTTTTGATTTCATAAACTGTTTTGTTATTCTCTTTTTGAACTATATCGACATAAAACAATGGGAAGGCTTTAAAGATTTTTTTCTCCATTATTTGACGTGGTGCTTCTTCTGATATTTGTTACCTTTACCCTCTATGATTTAATGAGAATAATACATTTGCAATCATATCTATGGACATTGAAGCTGGAAATCCTCTGATTACGAATCTAAATAGTGTCTCACTTTTTAGTTGGTAGGTATGATACTCTAAGTCTTGGGTTCTTATATCCGTCTTAAGGGAATGTCATTTCTCTTTAACTGCTCTGTATGCATTTTCTGTTTCGCATGTTATTTTTATGTCATTATTAGATAATGCTTTGAATTCAATTTTGTCTTTCACTACAGACAAACTGCCATTTCTAAATACATGAAAATCCCTTATATTCCTCACATTGATTGGTGGTGGCGGGGGAGCTTTTCTGTCTGTGGTAACCTCTTTTCTTGAATCACGTACTGATTGTTTACAGTTGGTATTGTATTTTGTTTAAGACTGTTATCAGGTTTTTCTTTTCTTATAAACTGCAGAGGTTTCCCTTTCCAGATCTTCTTCGTCTGTATGGTATTCTGTTCGCAAAGGGATAGTGGCACATGCCTGCGATTGCATTTGGTTTTCCATTGTGTTGATTTTGTGAAGCATTTCACTTATCACCGCTTGTTGTTGTTGGTATGCTGCTGCTATCTGTTCATACGTCATAATGTTGCCGTTATTCGTATTACTTAGCGGGATATTTCGTTGGTTGAACGATGTAGTGTCCATTATTATTTTACACGTGTTTTGTTATGTTTTTTACACATTTTTTGTTGTGGTTTACACTATTCACTTATCACTATTGACAGAGAACCCGCGTACGGGCTTATTTTCTTTCAGTTTTCTTTTTTTTTGCGTGTGTATTCGATGTGTGGCGGCTAACACGATATAAAACGTCTTTGCCGTTCAAACGTCAAGTGAACACTGAAAAGCAATATGAACACTTATTTTCTTATAGGTAGGGAAAAGGGGGAAGCGAGTGAGATCTGACAACTAACTGGCAGTGCGATCTACCGTGGAGTGGGTGGAAAAATACAAGATTTGTGGGAATGAATCCGTTCAAAGACGATACAGGAATGCATACAGTTTTGAATATGGCTCCTCTTAGCAGAGATAGGGAGCAAAGTTAAGTAAAATTAACTTTTAAAGTCATACAAATAAATATTTATTTATATTTATTATATAACTTACATTAGTTATATAATCATACACCAATGTGTAATACATATAAATGCCAAAAAGAAGTGGTTGAATAAAAGAACCTTTTACTCTGCATTTATATATGTATACTCATTTACAAAGGTTTTGATAAAACAACATTTTTTAACATTAAATCCTTAATAAGTTTAATTTACATCAATTTATATTTTTACAGTTTATATTTGTTTGAACACACTACACATCTGTCTCTCCTCTTATAATTGCTGGGCGTAGAACGCCCAATCTCATTGAGATCTGTTCTGGAATGCGTGTCCTTACGAGGATGCGGCGATTTGCTATTTGCACGAGGTATCACAGGCGAGACTCCTAACTTATTAGGCGTTACTTTTAAGTTATTTGATTTCTTAGTTTTGTCCGCTGACTTTTGTACTGGCACATGTTGAGGTTGTTTATTGCGAGTAAAGTTTCTCGCCGGAGTTGTTGCTCTTTGAATTTGAGACTCGAATGTCCTCAGTTTTAAGGAACTCACGCTTTTCGGACTCGACTGGCACGATGGCAGGGGACTATGAGAACGAGAAATGTCATTGGTTTCGTCATCAATATATCGATGCCCTCTATGTCGGAAATCTGCGGTGTGTCCTAAGCTGCTATAAAGTCGATTACCCCGTTTTGCTTTTCGCATTGCGTCCAAAGGATTAAATTTTCGTGTATTGGCCAAAATATCGGCTTGCATTTCCCAATCCGTTAGGTGGTCGAGAACTATTGGTTTATTCTTGGGCTTGTGGTGTCTTCGAGTAAAAAGAAACAAATCGCTGGTTGAACTTATGAGGTCCTTTTTACGTGTGTACTGATGTGCAAAATGTAATGCAACAACGTGATTCTAATTGAAATAATGAGGCGGATCGGTGTAGATGAGACGTGCAATTTAACAAATGAGGTGTTTCCAAATAACCAACTTACTTGTGTTCATTTCCACAAACTAGCAAAGTTTCAAATGCGAGAGTATTGTATTTACAGCGTTATAGCGTTTCTTGAAATATATTTAAACACAATAACAATTAAAAGAAGTACTTTTATTGGAGGAAATATATTTGCACTAAGTCTAATTATTTTTTAACTTTAGGAATATATACAAAGTCGGAAGTGCTGTCGGTTGTAGTATACTTACTTCGGTGGTTCCTTTTGATGTGTTTCTGTAGGTACTTTCGGAAGCTCGGGAGTTGGCGGTTTAAGAATTTCTTCGTGCTGTTTCATGGCGTAGGCATTTAGAGCGGCGTTTATGGGAATCATTGCAAGTTCATGAAGTTCTGAAAATGTTGGTTTTGGTGTCGGGGGATTTTGGTTGATACTATTTGCCAGTATTTGTTCTATCTCAGAGTCCGGCGAAGACGTTCTTAGACTGTCATTATCAGGTACTACTGAAGAGAATGGCTCATGATGTTCTTCTAGTGAATGTTTGGAATCCATCGAAATAGTGTCGAAGTTAAAGTGTTGGATTATAGCTGGACTTGAGCCGTCACTGTCAGTCGGTGACGTACCCCGCTTTGAATCAATAGAACGAGTCGGTGTTCGATTGCCATTGAGCTCACAAAAATTACCCGCTGTTGGATCTTTCATAACGTGAATTACTTTTTCAACCACTTCCGGCAAATCTGTTGATAGAAAAGCAGTGATCTTATGTTGATTATCTATTTTCATTTCGTTTTATTCGAAAATAAATACAAAATTAACAAAACCTATAGCATATAACAATGTAACCGCGAAAATATTAGTTAGTTATTGTTTTAAATTCTCGACGTTTTGTTTTTTTTCTGTTAGTGATAAATTAACAAAAAATTTAATTCATAAAAAACTAGAGAAACAAAACATAAAAAGGTAATAAAATCACATAAAAATACATAATAAACTTATGTGACGCATATGACAATCAGTACTAGAATATTCGAGAAAGCCCGAAACAAAGTACTAGAATATTCTAGAAAGTACTGGAAAACTGGAGACTATGACAGTAGAACATTCAAGGCTATGGAACGGACGGAAACGAAACACCGAATCAGAATGGGGAAACGGTATAAATACGTCGCACACAGATCATGGAGTAAGTAGAAAGTGAAGCACGCGATAAGTAAGAAGTAAACAGTCAAAGACGCGATAAGTACGGAAGCGATAAGCCAAGAAATCGTTGTGTACGGTATAAGTAACGGTTGTTATTAACGGACTAATAAAGTGTTAGAATAATTCAAAATCGATTTAACGGCTTTTATTTATTAAAAATAATGAATCCAGCGAACCCTAAGCTCTCTACAATTGGTGTCAGAAGTGGGATTAATTATTGGTGAAGTAAATAAGTATGTGATAGTGTGTTGTGACTATGTCAGATCGACATTTGGAGGATCTTCGCGTTCCTGAGTTGAAGAAGGAACTTCAGGGCCGGAATCTTGATAGCAGAGGACAGAAGCAAATTCTTCTACAGCGTCTGCAAGCAGCAATGGAGGAAGAGGGTGTTAATGTCGACACATATGTTTTTACGATTGGGCCAGCCTGTCCGGATGGAAAGGAAACAGCGATTCAAGATGGTGCCAATGTGACGGAGAAGAGTTCGCCACAGTTGGACATTTCGGAGTTGTTCAGGATGATGATGATAAAATTGGACGTGCAAGCTACAGACATTAATACAAAATTGGATGTCCAAAATTCAAAATTCGACGCACAAGCTGCAGATATGAATGCAAAATTGGATGCCCAAACGCAGTGGATGAAATGTAATTTTCAACACTTTAAGGAAGAAATTCAGTCAAAAATTCGAAGCGAAATAGAAAATCTGGATCTAAAAATAGAAGCTGAATTTAAGAAAGTCACCGATGAAATAACGCGAATCGAAAAGAGACTTGAGTGTGTTGAGAGAAATAAGACATCGCCTAGCAATCAACATGACTACAAAGATACAAGGATGCAACCGCCAACATTCGATGGAACGGGACCCTTCTCCGTATTTATACGTCAGTTTGACGCCGCGGCCAATTATAATAAGTGGTCGGATGAGCAAAAGTCAACATCTCTAATCTTGTCACTCCGCGGGGCGGCTGCAGAATTACTACAAACCATACCAGCAGAGAAGCAAACAGATTTCCAAGCGGTAAGAGACGGCCTTGAAGCTAGGTATGGAGACAACCACATGCAGCAGGGCTACCGCATGCAACTGCGGAGCAGAACGCAGAAACCTGAAAAAAAATCTTCAACAGTTGCAGGCAGACATTGAGCGATTGGCAAACTTGTCTTATTCAAATATGACTAAGGAATTTCTGAACGAGGTAGCAACGGATGCATTTATAAACGCACTTCAAGATCGGGACTTGCAACAAGCCGTTCGTTTGGCAGGAAAGAAGACGACTAATGAAATACTGGCGTTCGCATTGGCATATGAATCTGCTAAACTGGTTACCAGGAGTACATATAGAGCCCGAGAAATGTCCGTCCAGGAATGTTCTTGCCAAAGAATCGGGCATGTACAACGGAGAACCCCGAGACCTGTTATGAAGTGCTGGATATGCGGCGGAGTCAGCCACATCTCTGTTGACTGTAAGAAACGTCGACGAATGAATGGAACATCGAGTCAGAATTGTTGTTCATGCGCTCATCATAAGAGGAGACTATCAACGGACCAACCAAGAAGCACATTGTACCTGTCAGAGTACTAAATGCGTCCGAGGAGCCGGTCGCAATAAGAAAAGGAGAGTTAACCGCAGAATGTGCACCCGTATCAATGATAAGCTCAATCCAGCAAGGGAAGGTGCATAATAACGCTGATGCTCTATCAAGAAGACCATTAAAGCCAGATTGTAAACATTGTCATAAAGCGCAAGAGAAAGAAGAGCCGTACGACCTGCGAAATGTACAAGTAGAAGTACTAGATGGGTGGACGAGTGATATTATACGCGCAGCTCAACTTCAGGATGAAGATATGTCGCTAATCCTGGAACACAAAGAAAAGAACGAGCGGCCAACTTGGAACAATATTTCCGACAAACGTGGAACATTTAAGGCATATTGGGCA
Source organism: Microdon myrmicae (assembly GCA_963931805.1). Lineage (NCBI taxonomy): Eukaryota > Metazoa > Arthropoda > Insecta > Diptera > Syrphidae > Microdon > Microdon myrmicae. The sequence goes on along the minus strand of OZ007498.1, from coordinate 35,065,042 downwards.
CAATGGAATTCCTTGCTGGTGGAAGATGGAATTCCAAAGCGTAAATGGGAAGCCGCGGACGGAGAATCCCATCGAATGCAGATTCTAGTCCCACCATCAAAAGTGAAGGATGTACTAACAGAAATGCACGACGGGGCTTCCGGTGGACATCTGGGAGTTAATAAGACACTTTCAAAATTACGATCTCGATTCTACTGGCTTCACATGAGAGATGACGTCGAGTCTTGGTGTAGGAAGTGCACAACTTGCACCGCGACCAAAGGACCAACAGCAAAACCAAGGAGCGCTATGAAGCAGTACAACGTGGGTGCCTCTTTCGAGCGAATTGCGATTGATATCTCAGGACCATTTCCAAAAACCAACGACAACAACAAATACATGTTGGTTATCATGGATTAATGGATTACTTCAGCAAGTGGGTGGAAGTCCTTCCAATTCCAAACCAAGAAGCAACAACCATCATTGAGCATATGATATGAAGTTCCCTGTGAGCTTCATTCCGATCAAGGCCGAAACTTCGAATCACAGATATTTCAAGGCATCTGTGCGGCACTGGGCGTAAGGAAAACTAGGACCACACCCTTACATCCGCAGTCAGACGGAATGGTCGAAAGGTTCAACCGAACAATAAAAGAGCATTAATCGAAGGTCGTTAGTGATCACCAACGAGATGGGCACAAATATGTACAAACCTTTCTCATGAGTTATAGATCGGCTAATCACGATACGACAGGCCATTTTCCAGCAAAAATTATATTTGGACGAGTGATACGATTACCAGCCGATCTGCGATTCGGAATACCTCCAGACGCTATAGATAAGACCGAAGAGTACGTAGCCGAATGGAGAAACCGCCTCGATGAGATTCATCATTTGGTTCGAAAGCAAATCAGGGTATCAAGTGACAGGATGAAAACAAGGTACGACGTTCGAGCCAACGCATCCGGATTTAATGCAGGCGATAACGTCTGGCTTTATAACCCTCATCGGCAAAAAGGAAGGTCTCCGAAGTTGCAGCAACATTGGGAAGGACCGTATAAGATTCTCACAAGAATTAACGACCTTGTCTATAGGATTCAGCGAAGACCGAACGCCAAGATGAAAGTGGTACATCGTGACCGACTGGCGATGTTTGTTAACCCAGGAGATCAGGGAACTTAGTTCGGGACGAACTAATCTAGGCGGAGGGTAGTGTGACGCATATGACAATCAGTACTAGAATATTCGAAAAAGTCCGAAACAACTAGAATATTGTGGGAAGTACTGGAAAACTGGAGACTATGAACAGAAGAACATTCAAGGCTATGGAACGGACGGAAACGAAACACCGAATCAGAATGAGGAAACGGTATAAATACGTCGCACACAGATCATGGAGTAAGTAGAAAGTGAAGCAAGAGATAAGTAAGAAGTAAACAGTCAAAGACGCGATAAGTACGGAAGCGATAAGTCAAGAAATGGTTATGTGTACGGTAAAAGTAACGGTTGTTATTAACGGACTAATAAAGTGTTAGAATAATTCAAAATCGATTTAACGGCTCTTATTTATTAAAAATAATTAATCCAGCGAACCCTAAGCTCGCTACACTTACATAAGAAAAAAAAAACAAAACAAGAATTACATTTTTAGTAATGGAATTTTATAACAATTGGTAACATTATTTACATATTAAATTGTTGAAAATCAATTTTGCATCTCGAAATGCACAAGAATAAATAACAAGAACTTGATGTACAGAGTGCAAAGGATCAGTAAGTTAATAAGAGTGTAAGAATAAAAATAAGTTATTAATTTTTAAAACATTTGCGTTTGAATAATAACTATATTTTAAATAAATCCAGTATTTCGATCAAAATAACAAAGTGGTTAAGGGCCCGTCTTATATTAAATTCACACAAAAAATGTCCTTACATTCTGTCAAAAACAGTATCGGGAATTGACAGCTTTTGTTTTTTTTTTTTGTTTTAACATTTATTTAACAAATTAATTACATATTGTGACGTATATGACAATTAGTACTAGAATATTCTGGAGAGTCCGAAACAAAGTACTAGAATATTCTGGAGAGTCCGAAACAAAGTACTAGAATATTCTATAAAGTAATGGAAAACTGGAGACTAGGAACAGTAGAACATTCAAGGGAGTGGAGCGGACGGAAACGAAACGCTGAAACAGTATAAATACGTCGCACACAGAGCATAGTGATGAGTATGAAGTAGGAAGTGAAACAAGCGATTGCTGATGAGTAAGAAGTAGAAAGTGAAGCAAGCGATAAGTGCGGAAGTAATAAGTAATGAGTAAGAAGTAAGCAGTAAAATACGCGATAATTACGGAAGCGATAAATGAAGAAATCGTTATGTGTACGGTAAAAAGTAACGGTTGTTGTTAACGGACTAATAAAGTGTTACATTAATTCAGAATCGATTTAATGGCTCTTATTTATTTTAAAATAATTAATCCAGCGAACCCCAAGCTCGCTACAATATTTTACTTAAGACTAAATGTTAATTTCTATTTTACAAATATCATTCTTACATTAACTTACTGGCTCTTTGCAAGGAATCTAAATTATACATTATTATTTTTCTTATGCCTTTCGGCGTACAATAACTGTCTTTATAACATGTCACAATAATTGATGTTTTCTTTTTTAAATGTATTCTATTTATTTCTACATCATGTATTATATTTTTTTTTTTTTTAAATTACATATATAGGGGGTTGACACGCAAAAAATAAAAAATAAAATAATGAAACAAAACGGACAAACATAAACAAGGTATACAAATAAAAATAAAAAAATAAATAATTAAAATTAAATTAAAAACGAAAATAAAAAAAAATAAAAAATAATTGGGAGTTGGGGATAGGGGGAAGGAAAGCGGTGCGCCTGAGAGGCATACTATGTTTGGGGACGTGTAGTCCTTTCTTCATCACTGATCCACCACCAGTTGGGATGGGATCGATCTTTTATTGATTTATCTCTTTCACCGATCACCATACTAAAACGCAGGCGCTCTGGAAAATTAGAGATATCGTTATCGTGGAGAATTCGTTTATCCCTGGCACCACGGAAAGCGTGGTAAATAATAGGGACTCCGCGTTTGTCTTGGATAAGTCCTTTTTTATCCAAGAAAGGGAACGCTTCTGGGGGAATGAACCCTTTCTGGAGAGTACTCTCCATATACATATCATTGGGATAGAATGCTCCCGAAATGAGATCATTTTCACTGCACATTACCCTTCTTGTGTGACTACGAATAATCTTAATAATGAAATTATCTATTCTGTATAGTCCTGATTTCTCATACAGGACTTTATTGGGATAGTATTTCTTATACTGCGACTCTGGGGTTCTGTACATTCCGAGGCAGGAACGCAAACACTGCCTCTCGAACACCCGAAACTTCTCCATGTAAAATGGGGATATGTTGTACCATACCGGGCAGCAATACACCAATATTGGTCGGATGAATGCTGAGTATGAAATTATTTTCACCTTGGGGTCCAGCAGACTACTACGGAAGAGTCTTCGTGTCATTGCATATGCGTTTTTAGCTGCTGTAAGAGCAGCTGCTGTATGCTTATCAAAGTAAAGATACTGATCAAGCCAGATTCCAAGGTATCTGACTACAGTTTTTACTTGTAGAGGAAGATTATTACTTTCTGCTATGGAAAATGTTTTCCAATTCCGTTTTGTATCCCATGATGCACTGGACAGTGGCGTTCTGAAAAGGATAGTCTCTTTTTCTTGAAATTTATTTTTAATATCCAGTCGTCGCAAAAGCGTTTGATTTTGTTGAAATCATCTTGCAGAAGTCAGTTGATGACATCAATCTTTTCTCCAGATATATACACCATAATGGCATCGGCATACGCAACTGCATGGTTGAGAGAACTCACTAGACCACTAGTGTAAATGTTAAATAAAATGGGAGAATTCACAGCTCCCTGTTGTAGACCGTTTTTGATGTGGAAGGTCTTGTTCGAGATTATATCTCCACATTTCACTACAAATTGTTTACCCATTATCATATCGTAGATAATGTATAATAAATATTCGGGCATACCTATACTCGTATTTGATAACTTATATACCAGTCCTTCTAGCCATACGGTGTCGAAAGCCTTTTCAAAGTCAACCAAACAGGCCCCTGTGCATTGTCGCTTCGCCTTGTTCCATTGTATGTCGGAAACAAGTTTTGCCGCAGCATGAACTGTGTCATGTTGCGATCGGAAACCAAACTGATTGTTTGGAATAATACCATTTTCCTCACACCAGTTAGTCAATGCTTTATTTATAATTTTCTCGAATATCTTGCTGATGTTCGGAAGCAAACTAATCGAGCGAAGACTGGTTCGATTGCTACTATCCCTGCCCTTTTTGGGAATGGGATGGACTACTGCAGATATCCATTGGGTTGGATAATATGCTATTTAGAGCGTTATTGAACAAAATAGTGTAAGCCTTCACTACTTCAAAAGGTAAATGCTTTAGAACAATGTTTGGAATACTATCTATTCCAGAAGATTTTTTGTTCTTAATCGATCTAAGAATGTCCGCCAGTTCATCCTTGTGTACAAATATACTAGTGTTTAGATCTCTAAACAGGGAATCCGCTCTATTATTTGAAACTTTGACTTAAGAGACGCCAATTGTTAAGTTCATTGGGTAGCGAAATATGTTTTTGGAGAGCCCTATTTTCCAGGTCAACATTAGAATGAGCCGATTCGTTCAATCTATACACATTCGAAACAAGCGCCGATTGAGTTCGCCTTTTTTTGCGGATCCTCGACTATTATGAACTCTTCGTTAGAGTTGATGTGTTTCAGGGTAAGTCCTGCGTTCAGCAGCGTTTGACAATTCTCGGGAGTCCGCGGAACTCGCAGACATGGGATGTCATTATAATCTTTCCTTCGAAAGACTTTATTTATTTGTGGGAACATATTCGGTCCACTAGCTTTAATGGCTTGAATTCTCTTGTTCCAGTCTTCATTAATTACTGATCTATAGTTAACACGGATCAGTTTTTGAAGATTATTAATGTGTGACTTTATTGTTTTTATTTCCTGGCTATTTGGATCGCTGAATTGTCTGTAGAGCAGTTTTAACTTAGAGAGCAGAATACTCTTTTGCCTATACAGCTCGTCGATCGTTGCGTTTCTGTTCCGGTTTGTATGGCTCTCGGAGTGAGACACTTTTGGGATAGAACGATTCATTGTATTAGTAATAATGTTGTTCATCGTCGAAAAATAATAATCAATTTCGTCATTATGAAGATTTCTGTCAGTTGTGGATCTATGCCATTGGAGCGTAATTCTTTTTTTATTATCCGATCAAAGCGCGACCAGTGTGCTCTTCGAAATGGAAACAATGTATCTGTTTGTACTGCTCAAGTAGTGAATGTTCGTTTGGGACAAGTATTACAGCACCAAGTCCGTAATGATCGCTACCGTACTCGATTGTACGAAGACAATTTCGAGTAGTTAGATCCGTATCTAATAATTGTATTCGCTCGTCGAGCAACAGTAAATCCAAGAAGGAATTTCCTCTTGGATATGACGGCGTACTTGTAGCGTACAATTCTAGTTTATGTTCAATAGCGTTTGTTTGCCACCAGTCGAACAACACATTGCCTCTTGTGTTTGTGATAAGGTTACCCCAAGTACTGTGCTTGGAATTGAGATCTCCCGCCATAAAAAAATAATTATTTTCCGAATCTAACTTGAGACTTCGAAAAAGGGTATCAAGTTCATTGATAAACTGTAGACACTGTGGAGATTCGGGAGCATACGCAGAGATCACATATAGATGCCTTTGACTTTTCAAAGGAATATCTATAACGCAGGCTTCTAGTACCTGGAACTTGTATACATCTCTACTGTAGACGACTTTGTGTTGTAGACCATTTTTAACTAAGACAGCGACCCCGCCCCCCTTAATGGAATTTGGACGATCTCGTCTAATTACTTTATAACGGGAATTGACAGCCTACTTAAAGGCATTATCAAAATTCTATCCTTACGTAAAGTTTGAGAGCGATCTATCTTTTAGTTTATTTACAGTGCTTGTTTTCCGAAATCGACTTCAATTCTCGCCGTGAATTCTGTTTTTTTGTTTCCTATCGTCTGAAAACGCACGCCACGAAGTGGTAATTTGAGTTTTGGAAAGAGAAAAAAATCAGCCAGAGCCACATCAGATGAATTCGGTGGTTGTTCGATGATATTGGTTAAGTTTTTGGCCAGATATTCGTTCACAATCATAGTCTTATGGGATGGTGCGTTATAGTGGTGCAAAACCATAAGTTTTCTTTCCGCAAACGTGTCCTTTTTCGACGAATTTGTTCCGTCAAATGGCACATAAAGCCCAGATGTATTCTTTACCGTCTGATTTTCTGACAAGAATTCCGGGTGCACAACACCATGGTAATCAAAGGAAACAAGATTACTCGCGTACACGTGAGTGCGTCTGTGTGTGTGTGTGTATTCCGCAGTACCAAACTGATGCGTTAAACATAATTAAAAAACAATTAGTGCCGATACGCGTTGTACGAAGTGTTTCTTTGCATGGGTGCGTGCACACTATAAATACTTATACTTATAAAAATCGAACGTGTGAACCGTATTTACGTGTGTGCGTGAATTAAGTATTCAGATAACAATTTTATATTCAATTATAAATATATTTTTATTATTTTTTTATTCTTAGGACTACTTATTTTAAATTGTTATGTTGCGGCTATGCCGATCGGTGTCTCCAAGAAGAGTGAGCTACTTAAAAAACCATGCTCACTTGATCAGTATCCCAGACGAAAAAGGAAGTAGAATCGCTCTACCACCATTATCTGACTGTCGATTCGTTAAGAGTACCCGAGGCGACATCGAGTAGTTTGGATGGTGATGTTATGGGGTTTTTATCAGTCTTTATCTGGATCACTCTTTGGGTTCGTCGATAAAAACACCTCTCATGTTCGTTTCTTATTTATTTACTTTACGAGGGTTGCCTTTTATATTTCGGGATTAGAGAACAAAAACAAATATTGATCATCGAAAATCACTTTATTGTTTTTCAAAATATTCCCCATGAAGATCTATACACTTTTGCATGCGTTTGAACCAATTGTCGAAGCACTTTTGCCACTCTGATTGGGGTATCTCCAACACATGCATTCTGCATGCAGCAACCGCTTCTTCAGGTGTCGAAAAACGTTGACCTCTCAGTTTGTTTTTTACGTACGGGAATAAAAAGAAGTCATTCGATGCCAAGTCAGGACTATACGGCGGATGACCCATCAAATCGATGTTTTGGGTGCTCAAAAATGGAGTTGTCGCAGCCGATGTGTGAGAGCTCGCATTGCCGTGGTGAAGAGTGATCCGTCTTCGGCGGTTGGTTTTCCTGATTTCTTGGAAGACAACTGGCAAACAAATGGTTGTGTACCACTCAGAATTGACTGTTCTGCGTTGTTCTAGTGGTACGGTTGCGACATGTCCAGTTTTTCCGAAAAAACAGGCGACCATTTGCTTGGAAGTGCTTCGTGCGCGAACAACTTTTGTTGGATTTGGCTCATCTTGAATCACCCAGACATTCGACTGCTGTTTACTTTCGGGCTCATACGAGTAAATTCACGATTCATCACCTGTCACGATGTCATAGACGTGTTTCGAAGCACCGCGAGGTATTTTTTGAGCATTTCTTTCGACCAATTGACTCGAGCCTTTTTTTGGGCGATCGACAAATTGTATGGGATCCAACGCGAACAAATTTTTTTGACAGTCAAATGTTTATGCAATATTGAATGTGTTGTATTCCAGAATACTACCCTTATTAAATTTAACACTGAATCTCCTAACACATTCTTAAAAACTTCACTTAACATATATTACATTCTCACTTAATACATACCATTCATAAACATTCACAATATTACCAGTTACAGCACACTTAATAACCTGCACCTTTTTATTTATTCAAAACATAGTAACTTGGATTTTCGTCTTGATTCATGTGAAAAGTCAAAGAAAAAATAGAAATAGAAAAAATTCAGTTCATAAAGTTCGTTCCGATTGAGTTGAACGTTTTAAACAAATCTTAGAAATGTATAAGAAATCAATATACATATATATAAAGTATACTTCGTCTTGACCTGTGAAAATAAATGGGTTTTCCAGTTAGTAAATTTCTGGTTGCAACCATCGAAAAAACATACGTATGAAAAAGATACAGAGAGAAAAGGAATAGAAGAAATAGAGAAGAATCGAAATAAAGAATAGTGAATAAAGAAAAGAATAAAGTTAAATTATTCAATTCGAAAAGAAGAGTAAAAGAAGGAGTTTTAATAAATGGAATAAAAATAAAAGGTCCCCGCTCTTCCCTCGAAAGAGGAAGCACGGCGCCGGACGACAACAAATGTATGCTGGTCCCACTAACGCCTAAGCTTGTCTCAATCTCACGATAGGTCACATGACGATCTTCCAATATCAGTTCGCGCACAGCATCAATGGTTTTCGGAACAACAACTGATTTTTGACGACCTTCACGAAATTCATCTTGGAGTGAACTACGACTACGATTGAATTCACCATACCATCGATAAACACTGGTCCTTGACGGAGCTTCATCGCCAAAAATTGAATTAAGTTCATCCATGCACTGTTGCTGAGGTAATCCACGCCGAAAGTTGTAAAAAATAATCGCACGAAAATGTTGATGATTTAATTCCATTTTTGGGTCGAGATGAATCTTTTATGTTACTGTAAACAACACAAATAGCGCTCGTATGTCAAAACGTTTTGAGTGCATATAACCTCAAAAATGTCCAACTTTACGACAGAGCTGTCAATTGCCAGATTGCAACACTAGGGTTGCCAAATCCCGAAACATAAGAGACAACCCTCGTAACTTGTTTGAATCTATGGATTATTGTTACGTTTCATTTTCTTATTGGATACTAACATTTTACGGTGGCACTGTTTAAAATACATGAACTAATTTGAACACTGATGGTACGGACTTGCTTTTGATTATAATTAACACTACAAGCCACGACTCGGGGTACAACACGAACACGACTCCGATATATACATGGCGGTCAGTGGATGGAAAACGACTCCCCGAGGATAGAACTCTGACATGAATTCCATCCTAGGTTAGGGTTAAGAACAAAAGAAGAGAGAGAAAGACTTTTCTCTTAAGAGTGCGGTTGCCAAGGAAATGCACTCCTTCAGTGCAATGGTATGCGTGTCTAACCATACAGATCGATGTTATTTACACGTGCTCGAAAGCAGTGGAACAACGAAACAGGCAAGTGCCAAAGACAAAGGAGATTTATGATCCGTGTCTATGCTGCATTGCAGCTATCATAGACGGCAGTTCATCGGAGAAATGTGGTAAAAGCAAATAAGGGCATCATACAGACATGGATGAGTGGTGCGGATGCGTAAGTAAATGTTTCGCCATTAGGAAGAAGTGCTAATGGTTTTCCTATTTACACAATGGGAAATGTGTATCGCTGGTGATGCTAAAGGGATCGAATTGTATACATGATTACATGCGAAGAAATTCGTTTTATGACTCTAGGGTAAGATGAGAGTATTTGCCTTTGTCCGATGGTCAAAGAGCTGCCGCGGCCATGAAAATGTCAGGGGCATGCGGTATGCACATGTACGGCGGAATTGCATTGGTGGAACAAGGGTGCCTAATGTTCGGGAATCTATGGTGCATATGCACGTTAAAGAATTCTTTTTAGGAATTTTAGATAATGCGTTGTATGCATCAAATGTCCTTGGGGAAGGAAATGTTTTCAGGTGCCAATGCAAATGCATTGGCGAGAAGCAGTGGGAGTTGCGGAATTCCTAAAAAGGTAATGAAAAATTCTTACAGAGAATTGTATGCGAAGAGATGCATGATGGTAAGTTTTCTTTTACAGAAGCTTTGAAATAAATAAATTCGGTAAGCTTGATGCGTGCAGCATTTACAGGTGCTAATGCAATTGCATTAGCGAAGTTAAGAGATTGAATGGGAGTTATAGGGGGTTTTTGTGGTAAGTATACCGTGGGGTTCGGCGGAACCGCCACACCACCCATCAACATTACAAATATGGATTATAACGAACTGGTAAGTCTATGTAAGCTTTCTATTGGGGAGGGTTTTTCAATTAAAAAACTGACAGGGAACACGTTTGCCATACACACAAATTCGGCTGACGACTTCGAAAAAATGAAAAATGTGCAAAAACGGGCCACCGCGGAATTTTACACGTACACCCCGAAAGAAATAAAGAATACAACGGTTCTACTAAAAGGCGGCGACCCCGAAACAGAACCAGAAGTTCTATTACAAACGCTATGAGAGCTTAACTGTAATGATATTGAGTTTATCGCGGTAAAACCTTTCAATACAGCTAGGGCTAGGCGGGAGAATCGTAAATTACCATTCTACCTGGTGCACCTGGGCCCCGGTAGCAAAATTTGTGGACTTAAGAAAATCACTATCCTGAACCATCAAATTGTCACATGGGACAAATTGAAAAAAGGCAGAGATATAATCCAGTGTCTTCGCTGCCAAAGGTTCGGGCACTCAGCGGCAAACTGCGAAATGCAGTATCGGTGTGTGGGGAGGAAGTATTGTGCCTAACACGGACACTCCGTTCACTTCCTCCTCCATCATGAATTGTTCGCCGCGTAAAACACTGTACCCGAAAGAACGATCACCAGGGGAACAACAATAAAAAAATGGAACGCACTGATTTAGTTAATTAAGATTTGTTTTATTTTGGTGTTAAGAGATAGATTTAAATTTATTTTAGTGCACACCGTACTAGCAAAAAAACTTTACCGATACTTCACTTAACTTGTTATTAAAATTAAATTATTGCACACACGACTCGGTGGGTTATTCGTGTCTACGTGTGCACCGGAAAGCGGAAGTCGGCATGACGATTGTAGTCAGGGGATGGAATTAGACTCAACGATATTCAATCGTTTGGGGTGAGTTTTCCCGAGAGAGAAAGTGTTTCTCTCGTGGTGAAAACAAGGAAGAAAGACTTGGCAATGTATGTGCATGTGTGAGTGAAGATCATATTGGTTTTTTCATACACAAGGCCATGGGAACGAACCTGAAACAAAGAAAGGGGAAATGTGCATTCATTAGATGGGAGTTCGGTAAAGCAAACAAAACTGAAACTCGTCGGATGCTAATTGGATCTTTGTTTGAGGTGTGCGTCTCGGCTAAATAAATAGACGCGGCGCATCGAAGAAATTGTGTTAATGGGTTGCTGGACTAAACGAATCCCTTGCTTGCATTTGTATATGCAGGGAACTTCATCTGTGGCAAAGAACGAAATTTGTGATTATTTATTCGTCTAGACGAGGGAGCATGGTCGGGTATATGCCAGCTGAACAAACAAGCTGCCCGACGCTGTTTGGCAGTTGGACAATGACTCGATGTGTATGTAAGACAAGTTGTACACATGCTGGGAATAGCCAACTCAAGGCTAAGATTCCCTGACTATGCGGTTACATTATATGTGAACCGATAAGTTTTCTTTTCATGAATATGCTGTTTGGAACAGAATTCTTAAGAGGAATTTTGAATTCGAATAAATTAATGCAGGTAAGAATTCTCTTCCAGGAGCTTTTAGGTAAATACATTTGGTGAATTTGTTTCGTGAAGCATTTGCAGGTGTTTAATGCGATTGCATTAGCAGAAAGTTGATACAGACTGGGTTGTAGGGATGGGGGTTCTTTAGGTAAGTAGTCCTAAATTCTGCGAACTACAGGAAAAAAGTTTTCACAGCAACGAAAAATAGAACGCCCGATAGTTCAAGCCCGACCAGCACTAAATGTAACATCCCAGATCTCGTATGCTCAAGTAACAGCTGGTAGGAGAAACACGCCACAACCCCCCGGTACCGTCGCAACATACTGTGCCTCCAGAAACAGTAACACTCGCAAATGTGTTCACAACCTTGCTTGCTATTCAGATGCAGATGGCACAAATGCAAAAACAAATAAAGGACCAGGACACTAGCCTAGACTGGGTCTATTCGCAGTTGTCTAGCCAGCCGTCAATATAAACCCCCGAACAGAAAGCAGAATTAAGGCTCTAGTCGTGAATGTAAATTCAGTTATCAGAATCGAGAGAAGGGCCGCTCTCAAGTGTTGGCATTTGCAAAAATGTATGTCCCACCTTATATGAGGGTGCCTTTTATATTTCGGGATTAGAGAACAAAAACAAATATTGATCATCGAAAATCACTTTATTGTTTTTCAAAATATTCCCCATGAAGATCTATACACTTTTGCATGCGTTTGAAGCAATTGTCGAAGCACTTTTGCATGCGTTTGAACCAATTGTCGAAGCACTTTTGCCACTCTGATTGAGGTATCTCCAACACATGCATTCTGAATGCAGCAACCCCTTCTTCAGGTGTCGGAAAACGTTGACCTCTCAGTTTGTTTTTTATGTACGGGAATAAAAAGAAGTCATTCGGTGCCAAGTCAGGACTATACGGCGGATGACCCATCAAATCGATGTTTTGGGTGCTCAAAAATGCAGTTGTCGCAGCCGATGTGTGAGAGCTCGCATTGTCGTGGTGAAGAGTGATCCGTCTTCGGCGGTTGGTTTTCCTGATTTCTTGGAAGACAACTGGCAAACAAATGGATGTGTACCACTCAGAATTGACTGTTCTGCGTTGTTCTAGTGGTACGGTTGCGACATGTTCAGTTTTCCCGAAAAAACAGGCGACCATTTGCTTGTAAGTGCTTCGTGCGCGAACAACTTTTGTTGGATTTGGCTCATCTTGAAACACCCAGACAGTCGACTGCTGTTTACTTTTGGGCTCATACGCGAAAATCCACGATTCATCACCTGTCACGATGTCATAGACGTGTTTCGAAGCACCGCGACCGTATTTTTTGAGCATTTCTTTCGACCAATTGACACGAGCCTTTTTTTGGACGATTGACAAATTGTGTGGGATCCAACGCGAACAAATTTTTTTGACAGTCAAATGTTTATGCAATATTGAATGTATGCTGGTCCCACTAACGCTTAAGGTTGTCTCAATCTCACGATAGGTCACATGACAATCTTCCAATATCAGTTCGCGCACAGCATCAATGGATTTCGGAACAACAACTGATTTTGGACGACCTTCGCGAATTTCATCTTGGAGTGAACTACGACCACGATTGAATTCACCATACCATCGATAAACACTGGATGGAGCCTTGATGGAGCTTCATCGCCAAAAATTGAATTAAGTTCATCCATGCACTGTTGCTGAGTTAATCCACGCCGAAAGTTGTAAAAAATAATCGCACGAAAATGTTGACGATTTAATTCCATTTTTGGGCCGAGATAAATCTTTTAAGTTACTGTAAACAACACAAATAGCGCTCGTATGTCAAAACGTTCTGAGTGCGTATAACCTCAAAAATGTCCAACTTTACGACAGAGCTGTCAATTGCCGGATTGCAACACTAGGGTTGCCAAATCCCGAAACATAAGAGGCAACCCTCGTATAATAAAATAAAATGAAACCAGGACTCACATTTTTTTATTATTAAAGTGTTGTTGTCTCCAAATCTAACATTAAGTTTATAGTAAAGTATATTTTTGATTAAGTGTTAATTAATTTAATATAATAGTGCGTATGGGGTGTTATAGAGTGCACAATTTTTACTGTGTAATGGCCCATGATCGCGTAATGAAGAACACAGTACAATGAATAGACAAAAAGAAGACATCGGCGCCGTATACCAGAGCATTAATGTAGCGGTTATAACTTATTTAGTGAGTTGAGACATCCGGTCTCTGATACGTTGGTGGATAGAACCCTATTCTAATGGGGATACGGATCACGTCCTTAATTACTATTGCAAAACGCTGTAAGGGCATGGAAAATTTCGCAGCCCTTGTACAAATATAAACACATTAATCCTCGATATCGCTTGTACTGCGAACCAAGATCGCAAATGCCTAACATGCACTCCATGTGTTGTGATTATACTCTAGACCTACTTCAAATCAGAGCAGGCGCCACTGAATTATAATTTAATAGCAAAACAAAACAACAACTAACAATATTTAATGTTAATAAACTTGTATCCATCCACTAACTGAAAGTAGTTCAAAGTTTGCTTGAGCATTTTTATTGGGGCAAATGAGGTTTGATCCACGTTTATACATGCAAAGCAAAGTGAAAACACGTACAAATGGTTTTTAAAGAATTTAGGTTTGTCGAACAGTCATTAAGCTACATAGTAATTATTTAATGTTATTACTTTTGACCTATCCGGATAAGAAAAGAATTCTAGTTCCAGGTTAAGCACTTTGTCATCGCACCCAACACGAAACTAAGGAGAAACTTATTGTACTATCATTTACTTAGGACTATGCACTTAAATTTGGTAAGTTTATTGAAACGGTTTCTCAAAAGCTGAATGGGTATTCACACAAAATGAAAACTTCATCAGAAAATATATCTACGTTGGTGAGTTTGTTCTATGCCGGCATTTGTTGTACAAACAACAGCGTTTTCCGCCACTGTGCAACTATAAGAATTTCAGGTCATTACGATGTTACTTAACTAAGAAAGATAACAATGTAGAGTAGACCTAAATAGACTAATAATGTAATTTCTAATCGTTCGGATAAAACAGTGGAAGGTGTGGTTCTCCCTATAGGTCATTTACTGAAGAAATATTGCGCCATGTACTATAATTACCCGACTTAAAGTCACGAATTCAGGGCGGAGGTATAGAGTTAAAGCCAAGAAGAAAGAACTGTAACTTAATGATTTGATCTAAAACGAATAAGGGCGCTCTATTAGTGAATTAGGAAATACTATATATGTCAGCGGTTTTTCAGTTAGGACATATTAGGTCCTTTAAAGTTTCAACAAACATCATTTCACCATTTAAAATTTTGTTTTTTTATGTAAATAATTTGGCCAACATTTTTTACCTTTCAGAGAATCATCTTCGGAAGGCAGATGTTCAAGGCTGTGCACTCGAGTTGGTCTCAGTGACCTTTCACTGGTTGCTGGCACCATGTGCTTTCCCCCCGCACATCCCATTTTTTTTTTGTTTCAACCAAATTTACACCAATTTCACTTGTAATTCACCAACACAAAAATGGAAAAGAAATTTTAAATTTTGAGGATAGAACAACATCTAGCCGTAGGAATCTATATTAATTACGACACAATATAAAACCACTAAGCAACAGTGTTTGTTGCAGGGACAATCAACCGATTAAAAAGGATTCGATGAGGTCATCCAGGCTTAGCCTGTTAACTGTCCACGATGCTGACTGCTCATATTTACCAACCGTCCACCAAGTTCGTTCTGCCTGAAAATGGTTTTGACTTTATTTGTGGTTTCTTTATGCTTATGAGGGAGTTATGACCCATGGCTGCGCATGCAAGGCGAAGCGAATACCTTTTGCTCACCTATTTCTCAGGTCAATTGTACTGTGCTCATTTAGTTTTGATAGGAAGGCATAAAAAAAACAAGCAAAGTTGAAGGAAGGAATAAAAGCTCTTATGTTCCAATTATACTTTGTTATGACTGAGTATGGGGACAGAGGTTCCTGTGAAAGCCGACGGTTAAGGAAACAAAGCACTTCCTCCCACCGAGAGCTTGTGGTGGCATTGCTTATTGGTAATTAAATTGAGGGATTAGCAAATACAGCGTTTCCCTGTACAAGACTTTTTTTTCGGACTGACTACCATGACATTGACTAATATAGCAGTAGTGCTTAAGGAATGGACGACCACTTAAGCAACTTGTTCGGCCATGAGATTGTAGGAACAAGGAGTTTACAGTTGAAGTCTCTATTGGGTGAAATTAATGGAGTTTGATTACTTCATTTGGATAAGATCTGACGAGAAAAGTATACGACGCACGGACACACTAAATAGGTTATTAGTATTTAGATATATTCATTACTCGTCAGGACTCATTAAGTTCAAGTTCAATGACAGTATATTTTATTTGTTCTTTTCTTGGCTAGCTTTAACATATTTGTTTGATTACTGGTATTTAGGGTTGAAATCATTGAAAGGTAATAATAATAAAGAAGAATTATCACATGTGAGCAGCCTGATAAAAATAATTTTAGTTTTGAATATTATAGGAATAATTTGTTCTTCGAAGTACGCGCAAAAACCGATTTTTTTTTACACTAACGCGCACACAAAAGGGGATTTTGAAGTACCCTTAAATGTCAGGGCACCGTACGAGCGGATGGAGGGAAGTTGTGGCGGTTCATTTGTAGTGCTCCAAGAAGCCCTCCCACATACATTTCTACCCACCTACTTTATCATGAATCCATATCCCCAAACTAACATTCAATCCAATGTCAGACAAATTGAATTGTTCAATTACCATACTCATTCGTATTTCCAAATCCTTCCTAAAAACTAAACAGCATAATGCATATCTTCATATGTAAACAAACACACATTAAAAGATATCCATTTCGTTTCCATACACTTAATTCTAAAATCCTTATCTCCATCTGGATTGCAGCCAGATGTGTATATTCTAAAAATAGATATTCCATTCCTTTTATCCAATTTTTCACATACAAATCTCAATGAAGATTTGTATAAACGGGCGATGAATTTCAGATTCGAAGATCAGTCTCTAGGTTGGCGTCCGACGTTTAAGGACGTCAATCATTTAAATTAAATATTGAAATTAATAAAAATAGTTTTAATTGCAAATACCTGCGTTTTATTGGATTCGGCCGAATATCAGGCCCGTATTCAGCAATCGGTTGTCACTCTTCCCGGAGGCCCCGGAAGCACGGGGGCGACCGCAACGGGTCCCCTCTGGAGCGGTCTTAAGAGGAGACGCTCCCTGGGAGAAGGGCCACAACACTTTAAAGCTTTCCCAAAGAACCAGCCTCTTCTTTAAATCTACCTGTTTTGCCCTCACTCCACAAGACACAGTACCTACCTGCAATTTTGGGAAGCGTAAGCTACCTTTCATTCTCTTTCACCTGAAAGTAAAACCCCAGTAAGCATGCACATCAAACAAATTATTTCATTTATATTACATGAACCGTGCCAGACCAATCGGCTCGGCTTGTCAGCAATTATAAACGATAAACATTCGCTGGCCAGCGTAATTGTTGACACTGCTGTAGCCGATGTTCTTGCTACGGGTCATGATTGAATATTGCTCCAATCCCTTGGTTCGCTACAGTTGCGACCAATTTCCTTTATCGGTTATCTACCGATCATGGAATTTGGGCACGAATATGATTGACGTTAGACAATCATACCCATGATCATGTCTAATGATTCGTTGTCTAAACAACGACCAGCCACTATTCTCACGCTGGCTATTCTAAACGTAATGCTTCTGTGTACTCTACGTAAACAGAAGAAAATATTTTTCCCTGCATGCCAGTAGTTCTTGTGCATTATCCAATGCCTAAAATAAACATTCACCCAAATCTAGTAGCCTTTGCCGTCGCAGCAAAGTTCTGTTGACTTATCGCCAACCCAAATAGATCCCATATCGTACGATGGGAATACACCTAGCCGTACACCGATCATCATATTTGACCAGCTGCATGTTTGTTTTTCCTTTCCTGCGCCCAGCGCGTGTTTGGGTGTCTTTCTTGAAAAGGGAAGATTGTTTTTTCCCTGCGATGACATGCGTAGAAACTCAACGTCAACGTCGCCCAGCTCATGGAGTCAGATTTTTACCGTCCAACGGGGCAGCCGTTTAAAGGTCGTCGCGATCAGGTCAAATTTTACGAGTCGAACATCGAAGTGGAGCTCGTGGCAGTTTAACATTAAATTAAATAAAATACAATAATTATTGTTACATTGGAGCATCGAAGTGGAGTTCATGGCAGTTTAACATTAAATTAAATAAAATACAATAATTATTGTTACATTGGAGCATCGAAGTGGAGTTCGTGACAGTTTAACATTAAATTAAATAGAGAACAAATTTATCATTTCATTCAAACATTAAATTAAATAAAGAGCGAACTTATGTCGATAAGATTATTAACATTAAAAAATACAAGTCGAGACCAAATTGTTGTCCTCACCATTTGTTGGAGACGGAGCAGCACACGACGGCCGACTAGCAGCACACGACTGCCGACTGGCAGACTGAGCATCGCACATTTTATACTCTGGCTCCTCGTTCCTGTGACAACATGCGAACGAGGGGAAGGAGACAAAAACGCGAATATAAGCAGCGGTAGTTGTGGAGTTGGTACCAGTACAAGTCAAGCAGTCAAACGCTGCACACCAGGATTTATAAAGTGATCAACAGATTGCATTGTTTTATATTTAAAGGTTAAGAATAAATTTTCGAAAGTAATAAAGCTAGTTTACAAATTGGTCCTTCGACCCGGAGCAAGTCATCGAGGGAAACACAGCAGCTGCCGACTGGACAACACAAGCTGTGCAACGTGGGATCCAAGCGTTTCAACTACAACGCATTGAAGCACACCCGCTGCGACCAAGCAGGCAGACGGTCGTGCAGCCTAACCAGCCAGTAGCAAACAGCAGCGCACTCAGTTGCGTAAGCTACAGCCGATCCACAAGCATCGGATTCAAGTACGTAGTGGCAATTTCGATCCGCAAGCATCGAAAGGAAGGCAGCTAGACCACAATGGCTACCAGTGATTCGCCAAGCAAGGCAATGGCGGATCAGACTGTTCCGGCAAGCAAACGAAGACGAGGAGTCCTTAAGGGATTCCTCACGCGGTTGGAGGAGTTCGCGGCCAAGGCGATTGAAGTGACCAGAGAGGAAGTCGCATGCAGACTAAGCAAGCTGGAAGACGCGTTTAAATCCTTTGAGCGCCTCCAGGAAAGCATCGAGGAGAACGACCCGGAACTGGACATCGACAGGGAGAACGAGGAGCGAGCAGCCTTCGAGGGGCGATACTTTTCGCTGCAAAGCAGACTCACCCGGCGTCTGAACGTGTCAACAAGCACGGGCGCCACCGCATTGGATACTTCAGGAGACACCCTGGGACCGTTAACTACTCCAACGCTAACAGCAGAGCAACCAGGAATGAAGAGGCTGCTTGACGCCATGAATGCCAGCCAGAAGCTCATGAACAGCTTGGTGGAATTGGTTACGCGGTCAACGGAACCGACAGCAACGGATTCCACGAGTGGAGCGACAACCCGACCGGTCAAGTTGAGGCATATCGACGTGCCTACCTTCGAGGACTACCAGCAACAAGGTCAATCGCAAATGAACGGCACTGAACCACATTACAGTAGCCCGTCTCAGCCAACAAACTTCATTGTAAATCAAATGACTTCTTCTCTGACCAGTAATGGCTGGGGGACCTGTAGTGTTCCGACAACTTTACAGGCGTTGCAACAACAAGAGCCAACGCAAAGTTCAACATTGCCAATAAATATTCCTACATATAACGATATCGGCAACGGTAAAGCTGCGAATACAAATTATCAGCAAGCTCCTTATGTTCCGACATCGGTGTATCAAAGGGGAAATGAATTCGGTGGTTCTCCATCATCTTCCACACAACCGCAGCAACAAAACGTCCAAATTTATAATTCACCACCTGCTTCTAATATAACTCAGCAATCCGATTCCTCTGGTGCCACAAAAACAATGATGGGCACTACGTACATAAACTCTCAAGTAACAAATGCACCACAGAGTTCTTATCAGGTATCTTCACAACCTTATTCAAATTCAGGGACTCCGCCGAATGGGCAAATGCAGCACTGGATCCACACCAGTTATTCCCCCAGGATCCGCGGACGGTGCCATGGAAGAAGTCGCACCAAACTCAACGTTGCGGCCTCACATGCCATAGGCAATTTCCCATCGGAAGATACCGTCCAGCGACGGAACACTCATCATCATCAATACATCCATCACCAATTCAGGGCGGGCGGCTCTCTCCCGGCCTCCAGATCAATAGAAGTCCAAGGTCCTGGGCCTCCGTCCCCTGGAGCAAATGATGGGCGAATGCAGCAACCACAACCAATGCCCCAACAGTCTCTGCCGCAACAATCTGTGGCGCAGCAATCTATGGCACAGCGGCATGTCTCTCATCAAACCTTACCGCAGCCTATGACTCAGCAATCTGTGCCACAACAGCATAGGACACGGCAAAGTATGCAGCAGCA
The DNA here is from genome assembly GCA_963931805.1 of Microdon myrmicae. Classification (NCBI taxonomy): domain Eukaryota; kingdom Metazoa; phylum Arthropoda; class Insecta; order Diptera; family Syrphidae; genus Microdon; species Microdon myrmicae. Next base: position 35,044,888 of record OZ007498.1, on the reverse strand, counting down.
ATCTGTTCCGCAACAATCTTTGGACCCACAACCTATGGGGCAGCAATCTATACCACACCAATCACACCAATCAAAGGGCCAGACCAAATTGGCGATCCAGTTGGTGAATCAACTGACGGAGGTTCTTAAAGGCGGCGGACTCCCGCTACGTAATCGGAAATCAAATTGTCACAAGGTACTGAACTGGCTGTTTGCCGATTCACCGGGTTCTGAAGAAGTGTACCAGTTCATCACGAGCAAAGAAACGAAGCTACTTGGTGTGAATTGGCATCCCGGACCGGACTATTTGAGCTACAAGGTGCAGAAGATTCCGGGGGTATCATCGCTCACGAAGAGGAAGGCCCCGTCACATGTCTCCAGACTATATGATCCAAGCTGGTATTGCAAAAACTGTGGCTTAGAGGTGTCGATTGGGATAACCCACGGGATGAAGAGATCCGGAGAGAGTGCAAGCAGTACTTCGAAGGATTTGCCAGCGCTGGAGTCGGTGAAGATCCCACGATGGTTGGGACATCCGAAAACCCTTCAGTTACATGGATTTTCAGACGCAAGCGGGAAGGCGTATGGAGCGGTCCTCTACGTCAGATTTGAGGAGGACGGTGCTTCTCAAGTACGTATCAGCATGGCAAAGGCAAAGGTGGCCCCAGTCAAGCAGGTGTCACTCCCAAGACTCGAGTTATGTGGTGCCCATCTCTTGGCTCGGCTTTTTTCGGTCGTGAGGAAGGTGCTTCAACTTAGCGAGGTTCAATGCTTCGCATATACCGATTCCACTATAGTTCTACAATGGCTATCGGATCATCCCAGGCGGTGGAAGACATTCATCGCGAATCGTACGTCGTACATTTTGGAAAGGCTGCCAAGGGGCCAGTGGCATCATGTACCGACTGCGTCCAATCCAGCGGATTACCTATCAAGGGGGCTTAAGGAAAAGGGGCTCGCCGGAGCAGAGCTGTGGTGCCGAGGGCCGGGCCTTTTGCGAGACAAGGAGCTGAAGTTGCCCCGGACGCCCGCTCATCAAGTCCGAGAGGCGGACAACGGAACACCGGTAGACCTCCAGGAACGAAGGGCATCGTATTTCGTAACACAGCAAGAGGAGCTGTCTATAACAAGAAGAGTCTCCAGCTTCACTCGAACGGTACGAACATTAGCGTGGCGGAAGGCGGACCTAACGGCCATGAGAGCCGGAATGCAAGTATCAAGACAAAGCGAACTGATTGCGCTCAACCCATTCATCGATGACCTAGGTACCCTCAGGGTGGGCGGAAGACTAGAAGCAGCAAAGATGGAATACGAACGCCGACATCCACCAATCTTACATCGGCAACATCACCTGGCAAGGATTATCGTGAGAGATTTGCACTTGAGACTGATGCACGCTGGAAGCCGGTTACAGCTATCCGCAATTAACTCCCGGTACTGGATCATAGGGAGTCGAGAACTTGTCCGGCGGGTCATCGCTGAATGCACGGTTTGCGTTCGTCACAAGGGACGGGTGCTATCTCAACAAATGGCCGCATTGCCAGCTAGTAGGATTAATCCCGCACGGCCATTTAGTAACACCGGCGTCGATTATGGAGGTCCTATCACTCTTCGGACATGGAAAGGACGCGGCGCGAAGCGAGTCAAAGGCTACATCTGTCTCTTCGTATGCTTGGCAACCAAGGCAATACATCTCGAAGCGGTTAGCGAGCTGTTCAGCGAGGCTTTCCTGGCAGCATTAAGGAGAGTTCTCGCGCGTAGGGGTTTTTGTCACACTTTATGGAGTGATAATGGTACCAATTTCGTGGGGACATGCCGAGAACTGCGAGAAGTTTATGAACACATAAACAAGAAGGTTACCCAGGACCGGATCATGACGGAGTTGGCCACCAACGGCATCACTTGGAGATTCATTCCCCCGGCAGCTCCCCACTTTGATGGCTTGTGGGAGGCAGGAATCAAGTCCGTGAAGCATCATCTGAAGCGAGGAAATGCGTTTCTGACATTCGAGGAGCTTACTACCGTGTTGGCCCAGATCGAAGCTTGTCTGAATTCCCGACCGCTGGTAGCCCTGCCAACGGAGCCTGGTGACCCCGAGGTGTTGATCCCCAGTCATTTCTTAGTTGGAGGACCGGCTATGAGCGTCCCGGAAGTCGATCCGGGAGAGACAACAATCACTTGGCGCTCCAGATGGAAGTACTTGCAGGCGTTGCATCGAGCATTTTGGTACCCGTGGAAGAACGAATACCTCCACACGTTGCAGGCCAGCACCAAATTGTATCATCCGGAACCAAACCTAGGAAATCCGGTCGTGGTGCTTCTGAAGGACGAGCAACTATCTCCGACCTATTGGCCCATGAGAAGGGTCATCGAGCTTCATCCTAGGCGAGATGGCAAGGTGCGGGTGGCAACTGTAAAGATTCAGGGGGGAACCCTTAAGCGACCCGTCACGAAGTTGGTCCTACTCCCGGTTCCGGAAGATAAGACGGTTGAACCGACACCATTGGTTACAATAAAGAATCGTTAACAATAAAACCAGACTGCGTTTTTTTATTATATTTCCTTCCTCGTTGGTGAAAGTTCGGAGTTCTGTTATACCAGTGGCGTGTGGTGGGATATTTCTCTGAACCCGCGTCCTTGCTTACGCCTAGTAAATACTCCCACAAAGTGGATAAGGAACAGAGGTGTCGATGTATATTGGTCTTGAATATCTGGACATCACAACGGCCAGGAAACACATGATCAGGCAGAACATTCCACAATCGTGTGGCTCGTCTAAAGAATGACTCTCTATGTTTATTTGTACGCCTGAAGTCCACTTTCAACGTGAACTGATGCGCATTCACAGGTTGACGGATATCGCGGGAAAATGTCTGAAGGGGCGGAACACATTCAGCAAGTTCAGTTGAGCAACGACCGTGGTAATACCTATAGAAAAGAGATAGGCATGATACGTTGCGCCTGTGCTCTAACGATGGAATTGATCGACTTACGGCCGAGTCCCCAATAAGTTTCACTGTTCGTTTTTGCATCCGTTCGAGCACGTGTAGTGCAGTTTTAGATGCGCCTGACCAAATAGGGAGTTGAACTTCATTTTTGGACGAATATACGCCTTGTAAATAGTGGCCAGGTTGGATGGAGTGAAGTATATTTTGCATCTCTTAAGGGGGTATTCTAGTCTAGACGCACGAATTTAATTTTTGAAGTGCTGTAAAAAAAAGCGATCAATATTTTTAGTATTCATTTTTTTATAGGATGTTTATTAATATTTCAAGAATACAGTAAAAACAATTGAAGGTAAAAAATTCAAAACTCAAAAAGTTAGCAGCTGATGAAGTGGGGGATCTCAAAAAGTTGGCGCGCGACCATGCCCACGATTCAACCCTCCAATCTGAAAAAAAGAGAAAAGATTATTAATTTACAGAAATGCCTCTATCGTCGGAATTAAAAAAAGTTGAAAAAAATTGTTTTTTAACAAAATGGCGACTGCTTAAAAAAAAATTTATTTTTGTACCACTTTTTTTTAATTTTTCGAATTATTTTAAAATAGTTAACATTGAAATTTGGAGATGAGAATAGTTCATGCAATAGAAAAGCTTATAAAGAAGACATATACATTTGAGGTGAATCGGTTTAGTATTACTTAAAAAATCGTGGGTATTGTTTTAAAAAAGACAATTTCGAGAAAAACGCGTCATGAAATGATATTTTAGGCTTACGTTTATTTAATCTGCCATTCCTGCTGCACACATTAGACCTTCCTCGACTTCGAAATAAGTATCTTTCGCGCTTCTCTCTTCCACGGTTTTACGAGGAAACAGGCTCGCAGCTTGACAGAAAGTCCCTAATGTCTTTTGTTCGATTCGTTCCGGCCGAGCCGGTTTAGACGGCGCGTCAGCAAAACAGCCATACCTCCAAAAATAATTTGAATTTTCTAAAATCCTCTTAATTATTAGAGGGTTAATCTTTAAAAATAAGCAAAAAAAATGATTTTTTCAAATTTCTAGACCAGAATACCCCCTTAAGGAAGCCCATACATTTGGCCGCACTTTTCGCAGCTTCAAGTATGTGGTCATTCCAGTTAAGAGTCGAATTAATTCGAGTGCCAAGGATTGATAATTCCTTGGCTTCGTTGATGCAAGTGCCGTTCATAGACAGTATATTTACTTTGGGGCTCACCTTTGATGACAAGAGACATCACTGAGTTTTTGAGGCATTGAATTCGACTCGGTTAGATAACCCCCATTGATATATCTTGTTGAGGTCTGAATTCAATGTATCAAGCATAAGTTGCGGGTTGGTAGCGACGTTCGAAGAGTTTGGACGAGAGTGTTCGTATGAGTATGAGAAACTCAACGTGCTATCATCAGCAAACGAGTGAATTGGGTTGTGAGTAATTGACAAGAGATCATTTATAAAGATCAGGAAGAGAGTGGATGAGAGAACCGAACGAACCTTGGGGATCACCTGCATTAATTTGATGGGAGACAGATTTAACACCATCAAGAACCGCTTGGATTGAACGGCCAGAAAGATAGTTTCTTATCCATTGGATCAGGGAATTGTCCACTGCATATGAATGCAATTTTGATAAAAGGGCTGGATGCTAAACTCTGTCGAAGGCTTTTGAAATATCCAATGCAACAACCTTGCTTTCACCGAGGTAGTGGATGGAATGGCTCCACTTTTCGGTAAGGTACGCCATCAAATCTCCTATGAACCGGTTAGTACGAAAGCCATATTGGCGGTCTTTGAGGAGGTCTTTTGATTGCAGATATTTCGAAAATTAACGGTTGATAAGTGATTTAATTATCTTGGAGATAATAGAGTTAGTGCTATGGGTCGAAAAGAAGAAAGGGATGAATTGTCGCCCTTTTTGGGAATTGGATGAATGTTCGCTGACTTCCATCAATTTGGGAAACGGTCAGTAGAATAAGACAAATGGAAGAGTTTCCGCAGTGGTTTAGCGAGTGAAGAGGAACATCTCTTCATGAGGATATGCCGTCCGGACCAGCGGATTTGTGTGCGTTTAGCTCTTTGAGTGCGCGGGCAACAGCACGCGTTCGGAAGTGAATCTGGCTCATGGGGTGCTTCTTATGCTCAAGATGAGGCGGAACTGATGTGTGGGGGTTGATGTATGATGCCAACGTATGGCACAGGATTCACTTGTGTCCCCAACGATATTGCTGCGCGAAAATGATCCTCGGGAAGTCCACGAGAAGATTAAATAAATGAAACTCACTGGAGGTTACTTTATAGATAATGTTCTTTATTATGTTTTAATTGGAATCTACTTTAATTATAATGCACAATTTAATAGGAAACTTTAGTTTTGAATGTACATCAAAATCGAGCAACACATAAAATCACAGATTTTTATCAATTCTTTCACCAACTTTACGCAAGTACTTTCGACATTAAATATGAATCAAGAAGCAAAACAATTATTTAGTAAACTCTCGAAATATCCACGTGAGAGCGATATTCACCAGTCAATACTTTATTTCGAACTTGTCCTACTTGAAAAGGTTGCGCTATATAGCGGCGTGTGCGAACACTTTGATGGTTGGATAATGACTCTAGCGCGAGCGGCGGCGTGACTGGCCGTAATGGTGGTTGAGATCTGACTAATTTGAATCAGGGGTGAAGTGCGTATTTCATCCCACACACAGGACAACCAAAAGAGACCACGCCTCTGCTCTCTCAACCTCACGCCCGTCGAAGTGTGGGTAACTTTCGTTAATAGGGAAATTGACGGACATGGAGAATGAGAGAACAGAAACATGATGTGGTGTGATCTCGGGCTAGCTTTGGTTGTGTGTGTTGGTATCAGATGCAGCTACTGACATGACCTACTGACCCAGTGGTACGGCTATGGTGTAGTCAGAGCGCATTGAACCGTGGAAAGACAGAAATACGAAGGAGAGGAAAACCTAGCTGATGTCACTCCCCTGCAAAAAGAGATCATTGATCCCAAACGAATGGATGATCTGAGGGAAAGTCAATAGGACGCCGCTGATGCTTGGGAAATAATCAGCGTGAGAACCAGACTCTAAGATGCTGATATAACCCCAGCGATTTTGCTATGATGCAACAGCGTCGTCCGTTTAGACTTGTTGTTGCTAACCGACATTATGAGATTTCCGATGGGAATCTCATGGTTAGCAAGAATGGAGTTGCCGTATGACAAGAATGTAGCTAAACTAATTATGCATTATCTGCATAGCATAATGAGTTTAGCTATACGTCCGTTTAACATGTTTTACAGGGGAATAACATATGAGGGAAATGGATATGTATGACGCGCTGAAAGCGGTCGAAATTAGGTGGAAATTGTGGTTGATATTGTGGGTTGTTTCTCAGTTAGAATAGAGAAACCCCCACAGATGTGGTATCAGGTAGCGTTGAGTTGGCTGCAAAATGTGCAGTAAGTAGATTCGACTTCTCTATTGCAGTGGTGGCTGGTTTGTCATCGACTATAAGCGATGGAGTGGATAAAGAGACTGAGTTTTGAATGTTTTCACGAATGCCCAGAAGTTTCTACTACCTGTGGGAGAGTGTAGTATTTTTTGTCTCGCTGTTTGGTCATGCAAGAATTTGGCGCGTTGAATATACTCATTGCGGTCATTTCTAGCTCTCTTAAATCTTTTCCAGTTTTCCTCAGTATTGTTTGGTGTATACATGCGGAAGCTCAACTCTTTAGCCTTAATGATTCTCTCCACCCGGAATCGAACCACATGTATCTCTAGGGTTTGATACTCTTTACTCTGTGTGGAATATAGGTTCGCATGCCAAGTAGAATCGTGTCTGACAATTTGTCCGCCATAGAGTCAACATCGTTATTGAGGAAAAATAAAGATCAATTTAACCTCCCAAAAAAGTCCTTCAGAACTTCCCAGTTGGCTTTCTCGTAGAACCATACTGTTCTTTTGGGAGCTTTCGCGTTAACGTTGCTGTAGCTTAGAGGAAATTTAGCTGACATGACACAGTGGTCTAAAGCGCTCAAGGGCGAAGAAACTTCAATTGTGTATTTGTTTGGGTGGGAGGTGAGAAACAGGTCCAGTGTGTTGGCGAAATGTCCATATATGTCTGTTACCCATCTTGGCTCATTGACGAGTTGAGTTAAACTATTTGACTCAGTAAAAAGCTGAATATACTGACCTTCAGGTGTTGTGTGTCCGGAGTGACGAAGCCACTGATGACCTTGTGGGGCTTTTCAGGGGCCGAAGAGCCATGCATCGCTCGATCCCCACCATTCCCAGCGATGCGACTTGCCTCACTCATGTGTCATAACGACACACAATGGTTTGACGCCCTTCCAACCGTCCTCCTCGGCCTGAGGACATGTATTAAGGAGGACCTGGGTGCTTCGGCAGCAGAGCTTACCTACGGTACTAACCTCCTTCTCCCAGGATAACTTTTCCTGAATGGCGAAACACCGCGTGACCAACTTCGTGAATTGGGACATCTCCGTGACCTGCTGCGTAAGGTTAGGGCAACTCCTGTAACCAGGCGCGTCTCCAAAAAACTTTTCGTCCACCCTGAACTGCACAGCTGCACGCACGTCTTTGTCAGGGTGGATAAGGTCAAAAAACCCCTCGACCCACCTTATGATGGCCCATTCAAAGTCTTCCGCCGCATCAGTGGCCGCGTCTTCGAGATCGACATTAGAGGCAAGCGACCCACGGTCAGCGTCGAAAGGCTTAAGCCCTGTTTTCTGGAAGCTTCCGCTCCAGAATCACCTCCATCTACTGACACCACTCCTACTCCACCAGCACAACCTCCCCGTACTCGCGCTCAGGCGCGCGCCCATACCCAACTAACCTCCTCCTAATCTGCCTTACCTGTTTCGTGACTACGTCACTGGGGAGGGAGTGATGTGGGGCTTTTCAGGGCCCGAAGAGCCATGCATCGCTCGATCCCCACCATTCCCAGCGATGCGACTTACCTTGAAGTCGAATTTTCAGCAAGATTATGCAACCTTGCTACGGCATTAACCGCCAACCAATTCGCTGGAATTAATTCGGTTATCCCCAAGGATAACCGACATAAATATATATTAGGCAGCTTACCTTTTTTGGGTGCTTTTCCAAACCTCTTCCCCACGGTCATTCCTAAAAGCATAATTCACGGCAAGATTATCATCTTGCCATGACATCAATTCATCAGCCAAGCTTCCGCGACCGAACAATGGATGGCACATATCCACCAACACACGCTGATCTTTCCGTGTGTTATTTTCGTACCCATTCATTGAACTAGCTTTATTTCGGGTTGCTTGCACAGCTGCAAGCCAGATTTCCAACGGCATGTCTACGATCTATCTTTCCTTAAGTAAAGAAGATCAAATCAAACATTGGCCTTTCAGGCGCGCATATTTTGCTTGGATCTAAGCATGACCGATTTTATGATCCGTTGCCGTTTCTTGGAACTATCACCAGCATCGGTCATGGCCACCAATTTTAGTTTACGCAAAGTAAACATTCAAGCGGATACTTTCGCCTGACAGTGCCTTTCAACGGGATTAACACATCCCTAACATAACATGCATCGAGTCATACGACCGAAATTTGTTTATGCTAGATGATCTAACAACTGCCATGCCCAATGTTCGATACATTTTTCCAAGATAGATTTCTGCCTTCGGCAAGGGTTTTATTGACTCACGTCAATCAAGAATCTATCCCTTGGGTATGGCGGCAGTTTATCTTGCCCAAACATGTAGCAGTGGATTCGATCTGCTACATGAGTTTTTCTCTTTTCCTTTTCGTTTGGACCTTCGCCATTGGCGGCGAATCCTTTAGGTTCGTTTTCGTTGGATGTCTGTAAAGAGACATCCAATAACCAGTCCAATTTCATCGCGAGAGGAGTATGTACACCGCTACCGGTCACCTTATCAATTACAATCGTTTTCCGTCGAGTCGCTTGTCGTGGATGGAGTTTTGGTAGTTAGTTGCCATTTAGAGGCTTTATACGTGTCGGAGGTTTTTTTGTGTCGATGTGATAGTCGCTTATCCATAATAACTCTTAGTGAAAGTCGGCCTTACCAACTTAAATGGCAATAGTAAAGAACGTTATAGTGATTATAAGTGTTCGAACAATGTAAAAAATTCATTGGTAGTCCCAAACGAACTATCTCCCATGAATAAAGAAGTGTGATTGTCTAACTAAAAACTACCGTGTGTTTATTTTCCGCTGGGGATTTCAGGGTATCGCATCGATCTTCGTTTCTAAGTTTTGCCACTGCTCGATCGGTGGACAATAAACAGTGAGCCATCCGTGGGTGTTTCTACGAACCCACGTCCATGCAGACGTAAGGTAAAAACTACCCCACATTGGTGACACCTAGTGTGAACACGCCTCCGCTGAACTTTTGTGACCCAGTGAGTGAACATTTGAGCAATTCGATAGCTCGGCGAATCGGTGAAGTGCTAGCACCCAGCGTTCTGTGGCTTTGTAAGTAGCACGTACCACCTACATCGGTACCCTTACCAGTGGGAAATTAATAAGGAGATTCTGTAACAATAGAACAGTAACCAGTGCCAGTGACAAGTGCTAACATCACCGGAAGAACTCGAGGACTACCGAGACCGGAACAACACCTACGGAATCAGCAACACTTGCAGTCACATCATCATAACTACATCAGGTTTTCTTTCTCCTTTTTATAATTTTTTATTTAAAATGTTTTTTGGCATTTCTCCTCGTGGTGAACTCCTTCCAAGTCACCCTAATTAAACAAACAATTCCGGTTCATTTCGAAATAGCTTTACAACCAAATAATATAATCGAAAATGCATAAAAGTTCAAGTGCGATAGAAAACTAACTAGTATTCCCAACCAGCCTGCTAATTAAGTGTATTGTTTAATGGCAAAATAAGCGTTTATCATCATAAAGGCCATACTAAGAAAATATTTAGATCGCAGGCAGACGCGTTTCTCATAATAGTATTTATATAAACATTTGTCGAAAAGGTTTTGTATTTCATTTAAAAATTACGCATTATCTTAGACTCAATATGCACTTACAATGCAATTTTATGGCCTTCTTTCTCAAAATAAAGTCGAAACGATCAACAACCATTTGCGACAATTAACCAAGTAGAAAAATTGCACCATTCGGTCTCAGGCTGGCAGTTCTTAGAGTACTTTTATTTTTTATTTTAGTAATTCAATATTTTGTTTAATTAATACACATTAATTACCCAATTCGAAACAATACAACTAAGTTTATTCGAGTACAGTAATATAGTACCTTTTACATAAATAAGAAGGACTAGCCCAGACTAGGGTAAATTTGTAATAGGTGTCAACCTTAGTTGTTGCCACCGCATGGTATCATTTTAACGCCCCTCAGGTTTCCTTTCAAATACCGAAATATTTATACGCATGATTAACTTTTAAACTACCTAACAAGTAAAAGTGACAGGAACAACATTCTGAAATTAACAAGAGTTTACAGTTACAATTTTCAAATAACCAAATTAAAAGGGAATTGAACTAATTTTAAACTATTGCAATCTTTACCAAAGCGGTGCGAAAATCAAATAAAATACAATCAAAAACCCGTTCATTAATTTCCCTTTGCGGTTCCCTCTTCGTTAACAGTAAATGAGCACAATAAATTATAGATTATTGAAATCAACTAATCAAGCAACATTGTAAGCCCCTTCTGGGTACCAACCATAGCTAAGAGAACCGTCTTAGAATAATTAACTTAAAAGGAAAAAAACCCAAACTGTACAACAATATTATTAAATTTAAATAAGCGGACAACAACAACCGAAACACCTAAACCTAATAAGTAACTTCAGACGCCTCTCTGGTTTCATAGTCCATCCGTAAAATTTATAAATGTCCTAAGCGCCTGAATGTACTACCAATTTATATAAGATAAAAATAGCCCCAAAAAAAGCACCTATTCCAAAATTAATTAAAAGGACAATTGTTTCTCATTGTTCACTGCTGTCCGCCACAAATGAAAGACGGACAAAAATATATACTTACATATAACAATATACTATAAGGATACGAATAAGAGTAAATTCTTTCAGAATAGTACTAAATTTATTTAACCACACCGATAACGTATATTAAACACAGAAATAATTAACACAAAAACCGCGACAATATCCACGACTACACTCGACGATCCGCGACTCCTTTAGGTGCCGCTTGACTCAGTCCAACCCCTCCGCCTTCTTCTGCGACAACATCTCCGACCTCCAATCCGCGTTACTCGACTTTCTTAAATTCGCACTATCCCTTGGCGACCTCTCTAATTTCTTCGCGTCCTCTTACGCTTGTAATTCCCGTTTCGCGTCATACAATCTATAATGGTCAACACGCGGAACACCATGGCCAGAAAGGCCCAGGATCAACCCGAGCCCCTTGAATTCCACGACGCCTCCAGCGTCGATTTCCCCACTGAGCAAGTCGATGCTGACCTAGACTTGCCCGTACAATCTACCACCCTGGCACCACCGGTTGCCTCCAGTGTCGTTAACCGACCCCAACCTGTTCCCTCTGATGCCCTCCCGACCTCTTCTAACGCCCCTGGTACCGGCCCTTTGGTAAATTCCGGCATTTTAATGCCCACAACTTGTGCCGGTACCTCTAAACAAGCCCATAGGCAACCAGAGTCCCAAGAATTCCGCGATGCTCCCAGCCTCGGGAATGGGACTCATCCTACAAATATAGGGCTTCCCCCCTTCGATGAGGAGGCCCCAGACCTTTGGTTTGCAGTAGCAGACCGCATCTTCCAGGCCTCTGACTTGCACGACGAACAACTTCGTGCAGTTGAGCTGTTGAAAGTGCTTGACCGCACTCAGCGACCGCATGTTGCCCACATCATTAGGTCGGCCGACCGCAACGCTTACAGCAACATGCGTCAAGCTCTGCTCGACGCTTTGGATGAGCCTGGAAGTGTGCGGCAACAACGCTTAGCTGCTGTAACCAACCTTTCTGGGATGAGACCATCTCTTTTCCTGACCCATTTACGCTCTATAGCGGGGACCAGGATTGGGGACGACCTAATACGGCCTCACTTTTTGAGGTGTCTTCCCCAACATGCCCGTTCGGCACTTATAGCCCAACCCAACCAGAGTTTGGGCTATTTATCCAAAATTGCGGACGCAATTATGGAAAGCTCAGATCAGTATTCTGAGCCTCCTGCGTACCAGGTAGCGGCGGTTTCTCAACACGCCGCCCAGCCTACACGACACCCTCGTCTGCCTTTTACAGCCCCTCAATTGGCTCCAGTTCACCATCCTCCTCAAACCCAGTTACCACACAGAAGACCCACCTCAACCAATTTCCCACAGAGGAATCCAGAGGCAGGGCCCAACGTATTTAATCAAAGAAGTTCGCCACCACAATTAACTCCTGCTGACCTTCGGGCGCTCCAAACCTCACTCCTCCGCGAGATAAGTCAGTTTCGCGCGGAGGTGAGGAACAATCCTCGAAGCGCCCAGAATCGACCCATGCCGAGCCGTCCTCTTAATCGGCAAAATTACTCTCAAAATGCCCCTCAGAGGGCCTACATCCCTCAGAATGCCCCACAGAGGGCCAATTCCTCACAAAATGGCCCTCACCGGGCCAATTCTCAGCGAGCTCCGGCTCGACCTCCCCGTAACGGCAATACCAATAGGCAGAATATATCTGATAATGCCGTTACTCTGCCTTGGTGCGCCAATCACCAACGATATGGTGATCGCGCATTCAATTGCAAGGCGCCTTGTGGCTGGACACAACCTTCCACCAACCAAAGGCGGTCTTTAAACTAATTTCGCCGACCGACCCCCTCGCGCAATCGGCCGGCACCCATACGATAAGTCGCCTAACCCTCCGGGATTCTAAACTGAATATCGCTTTTACTGTCGATACCGGCGCCGATATTTCAGTCCTCCCGCGATCGTTTGCTCCGCGTAACCGCGTGCCCGCCGCGCTTAAATTGTCAGCTGCGAATAATACGCCGATACTTACGTACGGACGTAAAAAGCTGACACTGCAATTGGGTCTTCGTCGTCCGATCACTTGGCGTTTCGTCATTGCGGACGTAAATGAACCCCTGATAGGTTCCGACCTATTAGGTGCACATAATCTGTTGGTCGATTCGACCCATAACAGACTAGTGGCTCCAACCGCACCCCCCTTGCCCATGACGGCATCTCCAGCGGCAACTTCAGGGGCCACAGAGTGCACAGACCCGTTTCAGGTCATTGTACAGGAATTTGTTAGTACAACAATTCCTCTACCTAACCAACGCCGACACAAAGCCACGGTGTTTCATCATATAGAAACACGTGGTCCCCCGGTGAGCCAGCGTCCACGTCGACTGGCTCCTGAAAAATTACGTGCGGCGCGCGCGGAGTTCGAGCACATGATCGAACTAGGTATCTGCCAACCGTCGGATAGTCCCTGGGCAAGCCCACTCCACTTAGTGAAGAAACGTTCTGGTGAGTGGCGCCCATGTGGCGATTACAGGCTGTTGAACGCAGCAACTGTCCCGGACAGATACCCTATTGCACACCTCTACGATTTTTCGTACAAGTTACGAGGGTGCAATGTCTTCACTACCCTGGATCTCACCAGGGCATACCATCAAATTCCGGTGGCACCAGAAGACATCCCCAAGACCGCAGTCATTACACCTTTCGGACTCTTCGAGTTCAAAGTGATGACTTTCGGCCTCAGGAATGCCGCACAGACATTCCAACATTATATCGACACGGCTTTACGTGGTCTTAATTGCTGCCATGCATATCTTGATGACATTCTCATCGCCTCCAAAGACCATGCCGAACATAAACGCCACTTACGTCAGGTCCTCGAGCGCCTCCGTGAATTCGGTCTTGTCATCAACCCAGATAAGTGCCAATACGCCAAGGAGCAAATCACCTATCTGGGTTACATCGTTGACAACCAGGGCATTCGCCCACTACCAGACCGTGTGGAGGCCCTCATGAAGTATCCCCGGCCTACTAATGTGAGTGAGCTTCGTCGATTTCTGGGCATGCTTAACTTCTATCGTCCAACGCTGAAGAACGCTGCCCAAGTTCAAGCTCCCCTAAATGAGTTCTTAAAAGGAGCTAAGCGCAATGATAAGCGCCCCATTAATTGGACAGAAGTCTTTGATCGAGCATTCCAACTGTCCAAAGAACAATTGGCAAATGCCACCTTACTCCGATACCCCCTCGGGGGAGCGGCACTTTCTATCCAATGCGACGCATCGGATGCCGCAATCGGAGCCGTCCTTGAACAGGACATTGAAGGCCGACCGGAACCACTTGGTTTCTTTTCAAGGAAGCTGAGTCCCACTGAGCGACGTTACAGCGCCTACGACCGTGAATTACTCGCGGTCTACAGCGCTGTTAAGTACTTCCGTCATATGATAGAAGGTCGCTCACTCTCCATCTTAACAGACCGCAAGCCATTGGTCTATGCGTTCCGGAAGAAGTCGGGAAATGCCTCCCCCCGACAAGAGCGTCAATTAGACCTCATTGGGCAATATTCTACGGAGATAAGGCATATCTCCGGTAAACAGAATGTCACGGCGGACGCCCTTTCTCGAATCGATACGATTCACCTGCGTTCCGCCTTGAATAACGCTGATCTTGCCCTAGCTCAAGAGGAGGACGAACAGCTCAAGTCCCTCCTAACTGCCGATACGGCACTAGAGCTCAAGAAAATTACCCTTCGCGGCCCTTTGGGCGAAATCTGGTGTGATGTCTCCACTGGAACCGCTAGACCTTACATTCCCGTGAAACTTCGTAAGGGCGTGTTCCAGGTTTACCACAACCCAGCCCACCCCAGCGGCCGAGCAACAGCCGCTGCTGTCCGTCGCAAATTCATTTGGCCCCGGATGAACAAAGATCTCACCGGTTGGGCCCGTGCTTGTCTCCAGTGCCAGCGCTGCAAAGTAGCGCGACATAATGTACTGAAGCCAGCGCAGTTCAAGCTTCCCACGGCACGCTTCGCCCATGTCCACATAGACATAGTGGGACCGCTTACTCCATCAAGAGGATTTTCTTATATCCTCACTATGATGGATCGCTGCACGCGATGGCCAGAGGCGACACCTCTCCGGGCAGTTACTGCCGAATCAGTCGCCAAGGCCTTTTATTCAACTTGGGTCACACGCTTCGGTGTACCAACCACCATAACTTCGGACCGAGGTCCACAATTCGAGGCGACAATTTTTAGGCAGCTAACAAATCTTCTCGGCTGCCAAAGAAGTCGTACCACCGCCTACCACCCGCAATCAAATGGGATGATAGAGCGCTGGCATAGATCTCTAAAAGCCTCACTCATGTGTCATAACGACACACAATGGTTTGACGCCCTTCCAACCGTCCTCCTCGGCCTGAGGACATGTATTAAGGAGGACCTGGGTGCTTCGGCAGCAGAGCTTACCTACGGTACTAACCTCCTTCTCCCAGGAGAACTTTTCCTGAATGACGAAACACCGCGTGACCAACTTCGTGAATTGGGACATCTCCGTGACCTGCTGCGTAAGGTTAGGGCAACCCCTGTAACCAGGCACGGCTCCAAAAAACTTTTCGTCCACCCTGAACTGCACAGCTGCACGCACGTCTTTGTCAGGGTGGATAAGGTCAAAAAACCCCTCGACCCACCTTATGATGGCCCATTCAAAGTCTTCCGCCGCATCAGTGACCGCGTCTTCGAGATCGACATTAGAGGCAAGCGATCCACGGTCAGCGTCGAAAGGCTTAAGCCCTGTTTTCTGGAAGCTTCCGCTCCAGAATCACCTCCATCTACTGACACCACTCCTACTCCACCAGCACAACCTCCCCGTACTCGCGCTTAGGCGCGCGCCCATACCCAACTAACCTCCTCCTAATCTGCCTTACCTGTTTCGTGACTACGTCACTGGGGAGGGAGTGATGTGGGGCTTTTCAGGGCCCGAAGAGCCATGCATCGCTCGATCCCCACCATTCCCAGCGATGCGACTTACCTTGAAGTCGAATTTTCAGCAAGATTATCCAACCTTGCTACGGCATTAACCGCCAACCAATTCGCTGGAATTAATTCGGTTATCTCCAAGGATAGCCGACATAAATATATATTAGGCAGCTTACCTTTTTTGGGTGCTTTTCCAAACCTCTTCCCCACGGTCATTCCTAAAAGCATAATTCACGGCAAGATTATCATCTTGCCATGACATCAATTCATCAGCCGAGCTTCCACGACCGAACAATGGATGGCACATATCCACCAACACACGCTGATCTTTCCGTGAGTTATTTTCGTACCCATTCATTGACCTAGCATTATTTCGGGTTGCTTGCACAGCTGCAAGCCAGATTTCCAACGGCATGTCTACGATCTATCTTTCCTTAAGTAAAGAAGATCAAATCAAACATTGGCCTTTCAGGCGCGCATATTTTGCTTGGATCTAAGCATGACCGATTTTATGATCCGTTGCCGTTTCTTGGAACTATCACCAGCATCGGTCATGGCCACCAATTTTAGTTTACGCAAAGTAAACATTCAAGCGGATACTTTCGCCTGACAGTGCCTTTCAACGGGATTAACACATCCCTAACATAACATGCATCGAGTCATACGACCGAAATTTGTTTATGCTAGATGATCTAACAACTGCCATGCCCAATGTTCGATACATTTTTCCAAGATAGATTTCTGCCTTCGGCAAGGGTTTTATTGACTCACGTCAATCAAGAATCTATCCCTTGGGTATGGCGGCAGTTTATCTTGCCCAAACATGTAGCAGTGGATTCGATCTGCTACATGAGTTTTTCTCTTTTCCTTCGCCATTGGCGGCGAATCCTTTAGGTTCGTTTTCGTTGGATGTCTGTAAAGAGACATCCAATAACCAGTCCAATTTCATCGCGAGAGGAGTATGTACACCGCTACCGGTCACCTTATCAATTACAATCGTTTTCCGTCGAGTCGCTTGTCGTGGATGGAGTTTTGGTAGTTAGTTGCCATTTAGAGGCTTTATACGTGTCGGAAAATTTAACAAGCCTCAGGACTTGCTAAATAAGGCCAAGACCGGTTCCCGGTTGTAGTGCCGATGATGATGATGATGATGATGATGATACGTGTCGGAGGTTTTTTTGTGTCGATGTGATAGTCGCTTATCCATAATAACTCTTAGTGAAAGTCGGCCTTACCAACTTAAATGGCAATAGTAAAGATCGTTATAGTGATTATAAGTGTTCGAACAATGTAAAAAATTCATTGGTAGTCCCAAACGAACTATCTCCCATGAATAAAGAAGTGTGATTGTCTAACTAAAAACTACCGTGTGTTTATTTTCCGCTGGGGATTTCAGGGTATCGCATCGATCTTCGTTTCTAAGTTTTGCCACTGCTCGATCGGTGGACAATAAACAGTGAGCCATTCGTGGGTGTTTCTACGAACCCACGTCCGTGCAGACGTAAGGTAAAAACTACCCCACAACCTGATCTCCAAAGGGTCTTGAGCGTCTATGTCCTTGGCGTTGGCGTTATGGAAGGCTGTAAGCTGTTGCGGCTGATGTCGGGGCCTTAAAAGGCGTCCGGCCTCAGCGGCGAATGATCTGCAAGAGAGGTGATATTCCCGCCAATTTTCCACACATGTGGTGTCGGTTCCTGTTCTACGTGTGAGCGAGACCCACGCAGTGCCGCGTCGACTTCACGCCAATTCAGCTGTGACTTTCCTTTGTGTGGGAAAGTGACGGAGACTGCGCTTGCCTTAATTAGTCGAAAGGCACTCTCGGCGTGAGTCTTTGCTTGCGGCGACTGCGTGGCGGTTGTGGTTTGTGCTGAGTCGCCACACGCCCAACAATCCCCGGATTTTGGGTTAAAGAAACACAATTCTTGTGAAACGATATTCATTGGATGTCACTTGATGTTGCATTCCCCACTAGAAGAACCCCGTACCCAAGCTGATATTCTGTTCATCCGTCTACTCTCAGGGTCAGACAATCGTACTAGCTCAGAATTAAAAAATTGAAATTTTCCGATATTTAACCGTAATTCAGACACAACTGCTATTGGAAAAAGAACTTGTCTATATTGGAAAATGTATAACAAAATGTCAGATCGATTTCTGCAAGTGAAATAATTATAATGAAGCTAGTAATAAATTTTTTGAAACCACATTTGTCCATATTTACTATATATTCTTAATAGTTTGCTCCCTATTCTAAACATTGTGTCGAATGAAAACATTTATTGATTGATATTGATTAATTATATTTGAATAACTGCTTGTACGTTATTAAAATACGTATAACAGTTTTACCACCTTCTTCCAGTAGTGTTATTTCTCAACAAAGGCGAATGCATTCATTGGATGTGTCACATTCAAAGTTTTTTTTACAGGATAATTGCATTTACAGGTCAATGGCATGGTTTGAAGAAGTTTTATTATATTGTAGCGAGCTTAGGGTTCGCTGGATTAATTATTTTGAATAAATAAGAGCCGTTAAATCGATTTTGAATTAATATAACACTTTATTAGTCCGTTAACCACAACCGTTACTTTTACCGTACACAACGATTTCTTGACTTGTCGCTTCCGTACTTATCGCGTATTTTACTTCTTACTTATCGCTTGCTTCTCTCGAGACTTATTACTTTCTACTTGTCCCCATGAGCTGTGTGCGACGTATTTATACCAGTTCCCCACATTCTGATTCGGTATTTCGTTTCCGTTCGTTCCATAATCTTGAATGTTCTATTATCCATAGTCTCCAGTTTTCCAGTACTTTTGTTTTGGACTTTCCCGAATATCCCAGTACTGACTGTCATATGCGTCACACTACCCTCCGCCTAGATTAGTTCGTCCCGAACTAAGTTCACTGGTCTTCTGGGTTGACAAAAGTCGCCAGTCGGTCACGATGTACCACTTTCATTTTGGCGTTCGGCCTTCGCTGAATCCTATAGATAGAATCCTAACGTCGTTAATTCTTGTGAGAATCTTATATGATCCTTCCCAATGTTGCTGTAACTTCGGAGACCTTCCCTTTTGCCGATGAGGGTTATAAAGCCATACGCTATCGCCTGCATTAAATCCGGATGCGTTGGCTCGAACGTCGTACCTTGTTTTCATCCTGTCACTGGATACCTTCATTTGCTTTCGAACCAAATGATGAAACTCATCGAGACGATTTCTCCATTCGGCTACGTAGTCTTCGGTCTTATCTATAGCGTCTGGAGGTATTCCGAATCGCAGATCGGCTGGTAATCGTATCTCCCGTCCAAATATAATTCTTGCTGGAGAATGGCCCGTCGTATCGTGATTAGCCGATCTATAACTCGTGAGAAAGGTTTGTACATATTTGTCCCCATCTCGTTGGTGATCACTAACGACCTTCGATAAATACTCTTTCATTGTTCGGTTGAACCTTTCGACCATTCCGTCTGACTGCGGATGTAAGGGTGTGGTCCTGGTTTTCCTTACGCCCAGTGCCGCACAGATGGCTTGAAATATCTGTGATTCGAAATTTCGGCCTTGATAGGAATGAAGCTCACAGGGGACTCCATATCTGCTGATCCAATTATTGATAAGCTGCTCAATGATGGTTCTTGCTTCTTGGTTTGGAATTGGAAGGACTTCCACCCACTTGCTGAAGTAATCCATGATAACCAACATGTATTTGTTGTTGTCGTTTGTTTTTGGGGATGGTCCTGAGATATCTATCGCAATTCGCTCGAAAGGGACACCCACGTTGTACTGCTTCATAGCGCTCCTTGGTCTTGCTGTTGGTCCTTTGGTCGCAGTGCAATTTGTGCACTTCCTACACCAAGACTCGACGTCATCTCTCATATGAAGTTAGTAGAATCGAGATCGTAATTTTGAAAGTGTTTTATTAACTCCCAGATGTCCACCGGAGGCCCCGTCGTGCATTTCTGTTAGTACATCTTTTACTTTTGATGGTGGGACTAGAATCTGCATTCGATAGGATTTTCCGTCCGTGGCTTCCCATTTACGCTTTAGAATTCCATTTTCCACCAGCAAGGAATTCCATTGTGCCCAATATGCCTTAAGTGTTCCACTCTTGTTGGAAATATTGTTCCAAGTTGGCCGCTCGTTCTTTTCTTTATATTCCAGAATTAGCGACATATCTTCATCCTGAAGTTAAGCTGCGCGTATAACATCACTCGTCCACCCATCTAGTACTTCTACTTGTACATTTCACAGGTCGTACGCCCCTTCTTTCTCTTGCGCTCTATGACAATGTTTACAATCTGGCTTACATGGTCTTCTTGATAGAGCACCAGCGTTATTATGTACCTTCCCTTGACGGTGGGAAATTTGGAAATCGTACGTTTGAAGTCGTTCGATCCATCGAGCTATTTGTCCTTCCGGATTCTTAAAATTTAGCAACCATTTAAGAGCGGCATGATCCGTCCGAAGGTGGAATCGACGTCCGTAGAGGTATTTATGGAAATTCTTAACGGCTTCTACGACAGCCAGCAGTCCCTTTCTTGTTGCGCAGTAATTTCTCTCTGGCTTAGATAGAACTCGACTATAATATGCGACAACTCTCTCTTCACCATCGATTTCCTGTGACAACACTGCTCCAATTCCTGTGTTACTTCCATCAGTATCCAATATAAACGGACGATCCGATCTTGGGAATGCCAATGTTGGAGTGTTACATAACTCGGCCTTTAATGTGTTGAATGCTGCCTCACACTTGTCTGTCCAATTGAATTTTTTGTCTTTACCCGTTAGTTCGTGTAGGGTTTTAGCCACGTTAGTGAAACCCTTAACAAACCGTCGGTAATATGTGGCTAGTCCCATAAAGCTTCTTAACTGTTGCTTATCTTCTGTAGTAGGCCACTCTTGGACAGATGCTATCTTATCAGGATCCGTTTGGACTCCTGCAGATGAAACGATGTGTCCCAGGAATTTTACTCTCCTTTGGAAGAGTTCACATTTCTTCGAATTGAGCTTTAAGTTGGCCTGTCTTAGTCGTTGGAAGACGGAGCACAGATTATTGATGTGTTCTGGTAAATTCCTTCCGACAACGATTATATCGTCCAAGTACACAAGACACGTCTTCCATGTAAGTCCCCGTAGAATACTTTCCATTAATCGTTCAAACGTTGCTGGAGCATTACACAATCCAGAGACGCCTGGCATGCTATTCACGATTATTCGAGTGTAAATTCATCACAATATGTACAAATTAATATGAAACGTACGCACTTTGGTATTGGGCGGATGGTTGTTCTTGGGCCTTCCTTGGTTACATTGGCTCTTTTTTCATCGGCTTTTCAGTTGTCCTTTTATGTCTGTTTCTTAGTGATCCCCAAATTAAAACAGAATGTTTTTTTTAATCGTTTTATTTAATTTAATGTAATGTACTTATTTTGAGGTTTTAGTTTCACAATAGTTTATTATTAATTTTTAATTTTATTTAATTAAAATAGTTTAATATTTTTTCATACTAGCCGAATTGATACAACACAACCAGAGTCGCGCGACCTTTTTTCTATTTTACTCCCGAGCTTATTTTCAAAAATGACCACAGAGACAACATCAATTTACACCAGGGGCAAAATTACAATAGGCGACTGAGTTTCACAAGAGCTAAATTACATTGACGACTCACAGCTTGAATCGCTAATTCAAGTCCTTATATACTAGGATACAATTTTGCCGCCCACCTTATCACTTATCGATTGACGAAATTGGCTTGTTTCTTCATTCTGCTGGCTTTGCTTCTGGGCTGGAACTGGGCTAAATCCCACTACTGCAGAAGTAAACTGTTAGTTTTCTTTGTTTATTCTAATAATGTCCACAAAGGGTCTTATATTTCTATTAATAACCCTGACACCACTGGAAAAAGAGAGAGACCGAGTGAAAAAAAAATGTAGTGGCTAGAGGCCGTCTTAAGTGAGACAAGGACAGATGTGTCCTTCATCTTGTCTCTGGCTACTGGTCATCTTGCGAGAACCAGAATCACCCACATATGTGAGAATGTTGGACTCGGTTTCAAGATATCTGAAAAAGAGGGGATGGGGGGGGGGGGGGGGGTATCTAAGGGTAGTGTGGGCAGCGTAGTTCAAATGTTCACTAACTACTTGGATGGAGTGATGGTGGGAAATAAATCATACAAGACCGGTAGGTCTTGAGTGTGGTAGTAAATGCAGATCACGTCTTCGGCATCTGATAATCTGCGCTATGGTCGATTTGTGTATGTTTGTGCCGTCTTGCATTTGTTACACTACACCACACATTCCACTATGCAAATAAAATACATCAGTGGCTTTGTTATACACACACTTTATTATTTATTGACAAGCCTACACACAATTAATTGAAACAAACCAAACTAGTCTTAAATTTATTTCACACCTGATTTTAATTATGTGGTTAGATGTTATTTACACAAACACACTTAAATACAAGCAATCTATGCCCACGCGACACCCGTCATGCGCCTTGGTTGACGGTTTTAATCGAATCTGCCGTCTTGCTAAGATGACGGTTTTTTCAGACACTTTTTATTCTTATATTTGCCGTACCGCACGACTTATGGGTTCATCCGTCTTTTCTCTTACGACGGGTAATATCTTTCTTTTTGTTTTTTTGCACGATAGGCTTTTCGACCTTTTCTTCCGGACGACGGTTGGCGAGGCACTCTCTAAAAATAAAATGTCTAAACCGGACTACGTTTGCGCACAGACTCCCTTTTATCTCTCCTTTGATTGTGCAGACCGAAGTATCCACATCCATTGTTTACACGCACATTAGATCTTTTTCCCACACAACAGATGCATGCTCGCAGTAAATTTTTGATTTATCTAGCATTAAAAATGTTTACGATCTGCGAGATCTGATTGTGTGGATGCCTGCGATACAATTCTTAGAACCTTTACACAAATGTTCATTTATGGTCAACGATGGCAAAGATATTTTGTATATCTTATTGCTACTTTACCCATATAGCAAGGCTAATAACCTTGCCCGTAAAAATAAATTATTATGGAAAATGTAACAGGCATCGAGACTTGCTAAATAGGCCAAGACCGGATCCCGGTTGTGGTGCCGATGATGATGAAGACGATGACTTTACCCTGGAATTGTTCTCTGTTTTGAGTAGCACATTATTTTATTTGTTCCGTCATCGATTTTTTTTTTCCCAGATGTGGTATCTGGATTCCATGATTCGCCCGTGTATGGATTTTGTATTTAATGCACTTTTACATGCAATCATTGGATTGGATATGTTGATTAGGATTAATCAACATATGGGGGTTCACATGAAGATGAACCCTGTTAATGGTGGGATGGTGGCCCCAAAAGGGTGAGTATTAGGGGATGGTAGGCGTTTTTTTTTTTTTTTTTTTTTTTTGATGCGACAGCGGATGTGGAATCTTCATAGATACTAGCAGCCCGTGCTACTAGCATGCACGATTCGTGTACTTGGAACGACGGTTCCAAGTCGCACGCCTGTGTACTAAACCACACCCTCGCTTCCGTCAACCACTCTCCCCGTGGGACTGCCGTTAGGTATTACTTCGCGGGGCTAGTTAGCTTTATGCTTTTTTAAGCTGCTCTCTCCATGTCGGCTATTTGTGCTTGCCTTACTTTCTCGATTCTTCTAAGTACGGGTTGCACTTTGATCACATATGCGCTTATCTCCATCCAGTTATCCTCGGAGTATAGCATAACCTCGATGAGGTCTTGCGGGCCTGGGAGATTGGGTCTTCCTTCGGTGAAGCGTCTACAGTGGAACACCACATGCTCCGTATGTTCCTCTTGGTTTGGACACGCTGGACACAACGGTGAGCTGCTGTATCCAAAACGGTGCAGATATTTGCGATATCCACCATGGCCGGCCAGGAACTGGGTAAGATGGTAGTTGCAGGCAGCGTGGTCTCTCTTCATCCAGGTGGCGATAGATGGGATTAATTTGTACGTCCATCTCCCTTTCGTAGTGTTGTTCCACCGAGTTTGCCATATGGTTAATGAGGTTGCTTTCTCTTCCTCCTTGATCACCTTGACTGCTGTTGGTTCTAGTTGCCTTGACGTTATCCTGTTGTAAATTCTTAACATCTCGTCCGCAAGGATATCAATTGGAACCATTTCGGCTACGACAAAAGCAGCCTCGTCCGAGATGGTTCTTAAGGCACACAGTCTATAGACTGACGTCAGCTGGGATGGCAGGCGTTGCGTGTAACACATTGTGTGTGCGTGTGTGTGGTGTGTTAGCAGTAGACCATATGGGATGGGTCCAGGAATCCTCTATTATATAGGGAAATGTTGTTGGGAAGGTTTCTTTCTTCGGTTTTTTTTGCTAAAGAAGAAATTGTGGTGGTCTGATCCGAAGAGATCAAAACAGAGAAGGGTTAAGAACGCAAGACTCCCGTACAACCTGGTTCTCGCTGTTCTGAATGATTCCGAGGTGCTTGTATGCTAATTGTAGCAAGTACTCGTCGATAGGGATAATGGAGGCACTTTCGTATAGATGGAAGTTGGGGTAATGACGACCGTCAGACTTTCTAGAGTGGTTGGTATATCTTCTGAGGAGTTTTCTTTCGAAAACTCTAAGTCTTTTCATATGGGCCGAAGATATACGGGACCATATGAGAAGGCGTATGATATGCCAGATCGGATTAGCTGCTTATAGCAGAGAAGTTTAACTTTGGTGTCAACTTTGTTGCTCCACTTCAAGATCTTGTGCAGTTGCTTGAACCGACCAAAGGACCTTTGAAGAATGTGGGTCATATGTTTGATGAAATTCATCTGTGGGGTATAAGGGACTCCGAGATATTTCATCCTGTCCTGCGGTCTAATAGTAGTGCCTCCGATTTGTATTCGAATATTCTGTGCAGATCAAGAAGTAGGTTGGGAGTGTTTACTACTCAGAATTATAGCTACTATCGGGTTTTCCAATAGGGATTTGACAACTTTTTCTTTTAAATAAAAATTTTACAATTTGAAGGCGTTGTTCATCCGTGTACTTAACTATGATGAAAATGTTGAGTTTACTGAATAAATTCACAGTGACAGTTCGATGATTAAATTCAAAGTGGTCAAGTCCCTATTGGAAAACCCGATATATATATATATGGGTTTTCCAATAGGGACTTCACAACTTTTTTTTTAAATAAACATTTTATAATTTGCAGACGTTGTTCGTTCGTGTACTTAACCATGATGAAAATGTTCAAATTCGTGCTCCACTACCCTGATAGTTTGACCAACATTAGGTCTTCTCTTCGCAGTAGTCGCCACCATGTACTTAGTTTTCCCCTCATTAATGTGCAGTCCCAGGTTTTGTGCCGCCTGCTCGATCTGGGTGAAGGAGTACTGTACAGCCGAATCGGATCTGCCGATGATGTTGATGTCATCTGCGTAGGCAAGTATCTGACTGGACTTGGTGATAATAGTCCCTCTAGTTGTAATTCCAGAGACGGGGATTCCTTTCAAGAACGCTAGGTTGAAGAGGACGCAGGCCAGACCGTACCCTTGCCGGATTCCATCAAATATGTTTATTGGTTTGGACAGCAATCCCACTATTTTTACTTAACTACTTACGTTGGTCATGGTCAACCTACAAAGTCGTATCAATTTGTTTGGAATGCCGAGCTCTCTCATGGCATTATATAGTTTTACCCTGGCTATACTTTCATAGGTGGCTTTAAAGTCTATAAATAGATGATATAATGGAATCTTCAATTCCACCCATTTTTCCATCACCTGCCTAAGGGTGAATATCTGATCAATCGCTGATTTGCCAGGGATGAAGCCACACCGATATTGACCAATGATGAATTTAGCGTATGGGGCTATCCTATCTTGTAGGATAGAGGAGAGTATCTTATAGGCGGTTCTCAGCAATGTTATACCCCTATGCTGGCTGCACAGTGTGACATCTCCCTTCTTATGTATGGGGCAAATTATTCCACGACGCCAATCTTCTGGCATCTTCTCTTGCCCCCATACGTGCACCATGATCTCATGAATTGCGGGATGTAACGCTGTCCCTCTTTGTTTGATCAGCTCAGCTGGTATGCCATCAGCTCCGGGGGCTTTATTTGATTTGAGCTATCTTCACATTGATATCACCACTTTTAATTTGTCGAAACCATGTCACACATGTTCTAATGGATGGAGCGTCTTCACCATTTGTTTCTATGAGCAAACGATGACTTTCAACAGCCTTTTTCTTTTGATTAAATAAGAAAAGCAATGCGTGCCGCAATGTTCTTTTTCAGGCATGAACTCGACATGATCACTGAACGACAAAACAAAGACGCTAGTTTTTGGCGGACTCAACTTGTGTGTGTTTGTAGTTAAATCTCAGACGAACAAAATGACGTATGTGTCAAATGAATACTCTTAGTTAAACCGGAAAAAATGTATGCATACACCTGATAAAATTATGGCTATTGGTGGGTAAGGTGAATGGTTTTTTTCTAATTTATTTCTCTCAGTAAAGGCGAACCTCTAGCGCTAAATCAGTGCCCTGAAATGTTGCTTTTTTCGGTGACAACTTTCGTGCATATTTTGAAGTAGGGACGGATCTATTGTGTATAGCTTTAAAGTCCAGCAATTAGAGGTGTAATTAAAATTTCGCCTTTACAAGTCTTGTGTATATTCACTCATTATTGTATCGGCAGTTGGACAATTTTTTGCACATATGTTGTATGTCTAAGTTGTAAAACAACTGGTTTTAACTATGTTTCCGAGTTTCCGTTTCTAATTTTTACCAAAAATATCTGATTATACTTCTTATACTCTGGACTAAACGACAAAGACAAATATGTTCTTTAAGTTCAACTAATTCGGAATAAATTCAATTCCATTTATCGTAAAAACACAGAGTTTAAAAAATGCAATTTTCTGATATTTAACTGTAATTCAGAAACAGCGATTAACAGCTATTGGAAGAAGAACTTGTCTATATTGGAAAATGTATAAGAAAATGTCAGATAGATTTCTGCAACTGAAATAATTATAATGAAGCTAGTAATAAACTTTTTGAAAGCACATTTGTCCATATTTACTATATATTCTAAATAGTTTGCTACGTATTCTAAACATTTTTTCGAATAAATACAATTATTGATTGATATTGATTGATTATATTTGAATAACTGCCTGTACGTTATTAAAATATGTATAACAGTTTTACCAACTTCTTCCAGTAGTTGTTATTTCTCAACAAAAGCGAATGAATTCATTAGATGTGTCACCGTAAAAAGTTTTGTTTATCAGGATAATTGCACTCACAGGTCAATCACATGGTGTGAAGAAGTTTTATTGTATTATCTGGTAAAAATGTTTTTATTGGCAACATTTGATAATCGTTATCAAGGAGAACCACAAATATTGTTAAGTCATTAGATAGATTTGTGTGTTTATCGATACCACAATTCCGCGATCCGAAAGTGCCGTTCGTGAGTATCGATTTGACCCAAAGTGCATCAAGAGTTCTTTGAATAGAAAGATTATAAATTTTTCAGGAGCAGAATGCCGAGCAGTTTGTTATTTGTTACGAATAATGAAGGACGAGTGTACACGCTATCTACCTCATCGTCTGGATGGCGTGAGTTTCCGTACCTTGGATTGGAATTTAAAAAAATCTCGGCATTGCCAAATTTCATGTGGGCAATTGGAGGCGATAGGCAGGTGTACGTGCATGTTTATGGACTCGACGTTCCGATTCGGGTTAAGGAAGAATCGTATGAGAACGAAAGATGGCTCCCGATTGAGGGCTTTTCCAAGAAGCTATTACCCACGGATAGGTATCATTTCTCGTCAGCCGATGGCACTGTGGATCGGAGTATTGAGAAGATACGGTTGCCATCGATGGCCTGGCAATGGGAAGGTGATTGGCATATTGAGTGTAATTTAGACGGACAGCCTTTGGACCATGATGGATGGTCTTACGCTTTGGATTTTCCTGCCACTTACCAGGCGAAGAACGCATGGAATTGCTATGTTCGCAGACGGAAATGGGTTTGTATCTATTTAGTCGGAAGAAATTACATAGACTGTTTTTAATTGTGAACATGTTTTTTGAGCAGGTGCGTTTTAGACGTTATAGTGCATTGAATAATTGGTGCGCCGTGGCCCCTCTACATAAAGACCCAACTCAGGAGCCATTTATTGATGTGTCCATCGGAGGGTTTAATATTCCTAATGCTCCACAAGGGACAATGATCGTATGGGCTGTTACAGCTCATGGACGGGTAAGTATTATGTATTTTTTATTGTAAATTAGAATTGAGTTTAGCTCATGAGAAATATTGATGTCTATTCAGCAATGTCTAATGACTCTATTGTTGCAACATTTTTATGAACTGTTATGCACACGAAATATGAAATAATAGAATGTAATAAACGCCCAATGTACTCACGGTTGGGCGTTTTCCTTGTTGATTTTAATTGCACATGCCGTTTACCACCTTTTCCTTAACTGGGCTACCGGTGACTCTTTTTTAGATTGCTTTGGAGTTTTGTTTAGTATCGTCTTTGAACACTTTCATGTATTTATTTGACAGAGTACGTCTTAAATAGATCTCATTTTTATTATTTACAGAGTAACCAACACTCAGTTTTTTTTCTTTAGTTGGTACGGCTGTGCTTCTCTCGCTTGTTATTTCTACGGTGGCTGCTGTTGTCGATGGGGTTTTCCTTATTGTATACGATCCCGTTTGGTCATGCGCTAAGACTCGTCTGCGAAGAGCTCGACGGAGGGAGAGTAAGTCCTGGGGCCAGAATGCCGGACGTAGAAGAGAAATGGACACGCCTTAAGAATACTGTCATTAGTACTGCACATTTTAGGCAATAGTCGTAGAGTTCGGAGCGGCTGGTTCGATGATGAGTGCAAACTAGGGACTGAACGTAAAGATGGTACATACCGGACAATGCAGCAGTCTCATAGGACGCGGGTACGCGAGGAAAACTACAAATAGCTCAAAAGATCTGAAAAAAAGAATTCACAGACAAAAGAAAAGTGCGTGGGAAAAAAATCTTGTGTGTGAAATAGAGAAAAGTAGAGAGCCAGGTCCGCACCAGGCGCGGAAGTTCTACCAAATAAGTATGATGCGGTATACACTGTCGTGGTGTACAACCACGAAAATTCCTAGAATTAGCAATAAGGTGTATTGGTTACCTGGTTCCTCCCTCGGGGTGACCCGCCGATGAATCTTGCTGTGCTCGGCCCAGGTCAGTGCAGCAGTCCAGACACCATCCTGTCCGCAGCTCCAGTTCTTGTGGTTTTACCCCGAATTTGCCCTTCGGCGACCAATTAATCCACATTCAAGGTAAATGTAATAAGAGCTTAGAAACATATATGTTCGCTACTTATGTTTTCTTATTTATAAAACGATTAGTGTAGGTGTCTGGGATTAGTGACGAATCCGCTGAGAAATCTTCTTTTGGTACTCCTGGTAACGATGGTTGTGATGTCGATGATTTCGCCGATCTCGGTGCTTTCTTCAGTATCCACAATCAATTAAGCGTTTTACTTATTGATTGCTCCTGGGTTTCGTGCAAGAGGGGCCACTTCCTAATGACCCTTTCTTCTCTTCTCTCACAACAAACATGACTTTTATTGAAATAAAAACTCTTTAAAACAAACTGTTAAGTAGTTACACTGTTTAATATTCTTAGGTTTTCGAATCTTTCGTTGGATGATACTTCTCTTCCGCGGCTTTTTTTCTTCTCTACCTTCCACTGTCTTTCCTTTCAATCACCGTATATCAAAAAAATTCTGTTCCACAACTGTGAACAACGGAACCATCACATACCGAATTTCAACATCCTCCTGTCTCTCTCATTTCGCTCTCCATTCACGTCCACTTCGAAAAACAAATTCGAACTCGAAGAACTGCACGATCCACACCCGAATCAGGGTGGGTTCAGAAACTCACTTCAGGATCATGCAATTCTTCCACCACCTTACCATCATACTATGTTGAAACAAAGTATTAAATTCAACTATTATTATTATTATTAAATGTAAATTATTAAATGATGGTGGTGGCCGACGTACGTAACACACCTCCCCCCCGCACAAGACTGCGTGCCATTCTTAGGAGAGGAATGTCACGCCGGAGAGTGGACGGCGGAGAGCAAACAAACAAACAATTAACAAACCAACCAATAGATAAATAGACAAATAAATAAACATGCCCAGGTGTTAGGGTTAGTAAGGCTTTTCTATATATTTAGTACTACTTATACATTAGGGTTAGTGAAACAAAATAAATAATGCTTAAGTGCTAATGTTAGTACGTTTTAGGCTACCTATATACTAGGGTTAGTAAAAAATAAATAAATAAATAACACTTAATAGGGGAACACTAACTACACAGATTCCCATCTATCGCGGCGGGCCCGACACTGAAACGATGGTCCGACCGAAAGCTCGACCGCCCACACGATCCGGTTAGGACCACCTCGCTAAGGCGAGGCGATCCCCTCTCGTTCAACCTCCGAAATGTCACCCGGCCGGCAAAAGCGTCCCGCTCCTATATATTTACTTTAATCCTCCTCTTTTGGACTCGGTACTTGCCTCGGTCCATGGGTTGGTAGATCGGGGGGTTTGTCCCGTTTCGACGGCAAAACCTACCATCACCCGACATTATAGTGCGCTTTCGCACTTTCATATATGCGATCCAACCCCCAGCACTGGGGTTTGCCTCTGCAGTCTTCGCTGGGACTGCGCCTGCAGCATTAGGCCTGGCCTTAAAGACTTTTCGTCAGACTCTCAAGATGGTATCCCTCGACGAAGGTCCTTTACAAGGACGAAGATTCCGGAGGGTAACCAGAGTCTGGCCAGCTAGGATCAGGGGCTCCAAGTTATAGGAAGGCTTATCCTTCCCTTATTTGTTCGTTTATATAGAACGTTGTCTATAACTATATTACCAACGTCCGCTGTTCGGGGTTCATCCGGATGACCCCGTGGGTAGCACGTGGTTGAACAGCTTTTCGCAGCCCTCCCCTGTATGGGTAGGGTCTCCGGGCGAGTACCTGCCGCAGTATCGACCTTAACAGGTCCCTTTGGCACGTCTCCCCGTTTGGCTGTCACACGCTCAACCCTTCCCGTCCCATAGTTGACAAATTGAATGGAGAATGGCACGGGATTTACGGTCGTTCGGGGAAAAACCAAACAACCACCCGGCCCGTCTACCTTACAATTCCGAGACAGGAAGTCGTACCCCAACAATCCGTCTTCCTCCAAACCCGGCAAGGAGTCTACTATTTGGAAACTGCAGGGAATCTCATGGTGCAACTTGAAATTCCCAGTGCAGCAACCCCTCGACTTACCTTTGACAAACAACGCTTGGAGCGTTGTAGATTTATGCACATCCATGCCATATCTAGGATGGAGTGCCTTCAGCTTCAACAGGCTGATCTCAGCGCCGGTGTCCACGATTAGGCGCGTAGGGTTCCTACGGCCAATGTCTAGAGGGAGAGCGACAATCGGGACTCGAGTCGGCGAAAGCTGAGAACAGCTGGAGCTGGATTTCGTTTTTAGTGCGGCCGGGTAGGATCTTGCCGACCCGACCTTGGGGAGTTTCCCGAACTCTCCCATTTTGCTTTATGTCGACACTCTGCCGCCTTGTGAGTGGGTCGACCGCAAAACTCGCACAATGTTCCGCTCCCACGTTCAGGAATATTCCGCTCGGGAGTCCCACTGGACACCGAACTAGCGGAACTGGAGCTATTCTTTCTGCCCACTTTGGGCCCAATGCGCCGGGGCTGCCATTCCCGGCTCCCCGCGCTGCCTGATGCGGCATCATGTCTCGCATCCGTCTTTGATGACTTCGAGTCCATGGAGTCGGGTCGCTTACCGCCACCGCTCGACACGGACGATCGTCGCCCATCATCTCTACCTACTTTCCGGGAATCCCTACTTTCCGCGCTATCATTACCGGCGCTTCGATTTCGCCGACGCTGCCTCCGACGCCCTCTGCGCCGATTTCTCGCGCTTGCCCCAGTCTCCACACGGGTGTCTTGTTCTCGGCTCGCAACAGGTGCTGTTCCGGCGTGCCGCTTATGGGGAGAACCCTGGGAATGCTGTTGTTTTTCCCACCTTTGCCTGTATTCGCACCCGCGCAAGCTATGACCCTGTCGGCCACAAAACTCGCAACAGCACCGGACGCTGAATACTCTGGGGCCTGATGTCGCCGGCCCGCCGCCCGTAGACGGGGGCTGCGGCTCTGGTAGGGCTCTCCGCTGATACTGTGGTCGCTGATAAGGCGGTTCTTGTCGTGCGAATCCGCCCTGCTGACCTCTACCCCTGTATGTGGTCTGGGGTCCGCGCGTCCTCGTCGGGCGATTCGGGCAGTCCACTATGTCGTGGCCATACCGCCAGCACTCGCGACAGAAAGGAGTGTTCCTTCTCCTCAGGCACTCGTCGTAGACGTGACCCCTCACTTTGCAGAAACTGCATATTGTCTGGGATTCCAGGGGGTGCGCCGATCTACCAACCGGATCCCTGAACGGATTGTCCCGACCCGATCGATCCTGTGGCACATATGTCCCCTGAGCCAAGCTCTGCGACTCTCCACTCTGGCTTGGCATGGCATTTGACCACGCTCCCTCGCCAGAGGAGGCCGGAGCATAGGCACCAGCATCCCGTCTATAATTGAGAGGCCCGTACGACTGCTCCCGAACGAAACCACCCTCCTCACGTCGACGACTATCAGGCTCTTCGGCCGGCAACACGAATGACACCGCCCGGGCATTTAAGTTCGATAAAACCGGCGCCGGCGCCGCGGTGTAATCCCTAGAAGTGGAGGATGAACTTTCCAAAAGGGTCGAGCAACTTCCCGGTCCTATCTCTAATGTTTCTGACGCTGTCGGCCGCGCATCCACAAACAGGTCGTCCTGCCTCAGCATTTCCCTTCGAGCTCGCTCAAATCCGGTTAGGTGGTCCACCAGGCTACGAAAAGGGACATTACCCAACGTGAGGAGGAAGTGCTTTAGTCCTTCCTCCCTCAGACCCCTTACCAACACCGGTTTGGCCATGCCCTCAAGCTGGCTGGCGAAGACGGACCTACCCTGGCGACCATAAAAGCGCTCAGCTGCCTCCTCGCACCGTACCACGGCCCGCTTCACTCGGGAAACAAAGCCTGTGGCATCCTCGGAAGGAAGTTGTCGCATTTTGGAAAGTTGTGCACACAACTCCTCATACGACACCCGGGGCTCGTAGGCCTCTCTAAGACGCTGTTCCGCTTCAAGGAATGTCGTGGGTGGTCTCTCCTCGAACATCCGATAGGCCTCGCCGCTCAGCCTAGAGGGCAGCCACCGGAGGAAGGTATGTTCCTCCTCCACCGCCAGCCCATCCAAGGTCCTTCTACAGCCTTTGAGAAACGAAGAGAGTCTCTCGGCCGTATCCGGTCCTTCCTGTCCCGAAAACATAGGGACCGCCTTCGACACAAGGTCGAAAACCCTATCTGTGCCCAGCATGGTCCGTACAGGACATGGTTGTGGGCCCAGTTTAAAATACGAGGGCATCGGCGTGTCCTCCATGCTCCCGACAGGCTGTTTACCGACGGTGGGAGGGGGGCGTGTTGGCGATCGGTCGTCCACAAATTCGTCCCTCGAATCGTGGAATGCCTCCGGATCCACCTCGTCAACCGGCGGCTCGGGAAATGCCCCGGGGTCGTGCCCGGGCAGGGGTGCCCTCTCGGACATCTCTTTGACGCTGCCTTGTCTGCATCTGCCGGCCGTCTAACTAGATCTCAAGGTCACCTACACCAAAGCCAATCCCGGATACCCCGCGGAGAAAAGAAAAAACAACCTCGTCGCCGACAGTATCCACCAACAGAAGGGGTGCGAAAAACAAAAACAAACACGCTCCCAATATACAACAAGACGCCGACGAACCTTCCTCCCTCGCAATCACTATAGGGGCCTGATGCGTAACAAGGAAACCCGGAACATCAGAGGAGGTCAGCCCGTAATTAAAAATTCACCAATGTTTGGGACTGAAAAACGGTGCACTAATCTACAAAACAAACGGTCTTGCAACGAGAAAAAGAAACACACACTACACCCGTCGGGCACAATAAACAAACAAAAACACTACTCTATTAACAAACGCAGTCCTCAGTGGGCGAGAATTGGAGAGAGAGAAAGGGGTATGCAAATATAATGACCACTTTTGGGTCACTTTTGTAACACAACAAAAAAAAACAAACGAAATCCAAACGCGCAGCCGAAAAGGAAGAAAAGCAGAATCACATTAAAAAATTTAAAAGATCGATTAAGGACAACAATAAATAATAATAAATAATTTAAATATCAAAGTTTTTAACTGGGGAGAAAAAAAAAAAAACGTCACCCAAAATGAACAATTAAATTAGGTAATAAATAATAGATAGAATAATAAATAAGAAATTAAACGCAATAATACAGAATCAATAATTGACATCAAACAACCGCTTACTACTAAAACCAAAACAATTCTACTAACATTTGGTGTACAATTTCAAAACTTCAAATTATCTCCCCGATCAAACCATTTAATAAATTAAAACAAACAAAGATTTTTCCTCTTGCTGCTTTTACGCCGGTCTCTGCTCACGACCGCATGGCTACCTCCAATACCGCACAACCGCTACCAATCTGCCAAAGCCCTTTGTTCTTGTTGAAACGAGGTAATGCTTGTATAGCTGGTCACAGGTTTACAACTATTGCTTCAATAAAAATAACATTCGCCAAACCTGCCGTGGTGTCTCGGAAAGGTTTGTCCGCAGCGCCAGTCTGTTGTGGTGTACAACCACGAAAATTCCTAGAATTAGCAATAAGGTGTATTGGTTACCTGGTTCCTCCCTCGGGGTGACCCGCCGATGAATCTTGCTGTGCTCGGCCCAGGTCAGTGCAGCAGTCCAGACACCATCCTGTCCGCAGCTCCAGTTCTTGTGGTTTTACCCCGAATTTGCCCTTCGGCGACCAATTAATCCACATTCAAGGTAAATGTAATAAGAGCTTAGAAACATATATGTTCGCTACTTATGTTTTCTTATTTATAAAACGATTAGTGTAGGTGTCTGGGATTAGTGACGAATCCGCTGAGAAATCTTCTTTTGGTACTCCTGGTAACGATGGTTGTGATGTCGATGATTTCGCCGATCTCGGTGCTTTCTTCAGTATCCACAATCAATTAAGCGTTTTACTTATTGATTGCTCCTGGGTTTCGTGCAAGAGGGGCCACTTCCTGATGACCCTTTCTTCTCTTCTCTCACAACAAACATGACTTTTATTGAAATAAAAACTCTTTAAAACAAACTGTTAAGTAGTTACACTGTTTAATATTCTTAGGTTTTCGAATCTTTCGTTGGATGATACTTCTCTTCCGCGGCTTTTTTTCTTCTCTACCTTCCACTGTCTTTCCTTTCAATCACCGTATATCAAAAAAATTCTGTTCCACAACTGTGAACAACGGAACCATCACATACCGAATTTCAACATCCTCCTGTCTCTCTCATTTCGCTCTCCATTCACGTCCACTTCGAAAAACAAATTCGAACTCGAAGAACTGCACGATCCACACCCGAATCAGGGTGGGTTCAGAAACTCACTTCAGGATCATGCAATTCTTCCACCACCTTACCATCATACTATGTTGAAACAAAGTATTAAATTCAACTATTATTATTATTATTAAATGTAAATTA
The DNA here is from genome assembly GCA_963931805.1 of Microdon myrmicae. NCBI lineage: Eukaryota > Metazoa > Arthropoda > Insecta > Diptera > Syrphidae > Microdon > Microdon myrmicae. The sequence goes on along the minus strand of OZ007498.1, from coordinate 35,009,273 downwards.
TTAAATGATGGTGGTGGCCGACGTACGTAACAACACCACGCTGCACTTACTGCAAGGATAAAGAGGGTAATCTGATCACCGATTCTGAAGACATTCGGGAGCGATGGGAAGTGAACTTTAATTAATTTGCTAAATGGTCAGCTCACAGAAGAATATAGAAAGCTTTTAAGGCCGCCTACGATAGCATAGCCAGAGTAGAACTGTATAATGCCATGAGAGAGTTCGGCATTCCAAACAAATTGATACGACTTTGTAGGTTGACCATGACCAACGTAACTAGTCAAGTAAAAATAGCGGGACTGCTGTCCAAACCAATAAACATCTTTAATGGATTCCGACAAGGGGACGGTCTGGCCTGCCTCCTCTTCAACCTGGCGTTGGAGAAAGTAATCCGTGACTTTGGCGTCACAACTAGAGGGACTATTATCACCAAGTCCAGCCAGATACTTGCCTACGCAGATGACATCGACATCATCGGTAGATCCGATTCGGCTGTACAGGACTCCATCACCCAGATCGAGCAGGCGGCACAAAAACTGGGACTGCACATTAATGAGGGGAAAACTAAGTACATGGTGGCAGCTTCTGCGAAGAGAAGACCTAACGTTGGTCAAACTATCAGGGTATTGGAGCACGAATTTGAAGTAGTGCAATCCTTTAACTACCTTGAGTCAATAGTATCAGTCGATAACAATATGGAAGAAGAAATACGCAAACGGCGGATCAAATCCAAAATGCCTACTATGGTCTATCAAAGCTCTTTAAATCCCGAAATTTATCCAGAACATCCAAGCTACTACTGTACAAGACCATGGTCTTACCAGTACTCATGTACGGATCCGAGACCTGGGTGCTCAATAAAAGGCACTCTGAACTCTTAGCCGCGTTCGAGAGGAAGGCCATAAGGAGAATTGTTGGCCCCTTATGTGAGGGAGGATGGCTCCGGAAACGCTACAACCATGAGTTGTACGCAATCTACATTGAAGCTAATGTTGTAAGAAAAATCAAGCTCCGTAGACTCCGGTGGGCGGGACACTTAGCTCGAATGAGTGAGGAGGAGCCTGCCCGGAAAGTCCTTTGTGACAGGATGTATGGAAGGAGACAGCGCGGCAGACCTTGTCTGCGATGGAGGGATGGTGTAGAACAGGACGCCCAGAGCCTGGGAGTGCCAAACTGGATGACATCGGCTCGAAATCGGGATCTGCGGAGAGATTTGTTAAATAAGGCCAAGACCGAAACCCGGTTGTAGTGCCGATGAAGATGATGATACGATCTCCTACCAAATGTTGGAATTTCTGAGGTTTTTCTGACTGTCGCAAATCCGTTCGTCTCCTTACATCTATACAGGTGTCAATCATTCCCGATACAACATCAAAAGAAAACTCGACCCGTTTAAAACACTTTTATAATTCTTTATTCAGATATCATTTTTCAATTTGGGAAACTTGAAAATATAGCTTTTTTCTGCGTTGTAATATCAGAGTGTAAATCTCCGATATTGACATTAAATATTTTGTTATCGTGATTATTATTACTTACGTGGAGAGTTTATTGGTGAGAGTGGGTCCTTTGGCTGCAGTTGTGCAGATGGCTGGCTTCGTTCGGCTAGGGACTTGGAGATCTTTACTTTCCTTTGGTGATTGGGTCCTACAGCAGCAGTTCTGTAGATGGCTGGCTTCGTGGCATTGGGATTCAAACAAGACTTGTACTTTTAATTACACCTTTATTGGTTTACGTTAAGAAGTGGGAATAACCATCCCTGTATGTTTTACAATTTTTGGTCTTGTACTTTTAATCAGAACAAGGGGCCCGCTGTACTATTTCGATGGCCGCAACCCCTTGTCTTAGATAATTCACTCTACACCCTAGCTCATTCGCGTCCACTCTTTTATATCGAAGTTATTGGTGCGGAAATGCAGACGATGCATGTTCCTCAACCAGAATGTGGGACCTACTTTGCCTAGCCCGAGTCAATTTTATTTCCCCATAATCGTTTTCACTTAGTTGCCCCAGTTAAGTTGCATGCAATTACTTAATTGGGGTTCGCATCCGATCCAACACAATGGCCCACATACAATCCATTGTTCGATCAAACTGCATTCGTTGCTTTTTGCAGATCTCAGCAATTTAATTGTTAATTGCTTGTGTGACACCTGTTTTCGGCTATGAAGCAGAGGAAGCAATTTGTAATGTAAGCCCGTGTGACAAATTCCTGGGTGCCCGGTGTAAAGTTTGTTTTATGGACATCTGGCGTATAGCATTGGGGAGCGAGAATGTGTCATACGAGATGGTATGTTAATTTGCTGTGGTTGGGTTGCTTTCGTGTATTGATGATACCCGAGAAACGTGCAGCTTGGAAAGCGAGCACCCGTCGTAGGTGCGCAATTAATAGGAGTGTTGGAATAAGAGTCACAACATGTGCGATAAGAGTATTAATTGCATGTGAGAAGAAACGTTAATTGATTAATTGGGTTGAGGCTGATTGTTGGATGTGGGAGAAGGGTTGTGTAGCGATGTGTAACAGCGTTTATGTGTACTTATATTTCCCGTTTTTATTTTTTGTAAGAAAAGATTTTAAAAATTAACTTCGGTTTGGTTTTTTTCACGAACGTAACCAGCTTTTTTAGTTGGTCGCCTATCGCTACTTCGAGTCCTTATGTTTCCTACTCTTTTTCCAAACTCTCTCACGACTTATTACCGACTTCTGATCCTGATACGAAGCGACCGGCTCTTTGTTGTTGTCGACCTACCAAAATCCCGCCGAGAAACCTAATCATAACACCTAACCATTATCTGATATGATTTATTTAAGGTTTTGTTGTTGTTTTATGTATGTAAAATATAATTGCGCAAATGCAAATTTATTATTTATATTTTAATTTTGTGCTTAATATTTTATATGTGTATAATGTGAAAATGTGAATGAATATATAAGTTATTAATTTTTTTTAATATTTTAAATGTGTTTGATTTAAAAAATGTAAATGACTTTTATTGTGTTTATGTAAATGAATGTTTAATGTTTTGATTATGTATACTTGTGTTATATATGTATACTTATGTAATGTTGGGGTTTCTCAGTGGGACAGTGAGTTACTACGTAACAAACCTTCCCTCTCACGAAGATACGTGTCAGCCTTGGAAGAGGAATGGCACGCTTACGGTTGAGCCAGTGAGTTCTCATCGGACGTTACAATATTGGTGGTCTTGTTATTGTTGTTGCTGCTGATGGTGAATTACTTGTAAATTTATTATCATCATCATCATCGGCACTACAACCGCGAACCGGTCTTGGCCTCATTTAGCAAGTCCTGAGGCTTGTTAAATTTTCCATAAATTTATTATATAAAACTTAAATAAAAAATAGTATTCTCTCTCCCTCCTCTTCTTAACGGATTCGTTCTAAACACCAGTAGGCACCTCTCCCAGGAAAAGGAGGATAAGACCACCACCATTTTATGTTATCACCTTGCACTCCGTAGGGCCTGTCCATCATGGCGCTTTCGACGGTTACTGTGAATAATCCCCCGTTTTTTTTCCCTATCTTGATGACAGAATGTACCGTGCATCTACGACCTTGTAAATAACGGCCCAAAGTCACAACCGCCACACAATCCGGATAAAACCTCCTTCACAATAGTGAAGCAGTTGATGATATTAAGCTTGTTTCCTCTTTTTCGAGTGACCGACCGATAAGTGCATCAACGTCGCACCAGCTGAGACGTAGCCAGATCGACTTTCTGAATCGGGATCTAGATAAAGTCCTGCAGTGGGAAAAGGCTAACCTCGTTGACTTCAATGCAACGAAGACACACTATACAATATTCACAAAGAAAAGTGGATCATCGGTTCCACAGCTGATGATGACTGGCCAGGCCACCGAATCTGGGGTAAGCTTGAATTTGTTCAGCGTCACGGTCTGTGGGAATGTATTGTGGCATAAACACGTATCGAACATCTCCAGGTCCGCCTCAGAAAAACTGAGTGATCTTTTTAGAGCCAAGAAATATTCTACTTCGGCCAACAACTTTTTCTCCTGTATATATCGAAAACTAGACCCGTGTTCTCATGTTTGGAACTCTGCTCCTAAACATACTCTCGACCTACTTGAGAGCATACAAACACCAGCGATCCGCCTGGATCGGGGACACGGTGCTGACGTAGGAACTACAGTCTCTGTCACATCGAAGGTGCGTAGCCGACTTCTGTCTGTTTTACAGATAATATCACGGGTACTGTTCTTCGCAGATTCGTGGTATGGTTCCGCGCAATTCGGTTAATATGTGCTCCACGAGACAATCCGACAATCGAATCACTTTAAGGTTCATCTCCCGACGGCGCGAACATCTCTGCGGCAGAACTCATTCCGTTACAGAGTGGGAAAGCTGTGGAATTCCCTCCCCGCGTGAATGTTTCCGGAGCGTTACAACCTGCAACTGTTCAAAAAGAACTTCAACGCGCGAGTAGCGTAGGCAATAGGTGGGGCTTTGCCTATTTCGCCTTGAGATAGTACAGCTCCGGGGGTTTTGCTTGTTTGACCACGTACATTTTTAAGGTATTACAACTCCTCGATAGCATAGTGGTTACTATACCCCCCTGTCACGCGGGAGACCGGGGTTCGATTCCCCGTCGGGGAGCCTCTGGCGCAAGACTAATGACCTTGCCCGGAAAAAACAAATCATTATGGAAAATTTAACAAGCCTCAGGACTTGCTAAATAAGGCCAAGACCGGTTCGCGGTTGTAGTGCTGATGATGATGATGACATGGGAACTAGCACAGGTGCACTTCAAGTAGTCTCCTTTAAGATGTGTAGATTTATCCGACGACTTTCCATCCAAGGACAGTTGTCTTGTATTATACTCCACTTGCCCGATTATCCTTCTTGAGCGCCCCAGTTTACGCCTATAGTTTGGGCCTGTCCTTACAAAAGTTTTAGTTTAGACTCACTCAATTGCTCCTGTCGGCGGAAGTTTATAGTAAAAGGCAAAAGATTTATTCGATATTGAAGAAAAGCTCGAGTCTGACTGGTGATCGCTCTATCAATGCTTTTCCTTCTTTCACGTTTTTTGGCTTTCGGGGTACGGCCTTGTTGGAATAAAGGGGTCCGTTAATTTTTCACAGCCTTCCCCTGTGTGGGTAGGGTCCCTGGGTGACTGCTGACCGCGGTCTGGACCTATTCAGGTCCCCTTGGTACGGTTTCCTGTTCGGTTGCCTTATGCCCAACCCTTCCTGTCTTATTATTTGGAAAGTCAACGAAGAATCTTTCGGGATTTATGTTTGTTTGGGGAAATTCTAAACAACCACGCGGTCCATTGATCCTGCAATTTTTCGACGGGAACTCGTTACCCAACAGGGCGTCTTGCAACAACCCGGGCAAGGAGTCTATTACTATTACTTGGAAGCTACAGGGAATTTCTTGGTGCAACTTCAAATTCCCATAGCAGCAACCCCCAGACTAACCTTTACAAAAAAACGCCTGGAGGGTCATGGATTTTTGGGCATCCAACACATGTCGAGTGGAGTGCCTTCAGCTTTAAGAGGCTGATCTCAGCACCGGTGTTCACAATTAGATGCGTAGTGTTTTTACCGCCATTCTCCAAAGGGAGTGGCCAATCGGGACTTTGGTCGGCGAAAGCTGAGAACAGCTTTGGCTGAGTTACGAGTTTAGCGCTCCGCTTTTAAGTCTCTGAAGGCTCGGAAATAGCAGAGCGGGAGCAGTTTTAACCTGCATTGGGCTGACGGTGTTATGGCCGGAGCTTCCGGCGTTTGCTGGCTTCGTCGCATGCACCTCCGTGGCCTTTGGTTTTTTCTTCGTACCTCCTGCCATTCATAACTGACCATGCATGTCTGTGGGCCTTGGCGTTGTAATATAGTCGTAGAAACGGGTATGTGTTGGTTGGGAATTGCTTGATTTTTTCCCTCTTCGCGAAGATTTAGATGGGCCGGAAATGTGGCGAGAATGGGCAACGATAGGATCGTGGGTAGAATTCTTGACGGAAGCCCGACGGGAAAACGACCGGCACGATGGCCGCGACGGGGATGGGGGACAATATAAGATTTGACCTTGAGGAGATCGGATCAGGAGGTCAAGCGTGGACGGAGAGTATACAGGACAAGAATCTATGGCTCAGCCGAGTCAGCGAGGTCATGAACTTCCGGGTTCCTATGGACCAATAAATAGCAGTAGTAGTAGTAGTAGTGAATTATTCATTATCTGATAGAGAGTTACTTTGTCCCGACCCAAAAGTTTAAAGTCTCTATTCTGGGCGGCGATGTGATACTATCTGTTGAAATCTCTGTTGTGTAAAAGGTTGGAATTTATATTGAATGCCGCATTCTTATAGTTATTACTGGCGTTGCTCTTGCTTCCTTACAGCCCATACATCATTTTTTACTAATGTAATATCCAACTGTCGCCCGGTAAAATACCAGCCCATCAAGCTGTAAACTCCGTAAAATGGTCGGAAGAAAACCCTGGCCATCTTTCCGGGCTTAGCTAATGGAACGGTTCGTGAAAAGGTTGATTTAGGTGGTAAGTCGATCCCAAGGTAAGATACCACCCTGATATCCTTGCGCTAACTGAGACCTAGTTCGATTCGTCAACTGATTCGAAATATCTTTGTTGCTCAGGATACGACTTACATTCGAGATTCAGTTTTATGGGTGGAGTCTACGTCTTCACGCGGTCCGATCTGGCTTACCAGAGGATGGAGGCGCTGGAACCCAATAACATGGACATCATGTTGTGAAGGTCATGTTGGAGAATGCTGTTAAATTTCATTGTTGTCTTTACCGCTCACCGAATGACGATCGACCAGCGATACTTTTCGTACATCTTTCACGTGCCGTCGACTGGATACAGATCAACCACCCAGCTTCTGAAATTGTCATCCTTGGCGATTTTAATGTCCACAACTGCGGGTGGTTGATACATTCTCACAGTACCGACGAGGCTGGGAGGCTAGCGGAGATGTTTGCTGTTAGCCACAATTTGACTCATTTTGTGGAGGAACCTACGCGAGTGCCGGATCACCATCATCATCGGCACTACAACGGCATCCGGTATTGGCCTTATTTAGCAAGTCTCGAGGCTTGTTAAACTTCCATAATAATTTATTTTTATGGGCGAGGTTATTAACCTTGCGCACGCAAGTGCCGGATACCCGAGGTGATTATGCGAACACCCTGTTTCTGTTTTTGACAACAGAGCCGAGCATTTATATCGTGGAAGTTGCTGCGCCACTGGGAAACTTAGATCACTGCTTAGTATTGGAAAGGAGGGAAAAAAGTGTCTCCCACAAAATTACCGGTCTTCGATGCGGGATATTGGATTCCACCCGCATACTATTCAACGAATTCTACGTGGACTGGACTGTAGGAAGGTAACCGGTCCGGACGGAATACCAGCAATAGTCGTTAAGAACTGTGCTCCAGAACTATCGCCGGTTCTTGGCAGACTCTTTTGCTTATCTTTTACACGGGGGACCTTTCCTGTCTGGTGGAAAATCGCTCGAGTTCACCAATCCCAAAGAGGGGGAAATTATATCTCCCACAAAATTACCGTCCGATAGCATTACTGTCTGTGTTATTTAAGGTGATGAAAAAGGTCATCAACGCTGAGTTAATTAAGTATTTGGAGTGCAACGGACTTCTGAATGATCGTCAATACGGATTCCGTGGCAGGCGGTCCACGGGAGACCTGTGGGGAGGAAGTATATGCCAGACACAGGCACTAGGTTCACTTCCATCCCCATCGTCTATTGTTCACGCGGACACTGCTCACAACGTAAGGACGGTGAAAACTTCGCAACCAAGCGGACACAACACAGAAACAAAACACTCAGGGGATACTGTTTATGCATAAGCAATTTTTTTATTGTCAATGGTCTCTACTTAGAACTTATATTTAATATTAAATTGATTTTTATAAATTTTATGCGAGATGAAACACTTCTACTCGACACAACTTCGATATTTCTACGCTTCTCCGCCGCGGGACGGAGAGCGGGAGCGGCAACGACCGTGGTGGTCGGCGGATGTAATAAGACTCAGCGATAAACGGCTCGTGCAGAGCCGACTCCCTCATGGGGTGAGTTTTCCCGAGAAAGAAAGTGTTTCTCTCGTGGTGAAAACAAGGAAGAAGGACTTGGTAATGTATGTGTATGTGTGAGTGAAGATCACATTGGTTTTTTCATACACAAGGCCATGGGAACGAATCTGAAAACCAGAAAAGGAATGATGTGCATCAATGGGATGTGTGTTCGGCTAAGTAAACAAGCCGAATGTCATTGGGCGCTAAATGGGGTTTCTGTTTGTTCAATGCCGCTAGTCATGAGAAACAGATTCAGAAATATGGGAAGGCACAGATATCGGGTAGATCATCGTCTAAGCTATGTGTTGCAGCTGTAACGGTAGCCGCAATGCTCATGCACATGGTGCTAATTGATTCTAGCTTATTTACAGGGAATTGGTGTTTTTTGCATCGCCGCCAAGGGTAAGTATACCATACCTATTTGCGTTTGCTTATGCTGTAGGATTTAATTAGTGCCAAGAGACGCAAGATGCGTATATTTGTTTTGGTCCATTGGGTGTAGGTCGCCAGCCAATGTGTTTGTATGGTGATTTATGATACACTTGGTCAGGACGAGAAATAGGCGATGCAATGTTTATGGTCCCTGTTATGATGGTTACATTGTATGAAAACCAAATCATTTTGTTTTCAGGAATTCGTCTAGGGGGATTTGCCTGGTACCGACGGTGCCGAATAGATTTTGGTTTATGCAGCTGTATAATGGAAAGAATTCTTGTAGGGGATTTGTATGCGAAGAGATGCATGAAAGGTAAGAATTCTCTTCTAGGGGCTTTTAGATTATAAATTGCTCTATTTAATGCGTATGGCATTTAAGGTGCTAATGCGATTGCATTAGCAAAAACTTATGCCGATTGGGTTGCAGGGATGGGGGTTCTTTAGGTAAGTGGGCCGTGGGGTTTAGCGGGACCGACACAGACCTTTTGCCTCCTATAACCGATATATGGAGATCTACGATTGATTATGGAGAGTCAAGGGCGGTCGCATTGGATATCTCCAAGGCTTTTGACCGCATCTGGCATGGGCATTGGTAAGCAAACTTTGTTCATACGGACTTTCCCAGCAGCTTTGCGACTGGACGAAGAGCTTCCTCGAGAATCGATCGATCCCGGTTGTTGTGGACGGCGAGTTTTCGGATCGGATCTGTATCCTGTTAATTCCGGGGTTCCTCAAGGTTCTATTTTGGCTCCAACCTTATTTTTGCTTCACATACATGATTTGTTGGAATCAACGGATAACAAAGTGTTCAGTTTCGCGGATGATAGTACGCTTGTTTCCTCTTTTTCGAGTGACCGGTCGATTAGTGCATCAACGTCGCACCACCTGAGATCGGGATCTGGATAAAGTCCTGCAGTGGGAGTCCAATCTCCTCGCTTTCAATGCAACGAAGATACAGTATACAACATTCACAAAGAAAAATTGATCATTGGTCCCACAGTTGATGATGAATGGCCAGGCCCTCGAATCTGGGGAGAGCATGAAATTGCTCGACGTCACGGTCTGTGGGAATGTATCGTGGCATAAACACTTGTCGAACATCGCCAAGTCCGCTTCAGGAAACTGAGTTATCGTTTTAGAGCCAAGAAATATTTTACTCCGGCCCAACTTCTCATGTATAAATATATAGACCCGCGCTCGAATATTCTTCTCATGTTTGGAACTCTGCTCCTAAATATACTGTCGACCTACTTGTCGCTGTCAGATCGAAGGCGCGTACGCAATGTGGTACTGTTCTTCGGAGATTCGTGGTATTGTTCCACGCAATTTGGTTTATATGCGCTCCACGACACAATCCGACGGTTCGCACCAATTTGTGGTTCCTCTCCCGACGGCGGGAACATACCTGCATCAGAACTCGTTCCGTTACAGAGCGGGCAAATGTTGTTTTTTGGAATGTGATGTGTGTTTCTTGGGATAAGGACGCGAATTAGCGGTATTTTTTTCATGATTTAAAGGGGGACTGATAATTACCGCTTGTTAATTATGTAACATTCCCAACGGCGTGAACGTCTCTACATCAAAACGGGCCCCGTTACAGAGCGGGGAAGTTGTGGAACTCCCTGCGCGAGTGATCCCGGAGCGTTACAACCTGGAAAATGTTCAAGAAGAGCTGCAACAGTTATTTGGGGGCATCTCGGAGCGCCGTGTCGGCGCTACAGACCCGCCTCTCCTGAGATGTATATTATAAAAAAAAAGTCATCGTTAGTTGCAGTATCGTTTTCAAAAGTTGTGTCCACCTTAACTTCAGAAATTTCCCTCAGATTTGCTTCTACTGTATTTTGGTCTCCGTTTTCGACGACCGTGCTGCAACTGATTTCATATCATTATTGTTCATTTTCGTTTGCTCAAGCTTAGGAACGCTATCAGGTATTTTACTAGACTAGAACTCTCTTCATCTTAACCGTCTTTGATTTTACTTCTCTTCGATCTTGGTAGGAAAATTCTTCTTTTTACTGCCTAGCTGATATCATTGTCCTTCAATCTTCTTATCGTTTTCTGTCTGTGGCGGTACAATTTCTTTCTTCTTTTCACTCCCTTTCCATACACTGTTTTGGTTTGAATAGCTGTTAGAATCCTTTGCCTTTAACTACTAGTACTAGTATAATTATATGCCTCTTTAGAATCGCCGTTTTTTCTGCACGATATTGTTTTGTCTCATCAAGTTGGTTTCTTTTCGCCTTGAGCGTTTCCCTAAAGTTGCCCTGCTCGTTGTGCAGTTTATCATTTTAGTTTCTTTCTTTTTCCAAACTGTTTTGGTTGAATCACTCTTCGTCTGTCCCACTGTTTGTCGGGTTGGCTGCTTTACATTTTCATATAACTATGTCACTTCTATTTTAGTTTTTATCTTCGCTGAATTTATTTTCCATAGATGGAGATGGTAAATTCCGGTAGTATGAACTTTGATTTGAGCTGCAGAGCGATCGAATTGACGTTCTGTCCCCTTTCCTTTTTTTTTTAATCCTCGTTACAGTCCAGTTTTTTCTTTTGTGAATGAGCCGCTGATAGGTGGACTTTCCCTTTTCAAAAAGCGTTTGGAGGGTAGTTGCCTTTTTGGTGTCCAATTTTGTTCCATTTTGGAGTGCCTTCAGCTTAAGAAAGCTGATCTCCGCACCAGCGTCCACTATTAGACGTGTAGTGTTTCTACATCCAATGTCTAATGGGAGCTGGACAATTGGAACTTTTGTTGGTAGTGGCTGAGGACAGATTTCTTTAGTTGGTGGCTTTAGTTCGGTCGGGTTGGGGAACTCCGACCCGACCTCTGGGAGTTTTCCGACGTCCCCATTTTGCTTTTTGTCGACACACTGCCTCCGTGTGGTTGTGTCGTTTGCAAAATGTGCACCATTGACCGTTCTTCTGTCGCCAACGTCCCTGTTTTGGCGTCTCTGACGCGTCCGTAGCGGTTGAATTCGACTGGCTACGGTTCGACTCGGGTCGATGGCGTTGTAATCGGTGCTGGCGTTGTTTCAATTTTCGACCCTCCGAGAGTTCAGTACTGCTCGAACTAGTACTGCTCTTTGCTCGTGTCTGTTGATCGCCTTTGTCGCGTGGCTGAATATTGTCCTTCGGAATTTTTTTCCTTTGGACTGTATGCCATTCCGTATTGACCCTGCAGGTCGGTGGGGTGTGATCGCTGAGTACAGACTTAACCGCTTTGGGTGCGTCTGTTGGCTTTTGTGGTTTTACCCACATTGCTTTGATACTCCCACGTGTGACCCTTCCGGCCACAAAACTCACAACAACATCGAATGCTGTACACTCTACGATTCGACGCTGTTGCTTGTTTTGATGTAGATGGTCGTTCTTGCCTTTGATTTGAGGTATTCACGGGTGACTTCCCCTGCGACCTTGGTTGTGGAGGCTCGGGATTATCCGCCTTCGTTTGTGTACTTTGTGTCCGACAGTCTTGGGCATCATGTCCATATCGATCACACTTCGTACACAACGGTGTGTTTCGGCGTCGAAGACTTCGTCGTATAAATGCCCTTTTCTATTGCAGATGCGTGCAATCCATAGGTGTGGTGCACGTTTATCCCTGCCTTGACTAGAGGAGTCACTGTAATAATCACCTCCATCTCCTTGAAGGTGCCGTGCTACCCCGGGCTTCTTTGGTTTGGACCCTGTTGGTCTTCTGGAAGAATGCGGTGGTGTTCCTGACCTAAACTGGTTTTTCCCAGGTTGTGGGCGTGTAACAGGGTGAGCTCTTTCTGGGAACCTAGTGTTAGTATTCCTATTCTGTGTCCCTACTACCTGAGACGCATCGTTTGTAGGCCTATTCTGCCTTTGCCTCGATCCCTGGGGGTTTGGTCGTGTATCCCCGTAGGTCCTATCTGAAACCCTATATGTTTCCTCTGGGGGATCCTGTTCATCCTCCCAATAGTAAAATGGGTTATTTTTTTTAAATTGGCTGCCTATTTGGTGAGATGGGGGTATGGTATGTGTCGTTCCTTTCAGTTGAAGGTGACTGGGCATGATACCTCATTGGTATTTCCTCACTATACCATCGACTCTCGCTCCTCATCTCATTCTCGGTTTTCTCTAGTTCGAGAACCCTAGCAATAATCCTATTTAGAGGGTCCTTTTCTGATTCTACTATCAGATGCCTTAGTTGGTCATTCCTGATCCCTACCATCAGAACCGACTTTGCTAGTCTTTCGGTCTGGAAGGCGAACGCTATGCTATTTGCATTCCCATACTTACGTATTGCCGTCTCATTGCAGTCCGTTACTGCTTGCGTTATGCGTTGCGTAAAATCTGCGACATCCTTTTCGCGGGATTGTCGCATATGAGAGAGTTTTGAATGTATCTCTTCGTATGACGCGTTTGGCAGTAGCGTACTCCCGCGTCGTTGTTCGAACTCCTTGAAAGTCGCTGGGAGGTTTTCCTTAAACATGCGGCGAGCTTTCCCACTTAATCTCATGGGCAACCACCAGAGGAAATTGTTTTCCTCCTCTTCTGATAAACAGTCCAGCGTCCTGTCACAGCTTTCGAGGAAATTAGGACCTTTCTGGCCACTGAAGACTGCCACATTATTTTGGACTAGGTCCAACATTTTCTTTGCACCCAGCATAGCGGCAATGGGTTCCTCCGTTATAATTTCCGCGGATAGTCTCCCTGAGTGGCTCCTCGTTTGCATCAAGGATAATGACTTATGCGCGTTTAGTTGTTTCCGAAAGGAGTGACTACCCGGAGTATTCTAACCTAATGCGCGAGTATTCGTTAGCGAATCCGACACGATTAGAAATTAGCAACCCAACGATGAGGGACAAGAACCAATCTAGATACCTGTAGAAAAAGAAGAAGGAAAGAAAAGACAAAAACCTGAAAATAAACCACCAGAAAGAATGGAAATGTTTGGGTAAAATATTTAAAATTGTCCCACCAACGTTGATTTCGTCCTCTCTCCTGTAATTGGAAAAGAAAAGGGGAAAATGATCATCGTTGATGGGCAGCATTTGCTCCTCATTCTTCCATAATATCTCTTATTTGAATCTTCCACTTGGCAGGCGTGTGGATCTTTTCCGGCACTTATAATGCCCTTCTTTTGGTGTCGTCTTTCGGGCGCCGCAGCTGCACTTCAATGGCTTTGTTTTAAAAATGGTGTCAAACGAGTGTTTCTGTTTCTGTCGTACTTTGATGATTTTGAGCGTGTACCATCAAACATTTCCCGGATTTTAATCTTCTCTCTTCCCCTTACTTTCAGGCGATGTTCCGTTCCGGAGTTAGTGCTACATCACCAGAAGGACTTCGTTGGAATGCTGTGAGTACACCATCAGGTTGTGAAATAGCACAAATAAGCGTCGGTCCACTTGGTTTAGTTTGGGGAGTTTTATACAACGGCAGAGCTATCGTTCGGTCTGGAGTAACAAGGGAATGCTTGAGTGGAGAAACATGGTTAGAAGTGAAGCCTCCAGGAGATGGTCTAAAAATGTTACAAGTATCTGTTGGGACGAATGCTGTTTGGTGTGTAACCAATGATAATCACGTTTGGTTTCGACGAGGAGTTAAAGGAGATGCCGCTGGTATTAGTGAAGATGCTGCTATAGGCAGTGGATGGGTGGAAATGGTTGGCAATGTGTCAATGGTCTCGGTAGCTGCCAACGATCAAGTATTTGCCGTGGGCTCTGAAGATCGAAGACTCTACTTCCGATCGGGAGTTTCATCATCTGATTTGACTGGTAAAAAATGGCGTTTAATACAATGTCCCATGCAGGTGAGTCGGACGTCCAGTACAATGAGCTTAATATCGCGTAAAAGCGGCAGTTCATCACCGGGATCTAAGCAACGAAGTATGTGTAGCCTCTACAAGGAAAAAGCAGTTGTTGAGACTTGTGCAGTTATTGAAAATATTGGAGAAGGGGAAGTGAAAACCGCTGATCAATTTCGTAATAAACCAGACTTATGGAAGAAAGACTCGAATTCTCCACCAAATGTGGGAAGTTTGAAGGATCACCGCCGTAAGCCGACGTCGATTGTGCAAGAGAATACTCAAGCATCGAGTGCCCCAGCTGCAGACATGACGGAGATCTCGGGGAAGCATTTTGAGACGCAATTAAAAAACCCCAGGGCATGGTCGCCAGTTCGCAGTGTTGGATCGATCGTAGGTGCAGAAGCACATCCAGAGAGTGACTCCTCTGTATTCGATGCCGATTGTGCAAGAGATTCCGAGGTATTTGGCGATGACGACGATCATGGAGGCTCACAGTTTTGGGCGGAATTTGAGGTAATGTGGAATTGCGTTACCGCTGGAGCAGTGCATCTAGACCCAACCAATCTGCCAAACTGGTTTAACGACACATCTTCTCTAGATAATAATGTTGAACTGTCGTGCGAGTGGCGTTTGAATATAATTAATCTTCTTAAATCCAGAGCCGATGCATATAAATCTTTGGACCTGCACACGTTCGAAAAGGCCGTAGAAATGTCGTCGTGGATTAAAACCGGAGAAGCTAGAGTACAAAAACCTGGAGGGGTTTTCGAAGAATGCCTGATCGAACTGGAATGGGTAAGCTCCTCGTCTCAGGAATCAGATTCAGGAACGTTTACAGTAGTACCACCGGACGGCGCAATAACCAAAATTCAATTCTCCCTCTCGGAGATTACTTGTATTCAATGTTGCAGCGAGCCAGGTTCTCCCCGGTTAGCTATACACGCCCCACGTCTACCAGTTGGCTGTTCTCCTATCAAACTAATGTTCTCTGGTGATACCGAGCTTGAGGACTGGATATCCCATCTGACTTCCGTTTGCTGTCAAATCAACGAAGTCATCGGAACTCCTGCACCCAATTCGATTTGGGCAACCACCGACATGGGTGATGTTTTCGTCTTTGACCCAAGCAACTTAAAGGCTGCTCAGTTTTGTAAGGATACAAAGTCCTTCATGGAACACACCGACGTTTCGGCAACCGAGACGCCATATTACAACATTTTATACAATGGGTAAGATGTCCGACCTCATACCAACGAAGTCCTATTTGACATTTGTTTTTCCAGGATGGCTCCGGGTAGCGAACTCACAATCACTGGGTGCGTGTATGACGACGCCGATCAAATTCGATTCGATTTGCAGTGCCATCCTAATATTAAAGTAAGGCACAAGGTGGAGAAGCTCCGAGTTGTCGCAATGCACTTGAATCCAAGGTATATCCGGCATTTGTTCCACTAGATAGCCCATTCCTTTCAACACCTTCGTGTTTTTTAGGTTCAACGAAGACGTCATCGTGCTAAACTCCATGGACAACTCTGAATGGGCAACTGAAGAGCGTTATTCCAAAATGGTGTTCTCCCCAGGTGCAACTTTTACACTCTCCATTCGCTCCTTGCCAACTGGTTATCACCTAACTGTAGATGATGAATTCTTCACGGAGTTCTATCATCGCGCAGATCCCGACGCCGTCACCTGCCTCTACGTTAGTGGAAGAGTCAAACTGTTCAAGATAAGTTACCAAAGTCCTTCGGTGATTATTCCCCTGCGAGATGTTTTCTGGCGACAAATCGGGGGTCATGTGAAAAAGGTGTTCGCTTGTGGTGTCAACGTTGTTTGGGGTATAAGTTGCGATAGCACAGCATGGGTATATACCGGCGGATGGGGCGGAACATTCCTCAAGGGAGTCGAAAGTAACTACGGCAAAATAAACACCATGACCGACACACACAATTGCTACGTGTACGAAAATCAAAGATGGAATCCATTGAGCGGCTATACAACCAAAGGTCTCCCAACAGACAGGTATATGTGGAGTGATATTACCG
The DNA here is from genome assembly GCA_963931805.1 of Microdon myrmicae. NCBI lineage: Eukaryota > Metazoa > Arthropoda > Insecta > Diptera > Syrphidae > Microdon > Microdon myrmicae. The sequence goes on along the minus strand of OZ007498.1, from coordinate 34,992,933 downwards.
GAAAGCACAAGCGCAGCAAGGAGCACACAAAATTGCTGTCCATGCATTGTGAATGGATATCAGATTGGATGGTAGACTTTCAAATTCCAGGTGGCGTAGATAGAGATGGTTGGCAATATGCCGTTGATTTCCCTGCCTCTTATCATGGATCGAAAAAAATCGCGGACTGTGTACGCCGCAAACGATGGGTTAAGAAGTGTCGGCTGGTGACCAGTGGTCCATGGCAAGAACTTGGTACGTCAAAGATTATCGATGTAGCTATGATGCCTGTGGATGACAACATCGACTCTATTGTTACTCTATGGGCAATCGCCCTCAATGGTGACGTACTTGTGCGCAATGGCGTGCATCCCTCGAATCCTAGAGGTGAATCATGGCAGCACATATCTTGTGAGCAGCCATTGATATCCATTAGTATCGGACCCAATGGCAAAGTTTGGGTCGTTGGTAAAAATGGTACTGTCTACTTTAGACACGGTGTATCCCAACAGAACGCGTTGGGAGAAGCCTGGCAGCCCATTGAAAATCCTCCTGGTGTCGCATTTAAAGCCATTTCAATTGGAGAGAAGGGCATTTGGGCCTTAGACACAAATCATCGTTTAGCTGTACGTAAAGAAATATCCAAAACATTTCCAGAAGGATCTCACTGGCAGTTCTTACCGAACGTTCCTAACATGCCTCCGCATGGTGACTTGAACGTGGGATTCAAATCGATTTCAGTTGGAACTGAAGTCTGGGCGACTTCATTGAGCGGGATCATTTGCAAGCGCTGCAGTATTAGCAAGGACAATCCCGCGGGGACTGGATGGCATCTGGGAATTCCTGTAAGTGTCCGCCATTTCAAATATTTTGAACAAATATTATTTAAAAACATTATTTTCCAGGGCCATTGGCAGCACATTTCTGTTGAAGGATACCGTTAATAGTGCCAACTCGCTGAAAATTTTGCCATTCTTTAGTTTAGAAGCCCTTCACCAAAAAGAATAAAATGTTGCTTGATTTTTTAGAATACGAGGCTAGGGTGAAGAGTGTGGTCTGGCAGCTTATTTGTTTTACATTCCCTATTTTGTAGGAATAACTAATAGCATTATGAAGAGGTGTGGAGTAACTGATAGGTAAAAGCAGGAGGAACAAATCGGTCAAAAACGGACGTATTTGGCGTCCACCCTAGCACGAATAATAAATGACAGTTAATACAAACAGCGTTCCGCGCAGGCACTCAAAAAAAAGAGCTTTCCCATTTCTAGGGAATATGTATTGTAGGAGTATTAGGACTTGGAAACGCATGTCCTTATAGCGTTTTGGATGATAGTGAAGAACGTGTGATTCGAACTGACGCTATGACAGTTAGAATCACCAAAAATTGAACCAAAGCGCAACCCATCAGGCCACCGCCGTGTGTGTAGAATTCGATTTTTAAACTCAAGTATATTCCACTGATGCGAATGTTACGTTATAGCTATGGTATACGGCTCTTATGCATTTTCTTATTCGATTTTCGTTTGGTGTTCTTCACTATATTTGCTTGTGTATTGTGTGTGTATCTGTTAGAGACGCCACATCCTCGTAAAGGAAGGCATGCCAATTTTTTTTTCTCCACGATCAAAAAGAATTTCATAAATTTCGGATATTCCATTCGTTGTTCGCTGATTAGTTCAATTTTTTCTCGATCGCGTGTTTCAAAACCCTTCCTTCAATATTTAGGCATTTTCAATTGGGATCCTTTTGATTTTCGGGATCTGTGTGACGATCGCACCCTAAATTTTTTCGACTGATGTGGGCCGCAGCACAACTGCTCTGGTTCTTTCACTTCTTCTCAATCTCTGTCTTCTTTCGCTTGTGCACTGGCATTTAAGGGTATAATATAATCCAATGTGTGCGAACTGTTAAAAATAAATCGAATTTAAATCTCCGGCCTCCGATTTAAACCCATCGGTAGCTCTTTCCTTTGCTGAACTGATCGAAGCTTTCATATTCAGTTTCCACCGCAGAGTGCTTTGGCATTTAAGCGAACTTCAAGATTTCTTTCTGTAGGTCTGTAGGAACTTCGTTCCCCGTCCTGTGGACTTTCCCGTTCACTCTTCAGTATCTGATCCGACCTTCTTAATGTCTGTCAAGGATTCAACGGATGGTTCTGTTGTTCCCCATCTTCGCTACATGGCCGGCTCATTTTAATCTTCGCGATCTGATGATATTGGTTTGAGAAATAGTTCTACCAATTCACGATTGTGGAGTTTTCTTCATTAACTCGAGTTCCTCATCATATAAAACTTGATTGTCGAATATGGAGATTCTGTTCTCTTATTATGTAAGTCACATCCGCATGAAACAATCGATATGAACATGGTTCCAAAAATACGGAGCTTTATATTAGATGATAACACCCCTTTTTGTGTTAAGGAGGTGGATAAATGTATCATGTATATTCAAAAAGTATATCTGGACCAATCTAGATAGATGGCGGATTTTTTTTTTTTTATATATTATTTATTGGCCTGTAGGAACCCGGAAGTTCATGACCTCACCGACTCGACTCTGCCATCGTTCATTGTCCTGTGCACTCTCCTTCCACGCTTGACCATTCGATCCGACCTCCTCAAGATCAAACCTAACATTGTCCTCCCATCTCCGTCGCGGGCGTCCGGCCGGTCTCTTTCCCGTTGGTCTACCGTCAAGAATTCTACACACGGTCCTATCGTTGCCCATTCGCGCCACGTGTCCGGCCCATCTTAATCTTAATTAAGGGGGTATTCTGGTCTAGACGCACGAATTTAACGCAATTTTTGAAGTGCTGTAAAAAAAGCAATCAATATTTTTACTATTAATTTTTTTATAGGATGTTTATTAATATTTCAAGAATACAGTAAAAAAATGTAAAGTTAAAAATTCAAAATTCAAAAAGTTCAACGTGTTTCTCGAAACTGTCTTTTTTAAAACAATACCCACGATTTTTCAAGTTCTACTGAACCGATTTACTTCAAATTTAGTATATGTCTTCTTTATAGGCTTTTCTATTGCATGAACTATCATCATCGGCACTACAGCTGGGAACCGGTCTTGGCCTTATTTAGCAAGTCCTGAGGCTTGTTAAATTTTCCATAATGATTTGTTTTTTCCGGGCAAGGTCATTAGTCTTGCGCCAGAGGCTCCCCGACGGGGAATCGAACCCCGGTCTCCCACGTGACAGGGGGGTATACTAACCACTATGCTATCGAGGAGCTGTAATACCTTAAAAATGTACGTGATCAGACAAGCAACGCCCTCAGAGCTGTACTAGTTGTAATCAATACTAGAAACGTTGAAATCAGATACTAGAAACGTTGAGCGATCTATAAGTCTCAACCTACCTGGTGCGAATAAACGCAAACTACCTCTCCGATAAAACTCTACTCTGTCGGACCGATGAGCGAGCACAAAAATATATAGTAACAGCGGGTGTACCCCAAAGGTCTGTACTGGGTCCGCTGTTATAGAATATCTTGTATGATGGTGTGATTAGAGTCAATGTACTAGAAGAAGTAACAATCATTGGGTATGCAAATGATTTGCCGATAGTGGCCTTAGATGATGTGGAGATTATTTCTTCCCACAGAAGCCAAAGCATTAAATAGTGTTTGGATATGACCGGAGAGAAACTATCAACACATAAGACGGAAGCAGGCTTAATAAACACTAAGTTAAATACGTATAAAAATAAGAGGAAACATCATCAGATCTAGTCCGTCCATAAAATATCTTGGTGTTACCTTGGTTGACAAATGGTTGACCTTCATGTAAAAATGCGGAAAACGAGCTAAAAAAAAAAACGGCAGCAGTATACAATTTCTTAGCTAGCCTGCTACCCAATGTTCGAAGACCCTGGCCCAACATAAGGTCTCTACCACCATTCTAATGTACGCAGCTCACATATTGGCAGGAGCCGCATAATACAAGTCGTACATGATTATCATTAAGAGTATGCTGGGCCTTCCGCACGGTATCCGAAGATATCATAAATGTCATGGTTGGAAGGAAACCACTTAATATTGCAGCTAAGGAAGCCGTTGCTTTGCCTGAGTTTGGCGCACTTGCCTCTTCTTTTTTTTTTAATATACTCTCGGAGAGGCGAACCTATAGCGCCCCCCCCCCCCCCCCCCCCACAAGCGGTAATTATCAGTCCCCCTTTAAATCAAGAAGGAAATACCGCTAATTCGCGTCCTTATCCCAAGAAACACACATCACATTCCAAAAAATAACATTTTCCCGTTATGTAACGGAACGAGTTCTGATGCAGGGATGTTCGCGCCGTCGGGAGATGAACCGCAAAGTGGTGCGATCCGTCGGATTGTCTTGTGGAGCGGATATAGACCGAATTGCGCGGAATAATACAGACAAAGGTCAGAAGATTGTCCATCGCGCTTTTGAATGCATGGCATTTGTAACTCGCTGTACAATGTGCGTTACTCTGATTCGCTGATCGTGCATTTCGGTTTCAGGTCAGGCTTTAGCCCAGGGAGCTCTGTGTTGATTGCTATCAGGATTTCCTCGATAGTGGTACTTGTTACTGCTCTGCGGCGCCTTCCCTGGCGACGTCTCAGCTTCTTCCTCTCCTCCTGGACTGTAATTCCGGCATCAGCCGGCCAAACGATTTATTTGTAGTTATTTCGTATGCCTCGGTATCTGATTTATGGTGGCAAAGGTACAAGCATCTTTGCGCACGAATACGCTTGATATAAGAATATTCCACCGATGATTTCATTTTTCCAAATACCTTACTGTTATTGCTCTTTGTTTTCCTTTCGTTTAATCAAATTATCTCTGTAAACTCTGTTAAGTGGTCTCTTTTCAACCGTGCGGCGAGGAGTTCCGCAGCCGTCGTCTTGTTCAATCGTTTCCTGTGTGGTGTTTTCCTTGGTGGCTTCCTGGTGGAATCAGTGCGCCGCTGATCGTTGTTTCCCAGCAACTTGCGTGCTGGCGCTTGCCTTGCCTTTCCTGAGAATTCATGTCGACGTGATGCATCGCCGACAGTAATGTCATTTAGGTTGCAACACTCGGCCATTGTTTTCTGTGTCACTGTTTTCACACTGACGTCTTTCTGTATCGCTTCTAGTACTTTCGCTTCCAGTGCCTCAGTGGTGGCCTCAGGTCAGCGTTTCATATCTAGCAACAATTCTCCTTTTGCTGTCTTTCGAACTTTATTCACGCTATTGCTGGGTTCACTTATTTCGGGCTTGGCCTGACAGCATCCTTGATTTTAGCAGTTTGCTAACTGCGTACCAACTTGCGTTGGCGGAATTTAGCCTTTTGTTGATTTCCCTTGATATTTCGTTGCTAGTAGTCAGTATAGTTCTCTGCGGGGTTCTCTATATTACATGGAGAACCAACCCACAATTTGACCGCTAACAGCGCGTCACCTTAACCCAACCCCCCATTCAAAACTTGCAAAGCATACATTCCCAAATCTGCAATAGCACACATTCCAAACTCTTCAATAAAACACACCCCAAACCCGCAATAGAATACATTCTAAACCATCTCCCTCGTCTACAACAAACCGCATTCAGTTTTCCCCGAAAACCATTACGGCTCACCTCTCGCTCAAACCCCCTTTCTCGCTTGCAACCAAGCAGCATTTGATTTTCCCCGAAAACCATTCCGGCCCACTTCTTACCTAAACCGTTTCTCTCGCCTGCAACCAAGCAGCACTTAGTTCCCCCGAAAACCATTTCGGTTCCCATTGTACCTAAACCATGTTAAATCACATCAATTTCCTCTTACTGGCAAGCCATCAGCATAATGCGTTGCCTTTCCACGAAACAACCATCGCAACGATGAAGACACATGTTCCTTTGTCTAACTGACCACCCATGCCCATACTTGGTTATGCCTCCGAAAGCGATTCCTCCGTATACACAGCAACAAAGGAATCTGATTCAGCCTGTACGGCAGAAATTCCCTGAAACAAAATTCTCGATGTAGGGATAGCAACCCTTCTCAATGTTCCCAATAAGTGGCAGAGAGTTTACTTAGCGATGACTCCACTGCCACGACACCCCGAATGGATTATTGCATTAATTCAGTAAGTCGCTTCACAACTACCGCTGCGTGCACACACGCCCCAGCGTCGTTCCACCGCCACCGCGGTCGGCCACGCCGCGTTACACACCGGGGAGTCTCCCGCCAACCATTGGAGCGCGCACACGTCACATCGGGCGTTCGAGTAAAGTCGGTATATAATCGCTAGCCGCACACCATCAAGCGGGCGAGGGTTGACGCGCGTTGTTTTCCTTCAAGTCGAGGACCCTTACAGTCGTGAACCGAACTTCGGGACAAACTTGGAAAACACAAGTGTTGATTTAGGTGCGACTGTGGCGAAGACAATTATTAATACGGCTTAGTGTCGCACGCTTGGAAATGTACCTTCCTCTTAAGGTGGACTATACCGTCAAAGCCCACCGTACCCGCGAGCTACACGCGGAATGTGAAACTTGGTATCGAAATCGAGGCAGTCATCCAAACCAAGTAGAACTTTAACAAACTAGCAGGTGTGATTTTAAGTTATACGGAGTTAAGTGCGAACCAATCCGGCCGTTTGAGCCCCCTAATAGAATAACGTCTGTTCATAATTAAAACACAAGCGGAAACTGTTTTGGAAATAGAACTACAGCGGGCTTAATATTTTATTTCGTTATTTGATTATAGGAATGTATGACTGCGGGTGTTAGATCTTAACTTAGACATATATGTAAGTTGAAGAATGTGAATGGGAATATATGAGACATTGACAAATAAAAAAACCGAAAAGGAACATATAGAAGAACATTGACAAACCAAACAAGTGTTTTCATTCCCCCTTGGACCCTCCTTGTGAACATTTGCCTTCGTCGTGACTACGTTGGGGAAGAAAGTGAAACGGTGCCCGTGTTCTGGCACACCCCCACCGACCCCCACAGTTCCCAGATATTTAAACTCTTTAACAATCTTAAATATCGTTTCCCTGACGTTTATGTGTGTTCCTTTGGGTCCGCCTGTCCTCGCGGTAATTATATATTTTGTCTTTTCTCTCTTGCTTTCCAGGCCCACATCTTTTGCCATTTGTATGGCGATTTTACTGTTTTTACTTACAGTTTCGAGATTATCGCCCCATATAGCAATGCCGTCCGTATATGCGAGCACTTACGTAATTCAATTCAGGGAAACTCCGACACGTTGACGTCCTGTACCTTTCTGACGACATATAGGGGGTTTCGAATGGATTTGCGAGGTGTTTTTCTGTTCGTCCTATATTTTCGTTTGATTTGAATGAGAGCCGTATTTATTTTCAGAATTCTCAATTCGACTAAAGTATCAGTCTATCTAGCGATGGAGTTGTAGGCCTTTTTGAAAACTATTGTAGCGAGCTTAGGGTTCGCTGGATTAATTATTTTGAATAAATAAGAGCCGTTGAATCGATTTTGAATTAATGTGACACTTTATTAGTCCGTTAATAACAACCGTTACTTTTTATCGTACTCTTAACGATTTCTTCATTTATCGCTTCCGTACTTATCGCTTCCACACTTATTACTTCTTACTCATTACTTATCGCTTGCTTGACCTTCTACTTCTTACTCATCTCCATGGTCTGGGTGCGACGTATTTATACCGTTTCCTTATTCTGATTCGGCGTTTCGTTTCCGCCCGTTCCATAGTCTTGAATGTTCTACTGTTCACGGTCTCCAGTTTTCCATTACTTTATAGAATATTCTAGTACTCTGTTTCGGACTCTCTAAAATATTCTAGTACTGATTGTCATATGCGTCACACTATGAAAAGTTGCTGGACCGTCTCTCCCTATTCCCGCTTCTCCAACAATTGCCTTACTGTGAATATTTTGTCGCTTGTTGACCGGTTCCTGTCGAATCCATACTGGTTGTCTCCCAGTAGTTCTTCTACGTATGGTATGATTCTCGCCGATCAAATTCTGACGTCGAATGAGGAAATTCTGTCAAATACTTCCTCTAAGGTTTCATATTCATAGAACGTGTCCTTCGTTTCTTTTTTGGTAGTTTCTACTGGGACGTAATTGTACCCCGAACGCTGTATTCTTAGCAACGACATTCGATTACTACTGAATTTTACATCTTATACATGGGACCCAATCTTGTTACCTATGATGGAGCCGGTTCCGAGGTAATGCTGTCAAAAAATATTAAACTAAATACTCAACAATAATGTTTCAAATTTTAACTTAATATTTATCCGGCCGTAATATTACTTGAAACAAGTACTTGTACTAGTTCAAGTCGGATATCGCTGAGACGACTTTCGCATGTGGAGTGTTATCCGAATTGTAAATCATTGGAGGATCGCACTTAAAAAAAACGGTTTAAGAAGTCAACAAACAGCGGGTTAAGTTATCCTTGTTTCTGCCATCCCCTACTAGGCAAGCATTTCGATGAAGGCAGATAAATCATCCAACTTTTCAGTCTATCCTCGTACAAACAAGACTGCTTTCAGTCTCATATTTCTATTATTGATTTGGACTGTTTATTCTAAGCATTTTAGTAGATGTACCTCACAAACTTGATAGTATTTATGAAATTCAAACTGTAATGTAATTGCTAAATATATGTATATGAACTGCATCAATAGTATTTACAAATAAACCAAATATTTGAGTTGGATTCTTCGATGTGCATTTTCTGATTTGTATGTTTCTTGGGAAGGCAGAAAAAACTGGAAGCTATGGTATAAGGAATGGTATCGACAAAAGCGCTTCTTGTCACAGGTATGACTACAGACCATTTACACCTCCCCCTCTTAGTGGTGAATATCAGAAGCTGTCACCCCATAAAGGTGACATAATACAGTTTAGCCTGAGCTCTTTCCAGGTTGGTGTAATAGCCTTACTTCTAAAAACACACGATGCACTATCGTATAACGACCGCGGGGACCAAAACACCTTAATGTATCTCTACAGAACGGCACTGTGTTCCGGAATCACGGTATGCCAAGGAAATTAAATGGCCTGTGCGGGGTCGTATGAATGCGGCGCTCAGGAGGAGCTTACAATTTTATTATTTAAATAGTAAAATAAAATACAATAATATTGTGACGCATATGACAATCAGTACTAGAATATTCGAGAAAGTCCGAAACAAAGTACTAGAATATTGTGGGAAGTACTGGAAAACTGGAGACTAGGAACAGTAGAACATTCAAGGCTATGGAACGGACGGAAACGAACCGCCGAATCAGAATGTGGAAACGGTATAAATACGTCGCACACAGATCATGAGGAGGAGTAATAAGTAAGAAAGTGAAGCGAGCGATAAGTAAAATACGCGATAAGTACGGAAGCGATAAGTAAAGAAATCGTTATGTGTCCGGTATAAGTAACGGTTGTTATTAACGGACTAATAAAGCGTTATATTAATTCAAAGTCGATTTAACGGCTTTTATTTATTAAAAATAATTAATCCAGCGAACCCTAAGCTCGCTACAATTGGTGTCAAAAGTGGGATTAATTATTGTTTAAGTGAATAAGTCTGTTAAAGTGTGTTGTGACTATGTCAGATCGACATTTGAAGGATCCTCGCGTTCCTGAGTTGAAGAAGGAACTCCAGGCCCGGAATCTGGATAGCAGAGGACAGAAGCAAGTTCTTCGACAGCGTCTGCAAGCAGCAATGGAGGAAGAGGGTATTGATGTCGACACATATGTTTTTACTATTGAGCTAGACTGTCCGGATGGAGAAGAAACAGCGAGTCAAGATGGTGCCAATGTGACGGAGAAGAGTTCGCCACAGTTGGACATTTCGGAGATGTTCAGGATGATGATGATAAAATTGGACGCGCAAGCTGCAGATGTTAATGCAAAGTTGGATGTCCAAAATTCAAAATTCGACGCACAAGCTGCAAATCTGAATGCAGTGGATGAAATGTAATTTTCAACACTTTAAGGAAGAAATCCAGTCAAAAATTCGAAATGAAGTAGAAAATCTGGACCTAAAAGTCACCGAAGAAATAATGCGAATCGAAAAGAGACTTGAGTGTGTTGAGAGAAATAAGACATCGCCTAGCAATCAACATGACTACAAAGATACAAGGAACATACAAACATTCGATGGAACGGGACCCTTCTCCGTATTTATACGTCAGTTTGACGCCGCGGCCAATTATAATAAGTGGTCGGATGAGCAAAAGTCAACATCTCTAATCTTGTCACTCCGCGGGGCGGCTGCAGAATTACTACAAACCATACCAGCAGAGAAGCAAACAGATTTCCAAGCGGTAAGAGACGGCCTTGAAGCTAGGTATGGAGACAACCACATGCAGCAGGGCTACCGCATGCAACTGCGGAGCAGAACGCAGAAACCTGAAAAAAAATCTTCAACAGTTGCAGGCAGACATTGAGCGATTGGCAAACTTGTCTTATTCAAATATGACTAAGGAATTTCTGAACGAGGTAACCATGGATGCATTTATAAATGCACTCCAAGATCGGGACTTGCAACAGGCCGTCCGTTTAGCGGGAAAGAAGACGACTAATGAAATACTGGCGTTCGCATTGGCTTATGAATCTGCTAAACTGGCTACCAGGAGTACATATAGAGTCCGAGAAATGTCCGTCGAGGAATGTTCCTGCCAAAGTATCGGGCATGTACAACGAAGAACCCTGAGGCCTGATATGAAGTGTTGGACATGCGGCGAAGTCGGCCACATCGCTGTTGACTGTAGGAAGCGTCGACGAATGAATGAAACATCAAGTGAGAATTGTTGTTCATGCGCTAATCATAAGAGGAGACTATCAACGTACCAACCTGAGGCCAATACCTCGGGAAACTGTGGGGGTATGTTAGTTGTTGCGCCAACACGGGTACGGGTCCACTAAACATTCCACTGAATTTCGCCTGAAGGGTGTCTCGAAAATCACTTCCCAGTTAGCAAAACACGTCATTTATTTTTCTCAGTTTTATTATATATAACATGGCTTATAAAGTAGACACAGTGTTCATTCGATTAAATTCAGGTAAGCACCGTGTTTCAAGTTTGCTTATATCCAGTTCAATTAAACGTTAAAATAGTTTACACAGACAACACGATATTGATTTGATTAAAATAAAGTAACCACTGTGTTTCAAATTTGCTTGTGTACAGTTCCAATAAACATTAAGATAGTTTACACAGACAACACGATATTGATTTGATTAAATTAAAGTAACCACTGCGTTTCAAATTTGCTTATGTACAGTTCCAATAAACATTAACATAGTTTACACGGACAACACGGTATTGAATTGATTAAATTAATTCTTATTAAATGCTCGACATTCCAACGTAACCTCCAGACAACACGGCATTGAATTGATTTAGGTATGAGCGCACACCACGGGTAATGAAATCTGACTCACTCCATAGGAAGTCATCAAAAGGCAAGGAACCCCGAAAGAAACTGGAAAGGAGGCGGAGTTACACGATTAACTTGAAGTAGTTAATCGTGATTGGACCGGACGGAATAGGCATACATTACGCATGTGTGCGTATGCCATGCATACGATCGTTCGGCGACCGTGGATGGAGGGCAACATCGCTAGTGCATTTTCCAAGAATGTAAATACTAGCATCTGGGGTGTGAAAGACCCAAACCGATGATTTGGTCATCCTAATGGGAGGCCATAAATCATCATTTCGGTTGCCGATGATTAAACATTGCAACGAACATAGGGTGCAGCCATTGCCAGATGTTGAAAGTAAACATTTTCTGGCTGCATCTTGATCGCTGCTGGTTCGCGGTCTCTGAACGTGGGGACCGATAATTGGAAGCCAGCGATTGCTGGTAATCGGGGACATGTTTGGTTTGCGTCAGCAGAAACCTTGTCGGCGATAGCAAATCAATGGGACCAAAAGGCCGCATGCGAGAAGTGCCATGGGCAAACAAATAAACGAGTCAACAAGGAACTCTTTGTTGATGTTGTTTCCATAGCATAAGGCTATGGAAACAAGCTGCCCTGGCAGAACGTATGCCTAAAGATAGGATTTCAGATGCCATGGCAATGTGACGATTTTGCCGTGGACTTATGCTTTTTTTTTAGGAAATGATGTACGCCTCGGGGGTGAATTTTCGATGCCACGGTAAGGTGATAAGCTTTGCCGTGGGCTTAATGTTTCTTAGGGAATGATGTACGTCTCGGGGGTGAATTTTCGATGCCACGGTAAGGTGATAAGCTTTGCCGTGGGCTTAATGTTTTTAGGAAGTTATGTCTGGCCGAGGGTGAGTTTTCGATGCCACGGCAAGGTGATAAGCTTTGCCGTGGATTTAATGTTTTCAGGGGTGGTGCTGGAGAAAAAGGGGTTTGGAAGGAAAACCCCTACAGAATAGGTAAGCTGCCTAACAGAAATTCAAAACAGTTATCCGATTGGTAACCGTATTAATTCCAGCGATTTGGCTGGGGGTAAATGCCGTAGCAAGGTTACGCAACCTTGCTGAAGTTCGACCGAGAGGTAAGTCGTTCGCCTGGAATAGTGGGGATCGAGCGATGCATGGCTCTTCGGGCCCTGAAAAGCCCCACATCACTCCCTCCCCAGTGACGTAGTCACGAAACAGGTAAGGCAGGTTAGGGGGTGGTAAGTTGGTTATGGGCGCGCATTTGGGCGCGAGTACGGGGAGGTTGTGCTGGTGGAGTAGGAGCGGTGTCAGTAGATGGAAGTGATTCTGGAGCGGAAGCTTCCAGAAAACAGGGCTTAAGCCTTTCGACGCTGACCGTGGATCGCTTGCCTCTAATGTCGATCTCGAAGACGCGGTCACTGATGCGGCGGAAGACTTTGAATGGGCCATCATAAGGTGGGTCGAGGGGTTTTTTGACCTTATCCACCCTGACAAAGACGTGCGTGCAGCTGTGCAGTTCAGGGTGGACGAAAAGTTTTTTGGAGCCGTGCCTGGATACAGGGGTTGCCCTAACCTTACGTAGCAGGTCACGGAGATGTCCCAATTCACGAAGTTGGTCACGCGGTGTTTCGCCATTCAGGAAAAGTTCTCCTGGAAGAAGGAGGTTGGTACCGTAGGTAAGCTCTGCTGCCGAAGCACCCAGGTCCTCCTTAATGCTTGTCCTCAGGCCGAGGAGGACGGTTGGAAGGGCGTCAAACCATTGTGTGTCATTATGACACATGAGTGAGGCTTTAAGAGATCTGTGCCAGCGCTCTATCATCCCATTTGATTGCGGGTGGTAGGCGGTGGTACGACTCCTTTGGCAGCCGAGAAGATTTGTTAGCTGCCTAAAGATTGTCGCCTCAAATTGTGGACCTCGGTCCGAAGTAATGGTGGTTGGTACACCGAAGCGTGTGACCCAAGTTGAATAAAAGGCCTTGGCGACTGATTCGGCAGTAACTGCCCGGAGAGGTGTCGCTTCTGGCCATCGCGTGCAGCGATCCATCATAGTGAGGATATAAGAAAATCCTCTTGATGGAGTAAGCGGTCCCACTATGTCTATGTGGACATGGGCGAAGCGTGCCGTGGGAAGCTTGAATTGCGCTGGCTCCAGTACATTATGTCGCGCTACTTTGCAGCGCTGGCACTGGAGACAAGCACGGGCCCAACCGGTGAGATCTTTATTCATCCGGGGCCAAATGAATTTGCGACGGACAGCAGCGGCTGTTGCTCGGCCGCTGGGGTGGGCAGGGTTGTGGTAAACCTGGAACACGCCCTTACGAAGTTTCTCGGGAATGTAAGGTCTAGCGGTTCCAGTGGAGACATCACACCAGATTTCGCCCAAAGGGTCGCGTAGGGTAATTTTCTTAAGCTCTAGTGCCGTATCGGCAGTTAGGAGGGACTTGAGCTGTTCGTCCTCCTCTTGAGCCAGGGCAAGATCAGCGTTATTCAAGGCGGAACGCAAGTGAATCGTATCGATTCGAGAAAGGGCGTCCGCCGTGACATTCTGTTTACCGGAGATATGCCTTATCTCCGTAGAATATTGCCCAATGAGGTCTAATTGACGCTCTTGTCGGGGGGAGGCATTTCCCGACTTCTTCCGGAACGCATAGACCAATGGCTTGTGGTCTGTTAAAATTGAGAGCGAACGTCCTTCTATCATATGACGGAAGTACTTAACAGCGCTGTAGATCGCGAGCAATTCACGGTCGTAGGCGCTGTAACGTCGCTCAGTGGGACTCAGCTTCCTTGAAAAGAAACCAAGTGGTTCCGGGCGGCCTTCAATGTCCTGTTCAAGGACGGCTCCGATTGCGGTATCCGATGCGTCGCATTGGATAGAAAGTGCCGCTCCCTCGAGAGGGTATCGGAGTAAGGTGGCATTTGCCAATTGTTCTTTGGACAGTTGGAATGCTCGATCTGAGACTTCTGTCCAATTAATGGGGCGCTTATCATTGCGCTTAGCTCCTTTCAAAAATTCATTTAAGGGAGCTTGAATCTGGGCAGCATTCTTCAGGGTAGGACGGTAGAAGTTCAGCATGCCCAAAAATCGACGAAGCTCACTCACGTTAGTAGGCCGAGGATACTTCATGAGGGCCTCCACACGGTCTGGTAGTGGGCGAATGCCCTGGTTGTCAACGACATAACCCAGATAGGTGATTTGCTCCTTGGCGTATTGACACTTATCTGGGTTGATGACAAGACCGAATTCACGGAGGCGCTCTAGGACCTGACGTAAGTGGCGCTTATGTTCGGCGTGGTCTTTGGAGGCGATGAGAATATCATCAAGATAAGCATGGCAGCAATTAAGACCACGTAAAGCCGTGTCGATATATCGCTGGAATGTCTGTGCGGCATTCCTGAGGCCGAAAGTCATCACTTTGAACTCGAAGAGTCCGAAAGGTGTAATGACTGCGGTCTTGGGGATGTCTTCTGGTGCCACCGGAATTTGGTGGTATGCCCTGGTGAGATCCAGGGTAGTGAAGACATTGCACCCTCGTAACTTGTACGAAAAATCGTAGAGGTGTGCAATTGGGTATCTGTCCGGGACAGTTGCTGCGTTCAACAGCCTGTAATCGCCACATGGGCGCCACTCACCAGAACGTTTCTTCACTAAGTGGAGTGGGCTTGCCCAGGGACTGTCCGACGGTTGGCAGATACCTAGTTCGATCATATGCTCGAACTCCGCGCGCGCCGCACGTAATTTTTCCGGAGCCAGTCGACGTGGACGCTGGCTCACCGGGGGACCACGTGTTTCTATATGATGAAACACCGTGGCTTTATGGCGGCGTTGGTTAGGTAGAGGAACTGTTGTACTCACAAATTCCTGTACCATAACCTGGAATGGGTCTATGCACTCTGTGGCCCCTGAAGTTGCCGCTGGAGATGCCGTCATG
Organism: Microdon myrmicae; assembly: GCA_963931805.1. Lineage (NCBI taxonomy): Eukaryota > Metazoa > Arthropoda > Insecta > Diptera > Syrphidae > Microdon > Microdon myrmicae. The sequence goes on along the minus strand of OZ007498.1, from coordinate 34,977,654 downwards.
GGCAAGGGGGGTGCGGTTGGAGCCACAAGTCTGTTATGGGTCGAATCGACCAACAGATTATGTGCACCTAATAGGTCGGAACCTATCAGGGGTTCATTTACGTCCGCAATGACGAAACGCCAAGTGATCGGACGACAAAGACCCAATTGGAGTGTCAGCTTTTTACGTCCGTACGTAAGTATCGGCGTATTATTTGCAGCTGACAATTTAAGTGCGGCTGGCACGCGGTTACGCGGAGCAAACGATCGCGGGAGGACTGAAATATCGGCGCCGGTATCGACAGTAAAAGCGATATTCAGTTTTGAATCTCGGATGGTTAGGCGACTTATCGTATGTGTGCCGGCCGATTGCGCGAGGGTGTCGGTCGGCAAAATTAGTTTAAAGAGCGCCTCTGGTTGGTGGAAGGTTGCGTCCAACCACAAGGCGCTTTGCAATTGAATGCGCGATCACCATATCGTTGGTGATTGGCGCACCAAGGCAGAGTAACGGCATTATCAGGGATATTCTGCGTATTGCTATTGCCATTACGGGGAGGTCGAGACGGAGCTCGCTGGGAGTTGGCCCGGTGAGGGCCATTTTGAGAGGAATTGGCCCTCTGTGGGGCGTTTTGAGGCATATAGGCCCTCTGAGGGGCAGTTTGGTAGGAATTCTGCCGATTGAGAGGACGGCTCGGCATGGCACGGTTTTGGGCGCTTCGAGGATTGTTCCTCACCTCCGCACGCAATTGAGTTATCTCGCGGAGGAGTGAGGTTTGGAGCGCCCGAAGGTCAGCAGGAGTTAACTGAGGGGGCGAACTTCCCTGACTAACGTTGGGCCTTGCCTCTGGATTCCTCTGTGGGAAATTGGTTGAGGCTGGCCTTCTATTTGGTAATTGAGCTTGAGGAGAATAGGGAGTCGGAACCAATTGAGGGGCTGAGAAAGGCAGACGAGGGTGCCGTGCAGGCTGGGCGGCGTGTTGAGAAACCGCCGCTACCTGGTACGCTGGAGGCTCAGAATACTGATCTGAGCTTTCCATAATTGCGTCCGCAATTTTGGATAAATAGCCCAAATTCTGATTGGGTTGGGCTATAAGTGCCGAACGGGCGTGTTGGGGAAGACACCTCAAAAAGTGAGGCCTTATTAGGTCGTCCCCAATCCTGGTCCCCGCTATAGAGCGTAAATGGGTCAGGAAAAGAGATGGATCCCAGAAAGGTTGGTTACGGCGGCTAAACGTTGTTGCCGCGCGCTTCCAGGCTCATCCAATGCGTCGAGCAGAGCTTCACGCATGTTGCTATATGGGTTGCGGCCGGCCGACCTTATTATGTGTGCAACATGCGGTCGTTGAGTGCGGTCAAGCACTTTCAACAGCTCAACTGCACGAAGTTGTTCGTCGTGCAAGGCTGAGGCCTGGAAGATGCGGTCTGCCACTGCAAACCAAAGGTCTGGGTCCTCCTCATCGAAGGGGGGAAGTCCTATATTAGGGTGACGAGTCCCATTCCAGAGGCTGGAAGCATCGTGGAATTCTTGGGACTCTGAAGGTCTTTGGGGTTGTTGTGAGGTGCTGGCACCAGTTGTGGGCATTAAAATGCCGGCATTTGCCAAAGGGCCGATACCAGGGGCGTTGGAAGAGGTTGGGAGAGCGTTAGAAGATTGGGGTCGGTTCACGACGCTGGGGGCAACCGGGGGTGCCAGGGGAGTAGATTGTACGGGCAAGTCTAGGTCATCACCGACTTGCTCAGTGGGGAAATCGACGCTGGAGGCGTCGTGGAATTCAAGGGGCTCGGATTGTTCCTGAGCCTTTCTGGCCATGGTGTTTCGGGTGCTGACCATTGTAGGTTATATGACGCGAAACTGGAGCTAACGGCGTAAGAGGACGCGAAGAAAGGTGAAAGGAGGCCAAGTAAAAGAGTCAAAAGAATTGAATAAAGTGGGGTTACGGGGCCAAATTGGGATGGAAAGAAGCGATCGAAGGTGCGGAGTTAAAGGAGAATTGTGCCAAGTCGAGTGGAGTTCTTTGAAGTCGCGAATGTAAGTGTGCTTTCGTGTTATTGTGTACTCCGTTTTACTTTAAAATAAAAACCAAAAAAAAGGAAAAAGGTTTCAAAAACCACAGCGAAAAAAAAAAAAATATATAGATATTGCTACTACGGGTGTATGTGTAATTATAAAAAGAGAGTTAAAAATTGTCGTTAGTACCCTGAAGGGGTTTACAAATGTATTAAAATGTTAAATTACCAGGTAGTGTATCTGCGTGTGTAAGTCTCGCTGATTCGAAAGTTGAATAATTTATACTTATATATATATGTATATATATATGGATATTTAATTAACCTAGAGTGGAATTTTGAAATGCCTATTTCTATGTAAATTTTTAGCTTGATTGGTTCCGCTTCACATATAGAGTTACAAAAAGAGAACAGGTCGTTTTCGTGTTGTTATGGTTATTTAAAGTGATTCGACAATCAGGGTGGTTATTATTTCTTAATTTGATTTACTTGAAATAAATAAAATTCCACGTCAACTAACTTTCGAACCAGGTTCGATTATTGCGCAATTACACGCCTTGTAAATATGCTCTTAAGTTCATTTTTTCGTTCTTTTTTTAATATAAAAGTGACGTGCGCGTAAGGGTTTAAGGCAACTGCGTCAAAGTTTAGCACTTAATGCTTGCTCAGAAGGAGAAGCCAATAACTTTACACTTTTAAGCTCAGCAGGAGCTCACACTAGAGAGAAAAGAAAATGGGTATGTATATCTCTTACTATCAGTGGGGTATATGCGTAATTTCAGCTTAATATAAAGTAAAATACAAAATCTGATATATAAAAAACTATAGTAATGAAAGGAAAAAAAAATAAAGAAAGGAAAACAAATGTTTTTTTACTACAACTTGCGTTTAATCCTGGGTATTGGCGGCTGACTGAGTGTCCTGATGGTTAAGGGGGCTTTGCTGGGAATCCTGAATGCTGTTGATCTTCACGTGCCGTTGAGAAACACAGCAGTGTTGGGGTTACTGCACTCGCACTGTACTAACAGAGATGGTTCTACTGGATCAGGTACTTCAACTTTAATTGGTGTGACGATGATTGTATTGTCCACTTGATTTATTAAATTGAGTTGGGTAGTGATGTTATGCCAGGTGCTGTTGTTGGGCTGGCGTTGGGGCGTACCCTTTAGTTGGTTTGGTTTTTGCACTGGCACACGGTTCCGGTAGACTGTCTTTAGTTTAATGCACTTGCACAATTTGCTGCGCAGTAGTTCTGTGTGTTCACTTTTAAAAAAACAAAACTCGATAGAGCAAGGTTGTCGCGTCACCGAGATTTTACTAATTCCCGGGGTGGTTTGAAAGGTGGCGTGTTCTTCACCCTTAGGTCACCAATGTGGTAGTATGTTAGTTGTTGCGCCAACACGGGTACGGGTCCACTAAACATTCCACTGAATTTCGCCTGAAGGGTGTCTCGAAAATCACTTCCCAGTTAGCAAAACACGTCATTTATTTTTCTCAGTTTTATTATATATAACATGGCTTATAAAGTAGACACAGTGTTCATTCGATTAAATTCAGGTAAGCACCGTGTTTCAAGTTTGCTTATATCCAGTTCAATTAAACGTTAAAATAGTTTACACAGACAACACGATATTGATTTGATTAAAATAAAGTAACCACTGTGTTTCAAATTTGCTTGTGTACAGTTCCAATAAACATTAAGATAGTTTACACAGACAACACGATATTGATTTGATTAAATTAAAGTAACCACTGCGTTTCAAATTTGCTTATGTACAGTTCCAATAAACATTAACATAGTTTACACGGACAACACGGTATTGAATTGATTAAATTAATTCTTATTAAATGCTCGACATTCCAACGTAACCTCCAGACAACACGGCATTGAATTGATTTAGGTATGAGCGCACACCACGGGTAATGAAATCTGACTCACTCCATAGGAAGTCATCAAAAGGCAAGGAACCCCGAAAGAAACTGGAAAGGAGGCGGAGTTACACGATTAACTTGAAGTAGTTAATCGTGATTGGACCGGACGGAATAGGCATACATTACGCATGTGTGCGTATGCCATGCATACGATCGTTCGGCGACCGTGGATGGAGGGCAACATCGCTAGTGCATTTTCCAAGAATGTAAATCTGGGGTGTGAAAGACCCAAACCGATGATTTGGTCATCCTAATGGGAGGCCATAAATCATCATTTCGGTTGCCGATGATTAAACATTGCAACGAACATAGGGTGCAGCCATTGCCAGATGTTGAAAGTAAACATTTTCTGGCTGCATCTTGATCGCTGCTGGTTCGCGGTCTCTGAACGTGGGGACCGATAATTGGAAGCCAGCGATTGCTGGTAATCGGGGACATGTTTGGTTTGCGTCAGCAGAAACCTTGTCGGCGATAGCAAATCAATGGGACCAAAAGGCCGCATGCGAGAAGTGCCATGGGCAAACAAATAAACGAGTCAACAAGGAACTCTTTGTTGATGTTGTTTCCATAGCATAAGGCTATGGAAACAAGCTGCCCTGGCAGAACGTATGCCTAAAGATAGGATTTCAGATGCCATGGCAATGTGACGATTTTGCCGTGGACTTATGCTTTTTTTTAGGAAATGATGTACGCCTCGGGGGTGAATTTTCGATGCCACGGTAAGGTGATAAGCTTTGCCGTGGGCTTAATGTTTCTTAGGGAATGATGTACGTCTCGGGGGTGAATTTTCGATGCCACGGTAAGGTGATAAGCTTTGCCGTGGGCTTAATGTTTTTAGGAAGTTATGTCTGGCCGAGGGTGAGTTTTCGATGCCACGGCAAGGTGATAAGCTTTGCCGTGGATTTAATGTTTTCAGGGGTGGTGCTGGAGAAAAAGGGGTTTGGAAGGAAAACCCCTACAGAATAGGTAAGCTGCCTAACAGAAATTCAAAACAGTTATCCGATTGGTAACCGTATTAATTCCAGCGATTTGGCTGGGGGTAAATGCCGTAGCAAGGTTACGCAACCTTGCTGAAGTTCGACCGAGAGGTAAGTCGTTCGCCTGGAATAGTGGGGATCGAGCGATGCATGGCTCTTCGGGCCCTGAAAAGCCCCACAAAACTTGTAAGGGCAGACTTTATGGGGCGAAAGTCGCCTGGTGGAATGTATAGCCCCAGCATCGTAACTGTATCACAACTCCAACGGGATAACCAAAGTTTGGTTATAACTACGATTGTTAATGCAAGGACAACAACAGTGACAATCGACACTGGAGCAATGAGATCCATAATTCGGCTGGATGTCGTCGGCAAAATAACCCTTAATAAAAATAGAAGATACGCTTTGAGGACTGCCACGGGAGAATGTTCTACAGTCTACGGAGAAGTGGAGAGCATAATAGTGCTGGGCAATATTTCCATCTCCAACCAATTTTTGTTTGCCGATATTACGGACGAATGCATTCTTGGAATGGATTTCATGAAGGAGCATCAAGTCGTTCTAGACATCGGTCAAAGAACACTGCGAATTGGTAACTTGAAGGTTGCTATTACACTGCAGGACGAACAATTGCGAAAACTAAAATGTTATGCGCGTGAGGAGGATAAGATCCCAGCTCGTTCAGACTCGGTAATTTGAACCAGTCTCGAGAGTGATCCCGGTGACAATCGATTTTACATCACCGAAGCTGTACAAAATCAGCGTAAGGGGAAAGCCCTTATCGATGCGAAGAAGCACATCGTACCTGTCAGGATACTAAATGCGTCCGAGGAGCCGGTCGCAATAAGAAAAGGAGAGGTAATCGCAGAATGTGCATCCGTATCAATGATAAGCTCAATTCAGACAAGGGGAGAGGACCATTCAATTCAACAGCCCTCTGGTACACCCCCTGTGGTTAATAGGCTGATGCCACAGAAAATCGGATTAACAGACGGAGAAAAGACAAGCATTGAATCACTGCTGAACGATTTTTCTGATATTTTTGTGACAGAAAATGATAAATTCGGACGCACCGGTATAGTTAAACACCGCATTGACACGGGTGAGTCAAGACCTATAAGGCAGCCACCTCGTCGACTACCGTTGGCCAAACAATCAGAAGTAGGCAACATGATTCGAGAGATGGAAGAGCAAGGAGTCATCGAAAAATCATGGGGCACATGGGCTTCGCCGGTAGTTCTCGTCAAGAAGAAGGCTGGGACAACTAGATTTTGTGTCGACTACCGCCGGTTAAACGACGTTACAAAGAAAGACAATTACCCGCTTCCTCGAATCGACGACACACTAGATACCCTTTCTGGAGCCCAGTGGTTTTCAACATTGGACCTAAAAAGCGGTTATTGGCAAGTGGAAGTGAAGGAGGAGGACAAGGAGAAGACAGCGTTTACTACCGGAAACGGACTTTATCAATTCAACGTGATGCCTTTTGGATTGTGTAATGCTCCAGCAACGTTTGAACGATTAATGGAAAGTGTTCTACGGGGACTTACATGGAAGACGTGTCTTGTGTACTTGGGCGATATCATCGTTGTTGGAAGGAATTTACCAGAACACATCAATAATCTGCGCTTCGTCTTCGAACGACTAAGACAGGCCAACTTAAAGCTCAATTCGAAGAAATGTGAACTCTTCCAAAGGAGAGTAAAATTCCTGGGACATATCGTTTCATCTGCAGGAGTTCAAACGGATCCTGATAAGATAGCAGCCGTCCGAGAGTGGCCTACTCCAGAAGACAAGCAACAGTTGAGAAGCTTTATGGGATTAGCCACATATTACCGATGGTTTGTTAAAGGTTTCGCCAATGTGGCTAAAACCCTACACGAACTAACGGGTAAAGACAAGAAATTCAATTGGACACAAAAGTGTGAGGCAGCATTCAACACATTGAAGGCCGAGTTATGTAAGACTCCAACATTGGCCAGAGAAAAACTACTGCGCAACAAGAAACGAACTGCTGGCTGTAGTAGAAGCCGTTAAGAATTTCCATAAGTACCTCTACGGGCGCCAATTCCACCTTCGGACGGATCATGCCGCCCTGAAATGGTTGTTAAATTTTAAGAATCCGGAAGGACAAATAGCTCGGTGGATCGAACGACTTCAAACGTACGATTTCCAAATTTCCCACCGTCAAGGGAAGGTGCATAATAACGCTGATGCTCTATCAAGAAGACCATGTAAGCCAGATTGTAAACATTGTCATAGAGCGGAAGAGAAAGAAGAGGCGTACGACCTGCGAAATGTACAAGTAGAAGTACTAGATGGGTGGACGAATGATGCTATACGCGCAGCTCAACTTCAGGATGAAGATATGTCGCTAATCATGGAACATAAAGAAAAGAACGAGCGGCCAACTTGAAACAATATTTCCGACAAGAGTGGAACATTTAGGGCATATTGGGCACAATGGAATTCCTTGCTGGTGGAAGATGGAATCCTAAAGCGTAAATGGGAAGCCACGGACGTAAAAGTCCATCGAATGCAAATTCTAGTCCCACCATCAAAAGTGAAGGATGTACTAACAGAAATGCACGACGGAGCCTCCGGTGGACATCTGGGAGTTAATAAGACATTGTCAAAATTATGATCTCGATTCTACTGGCTTCACATGAGAGATGACGTCGAATCTTGGTGTAGGAAGTGCACAACTTGCACTGCGATCAAAGGAACAACAGCAAAACCAAGGAGCGCGATGAAACAGTACAACGTGGGTGCCCCTTTCGAGCGAATTGCGATTGATATCTCAGGACCATTTCCAAAAACCAATGACAACAACAAATACATGTTGGTCATCATGGATTACTTCAACAAGTGGGTGGAAGTCCTTCCAATTCCAAACCAAGAAGCAACAACCATCATTGAGCAGCTTATCAATAATTGGATCAGCAGATATGGAGTTCCCTGTGAGCTGCATTCCTATCAAGGCCGAAACTTCGAATCACAGATATTTCAAGGCATCTGTGCGGCACCGGGCGTAAGGAAAACCAGGACCACACCCTTACATCCGCAGTCAGACGGAATGGTCGAAAGGTTCAACCGAACAATGAAAGAGCACTTATCGAAGGTCGTTAGTGAACACCAACGAGATTGGGACAAATATGTACAAACCTTTCTCCTGAGCTATAGATCGGCTAATAACGATACGACAGGCCATTCCCCAGCAAGAATTATATTTGGGCAGGAGATACGATTACCAACCGATCTGCGATTCGAAATACCTCCAGACGCCATAGACAAGACCGAAGACTACGTAGCCGAATGGAGAAATCGTCTCGATGAGCTTCATCATTTGGTTCGAAAGCTAATCAAGGTATCCAGTGACAGGATGAAAACAAGGTACGACGTTTGAGCCAACATATCCGGAGTTAATGCAGGCGATAACGTGTGGCTTTATAACCCCCATCGGCAAAAAGGAAAGTCTCCGAAGTTGCAGCAACATTGGGAAGGAGTGTATAAGATTCTCACAAGAATTAACGACGTTGTCTATAGGATTCAGCGAAGACCGAACTCCAATATGAAAGTGGTACATCGTGACCGACTGGCGACTTTTGTTAACCCAGAAGACCAGTGAACTTAGTTCGGGACGCACTAATCTAGGCGGAGGGTAGTGTGACGCATATGACAATCAGTACTAGAATATTCGAGAAAGTCCGAAACAAAGTACTAGAATGTTGTGGGAAGTACTGGAAAACTGGAGACTAGGAACAGTAGAACATTCAAGGCTATGGAACGGGCGGACCCGAAACGCCGAATCAGAATGTGGAAACGGTATAAATACGTCGCACACAGATCATGGAGAAGAGTAATAAGTAAGAAAGTGTAGCAAGCGATAAGTAAAATACGCGATAAGTAAGGAAGCGATAAGTAAAGAAATCGTTAAGTGTACGGTATAAGTAACGGTTGTTATTAGCGGACTAATAAAGTGTTAATTCAAAATCGATTTAACGGCTTTTATTTATTAAAAATAATTAATCCAGCGAACCCTAAGCTCGCTACAATATTATGAAAGAGAAAAAGACAATTACTGAATTTGTGAACTTGCTCCCATTTCTGCGTTGTACTGTGGCTGTGGTTGTAATTATTTTTGTAGATGTTATGACGGCTTGGAGAATTAAATAATAATGAATTATGAGAATTTGAATAATAAGAATTTAAATTATAATGAATTATTTATTCTAACTTATATTTTAAAACGTTATAAAGAGTGTTAATTTATTATTTTTTTATTAGTATTTCTTTCTTTAAATGTTGGTCCTTACTTTTATTATTTAAATATATCTTATAATTAATTTGGGTAATTCTTCATAATACATTTAAATGTTGATAATTTAATGTTTTAAAATACAGGTAGCTCTCCTATAACACGGTTTCGCTCTAATACGATAAGAAAATTTCGCAAATCTTTGTATAACACTATATTTGCTACAGCGCACTGGATAACATGATTTTGGTTTAACATATTTCAAAACTAAATTAACTAAAAATTATGTGGGGAAGGAATAATGAACTATAGTCCTTCTACATGAAAATGTATTAAAATTAATTAATTTACTCAAATATAACTATATTGCTTTAGTTTGGTTAGAATATACTCACAGCTAGGCCGGCTTATGGTAAGAGGCGACTAAGGGCCGAGTGGTAGGTGGGCTCCCAACGCCCTGCCGCCCGGTAAAATACCACCCCAGTAAGCTATAAACGCCGTGAAATGGTCGGTAGAAATCCCCGGCCATCTTTCGGAGATTGGCTGATGGACCGGTCCGAGAAAAGGTTGGTTTAGGTGGTAGTCGGTCCCAACGTGAGATACCAGCCCGCCACGCTGTACATTCCGCGATATCGTCGGGAGAAATCTTCGATTATGTATGTATGTCTGATCGTCTGACACGGAAAAAAGTCATGATGGTACATTCTGAGATAAAGAATTCCGGAGGTAAACTAGATTCCCTTCGGATCTCCGAGGGGGCTATGTCAGATAATGGCATTTTGTAACATCAGGGGCATCAGTTTCATCAATACGAATATAAACGTCGCCCACCACTATTTTCAAACAGCGAAACCTGATATCCTAGACCTAACTGAGCCCCAGCGCAGCAATCTCTACCGTCTAAATGGTCGGTTCGTATGTCATAAACAGATCCAGGGTGTTCAGATACTCAACTCGGCCATCCGGCCCTCGTGTAGGTGCCTCCACGAGTTGAGTCAAATTGCAACTAACAGCGATCATCCCCGCCAGCCCCACAGTCTCGTTAAATCTCTTAGAATGTATCAACCAGCCGGATTTGTGTCCGTTAAAATCGCCAGAAGGCGGCTGGTTGATCTGTATCCAGTCGATGGTACGTGAAAGATGTTCGAAAAGTGTCACCGGTCAATTCCCATTCGGGGAGCGGAAAGACAACAGAGAAATTTAACAGAATTCCCCAGGACGACCTTCAACCAGATGATGTCTATGTTATTGGGTTCCAATGCATCCATCCTCTGGCAAGCCAGATCGGACCGCGTGAAGACGCAGAAGCCGCCCTTAAAACGGAATCTCGAATGTAAGTCGTATCCTGAGCAACGAAGATATGTCGAATCAGTTGACGAATCGACCTGGGTCTCAGTTAGGGCAAGGATATCAGGTTTCGTTGTTTGCAAATATTGGTGGACGGCGTTTACATTGGTATTGGTGAAACCGATGCCCTTGATGTTACAACATGCCGTTATCAGTCGAACGTCGACAGAGCCTCGAGAATGAATCCCATTATGCGATGGGTCGATAAGAAGAAAGGGGCGATTCGTTGTTTTTGAGAATGAAGATGGGAATGTCACCCGGACCAGCGGATTTGTTTCAGTTCAGCACCTTGAGTGCGGAGTAACAGTCCGAGTTCGAAAGTAAATCTAGGCAGCGCTGAGTTCACTGCAAAATGTGCAGCAAGTAAATTCGCATTCTCTAGTGCACTGGTGACTGGTCTGTCATGAACTATAAGCGAAGGAATAGATAAGGCGAATTGGTTACTGGGCTTATCCATCAATTATTACTCATTTATTTATTTAGCTTGGTACGGGTTGCAAGAGTGTAGACGGGGAGTGGGCATGGCCAGGGGGGGAAAGAGAGGAGATGGAGTTTGAGAGCAGTAGAGGTAAAGTTGAAATCGAAGGAGGTAGGGTAGGAGTTTGCCCACCGCAACATTCGCGAAATGGGTTCATTAGAGGCGTAAGAAGTGTGGGGGGTGGGCAGGTAAAAGAGACGAGGGTTTCGCGGGTTACGGGGGTTAGTGTGAAGTGCAATGATGGAGAGCAGGCCTGGGCAGTTGATTGTGCCTGAAAGGAGACGGTGGATGAAAAGGATATCGGCATGAGTTTTGCGCTCCTCAAGTGTGTCGAGGTTAATCAGATGGAGCCGGCTTGTGTGTGGGGGGAGAATTCACCCAGTTCAGTCCGCGGAGGGCAAAACGCCGAAAACGACGTTTGTGGGAGAAGATGATGGAGTGACATTTGACAACGTTGAGTTCAAGACAGTTATTACGGCACCAAGTTGAGAAGCTGTCGAGGTCCGTTTGGAGAAGTGAGGAGTCGAGAGCAGAGATGATCGTTTTGTAGAGTTTGGCGTCGTCCGCATAGAGGGAGATGGATGAGTATTTAATAATGGGGTCAACATCATTGAGGGTAAGGATAAATGGGAGGGAACCTAGATGACTACCTTGTGGAAACCCTGACGTGGGAAGAAAAGGATTGGAAAGGAGAGGATCTGAATCTGACACGGTAGGATCGATCTTTCAGATAAGAAGTTAACCACTTGATCAATAGGGGTTCGAAACCTAGGAGGGACAGCTTAAAAAGGATGAGATTATGGGAGATTTTGTCAAAGGCCTTGCTGAAATCGGTGGTGATTACACCGACTTCGTTTCCATTCTCTAAGCCACGGAGAGTATGGGATGAGAACTCGATAAGACTCGTTGTGGTCGACCTACCCGAAAGGAAACTGTAGCGTTCTACGAACGCACAATTCTGCGCAGGTAAGGTTCCTACCTTCAAACAACTTACTTACCTGAGAGCGTTGCACGCGCCCACAGACGCGTGCCCCAAAGTCCCACCATAGGGCCTGCAACTCGCAGCCAACGTTGAGACCGACACCAAAAAGCAGGGAACTGAACGTCCCCAAAGCTTTTTAGGTCAAGCTCAACAATTATAATTCATCATGCCTGAAACAAAGGTATAAACATCCATGCGTTCTATTCCTAAAAAAACAATTCCCAAAATGCCATACATGCTGCCTGCGCCCAGGAACATCTCATCGAACCGGCAATTCCGAAATTCGATACAAAAGAATTGCTATCATCAAAGAATGAGCCGATCAACGGATGCACGTGCGGGTAATCTAACGCAAGGACCACCCAAATCCGTTGAACAACAGAATGCAGCCACGACCTATCGCAATCGAATATATCTCAACGAGATATCCGATAATTTATGAGGAGTTAAGCCAACAAAGGCAATACTCCGGTCCCACGGCCACGCTAGAATTTCGCACCATTATAAAGATCTAATGGATTTCGATTCCGGGTACCAAGTTCAAATAAAACCCACGGACTGCACGTCAAAACAATCGCCGGATATCTCTGGTCTGGGCGAAATGAAATTCTATCACCAATGATAATGATGTATGCAAGGAATGACTTTCTCGTTTCAGGAAAATAGGAAATTACCCCTGGGATGAAATAGCATGCTGCTAACAGAGATTTCCGGAATTCTGTTAGCAGATCGAATAGAAAAATGTTTCCGTACAGATACGGATACCGGTTTGGAATCTGGATATCTGTGTGGGCAGACAGACAGTCAGATTTCGATCGTCAACGAGACGACAAGTACCTTTTCGATCGTCACCGAGGACGAGAGGTCTACTTAGAGCATCCGTAGAATAGAGAGGCTGGAAGAGACAGTCGCACCGGAAGGGACAGAGGTAACGAATGACGTGAAGCGTGTGCGCGATTTTTGTTAATAAAGGAAATAGTTTACCAGTTAATCACCCGGAAGTCAAATTCTACTAATGTTTTATGTGCTGCCAAATGTTTAACATAAGTGTACGAACGCGGAGAATCGCAAACAACAAAGAACTAGAATTGTAAAACTTATTAACCTCTTTAACAGTATTTGAAACAATCCGTGAATCAGTAAGCTTTGGATCGTGACCTACGAGTGTCCAACAGTGTTATCCATAAAAAAATAAAATCTAATCACAGGTTAACAACAACTCAACTACTTGTTTTATTAGTGTCAGCATTCGTTTCTGGTGCAGTTTTGTTCGGCGAAACACAGTGTCCAAAGACAATTAAAACCGCCAAACTGCGTGTGTCGAGGCTCGCAAAAACTAAAGATACATGTAATTGACTACAAAAAAAAAAAAAAAAAAACAATAAATAAAGTTTAAAGCAAGTGCTCCGTGTTTCATTTAGTGTGCTGTGGCGTGCCGTTGGCGACTCTCTTCTTCTTGCGAACCGTGTTCGGCGGAACACTGCACCAATTGTAGACAGGTTCATCCGCCAAAAAACCATTATGGTTGGGTGAGATGATGGATTTACTACGGAAAGATAACGCGTTGTAAAGGATCCTTTCGAACAGTTAAGGGATTTGAGACAGTTTGGCGATGGGACAATAGGTGCTGATATCATTTTTAGGTCCCTTTTTATGTATGGGGGTGGCATAGGAGGATTTCCAGATACTAGGAAAGATCCCTTGTGAAAGTGATAGGTTGAATATCTTTGATATCGGGAGAGAAAGAGAAGTGAAACACTTCTTTAAAAATACAGCCGGGAGTCCATCAGGTCCAGGGCTGAACTCGTCTTTGAGTAAGTTTAATTTTTCCTCAACTACGTGACGTTGAATAATGTGAGGGATGAAGGGGCCGAGGGGCCCCACAATCTGTCAACTACACTCACCGATAATTGTCCACCGAACACAAAGAACGATCACCAAGAAAAGGGAAGTACAATGAAACACTGTTGTTTGTTACTGCTGATCACCGCTTTTATTTAATTTCGTTCTTTTTCGGAACTACTATAGACGTAGGGTTGGCGCAAGACTAATGACCTTGCCCGGAAAAAACAAATCATTATGGAAAATTTAACAAGCCTCAGGACTTGCTAAATAAGGCCAAGACCGGTTACCGGTTGTAGTGCCGATGATGATGATGAAGGGGCCGAGGGAGAATTCGGGTAAGTCTTTGAAGTAAGACGGATTGGGTTCGAAGGAGATGTCTTTGAAGGATTTATTGAAAAACGAAGCGAATAGATTGGCAATAGTTAGGGGGTCGGTTGAAGTAGTCGCGCCAAAAGAAAGGAAGTTAGGATAGGCGTCGGATTTACGTTTGAAATTTATAAAGTGGAAAAAAGATTTGGGGTCATTGATCAAATTGGATTGTGTTTTTGTGAGGTAGTTGTAGAGCTCGGAAATTGTATACAAGGAACCGAGATAGTTTGAGTAGTTTTGGAAGGATCGCGTTTTGAAGAAAATGTTGTACCATGGCGGCGATGAAACCGATGATCTGTGACGAGAATAGGGGGCATATAAGGCGACGGCATAGTAGATCTCCTTATAGAGAGTGGCAGTAGCTTATTCTACCCCCAAATGATCAAAGCGAAACGCTGTTTTGCTAAGATGCTCATTTAGAAGGCGGAAGTTAGCTTTGTGGAAGTTGTAGGAAAAGCTGTTATCAGGTAGAGAAGGCTGGGTTTCATGGTCAAGATATATGGATAAGAGCAGCGGTGGGTGGTAATTATCGATGGTAGAGAGGGCGTGTGGACTGGGGGCAACTGAAGACCTGCGTGGGTCTGTTGTGAACACGAGGTCCAGCTGTCTCCCCATATGATTTGGGGCATCGCTTATTTGATGGAGGCATGAGTCAATGAAACCGTTTATAAAAATACGTTCTTTGGAACTAGTGGGGTTTGAGACGTAGAAGGCTTGTTCGTCAGCCGATGTCCATTGGAGATGGGGGAGGTTAAAATCGCCAAGAACGACGATATCGTCTATTGAGGTGTTTAAATCGGTTAGGTTATCTACCGCTTCTATTGCGAGTATGACACGAACGATGGGTCGAGAAGGAGGTATATAGAAGCAGATAATGAAAAGAGACTTACGGCGCTTGCCAGTTTTTATTGCGACGTAGTCAAGATCCGGAGAAGAAGAGATGGCGATTAGAGACGAAGCGAGTCTGTTATAAGTGGCAAGCAGCACTCCACGGCATGGGGAATTGGGACCTTCTCGATGAGCGTGATCATCGCGAAAAACATTGAAGGAGGGTGGGAATAGTTCAAGACTATTAATACTAATGATAAGATTGGTCTCAGTCAGAGCGTATATGTCGGGGGGGGGGGGGGGGGGGGGTGCCTTTTCCAGAGTCGAATCTGTTTTGGAGCGGAGACCTCTAACATTCTGATAGTAGACGGTTAGGGGGAGCATATTGAGGGTATTGTGATGATAAGGGGGACGAGAGTGCGACTGATTAGGGTCAAAAGTGTTTTTCATTATTGGGATAGGTCATTTTGTTGTCGATATATTGGCGAAATGCCGAGAGATCTTTTAGCACCTTATTAGGGAGCATATCGAAATTTTTATGGAACTTAACGAACAGGCTGCGAAGGCTAGGAAAGGCGGTAGGTAGATCTTCCTGCTGGATAAAGGCCATTACGCTGGTTTTCGTTTTACCTTCATAACAGACAGAGTCAGATTTGTCGTGGAGGTCTGAAAGATAGAGGCGGATATTCTCGTATGTCATTTTGTTCCTAAATTTAGACAAGGCATACCGGTTGTCAGAAGAATTAATGGCTTGCTGAGTGAGTTTGACAGATGGGAGTAATAGTGGGTCGATTTGGGGGGGGGGGGGGGGGGGGGCAAGAGGCGGACTTGAGTTAGGCTCTGTGGGTGGGTGAGGCGCGTCCAGATGGGAGGGGGGGGGATTGAGAGTGTGTGACCTGTGGAAGTTGGAATACTTCGCGCCTGTTTGGAGGTTGAAGAGGGGGGTGAAATTGGAGATATTGGCCGGGGGTGGCGTGGGGAGGGCAGGTTTGCTATTATTACGGGCGGACGAGGGGGGTCCAGAGTGTTTTTTTAAGGTGGCCAACATGAATGGGGCAAGGGAGGGGAGCTAGAATATGGTTTGGCGCAGGATATTTTGTGGATCGGCTCATCCCTTGACCGTGTCGAGGCGAGCGGGTTATGCGGGGTAAGCGGCGGGTACGCGTTGGCAGGGGACGATTTGTAATTGGTAAGGGGAGAGCCACGGGGACATGGAGGTGGGTTGGTGTTGGGGACAGATTTAGGAGGGGGCGGCTAGTACTATGTACTAAGAGTTTAGGAGAGGGGGAATGGAGTTTTGTTGATTGGATGGGGTTGCTGTTACTCATTGACAGCCTGCCAATTCTGCAGCAAAAGGTTTTATTCGGGTGGAAAATCCAGTTGTACCTGGAGGCGGCCAGTAACGAAATGTCGGAGGAAATTAACAAGTTGACACGCACTCAGTAAACTGCTGGTATCCAAACTGCTATCACATAATGTCGATTGTAAAGGAATTCAATACCTCAATTGCATATTACTTCACCTTAACTTTGATACAAATCATTGTTCTTCTTGCTACAGGCACGAAATTGCAAGTAAAGGAATTTATAAGAACACTGAGAAAACAGGTTTGATTTTCAAAAAAAATGAAAATTTCCGGCGTTTTCTAAACAAGAGCGCATATCAATTCCGAACTATCTATCCGGTAGAGAAATATGCCCTTAAATAGATAAATACATTTATTTCCTCGTACTTTGTTCATTTGATTTTGGACACGTTTTAATTTCGACAAAAAATTATTTCTAAGTAAAAATAACACAGAACAACATTCTACACATTCGTTCATCCCCATAAGAGATTTCGAATTCATTTATCCCCGTCGACCACTTTTCCTAATCCGTTGTCGGTTTTTGAACTTGTCGAACTAAAATCTCCAGTGTTACATGATATCGTTGGAATATCGAAATTTGAAAAGCCTCGATAATCGGTTACAGTCGGTTTTATAGGTGATGGCAGGAATACTCCATTTGGCGGAGAGTCACTCTCAAGCAAGTTTTTTGGTTTCGAATTTGGTTGAACTGGATCGTTAGTGTCTGTTCTACTCTTGGCCACAAGTGGATCGAATTCTTCTAAGTCAAATTTTGCCTCTTCAGCTGCACTGTTGTCTCCGCTTATATCCGATAAATCGAAGTCGTAGTTTATGTTTGTTAAGCCTCCTTTGAACTCAGTTGTTGTTGAGGATAATAGATCGTCAGGGGCTTCAATACCATCCAATGATGACGAATCAAAGGGTGTGTAACTAAAAATTGGCGAAGCAAACAGAAGATCATTTGAATTACTTTGCGGTGGATCAATACTGGATGCGACTGCTGGCGACAAACGGTCTGTAGATGTGTCTTTAAGGGATAGAGTTGATAATAGTCCCAGCGAAGATGTGCCCTCGTCTTGTTGCTTCGAGTTTATATCCAGGGCATCATTCTGTATTGTAGGCATCAAAGGTGTAGGCAACAGTGACGACTTGAATAAGTTCTTTGTATTATCTTCAGTCATTGTTAGCAGATTCGCTTGGAAATAACCAGAGGGTTGGGTGAGTGGTTCAGATTTCGTTGTAGGTATTGTTTCTACACTTGCGTGTACCGACCGGATTCGACTAGTGAGGAAAGTCGGGGTTTTAATCGGTAAAATGGTGAGTGGTGCCCGGTTTAATGTTGATTCTACTTTATTTACGATTTCTTCCTGAAATTGAAGAAAGCAAATGATAATAATAGTGGAAACATTTTGTTTATTGTTTGGGGGGGAGTTGTGTAGTCACGGTATTAACAAATTGATAGACGAGTGAAATCGGTATGACTCAGTAATATTACAGAAAAACAACCAACCGTTTTTCCCTTGCACGATACTTGCTGATGTGGAATGTAACTCTGCTGTTAAAAGATGAAAATGAATGCCTATATTATTTAGATATCTGTGTTGTGTTGGAGAAAAAGGAGCAGGAATTTACAGGACGAAATGAGCAATGTAATTTTTCAGATTGCACTGGAGCGCTAGGGACATCTTCAATATACCAATGTGCCATAAAGAACATAACCATGCAAGACTATATGTAATAAATAACTTCATTGTAACAACCAATACATTTTTTTTTTCGGTGGGAATATCGACCCTGTCGACGAATGTTCCCTTCTTCCACCATCATAATACTGCAGTAAATAGTCAACGAGGATCCGACGGTCACGCACCGAACACCGCTGCAAAATGTTCGCCAAGAGAAAACGTCACACACCGGAGAAATTAATCGAAACACACTGGATTGACTGTTTATTATTTGTTCCTTTATTGTGGTAAAATACTAGTTACTTTTTGGTTAATTAAATGAACATGAATTAAAAATTGCTTGTAACCTTACAAATATCTAAATTTAATTGTTCTCCTTGAATCGTTCAAACGTACACAATACATGAACTAACTAAACACTGTTTTAGTATTATTGGTTCTTTCATTTCCACTTTACTATTGTTTGCAACAAACTATGTTTTTTGGGGTTATTTTATACGAGGGTTGCCTCTTATGTTTCGGGATTTGGCAACCCTAGTGTTGCAATCCGGCAATTGACAGTTCTGTCGTAAAGTTGGACATTTTTGAGGTTATACGCACTCAGAACGTTTTGACATACGAGCGCTATTTGTGTTGTTTACAGTAACTTAAAAGATTCATCTCGGCCCAAAAATGGAATTAAATCGTCAACATTTTCGTGCGATTATTTTTTACAACTTTCGGCGTGGATTAACTCAGCAACAGTGCATGGATGAACTTAATTCAATTTTTGGGCGATGAAGCTCCATCAAGGACCAGTGTTTATCGATGGTATGGTGAATTCAATCGTGGTCGTAGTTCACTCCAAGATGAATTTCGTGAAGGTCGTCCAAAATCAGTTGTTGTTCCGAAAACCATTGATGCTGTGCGCGAACTGATATTGGAAGATCGTCATGTGACCTATCGTGAGATTGAGACAACCTTAGGCGTTAGTGGGACCAGCATACATTCAATATTGAATTTGACTGTCAAAAAAATTCGCGTTGGATCCCACACAATTTGTCAATCGCCCAAAAAAAGGCTCGTGTCAATTGGTCAAAAGAAATGCTCAAAAAATACGATCGCGGTGCTTCGAAACACATCTATGACATCGTGACAGGTGATGAATCGTGGATTTACGCGTATGAGCCCGAAAGTAAACAGCAGTCGACTGTCTGGGTGTTTCAAGATGAGCCAAATCCAACAAAAGTTGTTCGCGCACGAAGCACTTCCAAGCAAATGGTCGCCTGTTTTTTCGGAAAAACTGGACATGTCGCAACCGTACCACTAGAACAACGCAGAACAGTCAATTCTGAGCGGTACACAACCATTTGTTTGCCAGTTGTCTTCCAAGAAATCAGGAAAACCAACCGTCGAAGACGGATCACTCTTCACCACGACAATGCGAGCTCTCACACATCGGCTGCGACAACTGCATTTTTGAGCACCCAAAACATCGATTTGATGGGTCATCCGCCGTATAGTCCTGACTTGGCACCGAATGACTTCTTTTTATTCCCGTACGTAAAAAACAAACTGAGAGGTCAACGTTTTTCGACACCTAAAGAAGCGGTTGCTGCATTCAGAATGCATGTGTTGGAGATACCTCAATCAGAGTGGCAAAAGTGCTTCGACAATTGGTTCAAACGCATGCAAAAGTGTATAGATCTTCATGGGGAATATTTTGAAAAACAATAAAGTGATTTTCGATGATCAATATTTGTTTTTGTTCTCTAATCCCGAAATATAAAAGGCAACCCTCGTATTTATCTCGTACGTTAAACTATGTGGGCGTAAGTATGTGCCTTGCCTTTGTATGTCCACGGTTACGAATATATTTATTTTTGTTCGTCTAGGTTTTAAGCACTTGAGTACCGCACGACACGCGTCACACCATCAGGACATTATTAGAATGTAATAGTTTTTACAATAGTAGGTACTAGGTGACACGAACCCGACGCCCGAATTACGCGTCCCGCAGTGCGACGGAAGCGGGTGATGGAAAAAGACTCCCCGAGGATAGAACTCTGATTTGAATTCAATCCTCAATTAATGGTGTGGTGAATGTCCTCTCGGCTAAGGATATGTTTACTTACCACAAGAGAAACGTAAAGTCTCTCTTTGTGGAATAGAACACCAGATCTCGTAATGATGATCATGGTGTATGGGTGTATGTGTGATCGTGAAGATCACATTGGTTTTCTCATGAAACAAGGCCATGGCCAAACAAAACAAAAAGACAGTAAAGACAAAGGGATCGTGAAGATCATTGATTATGATGTGCATTGCGGCTAAATAAATAGACGGCGATGCATCGAGGAAATGGTGCTAAAAGGAAAGATGGGACAAGGGCATCATAAAAGTCTTGGATGAGTGATGCCCTTGCGTAAATAGACGCATAGCCATTAGAGAAAGGTGCTAATGGATTGGGATACTTTATACAATGAAAATTGTATATCGTATCTTGGGTCGGTGGAAGAAACGGATCCCTTATCTGGATTTGTATATGCAGGGTAAATCGTTTGTGGCAAAGCACGGAATTGGTGATTGTTTGTTTTTAGGAAATGCTGGAGATGCGGTAATTGTTTGTTGATTGAACAAACGAATCGCTGGTCGGTTTGTAGCAGCTGTAAAAACAAGCAGTCCGACATTGCATTTTAATAATGACAAAGGGTGCCGAATGGTTTGGCATTTATGATGCATATGTACATTAAAGGAATTCTTTTTAGGAATTTTAGATAATGCGCTGTATGCATCAAATGTCCTTGGAAAAGGAAATGTTTTCAGGTGCCAATGCAATTGCTTTGGCGGGAAGCAATGGAAGTTGGGTTGTAATTATGGGTGTTCTTCGGGTAAGTTTAAAGGAACCCCCACATATGCACTCTCGTTGTTCCCCAAAGAACCGTCTGTTTAGATAACTGTTACGGCCACAACCACCCATCCCATAAAAATTACCCTTTTGGAGCCAGTCTCCACCACTAACGGCGATACACGCCAAAAACATCCACTTAAAGGATGTGACATTTATCTAAATCAAAACATTAGCCCATACAACAAATGGTCCCTCACAAATTGATGACAAGCAAATCAAACTAAACGTTCGATTTGCGCTAATCAATTAAACCCCAAGTAAATTGAACTGAACGTCCAATTTGATCACATAAAAAAAAAAACGCAATATAATCATTGAACCAAGGGTTCACCACACAAACCCCTAAGAGCCAAATGTGCTGGCCAGATGCCGTCGCCCGAACCAAAATCGATGGGAATCACAAAAATGCGCGCCAGCAATTTTATGACTCCTTAGAAAAACCTAAAACCATTAAAATAATCAGCGGCAGTTTTCGTTTTAACCAAATTAAGTTAAAACAAACAAAAGGCAATAAACCACAATGCATTTGCGGTTTTCGGAACGCCAGTTGTGAAGTTGATTGCGCAGCGAGCAATGTCTTTGACGGGCACTGCTTTCAATTTCAGTGTTAGCATGAACTGATTCGTTAACTCTGTACAACGGAACAGGCTCCAATTAATTCGCTTTCTTTTGCGGATCTTCGACTATTATTATTTCATCATTGCAGTTGATGTGCTCTAGGGTGAGTCCTGCTTTCAGCATTATCTGACAATTCTCGGGAGTCGGAAACAGGGAATGTCATTGTGATCTTTTCTTCGACATATTTTCTTGATTTGTGAGAACATGTTGGGTCCGTTTGCTTGAACAGCTCGAATTCTGTTGCTCTACTCCTCATTTATTACTGCTCGGTAATTAACCCGGATCAGTTTTTGAAGATTTTTAATCAAGGACTTGATTGTTTTGATTTCATTGCTATTTGGGTGCTCTTTTGCCTATACAAAGCATCGATAGTTGCATTTGTGTATCGGTGGGTATAGCCATCCATATGAGCTACTTTGGGGATGGAACGATTCATTGTGTTAGTAACAATATCGTTCATAGTTAGGAGGTAATGATCGATTTCATCTTACGGAGGTTTCTATTAGTCGGTGGGTCTATGCCAATGTTGCGTATTTCTCTTTTTACTATGCGACCGAAACGCGACGAATGTGCTTTTCGGTAATCAAAAGAGTGTATCGGGTCGTACTGCTCAAGTAGATAGTCCTCTTTTGGCACGTGTATGATGGCTCCAAGTCCGTAATGATCGCTATCGTACTCAATTGTGCGAAGACAATCTCGAGTAGTTACCTCGGTATCTGGTAACTGAATTCGATCATCTGTCGTAAATAAATCCAGGAAGGAGTTACCTCTTGGATAAGACGGTGTACTTGTAGCGTACAATTCTAGTTTATGTTCGATCGATGCCTCTGGTGTTCGAGATCAGATTGCCCCAGACACTGTGCTTGGCGTTAAAATCACCCGCCATTAAACAGTAATTGTTTTCCGAATCTAACTTGAGACTTCGGAAAAGCGTATCGATTTCACTGATAATCTATAATGCATGCCTCTAGCACCTGGAATTTGTGTACTGCCGTGCTGTAAACGACCTTATGGTGAAGACCTTTCTTAACTAAGATAGCGACCCCACCCCCTCGAGTAGAGTGTGGTCGATCTCGTCTAATTCTGTTATAATTTTTGTAGCCCATTTTGTGCCCTTGGTTTAGCTTAGTTTCGTTAGCCAAGAGCACATCTGGGCATTCGGCTTGGAGCAGATTGCCTAAATTATCCCTTCTTTCGATGTGGATTAGTGAATTTACATTCATAGATATAATTTTTAGGTTAAGTTCAGACGGAGGGTTGAAGATTTTGATGTGGAGAGTTATTTGAGAACAGGGTTGAATAGAGAGTATCTATTCGTGGTCTTTGTTCAGTCAGTGTTTTTTGAAATTCGGCAGATTGTCCTTGCATGGTTAATAACATTGTTATTATTTCTGAGTGTGCCTCTGGCGCAGGCATCCTTCCATTAGTATATGTATGTTCCATGGATGCTGGTTGCTTAGGAGCACCGGCCATTTGAGCATATGACACACAAGGAGCCACGAAATCGTTGTAAGAACGAGTTTTCCTTTTTTTCTCTTCTTCAACTTGTTTCTTTTTGGATTCCAATTTTAATTTCATTTGTTGAAATTTAGGACATCCTCTAAAATTTGCAGTGTGACCTGTATTTCTACAGAGGACACAGGACAGTGTTTTCCTATCTGGAAGCTGTTCCTTGCCCAAGGGGCATTCGCCAATGATATGGTCGGAGAGGCACTTTACGCACCGGAATTGCATGTGGCAGTTTTATGCCGCGTGCCCGAAGCGTTGACAACGCATGCACTGCAATACGCGATCGATTTTTTTAATTTTTTTCCCAACTTATTGTTTGGAAATGTAGGTGTTTGATGTATCGGAGAGCATCAACTTTACTGTTGGGATTCAATAAAGAAAGGCAATTTGCAATTGTGCTTTCTGGAGTTGGCGGTAGAGAAGGATTTCACGCCTGTAAATTTTACATTGTCGGTTTCGACATTTTTTAATTCCTCGAATACCTCTTCAGGGAAAAAACACGGGTAAACTCTTTTTAGGAGCATGGAGATTATTTTCTCCGATTTCGGGGTGTACGTGTAGTACTCGCTTTTTGTCCTACCCAAGGTAGTCATTACTTTGCGATAACCTTCAATATCATCGCACATTAATTTTATTTTGGAATTATTTATTTTTTTCGTTCTGAAATGTTTACATGTTAACTCACCTAATTTTATAACGTCCTTTGTTTCCATGGACGTAATTATTATAGGCGGCGCCTTTTCCTTTCTGTTGGTTACTTTTTGCTGGTTCTTTTGCTGCTGCTTCATCTCCTTTGTTTGCTTCCTGATGTTGTTCCTGATTTTTCCGTTGTGCTGTTGTATTTTCTTGGCTTTGTTGTTGCTGCACCAGGTCTTTTAATTTGAGGATTGCTTCTCTTTGTTTATTGAGTTCCTCTTTTTTTGTGTCAATATCCGCAAGGAGTTTTTCTAGTTCCGCCGGATCTGTTTCAGTACCTGTGATATTGTTTTCTTCATCAGCAGGTAATTCAATTTCACTTGGGTCATGGTCAACCAATTCGTTGAATTGGTTGCCCGCGCCAGTGTATTCATTTTTCTTTTCTTTTGCATTTTTATCGCCATCTGTATTTGGCTTGTGCCGCCTTGTTATAAGACTCGGCTGTCGCTCGAGTCGGCGCCGTGTCATTGCCAAATGTGCGTTTCTTCTCTTTAATGTGCCGATGATGATGCTCGAGTAGGTCCGCACTGCTCTATGTCACATTGATTGGTTTTTTTTTTTTTTTTTTTTTATGATCGTTCTTGATGACGGCTATACTGTGTGATAACACACAAACTCACACCACGTTCGCACACACACTGCGTGTATAATGCACACACTTACACACTACACCGTTCAATATTTCACAATATGCTATACAGCCGTTCTCAGCGACTGCCACAGTGTTTACACAATTCACACTTCCGCACACCCGTGCACCCAATAAAAGGACGCGGGGCAATCCGTACCGTTCGAACGTTAGATGTTGAATGCTCCGTTTAAACTTACCAAGCGGAAGGTGGTATTTTAATTCCATTGGTCGTATACAAATGATGGTGGAGCGTTCAGTTCTGGTCGTCCAAATGAAGCAGTGACTTAAAAAACATCATGCAAGTCCTGATAATCGCGATAGAAGAAAGTGAAAGCAAGTGAAATAGTTGAGATTGTGAAGGCATCAACGGGTAGTTGATTTTACTACCGTCGAAATTTAGGCATGGGGAGTTGGAATAAAAGCGATAACGAATTGTGGAATGGAATGACGGAGGTGAATTTGAGATAAACTTATAGTTCACAGTCCATCAGAGCAGAGCATTCTTGATAGGGTGAGCAAAAGAATAAAAGAAAGTCAGTCATGAAAAGTTGAATAAAGTGAATATTTTTATCCCACAGAATTGGGCTTTGAATTCGATTCACAACGAATTGGGCTTTGAATTGCTTCCCTGGCCATCGTATTCTCCAGATCTCCTTGCAAATGGTGCCCAGGTTAGATGGAGTGAAGTACATTTTACATCTCTTAAGGAACCCCACACATTTGATCGCACCTTTTGCAGCTTCAAATATGTGGTCGCTCCAATTAATAGTTGTGTAATAACTTATTGATATCGCGATATTTGATGTATGCGCGTTTAATGGTGGAGCTTAGCTCCAAAGAGGTAGGTATTCAGGCGTGAAGGGGTTTTGTGCGTAACAGTTGAATAAATTCGAGTGTTGAGGATTTTTAGTTCTTTGGCTTCATCGATGCAAGTGTCGTTCATCGACGGTATATTTACTTTGGGGTTCGCCTTTGACGACAAGAGGCAGCATTGAGTTTTTAAGGCATTGATTTCTACTCATTGGTATATTTTGTTGAGGTCGGAATTCAATCTATTAAGCATAACCTGCTGATTGGTAATGACGTTCGAAGAGTTTGGTCGGGAATGTTCGTATGAGTATGAGAAACTCAACGTGCGCTGCTGTCTCAAAATCCCTACTATCGGACTTTAGTTATGCAACCCGCCTTGGTATTTTAAGTAAACGCAAGTTATCTAGTTGGACTTGACGTTTTTATGCGACCAGTTTTCTGTGGGATCTGAAGTACACAAACGGAGCTTTAGACACGAATCCGAGTATTTGTGAAAATTCCGATTCGAAGGAAAATTTACACACGAGCGAAGTGCAGTTTTTTCTTTTTCACTTTGTGGGGAGGAGAGCACCCTATAGTTTACGTTTAGCGCACTTTTTAAAAATATGGAAATCTCGGAATCGGTGAAATATGATTTCGAAGTAAATAAAGTTAAAGTAGCTGAACTTATAACACTCGACTCAATGTCATAAAGACGCTAAGAATTCGGACGAGCAATGTACACCAACAGGACACGATAGTGGTCATACCACTCTGATATATTCAACCAAACGAGGAAGTACACTTCACGATCGAACACTGGACTCGAAATGACAAATTAAATGCAAGTTCACATCGTTGGATTTATGAGTTTTATGTAATTTTTTTTTGAAATCGTTTGGTTCAAATAAATCAAGCTACACCACAAACAATTGAAACATTATTTCTCGCTTCTCCGCACCGCGACGGAGAGCGAGAGTGACGACGACCACGACCTGCTCTGTCGGCGGATGTAAAACGACTCAGCGATATCTTGCCCGTGCAGAGCTCACTCGCTAACCGTGATCATGGTGGTATGTTTGCATGGTTCTTTCAGGGATGAGAACGAACCTAGAACAAAGAAAGGGCATAATGTGCATTCATGGGATACGATTTCGTAAAGCAAATAAAACCGAAGTCGTCGGATGCTAATGGAATCTTTGTTGGAAATATGCGTCGCGGCTAAACAAAGAGACGACGATGCGATGTGGAAATGTGCTAATGGGTTTTAGCTAGGTTGCTGGGAAATGGTGTTTATGGCATCGCTAGTAAGGCTAGGTATTGAATTCCTATTTGCATTTGTTTATGCTGTAGGATTTAATTGCTGCCAAGAGACGCGGAATGCGTATTTGCTTTGGTCTCTTGGGTGTAAGTCGCCAGCTAATGTGTATGTAGGGAACATTGTTGTACACATGGCGCGGCTGGGAAAATAGACGGCGCAATATTTATGGTCCCTGTCATGACGTTTTCATTGTCTGCAAACCGAATCATTTTGTTTACAGGAATTCGTCTGGTACCGAAGGTGCCGAATTGGTTTGGAATTCCAGATAAGTAGCAAGAAATCTTACGGAAAATTGTATGCGAAGAGATGCATGAAAAGGTAAGTTTTCTTTACAGGGACTTTAAAATTATAGATTTGATCTATATAATGCGTGAAGCATTTTCAGGTACTAATGCGATTGCATTAGTGAAGTTAGGAAATTGGCTGAATGGTATGGGGGTTTTACGGTAAGTAGACGGTGAGGTTTGGCGGAACCGCCACAACTTTATTCCTGAAAAGAAACAATTCGGTTCACATATAATGTAACCACATAATCAGGGAATCTTATCCTTGCGTCGGCTATTCCCAGCCTCAGCACGTGTACAACAGTTTTCCCTACTTACACATTGGCCGGCGATTCCTTTGTCCAACGACCAAAGCAACGTCGGTCAGCTTGTTTATGCAGTTGCGATTCGTTTGTTCAACCGACAAATAACTACCGCATCTCCAGCATTTCCTAATGCAAACACGAACCCGGATTCTACTGCAGCCAGAGATGCCATAAACAGCCAAATGCATTAGCACCCAACGAGATACAGCTTGTTTACTTAGCCGCAATCACATCTCAACAAAGCCACTATTCCCTTTCAAATTTTCGGTTTCGTTTGTCCCTTGCCGAAATGCATGAACAAACAAAGATCTATACGATCACACACGCACACCCGAGATCGCCTTCCATTGGTCACTGGTCAAAGGATTTTTCATTTCCTTTTCACCACACCACCGAACTCACCCCAAACGAGGGTTGAATCATTGAGTCTTAATCCAACCACTAATCAGAGCGGTCGTCTTCCACCCCCTTTAGCGTGTGCATCGGAGTGGACACGCCCCGGAGTCGTGTTTATTCCTTCTACGCGGTCGAGACGCTTTTAGTCAGTGTGTTTTAGTTTTAACGACAAAGAAAATGTATTCCGGTCTGTGATAGTTAATTATAATAATGCTCAATTGCGCTTTAGGGTGGTTTGTCATTTCATAAGGAAATAATTGTTAAATTCCCTACGTCTATCATCATCATCATCGGCACTACAACCGGGAACCGGTAGCAAGTCTTGAGGCTTGTTAAATTTTCCATAATGATTTGTTTTTTTCCGGGCAAGGTCATTAGTCTTGCGCCAACCCTACGTCTATAGTAGTTCCGAAAAAGAACGAAATTAAATAAAAGCGGTGATCACCAGTAACAAACAACAGTGTTTCATTGTACTTCCCCTTTCTTGGTGATCGTTCTTTGTGTTCGGTGGACAATTATCGGTGAGTGTAGTTGACAAATTGTGGGGACGGAGTGGAACCCGGCGCCCCTGCCGGCGCCTCGACTTCGCCCCCCCACAGTGTAATATTCGTTATGCAAAGGATATAACCTGGATCTCGGGTTCAGTGAGACAGCTACTGTAAGGGTAAAACACCTATAGTGGTTGCCATCGCTCTTCTATTGTGGACCACGATCTGTGCCCTAATCTGAGGTGGTACTGATTTTCTGTGCGGGGACACGAGAGTTTCGGGTCGATCACTGCAACGCCCATGGCTTGTTGTGTAATTTCTTCTCTATGTCGCTCCAGATTTCTAAACACAAACCAGCTATCTTTGCACCAAGCAAAATCCATGTAATATCTGACATCGATATTTCAAAGTCCAATGTGCGTGGTTAAAATTTAGTGCTCCTGTTCTTTTCACACCATGGGTTAACCACATACGAAGTCCTTTCGAAGAAGCTTTAGAACAACAGAGTGACCAATAAACTCCTTGAGTGCCTAACTGGTTCGCGTGCCTTCTGGTCACTGGCAAGGGCTGTCAGTAATAACTTCGGTTCCGATACCGGTCTCGAATTCAAAGGATAAGGGTAATGTGTAGGCGAATTCAAACCTCGATGTCGGTCTTTTAGAGCCACCTGTGATCGCGCCGGTACGGGATCAGGTTCCGCCCGCGTACTATATAACACACTACATGGACTGGACTGTAAGAAGACAACCGGCTCGGACGGAATACCAACAGTAGTCATTAAGAACTGTGCTCCAGAACTATCAGCGGTTCTTGCCAGGCTCTTCCGCCTATCTTAGGTACGGAGGACATATAGCGTTTGCGACGATAGTGAAGAACGTGTGATTCGAACTGACGCTATGACGGTTAGATTCACTAAAAATGAAACCAATGCTCAACACATCAGGCCACCGCCGCGTGTACGAATTCGATTTCTAAACTCAAGTACACTCAACTGATGTAGAATTGTTATGTTATCGCTATGGTATACGGATCTGACGCTTTGCTTATTCGAATTTCCTTTCCTATTTGTTAGAAACGCCACACTACTCTCTCCTCAGTAATTTTGTTACGATCAATTTCGTGTGCCAACGACGGAGCGAGCGAGAGAACGTCGGAGCGGGCGAGTGTGCCGATGCTCTATGCGGATGTCGTGATTGTAGTAGTAAAGTTTTGTTTACCTATGGGAGATTGTGTGTTGTGTATATAGATCACGTCGGATTGTTGCGATAAGCAAGGATAGTGAAAACGGTGATTTAAACTATGATGAAACGGGTGAAAATCGATTTTTAAGTTAAAGCAGTCTTCACGACAGGGTTGGGAATTCCATTCAGTCTTGGAGTCTTATTGGTGTTATTGACCATTGCAGCCATGAGCACGCACCTCTTCGACGGTCACTTTTTTTCCCGGTAGGAAAAAGAAGATATTTCTGGACCGAACGACCGGTCACTGGGGATATTACTCTTTCATTGATGGTCCATTCCTGTTGTGCTCTCGAGTCTTCACACAGTGGGAAGAGATTACCAACGATTCTGCTCTTGACACTTTGCATCATCGTCATCGGCACTACAACCGGGAACCGGTCTTGGCCTTATTTAGCAAGTCCTGAGGCTTGTTAAATTTCCCATAATGATTTGTTTTTTCCGGGAAAGGTCATTAGTCTTGCACCAGTATTTCCATGTATAGGGTTTCCCAATAGGGACTTGACAACTTTTTTTCGGTAGTAAATTTTTATAATTTGCAGACGTTGTTCGTTCGTGTACTTAACCATGATGAAAATGTTGAGTTTACTGAATAAATTGACAGTGACATTTCGATGATTAGTGAAAGGGTGCGTTCACAAATTAAATTTAAAGTTGTCAAGCCCCTATTGGAAACCCGATATATTTGTGTGTGTATCTGTTAGAAACGCCACGGGCATTTTTTACCTGTTGGAGGGTAGCTCAAGTTCAGCCAACCACAAAAAAGGGGGAAAAAGTGTTTTCAACAAAATTACCGGCCGATAGAATTGTCTATGTTGTCTAAGGTGGTGGGAAAGGTTATCAATGCCGAATTAATTAAGTATTTGGAGTGCAACGGACTTCTGAATAATCGTCAATACGGATTCCGTGGCAGACCGTCCACGGGAGACCTTTTGACCATTATAACCGATATATGGACATCCTGCGATTGAAGGGTTTGATGAGTCAAGGGTGGCCGAATTGGATATCTCCAAGGCTTTTGACCGCGTCTGGCACGGGGACGTGCTGAGCAGTCTTCGTTCATATGGACTTCCTCGGCAGGTTGCGACTGGACGAAGAGCTTCCTTGAAAATCGATCGATACGGGTTGTTGCGGACGGCGAGTCTTCTGATCTGTATCCTGTTAATTCCAGAGTGCCTCAAGGTTATATTTTGGCTTGAACCTTGTTTCTGCTTCACATGAACGATTTGTTGGAGTGAACGGATAACAAAGTGTTCAGTTTCGCGGATGATAGTACGCTTGTATCCTCTTTCTCGCGAGATCGACTGACTAGAGCATTAGCGTCGCATCGCCTGAGATGTAGTCAGATCGACTCTCTGAATCGAGATCTGGATAGGGTCCTGCAGTGGGAAAATGCCAATCTCATCGACTTCAATGCAACGAAGAGACTGTATACAACATTCGAAAAGAAAAGTGGATCATTGGTCCCACAGCTGAGATGTAACCAGATCGACAATAATCGGGATCCGGATAAGGTTCTGCAGTGTCGACGGGCCAACCTCGTGGACTTCAATGCAACGAACACACAATATACAACATTCACAAAGAAAAGTGGATCATCTGTTCCACAGCTGATGATGAATTGCCAGACTCTCGAATCAAAGGAAAGCATGAAAATGCTCGGCGTCACGGTCTATGGGGATGTATCGTGGCATAAACACGTGCCGAACATCGCCAGGTCCGTCTCTGGAGAACAGAGTTATCTTCTTAGAGCCAAGAAATATTTTACTCCGGCCCAACCGTTTCTTCTGTATAAATCCTAAATTAGACCCGCGCTCGAATATTGTTCTTATGGTTGGAGCTCCGCTCCTAAGCATACTATTACTATTTACTGGCCTATAGGAATCCGGAAGTTCATGACCACACTGACTGGGCTACGCCTTGGTTCCCAGTCCTGTGCACTCTCCTTCCACGATTGACCATATGATCCGATCTCCTCAAGGTCAAACCTAACATTGTCCTCTCATCTCCACCGCGACCGTCCTACCGGTCCCCTTTCCGTTAGTCTTCCGTCAAGAATTCTACGTACTCCTAAGCATACCCTCGACCTATTACAGAGCATACAGGGACGAGCGATCGCCTGGATCCGAGACAAGGTGCTGACGTAGGGACTACAGTCTCTGTCACATCGAATGCACGTAGTTGACCTTTGTCTGTTTTACAGATATTATCACGGATACTGTTCTTCGAACATCGCCAGGTCCGCCTCAGGAAAACTGAGCTATCTTTTTAGAGCCAAGAAATATTTTACTCCGACTCAACTTCTTCTGTATAAATTCCAAATTAGACCCGCACTCGAATACTGCTCTCATGTTTGGAACTCTGCTCCTAAACATACCCTCGACCTACTTAAGAGCATACAGAGACGAGCGATCCGCCTGAGGGGGGATACGGCGCTGACGTCGGGACTACAGTTTCTATCACATCAAAGGTGCATAGCCGACTTCTGTCTGCTTTACAGGTATTATCACGGGTACTGTTCTTCGAATATTCGTGGTATTATTCCGCACAGTTCGGTCCACATGCGCTTCACGAGACAATACCACGGATCGCACCAATTTGCGGTTCATCTCCCGACGGCGTGAACATCCCTGCATCAGAACTCGTTCCGTTACAGAGGGGGAAAGCTTTGCAACTCCATCCCCGCGCGAGTGTTCCCGGAGCGTTACAACCTGCAACTGTCCAAAAGGAACTGCAACAGTTATTTGGTGGCATCTCGGGACGCCGGGACGACGCTATAGGTTGGGTTCTCCCGAGAGATGAATATTAAAAAAAAAAAAAAAAAAAGGAGACAAGTGCGCCAACCTCAAGCAAAGCAACGGCTTTCTTAGCTGCAATATTAAGTGGTTCCTTCCAGCCATGACATTTATGGCATCTTGGGATACCGTGCCGAAGGCCCAGCATACTCTTAATGATAATCATGTACGACTTATATTATGCGGCTCCTGCCCATATATGAGCTTGTTGCTGAATGTTGTTGCGTTGGATGTTCTGTTGTTCAATATGGTAACCAACACCGACTCCTATGAGGTTCCACCATTGATAAACCTTGTAGCGGTGTCGAGGTATGTACAATTGAGCACTTGGATCTATGACGTTGTTTTCTCTTTAGTAGTTTTACGTCGAATGCATCTTTTTTTGTTTTCGCCGTTGACGTTTAGTTTTTTATTTTTTTCCTGCCAAGTAGAATTTGCATAAAGTAATTTATGCAAATTAGCTACTTGACGATTTGTCTTCCCTTTACCGTTCGTTTTCCGTCAAGAATTCTACGCAGTCCTAAGCATATCCTCGACCTATTACAGAGCATACAGGGACGAGCGATCGCCTGGATAGGGGACACGGCGCTGACGTAGGGACTACAGTCTCTGTCACATCGAAGGCGCGTTACTGACCTTTGTCTGTTTTACAGATATTATCACGGGTACTGTTCTGCGGAGATTGGTGGTATTGTTCCGTGCAATTCCATTTATATGGGCTCCACGAGACAATCCGACGGATCGCACCAATTTGCGGTTCATCTCCCGACGGCGTGAACATCCCTGCATCAGAACTCGTCCCGTTACAATGCGGGAAAGCTGTGGAACTGTCTTCCCACGCGAGTGTTCCCGGAGCGTTACAACCTGCAACTGTTCGAAAAGAACTGCAACAGTTATTTGATGGCATCTCGGGGCGCCCACTCGGCGCTATAGGTTCGCCTCTCCCGAGAGAAGTATATTTAAAAAAAAAAGGATTGTAGTTTATGATACTGGCAATGGTTAAGGAGACTATAGCTTTATATATAAGTAAGATGTTTGGATTGGCGCAAGGTTAATAACCTTGCCCGGAAAAACAAATTATTATGGAGAATTTAACAAGCCTCGGGACTTGCTGAATAAGGTGAAGACCGGATCCCGGTTGTAGTGCAGAAAATGATGCTTGGAATTTTAAATAAAATTAATTTCCTGATTCCTGGTCCGAGATACATTTGTATACTAACTTACCTTAAAGTCTCTGATCTCCTTTGCTAGGTTTGCGATCCCATTAGATATGATGAAATTTTTTTTCCTAATTACTTCCATCCGCTTCATGTTCTCTGACACCAAATGAAGGCTTTCACAAGCTAATAAAGCACTTTCCCATGGTGAACTGTAAGACTTGAGGCCAGACATCAGTGCTGAAAACTTATCTGTCGGCATTCCCAGGCTCTCGGCATTCAAGTTCTCAATAAATGAAATAGCACAGCACTGGAATAACAATGGTAAAGTTAGAATAATTAATTCGTATTGCGAAGAAGGAACACTTCACATACTAAATTTGTAAAATAGTACCCGCCTTCACCGCTCATCAGCCTGGATGCATTACAAAACCGTGTTATATAATTGATGTTGCTATTCAGACGAACTGGATTTGCTTTGAGCACAACAAATATCAGAGCAGGAAGAAACTCATCCGCACTAGCAGGACCCCCGACAGCATGCTTCAGCAGGGTGAAGATATGGCGACAACAGCGGACGGTGCATTCTAATTTCTCTTGTGGAGAGTAATAGGAGTCTATACCCACCAGTTCTGAAAAGTAAGAAGGATCATAGTGTTGTAGAGGTGGGTAGTGAAAGTCATTTAAAGACGTTCATCTTCGATGTATTATAAAGAAAAAAAGAGTGTTTTTTAAACCCCCATATGTGATATCTACAGTTAATTTATTGACACTGGTAATAAAGTGCTCATCTGGTATATGCAAGGACTTGGGCGGACTGTTTACGTACGACCGGACAACGTTCTTCGGTATATTATACTAGTTGTTGGGCGCGCTATCGTCTTTCGTTTTTCTACTGCCACTGAAAATATGTTACAGATGTTGAATTAATGTCACTGCTGTCTAACGTCGCATTACATCGACGAATCAGTAATCATCGTTCTCAATTATACTTGTTGATGATTAAGACTTTATAACGAATATTTCAATGGCATAACTACTTTGTCAACACCGTCAGTCCTCGAAGGTGCTTATGACACGACTACATAACGAATTAATTGGAACACCATCTATTTCCATGTTTGAATTTTAATTGCCCATTTGTGCTCTCATTCTTGTGACTGTTCCCCAGTAGACAATGATCGGCTTCATATTTCAGCACACCACTTTTATTGTTCAAGTTCCAAGCAGACATCTCTGAACTCTACACAAAATGCCAACACTACACACGATACGTGACAAGTCACTGAATTACAACGCAAAACAATTCACTCCAAATTAATCAGATAGATATTTCGTACCAGTAATTGCGTTGTACACTAACTCCCTCGATTCTGCATTGACCTCATCTATACTGCAGACCAAATGTTTGGCTGTTATCCATCCCAATTGTCGGATGCGCTTCTGTATCTTGGCATCGTTTTCCTCGTCTGGTGTGAAGTATGGTGAAAAGAGAAACCTAAAATGGAAACTCTTAGATGCCTTCAGTAATCCTTCTACTCCGAATCCATATACGTACTTGTGGTTCTGAGTCATAACAACTTTTTCAAAGAAATCTAGAGTTGCCTCACGATCCTGCGGCTTCGCCAATGCAAATCGGGCGTCCGAATTCACAACTTCCGTAAGTTTCGTATAGGCATTCTGGACCAGCTCTGATAGCTCGTCAATGTTTTTACAGTTACTATTCATATACGCCCGGATGGAGTTGTCCAGACGTTGGATGTCATTTTTCAGCTTCCGTTTGGCGTCGTCAGGAATCTGCAGCTGCTTAAGTTGCAGAATGAATTGACTTTCCGTCGGGTCGGGTGCATAAGGCGTATGCTCTTCCTTACTATGTACTATAAATAATGTTTTTCGTGGTGAGAGTGGTATCATAAGTGTCTAGGCAAAAATTCATATCAATTACATTTTGTAGTCGGGAACGATTTTGGAAAAACGGAAAACTTTTTCTTTGTTCTAACATGGTCGTGTTCATTCGCATATCGCGATGGGGACAGTTGAATCGCTTTGGGTGAAATACGCCCGGAATTCGATTGCGGCAGGGATGGATCAATTTTCGGGGACAGTAAGACGTTTTCTGCAAAGATAACAATCACTAGAAATCACTGAGGAGAGGTGAATTATCTAATTAAGTTACGTTTTTTCCTCTTTTCGTTTCGTTCTCGGAAGCACTTTGAGCATAAGCCATCAAACTGTGAATTCCCGTAAAACCCACATCCTTGCCGGCATTTCAAATCCTGCTGACCGATCCGCAATGCAGGTGGTTTAGGCAATGCCATCACACGATTAGAATTAATTACAGATTACTAAATCTTATGAAGAAAATATTATTTTCTCTGCAATATTTTGTCCAACATTTCGATTATTTTTCCTTAATTCGATTTGACGTTTGAATGACGTTTCAAGAAATTTCAACGAGGTCATCAAGGCGTTGGTGTGTTCCGGATTTTTCTGGTTATGTTTGTTTATGATTTGGAAAACATCTATTATTTCTGAAATGAATTTTTTCGTTGCATTATATTGGGATGGCAGAACTATATTTGAAGGTATTCGTAAATACTTCAAAAGGGATTCTATTTTTAATGCGGTTTTACTTGCATTCTGGATTTTTTTAAATACTTTTCTTAGGAAGAGCGAACCTGTTGAAACATTTCACTGTCTCGAATGAAAGCCACAGTGTGCCAATTCCATGGAAGCTCATACAGCAACAGCATGGATCTATGAAAGAAGTCATAGGTAGATTCAAGGATAAATTTAATAACATATGTTGGCGATGCATCCATCGGCACGAATTCCCAGGACAGGCAAAGCAAACACCAGCACACAAGTTCCTGGGAAACAACGATCAGCGGTGGACGGATTCCAGGAAGCCACTAAGGAAAGCAGCACCCAGAAAACGAGCGAACGAGATGACGGCTGCGGGCCTATATAACACACCGACACAGGAGCAGGACATCAGTCACACAGGGCTCCATTCTAGGCCCTATCTTATTTAATATCTACACCTCAGATATTCCTCGCCCTGTGGGTGGTAGAGTAAACCAGATTTGCTATGCGGATAACGTCCTAATGTACACGTCATCTAAAAGCCCAAAACTCGCAACAAACCGACTCAACCGTCATCTGGACGAACTGTATCAGTATTACAGTCGATGGAAAATTCGACTTAACCCATCTAAAGCAGTATCTATAATTCTGAGTAGTAAACACTCCCAACCTACTTCTCGTTATTCACAGAATATCCGAATATAAATATGTGGTACTACGATTAGACCACAGGATGAAATATCTTGGGGTCATCTATACCCCAAAAATGAATTTCATCAAACATGTGACCTATATTCTTCAAAGGGGCCTCGGTCGGTCTGAACAACTGCACAACATCTTGAAATTAGAGCAACAAAGTTGACACCAAAGTTAAGCTTTTCTGCTATGAGCAACTAATCCGATCTGGAATATCATACGCCTTTCCCATATGGTCCTGCATATCTTCGGCCCAAATGGATAGACTTCGAGTTTTCGAAAGAAAACTCCTCAGAAGATGCATCAACCACTTTAGAAGGCCTGACGGTAGCCATCACCCGAAGTCTCACCCATACGAAGGTGCCTCCATTATCCCTATCGACGAGTACGTGCTACAATTAGCATATAAGTACCTCGAAAGCATTCAGAACAGCGAGAACCTACTTGTACGGGAGTCTTGCGTTCTTGACTCTTCTCTCTTTCGATCTCTTCGGATCAGACCAACACAATTTCTTCTTCAGTACAAAACTGAAGAAAGCACCATTCCCAACAACATTCCCCATCTATAATAGAGGATTCCTAGACCCATCCCATAGGGTACACTGCTAACACACCACACTACAAACACTCATGCACAGTACAAGACAGCACAAACACACACACACAGACCAAAACGCAAATTATCAGACGTCAAAGACGTGATGTGCGCTTACTACCGCACTCAAGACCTACCGGTCTTGTACGATTTCCTTCCCACCATCCCCCCATCCAAGTAGTTAAAGAACAATTGAACTAACCCTGTCCACACTATCCTTATATACGCCCTGTCCCTTTCTTGTCAGATATCTTGAGACCGAGCCCAACATCTTCATGGATGCGGTTGATTCTGGTTGTCGCAAGATGACCAGAAGCCAGCGACAAGATGAAGGACACATTTGTCCTTGTCTCCCTAAAGTCGGCCTCTCGCCACCACCCCCCCCCCCCCCGCAGCCCCCATTTTTTTTTGTTAGGAGAGCAGGAGTTGCCACGGGAACTCCGAGTTGTAAAGAAATAAGTAACAGTTTTGGTACACATGATTTACTGTAGTGCGCTCCATAAAGCCACAATAAAATCAGTGCATAAACAGTAATAAATAGTGAACAAGTGACTATAGGAGTAGTGTTTTATTTGGAGAATACGATGATCGTACTGCGCAACACAACAACGCCCTTGGTCCAGAGCAGAGTCCGGTTCTGGAAGTACGGTACGTTAGCCAAATAAATCGTTTGGCTAGTTGGCGTCGAAATTACAGTCCACAAAGAGAGAAGGAAGCTGAGACGTCGCCGGAGAAGGCGCGGCCCACGAGGCAGTAATTGTTTATGGTCCTTCGAGCCGGATTTGGGCGATAAACGAGGATGGCGATAACGAGATCGGCTCAAGCCAGGAGGACGATGTCACCCCCTACGGGAGGACTGTGTACTCAACCTGGCAGCACCGGACTAAATGTAAGCGCCACGGGAGACGTGTCTCCCACACGGCTTGGAGGAGATTACGACGGACCCGTCGGAGCGCGAGAAGAAGGGAATCAGCATACGTGACCGAGGCGAAAGAGAGTCACTCTGAACCCCACACTCCTGGGCAGGGGATCGACCCAATCCAAGAGGGAGACCAGAGGGCCAATGTCGCCGAGTAGGACAGAGCCGGGACACCTGTACCAAGATTGAAGCGTAGCACGGAGCACGAGGCTTAGTCTCAAGAGGCAGCTCGGTAAGGTCATTGAGGAGGGCCGAGATCGAGGCAAGGTTGGACGTCCTTGCCCTGTGAGTATCGCGTTAGAATATACTCACAGCTAGGCCAGCTTGTTGTA
The DNA here is from genome assembly GCA_963931805.1 of Microdon myrmicae. Classification (NCBI taxonomy): domain Eukaryota; kingdom Metazoa; phylum Arthropoda; class Insecta; order Diptera; family Syrphidae; genus Microdon; species Microdon myrmicae. The sequence goes on along the minus strand of OZ007498.1, from coordinate 34,939,375 downwards.
AGAGGCGACTAAAGGCCGAGTGGTAGCCGGGGTCCCAACGCCCTATGCGCCCGGTGAAATACCACCCCATCAAGCTTTAGGCTCAGTGAAATTGTCGGGAGAAATCCCTGACCATCTTTCGGAGCTTGGCTGATGGACCGGTTCGAGAAAAGTGACGGCATTTTGTAACATCAGGGGCATCGGTTTCACCAATACCAATGTAAACGCCGTCCACCAATATTTGCAAACAACGAAACCTGATATCCTTGCCCTAACTGAGACCCAGGTCGATTCGTCAACTGATTCGACATATCTTCGTTGCTCAGGATACGACTTGCATTCGAGATTGCGTTTTAAGGGCGGAGTCTGCATTTTCGCGCGGTCCAATCTGGCTTGCCAGAGGATGGAGGCGTTGGAACCCAATAATATGGACATCATATGGTTGAGGGTGGTGCTGAGGAATTCCGTTAAATTTCTTTGTTGTCTTTACCGCTCCCCGAATGGCGATCGACCAGCGACATTTTTCGAACATCTTTCACATACCGTCGACTGGATACAAATCAACCACCCAGCTTCTAAAATTGTTGTCCTTGGCGATATTAATGTGCACAAGTCCGGCTGGTTGTTATATTGTAACAGAACCGACGAGACTGGGAGGCTGGCGGAGATGTTTGCTGTAAGCCACAACTTGACTCAACTCGTGGGGGACCCAACGCGAGTGCCGGATGCCCGAGGCGATTATGCGAACACCCTGGATCAGTTTTTGACATCCGAACCGACTATTTATACCGTAGAGGTTTCTGTGCCACTAGGAAACTCAGACTACTGCCTGGTATCTGTTGCACAAACACTTGCATATCAACCGAATAACCGGCCTAGGCAGCTTCGCCATGTATGGAAGTATGGGGTTGCTAACTGGGACGATTTTCGGGATTTCTTCGCATCCTTTCCATGGTCCGAGGTGTGCTTCGGAAACTCCGATGTTAACGCTTGCGCAGAGACGGTATCAGAGATTATTCTTCTGGGGATGGAGATGTATATTCCACATTCTATCAAACGAAGTTCGTCTGATAAACCTTGGTTTGATAAAAAATACGAGCTGATTACAGCGGCAAAAATGGAGCTTTTAAGCAATGGTGCTCCAATCCCACTTATGTTAACAGAACGAATTTTGTTAGAATAAGAAACGCGTGCAACCAGGCGATTGATACCGCGAAGAAAGCTCACAACGACAGGGTGATCAATAAGCTCCTTCGGTGCCCAACTGGTTCGCGCTCCTTCTGGTCAATGGCAAATGCTGTCAGCGGTAACTTCACAACCTCCTCTAACCCTCCGTTGGTGACAGTCAGTGGGACGTTAGTCACGAATTCAAAGGATAAAGCTAATGTGTTCGCGAATTTCCGTGAATTCAAACCTCGATTCCGGCCTTTTGGAGACACCTGTGATCGCGTCGGTACGGTCTTCCATGCGGGATGTGCGCACTATTCAACGCATTTTACGTGAACTGGATTGTAGGAAGGCAACCGGCCCGTGCGGCATACCACCAATAGTCTTTAAGAACTGTGATCCAGAACTATCACCGGTTCTTGGCAGACTCTTCCCTTATCATATGCACGGAGGACCTTTCCTGCCTACTGGAAAATCCCTCGAGTTCAGCCAATCCCAAAGACGGGAAAAAGTGTCTCCCACAAAATTACCGTCCGATAGCATTAGTGTCAATTTTATCTAAGGTAATGGAAAAAGTCATCAATACAGAGTTGGTTAAGTATTTAGAGTGCAACGGACTTCTGAATGATCGTAAATATGGATTCCGTGGCAGGCGGTCCACGGGACGTTTTTTGACACTTATAACCGATATATGGACATCTGCGATTAAACGGCATGGTGAGCCAAGGGCGGTCGCATTGGATATCTCCAAGGCTTGTGACCATATCTGGTACGGGGCATTGCTGAGCAAACTTCGTTCATATGGACTTTTCCAACAGCTTTGCGACTGGACGAAGAGCTTCCTTGAAAATCGATCGATCCGGGTTGTTGTGGACGGCGAGTGTTCGGATCTGTATTCTGTTAATTCGGGGGTGTCCCATGGTTCTATATTGCCTCCAACCTTGTTTTTGCTTCACATAAATGATTTGTTAGAGACAACGGATAACAAAGTGTTCAGTTTTGCGGATGATAGTACGCTTGTTTCCTCCTTTTCGAATGTTAGGCCGATTTGTGCATCTGCGTCGAATCAGCTGAGATGTAGACAGATTGACTCTCTGAATAGGGATCTAGATAAGGTGGGAAAGGGCCAATCTCGTCGACATCAATGCATCGAAGACACAATATACAACATTCACAAAGAAAACTGGATCATCGGTTCCACAGCTGATGATGAATGGCCGGGCCCTCGAAGCCTCAGGAAAGCTGAGCTATCTTTTTAGAGTGAAGAAATATTTTACTCCGGCCCAACTTTTTCTCCTATATAAATCCCAAATTAGACCCGCGATCGAATATTGCTCTCATGTTTGGAGCTCGCCTCCTAAACACACCCTCGACCTATTTGAGAGCATACAGAGACGAGCGATCCGCTTGATCGGGGACTCGGCGCTGGCGTCGGGACTACAACCGCTATCACATCGAAGGCGCGTAGCCAACCTCTGTCTGTTTTACAGATATTATCACGGGTACTGTTTTTCGGAGATTCGTGGTATTGTTCCGCGCAATTCGGCTTATGTGCGATCCACAAGACAATTCGACGGATCGCACCAGTTGGCGGTTCATTTCCTGACGGCGCGAACATCCCTGTATCAGAGCTCATTCCGTTACAGTGCAGGGAAGCTGTGGAACTCCTTTACCGCGCGTGTCTTCCCGGAGCGTTATAACCTGCAACTGTTCAAAGAGAACTGCAACAGTTATTTGGTGGCATCTCGGTGCGCCCACTCGGCGCTACAGGTTCGCCTCTCCCGATAAAAGTCTAATAACAAAAAAAAAAAAAAAAAAAAATCATCACTCCTAGCGAACCCTCTAGATATCAGCACTAACTATCCCAACTGTCTCCACACAAGAGTTATGTTCACCTCAGGCAGACTGGTAAATGATTCAAACGAGATCATATACCATAACACTGAACTTACTTTCAACCAGTTTAAATACTGTAACGTCCAACCATTTTCCAACATTCTATGTTTTTTCAACGAACAACCGGAAAGAAATACTATACCTCTGACCCATAACTGACTTCACTCCACATCCGGTAATTCTTACATCCCCTTAATTATAAAACTTTGTTTAGAGCTCATTTTATAATTATCAGACTAACTTAGGTTAAGTTATATATATTGTAGCGAGCTTAGGGTTCGCTGGATTAATTATTTTGAATAAATAAGAGCCGTTAAATCGATTTTGAATTAATATAACACTTTATTAGTCCGTTAACCACAACCGTTACTTTTACCGTACACAACGATTTCTTGACTTATCGCTTCCGTACTTATAGCGTATTTTACTTCTTACTTATCGCTTGCTTCTCACTCGAGACTTATAACTTTCTACTTACTACTTATCGCTTGCTTGACCTTCTACTTCTTACTCATTACTATAGTCTGTGCCCGACGTATTTATACCGTTTGCTTATTCTGATTCGGCGTTTCGTTTCCGTCAGTTCCATAGTCTTGAATGTTCTACTGTTCACGGTCTCCAGTTTTCCATTACTTTATAGAATATTCTAGTACTCTGTTTCGGACTCTCTAGAATATTCTAGTACTGATTGTCATATGCGTCACACTACCCTCCGCCTAGATTAGTTCGTCCCGAACTAAGTGCACTGGTCTCCCGGGCCAACAAAAGCCGCCAGTCGGTCACGATGTACCACTTTCATCTTGACGTTCAGCGGTGGAAGTTCTTGACCTTCTTCCAAATTTTCTACTGCTCTCCTTTTCGCCTCAGCTCTGGCCTGTCGCCATTCTTCCTTTTCCTGACGACGGAAATCCTCTTGCATTTTAGGGATCTCATGCGAATAGTATAAGAGAAAATGCATGTGCACACCCTTAAGCTTTTCTGGAGTTTGCACATCACGTAAGCGGTCTAGATCTTCATCTTTAATTACACGCATATCATCTGGTATTGGAGCATCTGTCGATTTCATAACCGTATCCAACTGGTAGTTCCGCATCTTTTCAAATAACTGGAGCGGTTTGTTCTTTGGAGCTGACAGTAAACACCAGCGTGCGTCGAAGTAATAGACTTTCCATAGATCGTCGCACGTTAATTCTGGTTTCACGTGTTCTTCTCTATAGAACGCAATGAACGGCACCTCTAGCTGTTGATTACGCCTACAATCTAGGGCTTGCTTGATTTTTCTCCCCGTATGTGGTGGCTTACAATAGCGGTCTCGACCTCCAACATCCGTTGATCTCTCTTGTTCGGAAACAGTTGATTTACAAAACGCCTGTTTGTAAATCCATTCAGCTTCATCTTGTAGCTCGTTGGGTCCCTCTGGAACAGGCGTAACCGGAACTTCGCGTAATTGCATTCGCTCAGGAATATCCGTTTTACGGATTTCATTGTCCAAATCCGTACAGTGACCGCTTTCCAATTCACTAGGTTCGTATTCGGGTTCATATCCGTCCGCGTCACAATTATCCTCATAGTCGAAATCTACACCGAAACTGTCTTGCAATGACGCGTGAGTGACTAGAAGTCGTCTTTTCTTCTTCTCAGCAATTGGCCTTCCTTCGTCGTCTACAATAAAATCCTCAGCATCAGACTCCGATTCCTCATCATCATTGAAATGTTTTGCCGCCTCAGTTTCCCTGTGACTACGTTCAGAGCGGCGTTCAACATCGTCTTCGTCGTCGAATAGTTCGGCTATATCCTCACGTCCTGAACCTTCATCGACGTGCTGTTCCTCTCCGTCACTTTCTTCGTCCTGTGTACGACGCAGACGCTTGGGACGCTTTCTGCGTTCAACTTTCAAACCAAGATTCTCTTCAATAAGGTCACAGTCGCCGTCTTCCAGTCGGTCGTCTAACTCGTCATCATCATTGTAAATCCGTTTCGGGGAACGGCCTGAAGCATCAGTGTCTTCACCATTACTGCCGTCCTCTTCAATCGGGTTATCATCGATGAGATCCTTCAGTTCTTCACATAACACATCATCGTCATCTTCCTCCTCTTCCTCACTGCTGTCGGCCATAGCTTTGCCCTTCCTGAGTTTCTTCCTTTCATGTGGCTCCAATTTCTCCTCATCCTCAGATTCCTCCGCGTCCGCGTCCCAGAATTCTTTCATACACTGCCTTTGGGCATCCAATTTTGCCTTAAATTCTGCAGCTCGTGCGTCCAATTTTGCATTACCGTCTGTAGCTCGCGCATCCAATTTTGCAGCTCCTGCGTCCAATTTTGCATTAACGTCTGCAGCCCACGCATCCAATTTTGCAGCTCGCGCATCTAATTTTATCATCATCATCCTGAGCATCTCCGAAATGTCCAACTGTGGCGAACTCTTCTCCGTTACATTGGCACCATCTTGACTCGCTGTTTCTTCTCCATCCGGACAGTCTGGCCCAATCGCAAATACATATGTGTTAACATCAATACCCTCTTCCTCCATTGCTGCTTGCAGACGCTGTCGAAGAATTTGCTTCTGTCCTCTGCTATCCAGGTTCCGGTCCTCAAGTTACTTCTTCAACTCAGGAACGCGAAGATCGCCCAAATGTCGATCTGACATCATTACAACACACTTTCACAGACTTATTTACTTCACCAATAATTAATCCCACTTCTGACACCAATTGTAGCTAGCTTAGGGTTCGCTGGATTAATTATTTTGAATAAATAAGAGCCGTTAAATCGATTTTGAATTAATATAACACTTTATTAGTCTGTTAACCACAACTGTTACTTTTACCGTACACAACGATTTCTTGACTTATCGCTTCCGTACTTATCGCGTGTTTTACTTCTTACTTATCGCTTGCTTCTCACTCGAGACTTATTACTTTCTACTTATTACTTATCGCTTGCTTGACCTTCTACTTCTTACTCATTACTATAGTCTGTGTGCGACGTATTTATATCGTTTGCTTATTCTGATTCGGCGTTTCGTTTCCGTCCGTTCCATAGTCTTGAATGTTCTACTGTTCACGGTCTCCAGTTTTCCATTACTTTATAGAATATTCTAGTACTCTGTTTCGGACTCTCTAGAATATTCTAGTACTGATTGTCATATGCGTCACAATATAATTAGGGTTAGGTTTAAATTAAGTAAAGTAAAAATAAGAAATTCCTGGTTTTCTGACCTTTTCCAGGAAGACGAAACACTACTGTTGCGGATTGGCAATTAAATGTGCTGAAATGTACTGGAGACATCTAGTACATTCGCATGTATACCAGTTGCGCAGCAGCTGGCACCAACTGGCCGAGTGTCACCACGATGATGTCATAGCGTCGCTTTTTGAATTGGCAGTTATGCCAATGAGTCAGTCTGCAATCAACCTTCATCGAATGAACACCATCGGTTCTCGTCCAATCAACAATATAATCAATTAATAAAGCTACTCTCAACTACAGTTTTGCCTTTCTTGTGGTTCTGTCTGCTACGACGGAGTTTTATCGGTTTACACACGTACTACTTAGAGTTATCATCAACACTACTAAATATATAAACACACATCTGTCCTGTAACTGTTGAAACATTGAATATGTATGTATTATTATAATAATTACATGTAAGCAGTTGTTACAAAATTAATTTTAAGTCACTGTATCACTTAAATGTACAAAATAAAATTACGGTTAATAAATACAGTTTAAAAAAAACAGAATATCAGGAGTCGTCACAGGAACTCCTCAACGAACGGTCTTAACGAGACCATGTGGCGTTTCTAGCAGATACACACGACCAATAGTGAAGAACAATACCACCAAAAGCACATCCATTAAAGCCGTATACCATATCAATAATATAACATTTCCACATCAGTCGAATGTACATGAGTTTAGAAATCGAATTCGTACAGGCGGCAGTGTCCTGATGCGTTGGGCTTTGGTTCTATATTTTAGTAATTTTAACCGTGATAGCGTCGGTTCGAATCACACGCTCTTTACTATCGTCGCAAACGCTATAACCATTTTAAAGAGAAATTATAATATACCAAAATATTAAAGAATAAAACAATTAGATTAAGCTAATTGTACCAGCGTGCTTTATTTTGTTACGTTATTGTCTCTTTGTTGCGGAATAAGGCTTTGCATCGCATCGTTTTATCTTGTGTTGGTCTTCTTTTCATGCAATTGTGGCAAGGGCAATTGTGTCAACGTGTTTCGTGTGGATTCGGGTTTTCCGTCTCTTCTTTTGTCTGGTCGAGGTGTACTGGGCAAGACTATAACGCCCTTTCATCCAGAGCAGAGTCCGGCTCTGGAAATTCAGTTCACTAACAAGAGAATAAATTGTTTTAGCCGGCCAGCAGCGGGACAAATATACAGTCCACTAAGGAAGGAAAGTTGAGACGTCGCTGGAGAAAGCGCCGTCCGCACTTTTCAATAACAGCTTCGAAGCAGAATTTTGTTTTGTAGTTTGTTAGTAACCCCGCTGCTTCACATGCGATCTTGTATTTTCGTTTTGATAGTGCTGTGGCATATCTAGCGTGTCCTTTATGGGCTTCGCATGCTTTCATTAGGTTGAACACGTTTTACCTCCAAGAGACGTATTCTTCTGGGTTTCCGTTGAATTTTGCGTGGTTTTTGAATGTCTCAAACTCTATGTCTTGTGGTATGTTGATCTTGAAGACTATGTCCTCGTGTTCGACTAACTTTACTGGGCGAATTTGGATTTATTTGTTCTTGTCTAGCTGGAGTTGATTTACAGCGGAAACAATTGCTTGGATTTGTTGAGCCAAATGTGCTCTGATTGTGGCGTTGTCTGTGGCTATTTTTGGTGTCTTCGGAGTCGCTGGATTCCGTCAGTTGGTTTATCGGATAGTTTTCCCGTTTGTCTGTTCCTTGATTTTTTGTTGTTGTTTTTTTCACTGAATATATTTTTTCTCTCAAGGCTTGATTTCTCTATTAGGTTATATAACCTAATTAGTCTTACCGCTTCTTTCGCTAGGGGTTGTTCCGATTTAGCGATGATCTGCGCAGCTTGAACAGGTGCAGGAACTGGTGAGGAAATCCTCTGATTTTCTTGTCGATGTTTTTAAATTCCCCCCAGAATTTTATGGCTCGCCTTGAAACAGCAGTTTGCTATTTCGAGTGGCAGGATCGCCAGTTATTGACCGGTCTCGGGACAAAATATAAAAAGAATTTTTTTTTTGGAGGCGGTGCCTCTTTATTTCAACACGTATTGATGCTTTTAGTTTTTGGTTAACTATGAACAACTTTTTAGACTGAATTAAGGCTATTTATACTCAACTGTCTGGCGCAAGACTAATGACCTTGCCCGGAAAAAACAAATCATTATGGAAAATTTAACAAGCCTCAGGACTTGCTAAATTAGGCCAAGACCAGTTTCCGGTTGTAGTGCCGATGATGATGATGATGATGATACTTGACTGTTATCTCAAACAAAGGGCGTCAACAGATGATCTTGTTGTCTCTCATTCTCTGGAGTTTCTTGATTTCCCATGACTCATGCTTCTTGTAGATAAGACCAGGGAGACGACGCTGAAGATGATGCGGCAGAACTCTTTGCGGCACAGTCCTTGAACTTCAGTTGCACTCACGGACACGTAAAGAAACTCGGTATGCTCTAAAATGTCCATTCCTTTATTCTCAATGCTTAACTTGGAAGGGCAAATGACTTAATGCTTTTCGCCCTGTGAGTAGGGCGCTAGAATATACTCACAGCTAGGCCAGCTTGTCGTAAGAGGCGACTAAAGGTCGAGTGGTAGCCGGGGTCCCAACGCCCTGTGCGCACGGTGAAATACCACCCCATCAGGCTTTAGGCTCCGTGAAATGGTCGGGAGAAATCCCTGGCTATCTTTCGGGGCTTGGCTGATGGACCGGTTCGAGAAAAGGTTGGTTAGGTGGTAGTCGGTCCCAAGGTGAGATACCACCCCGTCACGCTGTACATTCCGCGATATCGCCGAGAGAAATCTTCGACGGTGTTTCGGATGTGTGGTTGATGGCCCGGACTGACACGGGGATAAGTCATGATGGTGCCTTCTGATATAAAGAATTCCGGAGGTAAACTAGTCTCCCATTCGGATCTCCGGTGGGGACTATGTCAGGGGGAACATCATGCAGATATCATGATAAATAATGGAACTTTGAGAGGTTCGTCATCGCATAACTGGGCTCGCCCTCGAGGCTCGGCGCACGCTCGACTGGTGACGGCATTTTGTAACATCAGGGGCATCGGTTTCACCAATACCAATGTAAACGCCCTCCACCAATATTTGCAAACAACGAAACCTGATATCCTTGCCCTAACTGAGGCCCAGGTCGATTCGTCAACTGATTCGACATATCTTCGTTGCTCAGGATACGACTTGCATTCGAGATTCCGTTTTAAGGGCGGAGTCTGCGTTTTCGCGCGGTCCAATCTGGCTTGCCAGCGGATGGAGGCGTTGGAACCCAATAATATTGACATCATATGGTTGAGGGTCGTGCTGAGGAATTCCGTTAAATTTCTTTGTTGTCATTACCGCTCCCCGAATGACGATCGACCGGCGACATTTTTCGAACAGCTTTCATATACCGTCGACTGGATACAGATCAACCACCCAGCTTCTGAAATTGTTGTCCTTGGCGATTTTAATGTGCACAATTCCGACTGGTTGTTACATTCTAACAGAACCGACGAGGCTGGGAGGCTGGCGGAGATGTTTGCTGTAAGCCACAACTTGACTCAACTCGTGGGGGAGCCAACGCGAGTGCCGGATGCCCGAGGCGATTATGCGAACACCCTGGATCTGTTTTTGACATCCGAACCGAGTATTTATACCGTAGAGATTTCTGCGCCACTGGGAAACTCAGATCACTGCTTGGTATCTGTCGCGCAAGCACTTGCATATCAAGCGAATAACCGGCCTAGGCAGCTTCGCCATATATGGAAGTATGGGGCTGCCAACTGGGACGATATGCGAGATTTCTTCGCATCCTTTCCATGGTCGGAGGTGTGCTTCGGAAACTCCGATGTTAACGCTTGTGCGGAGTCGGTATCAGAGATTGTTCTTCTGGGGATGGAGATGTATATTCCACATTCCATCAAACGAAGTGCGTCTGATAAACCGTGGTTCGACAAAAAATGTGAACAGATTACAGCGGCAAAAAATAAAGCTTTTAAGCAATGGCGCTCCAATCCCACCGATGTTAACTGAACGAATTTTGTTAGAATCAGAAACGCGTGCAACCAGACGATTGATACCGCGAAGAAAGCTCACAACGACAGGGTGATCAATAAGCTCCTTCGGTGCCCAACTGGTTCACGCTCCTTCTGGTCAATGGCAAAGGCTGTCAGCGGTAACTTCGCTTCCTCCTCTTTCCCTCCGTTGGTGACAGACAGCGGGACGTTAGTCACGAATCCAAAGGATAAAGCTAATGTGTTCGCGAATTTATTTTCGGCGAATTCAAACCTCGATCCCGGCCTTTTGGAGACACCTGTGATCTCGCCGGTACAGTCTTCGATGCAAGATGTGAGATTTCGTCCGCGCACTATTTAACGCATTCTACGTGAACTGGATTGTAGGAAGGCAACCGGCCCGGACGGAATACCAGTAATAGTCCGTAAGAACTGTGCTCCAGAACTATCACCGGTTCTTGGCAGACTCTTCCGCTTATCTTATGCACGGAGGACCTTTCCTGCCTGCTGGAAAATTGCTCGAGTTCAGCCAATCCCAAAGACGGGAAAAAAGCGTCTCCCACAAAATTACCGTCCGATAGCATTAGTGTCAATTTTATCTAAGGTAATGGAAAAAGTCATCAATACAGAGTTGGTTAAGTATTTAGAGTGCAACGGACTTCTGAATGATCGTCAATACGGTTTCCGTGGCAGGCGGTCCACAGGAGACATTTTGACACTTATAACCGATATATGGACATCTGCGATTGAACGGCATGGTGATTCAAGGGCGGTCGCATTGGATATCTCTAAGGCTTTTGACCGCGTCTGGCACGGGGCATTGCTGAGCAAACTTCGGTCATATGGACTAACAGCTTTGCGACTGGACGAGGAGCTTCCTCGAGAATCGATCGATCCGGGTTGTTGTGGACGGCGAATGTTCGGATCTGTATTCTGTTAATTCGGGGGTGCCCCAAGGTTCTATTTTGGCCCCAACCTTGTTCTTGCTTCACATAAACGATTTGTTGGAGACAACGGATAACAAAGTGTTCAGTTTTGCGGATGATAGTACGCTTGTTTCCTCCTTTTCGAATGTTAGGCCGATTTGTGCATCTGCGTCGAATCAGCTGAGATGTAGACAGATTGACTCTCTGAATAGAGATCTAGATAAGGTGGGAAAGGACCAATCACGTCGACATCAATGCAACGAAGACCCAGTATACAACATTCACAAAGAAAACTGGATCATCGGTTCCACAGCTGATGATGAGTGGCCGGGCCCTCGAGGCTGGGGAAAGTTTGAAATTGCTCGGCGTCACGGTCTGTGGGAATGTATCATGGCATAGGCACGTATCGGGTATCGCCAGATCAGCCTCAAGAAAACTGAGTTATCTTTTTAGAGCCAAGAAATACTTTACTCCGGCCCAACTTCTTCTCCTATATAAATCCCAAATTAGACGCGCGCTCGAATATTGCTCTCATGTTTGGAGCTCGGCTCCTAAACATACTCTCGACCTACTTGAGAGCATACAGAGACGAGCGATCCGCCTGATCGGGGACTCGGCGCTGACGTCGGGACTACAGTCGCTATCACATCGAAGACGCGTCGCCGACCTCTGTCTGTTTTACAGATATTATCACGGGTGCTGTTCTTCGGAGATTCTTGGCATTGTTCCACGCAATTCGGTTTATATGCGCTCCACAAGACAACCCGACGGATCGCACCCGTTTGTGGTTCATCTCCCGACGGCGCGAACATCCCTGCATCAGAACTCGTTCCGTTACAGAGCGGGGAAGCTGTGGCACTGTCTTCCCACGCGAATGTTCCCGGAGCGTTACAACCTGCAACTGTTCAAAAAGAACTGCAACAGTTATTTGATGGCATCTCGGGGCGCCCACTCGGCGCTATAGGTTCGTCTCTCCCGAGAGGAGTCTAATAATAAAAAAAAAAATTATGGGGCCATTCCGGTTTGTCGGGTCAAAAAATAGGTTAGTATTAAAGATATAACAACAATTTTGTTTTTAAACGTTTTATTCATCTTTCGACAACGTTTGTAAATTTTGTCGAGTCACTCCGGAACGGCTCCCCCCCCCCCCCCCCTCCCCCGACCGTTGGAGCGAAGTCGGGCGATGTAGCCAATTTTTGTGCCGATGTAGTCGCATACTCCGTTTCCAGTTCATTTACAGTTCCCATAAATCATTTTCGTTTTTTATATCGACTCCCCTGGCTTACGCGAACCTTTAACGTTTTTAAACATTATGTTAGAAAAATTTACTGTTGAAACGTTCGATTTGATTTAATCCATGACAATGTTTGTTAGTGAGCGAACACGACTTGTGGCTGACTGACTTCGGTGCGCTCGCGATGGAGAGCTGGCAGGGACTGACCAGAAACCGTTGGTCACATTTGAATCTAGGTGACAGCTTAATGGCGTCCCTAGGCGGGCGACGCATTGTCAGCTGGCGGCTGACAGGCGTGGTGAGTATTGTTACGGACCTCGTCCCCCGTGTGACCCTTTCGGCCACAAAACTCACAACAACATCGAATGCTGTACACTCTATGATTCGATGTAGTTGCTTGTTTCGAAGTAGATGGTCGTTCCTGTCCTTGGTTTGAGGTATTCACCGGTGACTTCCTTTGGTTCTGTGACCTTATTTGTGTAGGTTCAGGATTCTCCGCCTTCCTTTGTGTATTAAGTGTCCGACAATCCTGGGCATCGTGCCCATATCGATTACACTTTGTACACTTTGGTGTGTTTCGGCGTCGAAGGCATTCGTCGTATACATGCCCTTTTCTATTGCAGAAGATGCAAGTCATGCGTGTTACCCATGGATTTGGTGTACGCTTGTCCCTACCTTGACTAGAGGAGTCACTAAGATAATCACCACCGCCTCTTTGAAGGTGTCGTGGTGCCTCGGGCTTCTTTGGCCTAGGCCCGGTTGGTCTTCTAGAAATGTGTGGTGGTGTATCCGACCTAAACGGGGTTTTCCCTCGTTGTGGGCGTGTAACGGGGTGAGATTATTCTTGGAATGTAGTGTTAGAGTTCCTATTCTCTACTACCCGAGACGCATCGTGTCTAGGCTTATTCTGCCTTTGTCTCGATTCCTGGGGGCTTGGTCGAGTATCTCCGTAGGTCCTATCTAAAACCCTATTTCTTTCCTCTGGGGGATCTTGTTCATCCTCCCAATAGTAGAATGGATTATTCTTAAGCATTGGTTGCCTATTTGATGAGGTGGGAGCATGGTATTCGTCGTTCCTTTCAGGTGATCATGATATCTCGTTGGTATTTCATAACATCCACTTTCGCTCCTCATCTCATTCTCGGTTTTCTCTAACTCGAGAATCCTAGCAATAATCTCATCTAAAGCGTCTTTTCCTGATTTTACTATCAGATGTCTCAGTTGGTCGTTTCTGATTCCTACCATCAGAACCGATTTAGCTAATCTTTCGTTCTGGAATATGAACCCTATGCTATTCGTAGTCCCATACTTACGTATTGCCGCTTCGTTGCAGTCCTTTTACTGCTTGCGTTATGCGGTGGGTAAATTCGGCGACATCCTCTTCGCGGGATTGTCGTATACGA